>CM033450.1:13503285-13644982 GCA_019425755.1 Amaranthus cruentus | reverse complement strand
AGCCGTTGGAATTCAATTCGTTGATTGGGAGATGAATGGGTATTAGGGTGGGTACTTAAGGTAAGGTAGTTGGGGTGTGGGTATTAAATTTAATTAAATAATGGAAATAAAAAATTAATTAATGTTATTGGTTGGGGGTAGTTAAAAGATGGAATTAAAAAATAAAGATTAATTATAAATCATGGAAGGTAGGTATTGGTTGTGGGTATATTAAATGATTAATGGGATGATATATGATTAATGGTGATATGTGGGGTAGGAATAAAGTGATAATAAAATAAGATTATTTTTTGCCAAATATAGTAATGGTGCAAGTATTGTGAAACTTCCTAATATGGTAAGTGTTGCAAGTATTTTGGAACGGAGGAAGTATAATTTTGACAGTGTATAATTTTTTATCAATAGCACGCCATGTGTTTTTATTATTTTTTGATTATTTTATAATATTTTATTGATGTGTACTTATCTTTTTTTCATTGGATGTTTATTTTTCCTACTTTATTATTCATAATTTATTACTCATATGTCCTCTTTGATTTGCATCAAAGAGAAAGTGAGTAAAATTTAAGAAAGTGGTAATAAATAAAGAGAGAGAATGAATTGTGTGGATGAAATTAAAAGAAAGTTAAAATGTATGGATGAGATTAAAAGGAAGTGGTGGGTCATAGTCCAGAAATAAAAATGATGCAAATTAAGTGGGACGGACCAAAATAGAAAATGCTGCAAATTAAATGGGACGGAGGGAGTATATAATTTTGTATGCCTTGTACGCTGTAATATGATTTCGAAAGTACATAAAAGTACACACTGTTTTTTTGATTATTAATTGATTATTTAATAATATCCAATTGATATGTACTTCTCTTTTACACTGATGTTTATTTTTTCTATTATTTCTAGTTTAGTATGTCTCGTGCGGTGTTATGTACATATAGTAATTTTAAGGGTATATATTATGATTTTGACAGTACATGTTTTTGTATCAATAGTACATGTTATTGATGTGCATTTTTTCTTTTTTCCATTAAATGTTTGTTTTTTCTACTTTATTATTTCTACTTTGTTACATAGCTTTGTATGCGTTGTGCGGTATGATTTCGAGGGTACATAAATAGTACACAATGTTTTTTTGATTATTCATATAATATTCAATTAGTATGTGCACCAAATATTGGTGCAGGGCTTTTAGGGCCCCATAACCCACTACATGAACTACCTGGGAGAAACCCTAAAATGAGGGACAAGTACAGCAATAGGGCAAAGAAATCCAAAGGCAAAGCAATCAAGGCCAAAAAGGAGGAACAGGACAGTCAGACTGCACCTAGCAAGCAGCTGACCTTGCTGTACCTGCACAGATCAACCCAAAGGGATCCAGGACCAATGAAGGCTGGAAATGACATCTTGGGACTACAAAGATTAAGCCCAAGCCTAGAAACAAAGGGCTGCATTGCAAAGAAAGCCCAAGAACCAGTGGTGAAGGTCACCCAGTCAGCAGGAGGAACAGGACAAATCAGAACAGGTCTGATGCCTATGCTGACCAGCAGACCTAGGCTGACTTGGTGGGAACAGATGACTTGGACTAATGAGCCACCAAGGACAAAAGTGGAATCTTGGCACTACAAACCTCCCATCAAGCCACTCACACAACCAGCTCAGATCATGCAAGGCCATCAAAAGCATGAGGGAAGGTCGCCTGTCTGACAGGAAACCTTATAATATGGAACAACCTATTTTAGTCTATTTTGTTCTTTTAACAAAGCACATGCTTGGCACGTGCTCCTACTAGCCGTTATAATTAGTTAGGATCATTAGCTTTTTTTGTAGAATGCATTTAATCCATCATAGCCTATATATATAGATGGATTTAGCCTTGTAAAAACAGATTTCAGATTTCAAGTTTAATAAAAATTTCAACATTGGTTTTTTTAATTCCTTTGTTTCATGAATGTGTATGAACATTCATAGATCTTGAGTAGTCCAAGATCTCCTCTCCTAATTCCACTAAGAGTAGTCCTTAGTGTTTTAAGGGGAACATCTAGTTTTGAGGATCCAAGACTCAAACCATTGCAACCAAGATTCACCAATTTCAGTCATTTGCATTGTAAGTGTGATCCTGGTTTTGCATTTTTGGGTGTGATACTTGTCAAGGCAAGAGGGCCAAGGGTTGGGCTTCTTTCCTAGGCCTGCATTGAGGATTTTTCCACCCAAACTCGCATCAGTATGTAATGCTTTTTTACATTGATGTTTATTTTTTAAAATATTTCGAGTTTTGTATGCCTTTGTGCGTTATGAATTAGTCATGTACATACTCTAATTTCAGGGGTACATAATATGTTTTTGACTGTACATAATATGATCATGGGAGTACATAATTTTATTTAGTACATACTGTTTTTTATTATTCATTGATTTATTATGTAATATACAATTGATATGTACTTACTTCTCTTTTACATTTATGTTTATTTTTTCCAGTTTTGTATACTTCGTGCGGTGTTATGAATTGGTCATGCACTTATAAAAACTTTAGGGGTACATAATATGATTTTGGTAGTACATAATTTTGTATGAATAGTACACTATGTTTTTTGATTATTCATTGATGATTTATTTATTCAATTGATGTATACTTCTTTTTTCCATTGATTTTCTTTATTATAATACATACTCCCTCCACCCCTTTCTTATTGTCCACTTTCTAATGGGCACGCAAATTAAGAAAAATGGTTGTGGGGTATTTTAAATGATTATAATAATTGTAAAGGTGGTAGTTGGGGTATTTAAGTGATTATAATAATTGAAAATGTGGTAGGTGGGGTATTTTAAATAATATAAGTTGAGGTAGTTGGGGGTATTTAGGTAAAAAATCTTTACCAAAAATAAAATGTGGACAATTAGAGTGAACAAACCAAATAAGGAATGTGGACAATAAAAAAGAAACGGAGGGAGTAATATCAATTCATGTGTTCTTTTCTTTTCCATTGATGTTCTTTATTTTTTCCTAGATACATGATATCATCTTTTGTAGTTAAATCATACTGCAAACCTAGCCAAGTTGTTTCTTTGTATAATGAATTAAAGAGTCAAAACCTCTTAATCTTCAAAAAATCAATGACATTGGCTTTTTTTGGGGTTGTTATTGATGAAAATGACGTGGACGTCTATTTTCTGTAGATAGCAATAGGCAGTTTGTTGTGACACATTAGAGGTGTTCATTCGGGTGATCAGATCGGTTTCGGACGGGTGTCATTCGGTTCGGTTGTTTTTCGGATTGGTTATTTTTCGGATGCATGCTTCGGCGGGTCACGCTCGGGCCGGGTCGGTTAGTCACGGTTCGGTTGAAGATCGGTTATTCGAGCTGTCGGGTTAGCATCAGTTCGGTGTCGGTTGAAGTTCGTGTCGAGATTCAATCGGTCTCGTATTGTCATCGGTTAATAATTGGTTCAGTTTTACCGGGTACAGATGGAGTTCGGGTATTTTTTTTCAAGTAGAATTTGGCTACGAATTACTAATTACTATCGATCTAATCAGTATCAGATTAAGTTGTGAGTCATTTTTTTATTGATGATAAGGTTTCCTTTACTTAAAGCAAAATAAATAGTTTAAATACAAATCAATTAGTGATCACATTGTTACTTTTACTTGTTTGATCGAAAATTAAAAATATATGAAACCATGTATTTATAAAATTTATTTTATTAAAATATTTATCAAATCTTTATCACTTTATTAGAATAAATAATAAGATGATTGAATATAAGTCGATCATACTTCTATGTTAAAAACTTGTTCAGGTTTACACAAGTTCGATCTAAACTCCTTCAGGTTAAGTCGGTTTTAGTCGGATCGAGTTCGGTTTCGAGCATGATTCGGGTCGGATATGACTCAGGTCGGTCATTATTAGGTTCGGGTAATCTCGGTTAATGATTATGTGTAGGTTAAAAAAAATCGGTTACAGTTCGGGTTCAGTTTTCCCTTTTTCGGTTGTCAACCGGTTCGGATATAACTTCAGGTCGGGTAATGTCGGTTCGATAAACCTAAATATAGAACACATTTTTGGGTCGATTTACTTTCGGTTTCGGTTCGAATTTTCGGGTCGGGTCACTTTTGAACAGCTCTATGACACCTAGAGATTGTAGGGATGTTTTTATGTTTCTATATCTAACATTTGTGTTCCTTAAACGCCAAAAAGACTATATATTATTTTATTAATTTGTTGAAGTCTCATTTAAGACTAGGGAGTGATGAGATATCACTCAAATGTCTAAGGGAAAAAATGATGAATTTAGTTGAAAGGGTTCCTAAATTTTTACAAATGTTTGTATTATACATTTGTTCTGTTTTTCTTTCTCCCACTAACAATAAAATTATTGATTTTTTCATTTATAATGCACTTTTAGACGTTTTTGTGATTAACTCATATAATTAGTCGGAATTTGTTTTAGATTGATTGTGTGAGGCTATATTTGTTTGCAAAAAACACTTCTGTTTAGGGCGGTACTACTCTTAGGGGAACAATTGCGTTTTGCTTCTACAGATTTTGTATTTTCATAGATTTATGTTTTAATGGATTAGGTCTTCAACCGACTTAACTTTGAATCAACATTGGGATAATATCAATGTATCCCTAAGGTTAAAAAATAAAGGTATGATTGGTTTTGGTTCTGCCTTAATGGACCGTGACACTTACAATAAGTGTCATGTGTTCTTCCCCTTCTACATCTCCTTTTGTCCCTCCTATTTCTTCTAATCCTCCTTTGTTTTCCAATGATTCATCTATCGATGTTATTCATTCATTAAAAAATCTTTAATCATTTGGAGACCAACAAAGAAATCAACATCAAATCAACCGGCAACGTAAGTATATCGTAATTATTAATATATTGTTTTGCTATTAAAATAATCATTAATATACGTTTTCATTTTGATTTAAAGGCTCTCCTTTTATTTAAGAGAAATGTTCAAGTTATTTCTACAACGTCTTTCTCGATTAAAAGAAAGAATGAATTCTCAGGGTAGTGTTGATTCAAAATGACCTTCAACATGGTCACAAATGATTTTAGTGGTGCAGATTTGGAATTTATTTACAAATCTATGGCTCAGTTTAAGGCAATAAACATCTTCGATCAATGCCTATTTTTAAGAATATCAACCTCAAGATATAAATTTTAATTATTTAAACTTCAAATTAGTATTAATGTTACATTTTATGTTTTAGATTTGAAAGCAAAAGAACATGTTAATAAAAATTTTGAAAAAGACATTCAAGAAGAACCTATTGATGATGTAGATTTTCAATGCAAAAATTTTGATTTAAACATTGATGAAGATTTGAGAACCGGGTTTTGAAAGAAACTGTTTTTTATTGTAGTTAAAGATAACTTTTGTAGTTTGTTTTCTAATTTTGATTGTGAGTCGGGTATTGTTGATGTTGGCTTCACTTCTTACATGAAAAAGAATGCAAATTTGATGAAGTCATTGACCATTGTTCAACAATTTGTTTTTTCCAAACATAAGAGGAGTGAAAGGTAAATTTTTTTGGTTTGTTTTAATTTAACTAACTAATGTTTTTTATTATGTTATTTTTTTTGGGACAGTGAACAACTTTATCTTTATAAGAAAAGTATGTTGTATATACAAATGATTTCCTTACTCTTCAGGTTCACAATATTGTTTCAAATTCAATTGTGGACTGTTGGTCAATTTTATTGAATAAACATTTGGTTAAAAACAGTTTTTTTTTAAAAACTCAGTTCTCAAATCTTTAGCAATGTTTAAATAAAAATTTGCGCATGAAAAATCTATATCATCAGCAGGTTCTTGTTTGAAAATTTTTATTGACATCTTTTTTTGCTTTCAAATCTAAAACATAAAAAGTAACATTAATAATCTTTAAATAACTAAAAATATTCTCAAAACAAAAGACTATGAATTTGAAGTTTAAATAATTAAAATTTATACCTTGAGGTTGATATTTTTCAAAAATAGGTATTGATTGAAAATGTAAGCATTGCTTTAAACTGATCCACAAATTTGTCAACAAAAATTCAAATCTACATCACTAAAATTCATTTGTGACAATGTTGAATGTCCTTCTAAATCAACATTGCCCCGAAAATTCATTCTTTCTTTTATTCGTGAAAGACGCTCAAGTTGAATAGTAGACTTAACTTGAAAATCTCTCTTAAATAAAGGAGTGCCTCTAAATCAACCTATATAAATAATGAAAACATAAATTAATAATTATACTAATAGCAAAAGAAATATATTAATAATTACGATATACTTACATTGCCGGCTGCTTTGATGTTGATTTCTTTGTTGGTCTCCAAATGACCAGGGGTTTTGTAATGTATGAATTATCAATAAATGAATCATCATAACAAGGGAGGAGGGGCAGAAGAAGTAGGAGGGACAGAAGAAGATGAAGAAGGGGAACTTATTGGATGAGTGTCACGATCCATTAAGGCAGAACCAAAACATGACAAACCTTCATTTTTTAACTTTAGGGATACATTGATATTATCCCAATATTGAATCAAAATTAAGTTAGTTGGAGACCTCATCCCTTAAAACATAAATTTATGGAAGTACAAAATCTGTAGAAGCAAAACACAATTGGTTACTTTTCCGCTTAAGAGTAGTACCGCCCTGAACAGAAGTGTTTTTGCAAACAATTATAGCTTCATACAATCGATCTAGAACAAATTTCGACCAATTATATGAGTTAATCATAGAAACGTTTAAAAGAGCATAAGAAATGGAAAAATCAACAATTTTATTGGCAGTGGGAGAGAGAAAAATAGAACAAATGTATAATACAAACATTTGTAAAAATTAGTATCCCCAACAAATAAATTCATCATTTATTCCGTTAGACACTTGAGTGATACCTCATAACTCTTCAGTCCTAAATGAGACTTTTAGAAGATTAAGAGGTTTTGACTCCCTTAATTCTTTAAACAAAGAAATAACTTAGCCCGCAAAGAAGATTTTCAAACATAAGATGGAAGTCACAGAAAAGCATATGTTGAGATGGATGTGCGGACACACATTGATGGATTGATATGGGAACCAAGAATTTAAAGACAAACTAGAGGATTCCTCTATTTCATAAAAAATGCGCGAAAATAAATTGAGGTTTGAACATGTGCATAGAAAGACTTTCGACGCCCTTGTGAGGAGGGTAGAAAGCATTACAGTGGAGAATAAGAGGAGTCGAGAAAGACCCAGGAGAACTTGGAATGAGCAAATAAAAGTTAACTTGCATAAGTTAAACCTCTTTGAGGACCTAACTAGGGATAGGGTAGTTGGAGGCACCATATCCATGTTTTAGACTTCTGATTCCCTCTTAGATCACTTATCGGTGTTCTTATTCTCTTGCTTTTTCTCGTTTCTATTATTAGTATTAGTAATATTGTTTTCATTTTTGTTTTTACTTATTTATTTTATCTATATGCATTTTATTTATCTTTCCTTATGCAGAAACTTCTCTTTTTCTTTCTCGAGTCGGGGGACTCCTTTGGCCACACTCTCCTTTATTGATATGAGTTGTCGCTGTCTTTCCCTCCCCAGATCTTGTCCATAGTTTTCTATGAGTGGGATACACTGGGTAAGATGATGATGATGATGATAACAATTGATAAGCTACTAAATCACATTTGGTGATATATTATATTATAGTTGGTGTTATAATAATACAAAATTTGTGATGTATTATGTTATTGTTTGTTTTTAAATGTAATATACTTGGACTTTTATCATGTAGGTATTTCTAAATGCAAAGCATATATTATGCTTTTGGCACTTGTTAAAAAAGTAGTAGCATGTTTTGGTTCACTAAAGTCAAATGTTAGATTCAAGGATGCTTTTCATAGGTGCATGATGGGGATGCAATAATGAAGTGAAATTCAATCAATGTTGGGATAATATGGAAACATCATTTAACCTGAAAAAGAAAAGATTTCTACAAATAGTTTGATCGATTATACAAGATACGACACAAGTGTTGTACATAATTAAGTAAAAAATTTTCTCAGTCGGCATTCTAACTTCTCAAAGGAGTGAACCAACAAACAGAGCTATTGGATTTGAGGCAAAAAAACCACAAGTCTAACGCAACTTTACAAGATTTTTCAAAACACTATAGAAAGATCGAGAAAAAGGTAGATTGAATCAGAATTCTAATGTTCAACTTAGTTTAAAAAGTGCAAGGCGCAACGAGGCGCTAAAGGCCCTTAGAGCCTAGGCACAAAGCGCAGGGCGAAGGCGCGAGCTTTTTGTATGTGAGCCGCACTTTTTCGCTAAAGCTTAAAATTCATTTTTTAAACAAAATGACATTCATATTTTACTATCAACAAACTTGAAAACATTTATTATTCTTGCGTCAAACACCACTTTACCACAAAACTATTATAATGAGAATACGAAAAATTCCCAAAGCTATTTTCTTGTTTGCGTGCTTTTTGATATAAAGAAGGAACGATTTTTGAACTCATATTCAAGTAAATTTAAGTTTTGAGTTTTACTTCATTATCGAACAAGCAAGGATAAGTTAATTACCTAATCCAAAAAGTAGGCGCACCGAGCGCACGAGGCGTGAAGCGCATCGAGGCGCCCAAGGCGCACACCTCTTATAGTGGGCTTTGCCTCACCTGACCGAGGCGTTTTCAGCCGAGCCTTAGATCGAGGCGCGCTTTTTAAAAGTGTTCAAGGACAATAGCATATTTTAGTCTATGTATTGTTGGATTTCTAAAACATGGTCTATGTATTGTTGGATTTCTAAAACATGCGGTTGAGGCAGGCCCGGTTTTTAGGGTAGGCCAGGTCTGCAAATGCCTAGGGCCCAAAAAATAAGGGGCCCAAAATATATAAATACTCCTATATTATAAAATAAAAAAAAAAAAAAAAAAAACTAAACTTAATTTACCTTTTCGTGAAACGCGTGCCGCATCCCTGCCATCCCATATCCCAGTTACGCCATTACTACTCATTAATCTTTAGAAGACTTTCCATCTTCTATCTTCTAACTTCAATTTCGGCTAAATCAAAGCCTTCTCAAACCCCCAAATTTCATAATTATGGCTAATAATCATAATAATACATCTAATTTTAAGTTTTTTAATTTTTTTCCCAATTTCATTTATTATTATCTTTATCCCTATTTTTCAATTAAAAACCCACTGTTCATTTTTCTTTGGCTCACTGGTTGTTCGTTTCCTCTTTCAATTTTTCTCAGGTATGAATTTGTCTGTCCTGATCTATCATTTTTATTGTTTTGTGTTTGATTATTTTTGGGTTTTTGATAGATTTTTAATTCGAATTTATACTTATTTTAAAAGATATGCATACTGATTACTGTCTTACTGTTACTGATTTTTTATGTATACTAATTTCTTATGCAGAATTTTGCAATTTGGTATATTGGCTAAATTTCAATGATTATCTGAATTTTGAAAGCACATATTCGGCATTTTATCAGGTCTTATTGTTCCTTACTCCATTTATACTGATACAAGATGTTGCCTAAAAAATACTTATCTGGGTGTGAAAAAAGAAAAAAGACAAAAAGAGAAGAGGAACTAAAAAAAACACAACAAGGAGCTCTTGATAAATTTATTTTTAGAGCAAGACCTTCTCATGATAATTTGAATATAAAAAGATGGGATATCTTACTTGAGAATGTTCCTGGATTAACCGTGAAGTCTTTATGTAATACTCGATGGGAAAGTAGGATAAAAAGTATTAAGGCTATTAGATTTCAAACTCCCCAAATAAGAAAAGCTTTGTTAAAACTATTTGAATCTTGTGAAGATGCAAAATCAAAGAGTGAAGCTAAGAGTTTGGCTAATGCACTTAAGAAATTTGACTTTATTCATGGTATGGTGATTTGGTATGATATCTTATTTGTTGTGAATATGGTGAGTAAAAAATTGCAATCTAAGTCCATTTGCATTGACACTTGCATACAACAAGTAAAAGGCATACTAGTATCTTTCAGAAATTATAGGGAAGAAGGTTTTGCTACTAGTTTAGAAATTGCTAAAAGTATTGCACTAGAAATGGGGGTAGAGGCAAATCATCTTGCTAAACGTCGTGTAGTTAGAAAAAGACAATTTGATGAAATTGGTGAGGATGAACAAATTCAATCTCCAGATGATATATTTAGAATTGAGTACTTTTTTGTAGTTGTAGACATAGCAATCTCTTCTTTGGAAACAAGATTTGAACAATTGCAGACATTTGAAAATAATTTTGGAGCTTTGTTTAATTCAAATAGGTTGAAAGCATTGAATAATAATGAATTGAGAGACTTTTGTGCTAATTTTCACTCCACATTTTCTCATGCTGATTCGTCTGATGTTGATTTTGAAGATTTTTATTCTGAGTTAAAAGTTTTACAAATGACACTACCAAATGAGTCAATGTCTGCTATTGATATTCTTAAGTTTTTAAAGTATGCGGATTGCTATCCAAATACTTTAATTGCTTACAGAATTTTTTTAACTTTGCCTGTAACTGTGGCATCAGCGGAAAGAAGTTTTTCTAAGCTAAAACTGATTAAAAGCTATTTGAGGTCTACAATGTCACAAGAGAGATTGAATGGTTTGGCCATATTATCAATTGAAAAAGATTTATTAGCGAAAATTGATACTGATGTTATTATTAATGATTTGCTTCTAGAAATGTTCGTAGAAATAAGTTTTTGTGATTTTTTTACTTTATCATTGTAGGTGATGATGATACAAGGAGATTTTTCTAGGATTGATGGGGTCGATAAAGATTAAAGAAAAATGATTATAATTCGCTTTACTACTTGTTTTGAAGTTGAATTGTAAAACTTTATGAATATTACGTATTTTATGCGAATTTTCTGTATTTTCTTGATGTGAAATTATATTTTGAAATATTATAGAGGGGCCCCATTTTTATATTTTTCCTAGGGCCCACGAAATGCCAAGAACGACACTGGGTTGAGGTGTACACTTCAACTTTATTTCGAGATTTTGTTGCAGGTATTATATTACATTATATTTGATGTGATACTACATTTGTCGAGTTATTATTTGGTAATATAATACAATTGTTTTGGAATGAAACTAGATTTTATTTGGTATTTTAATACATTAAATTTATTATCATGACACTATATAATCCCAAAATATTTTGAGTTATAACATGTTCTAATTATCTACTTATCTCTTGTAGGGTGTGAATAGAAGACAATGCACAATGCGCACAAATTGTTACTTATATAAACATACAAGGTGATGTGAATGTTAAGTGCACGTGTAAAACTTTGAGGCATGTGGTTGGTTGTGTTGTCATTGTTTGCACATACTTCATAACCATTAAATATTAAAAATCTCGAAAAAATACATCTTACCTCGATCGAGATTATCTGCTAAGAAGAATGTATGGGAAAAGGTGTTGAATAATCAAAACGACTCTTGTATGAAAGACAATGACAAGCATCAGAGGTTATTGTCATTACAATGGAGGCACGACGTGGGACGTAAAATGTACAATTTGGTTTTTAAAGCACATCACAAAGACGATCCTCGGAAGGTTGTTGAGAATCTATGTCATAAAACATACGAAGAGTTTTAAAAGTTGCAAGAAAAATTAGTGCAAGAACAGCCATCACAATTGTTTATAATAAGTTCAGAATTTGTGGTGCTAGATCCAGAAAAATCTGTTACTAAGGGACGTACAAGAAGGATTAAAGGACATTTTGAGAAAAAAACAGGACCACAACAAAATAAAGGGTTCAGTTTGACAATCCAAAGTAAACACATTATATAGTATATATTGTAATTATTCAAACTTTAATGGTTCAACATTCTTAAACTTTTATTGTCGTACTTTATAATACCAATCATATAGCATTACAATACCAATCATATCATATAACATTATAATATCAATCATAGATCATTCTAATAACAACTTTGTTGAGATATAAGACCATTTATATAGCATTATAATACCAATTGTATTATAAAACCATTCAAACTTTAATGGTTCAACACTTTTAAACTATATTAGTCGTATTTATAATACCAGTCATATAGCATTATAATACCAAAAATGGAGAGTGAAAAAACAAGAAACGAAAATCAGGGAGACTGAAGCAACGAAAATGGAAGCAATTGTTGAGAAAGATGAATGGTTTGTCAGGAATAAGGAGTAATTGAAAGTAGGAGTAATCGAAAGAACCCAAAAATGAAAGTTGTGAAGTTATTTTGGGAATTAGCTTGTTTTACGCGCCTGTTTCTTCAATATTATTTAATTAATTGTTTTAAAAAAATTAATTATGAGCCAGCCCAAACAAGACGTCTCTTAAAGAGACGGTCTCAACTAACAATTCATAATTTACAAAACATTTATGTAAAATTGAATGATGAAGACTTGGCTATCTATTTGTTCCTCTATCTTACAAGAACTAAAAAGAAATTATGCATTTTGGTTGAGACAACTTGAGTAGTGATGGTGTGAACAATGACTTAACAAAAGGGACATGATCGATTCACAATTGTCATACAAAAACACAAGTTGACTGACTCGAGTGATGGATTATTTTTGAGGGGGTTCTTTTGAGAAAGTTTACACTAGTAGGAGTTTCGGGCAAGGGAAGGTCGAAGGCAATCATGGCTAACAAAAATAAGACTTGCACAACTATTACAAACTTAAAGGCTACATCAAGAAAAAATGTTGGAAATGAAAAAAGAAAAGTTCAAGTGATAAGGGGGCTAGGGACAGAAGTAGCAATGTCGATGCTAGTTACATATCAATGATAATGATGATGGTGGTGTCTAAGTAGCAACCATATGGGTACAAGGATGGAGATGAAAGGATCCGTGCTCGATTTGTTCATTCCATATGACACCCAACAAGAGTTTCTTTCTTACATGTAAGAGTGTAGGTGGGGGAAAAGTGACCATGGTAAACAATAAAACATGTAAAGTGGTCAGACAGGGATGGCAAAGGGTTGGATTCGGCTCGGATTATACATACTCCGACTTTACTCCGGATAATAGTCGGACTTTTTTTTTCAGTCCACCTCCACTCGGAGTCGGATTATGCATATCCCAAGTTTGGCCCGACTCGGACTCTCGGACCTCCAACAGAGTCGGATTATTATGAAACAGTATCGTTGTGATATTGTACTAATAATTTTAAAGCATACAAAATCAACAAAATATATTTTTCAAATACAATTTAACTATTTAAAAAATATGTACCTTGAATTCAAGTTTAACAAGAGAAATAGTCCTACTACAATTTAACAAAAAAATTTCGTATTTTGATTTGGCGAATTTTATTTCTCTTGATCTGATTTGTCGTATTCTGATTGATTAATCTAAATAAAAATATCAAGTAGTTTTTCCAAATCGAAAAGTACAATTAGTATGAGAGAAAACTTGAATTAGTCACCTCTAGAGTTTTAAATGAAACAAAATATTGTTGTAAAAGTCAAATTCAAAGTCAGATAATTCCTTCAGGGTCAGAGTCGGGTCGGAGTGTCGAATTTTTAATAAGGTCCAACTCCGGTCCGTCTCTAACTCGGACTTGGATCGTAAAGTCGGATGACTTTTTCCACGAACTCGAATCAGATTATTTTCCTCGGATCGAGTCGGACTAGGGTCGGACTTCAGACTGAATTGCCATCCCTATGGTCGGGGTTAGGAGTATGCAAATGAGGAATGATAGAACTATAATTTGTCGGATGTGAGGCATGTTTTGGGTTTGAAAAAAAAAATCTTATATCTTTGGGTACTCTTGATAAAATCGAGTGTAGAATCACTTGTGAAGGTGGAATTATGAAGGTTTCTAGAGGGTCACTAATTGTGATGAAAGTAAAGATGAATGGGAGTTTGTATGCTATTGAAGGTTTAACTATCTCCGGCTCGGTGAATGTTTCCACAATCACAATGTCCGATCATGACACTAAACTTAGGCATTTGAGGCTTGGTCACATGGGTGAAAGAAGTATGTATGAAGTTTCTAAACAAGGTTTATTTCATGGCAAGAAATTTGGGAACCTTGAGTTTTGCGAACAATGTGTTTATATGGAATATAAGAGAGATAGTTTAAAACACTCCATACACAACACCAAGAAAATTCTTGACTATATTCATTCCAATTTGTGGTGGCCATCAAGAAAGCCCTCAATTGGTGATTGTAATTATCACTTAACATTTATTGATTATTTTTCATGAAAAATTTGGTGTTAATTCATAATTCATAAAACATAAAAAGGAAATATTTGATGTTTTTGTTGGAATGGAAGAAAATGATTAAGAAAAAGACGGGTAGGAGTAGGAGCATCAAGACCATGAGAAATGTTAATAGTCTTGAGTTATTGATGGAAAATTTATTTTCTATTGTGCTAGCGAAGATATTGTAAGGCATAGAACTTGTGCATGAAAGCCACAATAAAATGATGTTGCGGAGAGGATGAATAAAACGTTGTTGGAAAGGGCACGTTGCATGCTACACCAAGCAAAACTAGGTAAGCACTTCTGGGCCAAAGTGGTGGCTACAACATGTTTGATCAGTTACTCATCTCATACCGCCTTCAAATTCAAGTCACCACAAGAAGTGTGGTACAACACTCTGGTAAATTCATGTAAACGATGGAAAGTTAGAATGTAATAGCTCTATTTTAAAACATCTTTTAATCTTAGCTTAAATAGCTTTGAATATGGATTAGTGCTAGTAACTTATTTAGTTATTTATCCTTAAGGGAGTGTTTGACATGTGGGATTTAAGGGAGGGAATGGGAATTTATCTCCAAAATTAGTCCAAGTCTTTGTTTCTTTAAAGGGAATGGAAATAGGGAGTGGAACTAAAAAGGGTGAAAGTCCCCAAGAAAAATGTCTTGGGGGAGAGTAGGTAATTGGGTTGAAATTTTGATGTTATGAATTTCTTCCAAGTCTGTAATATGACAAACAAGGCATGAGACTTTTTTTATCTAAGTCTCAACTTAAAAGTCTCATCTTAAAGTCTCACAAGTCCCTTGTGCCAAGCACCCCTAAGTGCCAAACATAATGAGATTTATAGCTCGAACGAGCAGCTTGTGCAAGGGTTATACATTGGATTCTTTTGTGTCTGTTCAAGTTCTTGAAGTTGATTCTTATGAAATTTATTTATAGCTTGAAGTATGAAATCTCATTAATCTCTTACTTAATTGCAATTCTTCATTGTAAGAGTTGTTGAAACTCTATTGTTATAGTATAAACAAAGATACTACACACATTGAAGGACATAGCCTATATTCGATGAACCTCCTTAAATTATACTTGTGTAAATTGTTTGCATTTTATTTCCTTTAAACATAGTCATTTTCATTGAAACTTTAATTGGTTCATAAGTACTTCAAACTTTTTGATCTTTAGTGATATTAGAGTTTGAGTATCGAACTTAGACTCTAATATAGCTCTCATTTCACATTGGACTAATCCTAACTTAGTCATATAATTAATTATATCCTGTTGCATCAATATTTACAAATTCTTTATCATTAGCGCAGTATAGCCACACAGTATGGGACACTAATGTTGCTTCAATTTAGTTTAAGCCAGTTCTAATTATCTCATTCTTTGATCTTTGGGAGGTACACAAACATAAAATTCTTCTCAAAACCTATGGGATTTTTGAGGATAAGATCAATAATCGTCGAATGTAAATCAATAAAATTC
This sequence comes from Amaranthus cruentus, assembly GCA_019425755.1. Lineage (NCBI taxonomy): Eukaryota > Viridiplantae > Streptophyta > Magnoliopsida > Caryophyllales > Amaranthaceae > Amaranthus > Amaranthus cruentus. The sequence goes on along the minus strand of CM033450.1, from coordinate 13,629,278 downwards.
ATCATTTACCTACCAATTCAAGGCAATGTATAAACTACCACTACAATAAAATTCATCAAAACAAACACCAGTTATAATTTCTACAAAAATTCTATTTCGTAGCAAATAAAATAAAACAAATTAGGTGATGAAAATCTATTCAAGAAAAAATGAGTTCAAAGAAAAAAGTTACTAAAAAAAGCAACAGGGAAAGAAGTAACAACCAAAGAACCAATTCCATCAATGAATCAATTACCCCCTAAAGTTTTATGAAATCAGTAAGATTTAACATCCAAAAACCGATTCCGATTACATTAAAGAAATCATAACTTAAGTTTTAAGCAGCAGAAGTGCAGAACCAATAATTTTAAGATTTTTATTGAAAAAAAAAAAGAATTTTCAAATCCATTGCCTAAATCTTCACACATGCATAGCTTAGATTAAGATTTATACATTCAAAACTAAGATCAAAAATTCAATTAAAACCTACTGATGTAAACAAAAAATTTAAAATTCTTCAACATATATGCACTGGATTATATATGCAGATAAATAAATAATAGTAATTTATAGATCTTGAATAAAAAAAGGCAAAAATGATAAACAGAATCATCTTCAGCAATAACAGTTAGCGAGAAGATGTATCGTGATGAAGGCGTATCAATAAAACAGATGGAGAGAGAGAGAAAGATAGAAAAACCATACATTAATCAGATGGTCGAACAAAGAGACTGAAGAGACAGCAAGCGGCCTTCGAGCGGACGGTGGCCGGAGAAGAGACGACAGACCACACATGAATGGGCTGAGATGAGAGACTAGGTTCAGTTTTTATATGCTTCAAAATTTTGGGTAACGACTACTTTTTGCAATAAATGTTTCAAATTTTGGGTAACGACTACTTTTTTGCAATACATGCTTCAAATTTTTGCATTAAGATTCATGAGAATTATCTCCAACACAATACTCCCCTATCCTCTTTTGATTCAAAGAGAAAGATGTTAGTTTTTCAAAATGGACAATAAATGAAGAGAGAAAATAAATTGTGTAAATAAAATTAAAAAGAGTTAAAGTGTAACACATCATATCATACATATTATACATATTAATAAAAATGCTGAAAAATGACAAGTGTCATCATTAGGAAGCGTTGATAAATATAGAATTATTTTAGTGAATGATAGTTGCTTACATGACAATATTTACCAAGAATCTGATTTTTTAACATTTAAACTAAAATAGGTTAAGTATTTATTTAATTTATTAAAACTATTTTATATACCTAACATAGAATTTGATATATTTAATTTTTTTAAAAAAAAATTAATACTACTCTGTACTTGATGTGAAAATTTCCCTCTCTAGAAATTTTCTCTCGGTGATTCTTGGTTCAAACTCGGTTTCGGCTTGAATCCTGATCATCAATGGGGCGAAGAAAGAAGGTTGCTACGCCTAAATCGCAATCTTCTGTTAGAAATTCTGATGTACTCGAAACTGAACAGGTGGGTACTTCAAGAAATCCTGGGTCATGCATGGAAGAACCGACAATAGTAGACGATGATGAAATGGTGACTCCTCCCCCTCACTTGGTCAATCCCGGTGCTGGAAAGATTTCCAAAAGTGATTTGAAGATGCTGGAAAGCATTCATCTTAGTTCCGCTGGTCCAAAGATAACTCTCCCAGTTCTTGATAATCCAGTATTGGTAGACGACGTTACCCAGCAAGAGGTTGGTCATCCTGTGCAATCAGTTCAAGATAGTTGGGCTATGAAGGTGAAAGGGCAGATATATGGCAGAGGATCTACACTCAATTTTGTTCCCCCGAAGGTCCAAAATGGGAAGTTGATCGCTCAATTACAAGAGGATGAGTTAAAAAAAGGTAATGAATCTTGGATTAGTTCTATAATTTTCTATGTAGTTGGATTCAAAGCAACGTTAACTGCTGTTAATAGATTCATTGATAAATCTTGGACTCATATTACTAAACCTGAGGTTTTTATGCATGATGAAGGATATTTTGTTCTGAAATTTAAATCAGACGTTGATATGAATGAAATTCTAATGTCTGGTCCTCATATGTTCTTTGGTAAACCCACAATTGTTAAGCCATGGGCCCCTAAATTTGACTTTCAAGCAGAAATCCTTAGAACTGTTCCATTGTGGGTCAAATTACCTAATCTGGCTCTGAATTGTTGGGGGGTCAAAAACCTTGAGCAAAATTGGTAGTTTGATTGGAGTGCCTCTCTGTGCTGATGAGTGCACCTCTAAGCAACTCAGGATATCATATGCCAGAATTTTAGTGGAAGTGGACGTTACTAAGGGTCTGCCTAAAGAAATTCATGTGGCTGATCCAGAAGGGAAGGTTATGGTTCAGACTGTGGTCTTTGAATGGGCTCCACCTTTTTGCTCTTCCTGTAATAAGGTTGGCCATGATTGTTCTAAGCCTGTGAAGCAAGTTAATCCAGTTCAAGGCAAGAAAAGGTTCATGAATACAGCAGAATCAGAGAAACCAGGAAGCCCTGCACCTATGCCAGCCTCTACTGATCCTGCTGTTGCTCCAATCACAGAGAAAGGGAATGAGTGAAAAGTTATAAGAAGAAGATCTAAGATCCCTGACAAAGAGAGTTCTGTAGGTGGTAAGGCTCAAGTGGAGCATAACAGATTTACAGCCCTTGTGGCTCTTGATGTTGATGTGAATAGCAAGGTTCCTAATGGGGGTGATGAGAATCCCCCCATGGTGTCATGATCCTCCTAATGTAGAATGTCAGGGGTCTGAATGCTCCTGGCAGGGTAGTTGATGTTAAAAGGCTACTTAAAATTCATTCAATTGATGTTGTTGGGTTGTATGAGACAAGGGTTAAAAGCAATAAAGTTGAGATGGTTCAGAGAAAGTTTGGGATAGAGTGGAACTGGGTCTGCAACTATAATTGCTCTCATAAAGGGAGAATTTGGGTGGGATGGAAAGCTGATTATATCTTGATGAAAGTCTTATTCATTCATGAACAATTTATCCATTGTTCTATTAGTCACAAGGATTTCTCCTCTCAGATTCTGGGTTCCTTTGTTTATGGTTTACACTCTATTGCTGATAGGAAAAGTCTATGGGATACAGTAAAGAGTCTAGGGCATAGTAACTTCCCATGGTTGTGTGCTGGAGACTTCAACACCATTTTGTACTCCTATGATAGAATTCAAGGTAATCCTGTAAGGGACTGTGAAACTAAGGATTTCCATGAATTCATTGATTATATGGAATTCCTTGAAACTAAGAGTAAAGGCAACTACTATACATGGTCCAATAAAGCTAAAATTGGCTCAAGAACTTTCTCTTAACTTGATAGGGGCTTGGTGAATAACGCTTGGATTGAGGAGTTTGGTCATGTTGAAGCTCATTTCATTACTCCTGGTCTATCAGACCATAATCCAATGTTAGTGGATATCTGTAGTGCTCCTACAGGAAAGGGCAGACCCTTTAAATTCTTGAATTATATTGCTAAGCATTCTAGCTTCCAAGATGTTATTCAGCAGGCTTGGAAAGGGGACGGGCGTATTTGGGAGAGACTGAAAAGGGTTAAAAAGAGTATCAAAGGCTTGTTCCTCAAAGATTACAATATGATTCCTGAGAAAATTGAGGCAGAGAAGCAGAAGCTTGATAAGATACAGTTGAGCTTAATTGATAAGTTTGATGACCCTGAGCTGAAATCTCAGGAAGCTGCTGCAAGTATCTCAATCAATCACTGGACTGGGATTCAAGAGCAAATTCTGAAACAGAAAGCTAAGGTGGAATGGATTAAGCTTGGTGATGGCTTCAACAAGTTCTTCTTCTCAGCAATGAAAAGTAGGCAAGCCAGAAATAGAATTGACTCACTTATTGATGATCATGGAGTTACACTAACTGAACCTGCTCAGATCAGTAATGAGATCATCAAATTTTATAAACTTCTGCTTGGTTCTAAGGCAGATTGGCTTCCATCTGTGAATCTAGTAACTATGAGAAGAGGGAGACAATTAAGTGTGAGAGCTCAACAGGCCCTTACTGCGCCTGTTACTACCATAGAAATTGATAGAGCTTTGGATGGTATTGATGATAACAAAGCTCCTGGCTTAGATGGGTTTAATGCCTTCTTTTTCAAGGAAGCTTGGCCGCATCTCAAAGAAGAGGTTTATGCAGCAGTGCAAGAGTTCTTTAACACTGGTAAGATGCAGTATCAATGGAATTGTACTTCCATAACTCTTATCCCTAAAGTGCCTAATCCCTCTTATGTTAAGGATTTTAGACCAATTGCTTGTTGTACAGTTCTATACAAGATTGTGTCTAAAATCTTGACTGCTAGGGTTGCTTTAGTTATCAGTGAAGTGGTTGATAATGCTCAATCTGGGTTTATTCCTGGGAAACACATTGGTGACAATATCTTGCTTGCAACTGAACTTATAAAAGGTTACTCTAGGAAATTCATTTCACCTAGATGTATGATTAAAGTTGATCTTAAGAAGGCTTATGATTCCATTGAATGGAGCTTTCTTAATACTGTTATGAAGGAGATGGGTTTTCCTGGGAAATTCATAGGGTGGATAACAGGTTGTATCTCTTCCGTCTCCTTTTCTATTCTTGTTAATGGGATTCCCACTCCTCCTTTCAAGGCAAAAAAAGGGCTTAGACAAGGAGATCCCATATCTCCTTTTTGTTTGCTATTGGCATGGAGTATTTGACTAGATGTTTAAATGAGCTTGTCCTGAATCCTGACTTTAACCATCATCCTAAATGTGAAAGGCTTAATCTTACTCATCTAATGTTTGCAGATGATTTACTTATGTTTGCTAGAGCTGATAGGATTTCTATTCAGCTTCTGTTTCAAGCTTTTAACAAGTTTTCTCAAGCCTCAGGCCTGTCTGCTAATTTGGAGAAATCTGCAGTTTACTTTGGTGGTGTATCTGACATAGATCAAGAAGATATGAGGAAGGTGCTTGGGGTTGCTAAAGGGGAGATTCCTTTTAAATATCTAGGAGTTCCCCTTTCTTCTAAGAAACTTACTGTCCATCAATGCAAACCTCTGATCGAAAAGGTTACAGGTAAGATTAACAGCTGGACTGCTAGACATTTGTCCTATGCTGGTAGACTTCAATTGATCAAAGGGATCTTATTTGGTATTCAAACTTACTGGGCTCAAATTTTCCTGTTGCCTAAGAAGGTGTTAAAAGAAATTGAAGCCAAATTTCGAACCTTCTTGTGGACTAGCAGTACTACTTTCTCCAAGAAAGCTTTAGTTGCCTGGGATACTATCTGTCTAGACAAAGCTAGTGGCGGTTGGGATCTTATTTCTCTGGTGGATTGGAATACTACAGCCATAACTAAGCTTCTATGGGATATATCAAGGAAAGCAGATAATCTATGGGTAAAGCGGGTGCATACCTACTACTTTAAGAAGGATAATTGCTGGACCTGCCCTATACCTAAGAATTGTTCATGGGTGCTCAAGAAGATCATGAAAAACAGAGAATTAGTGGTTAATATCGGGGGCTGGGAGAGAGTTCAGCATGGTGACAAAGTTAAAATCAGTAAGATTTATGCTCTTACAAAGCCAACTGTAGAGAAGAAAGACTGGTGGAGAATAATTTGCAACAACAGCGATTCTCCAAAGAGCATCTTCATCCTATGGCTTGCTCTTTGGAACAGATTATGGACCAGAGATAGGTTAGTCAAGTGGAACATCATTACAGACAGTGACTGCCCCTTGTGTAGCAAAGAAAAAGATTCTATCAACCATTTGTTCTTTGACTGTGAGTATTCAAGGCAAATTTGGGGCAAGATATTGCAGATTCTGAAACAAAACAGGAGCCCCATGAATTTTAATTCTGAAGTTGATTGGATCAATATGAGAAGCAGAGGAAACAAAAGGGAGCACAACTTGTTGTTGATGGCGTTTTCTGAAACTGTGTACAGCATATGGATGCAAAGAAATTCAACCATTTTCACAAATAAATGTAAAGATGCAAAAGCAGTAATTAGAGATATTGTGTTCAATATAGCTTGTAGATGTCCTAGTGATTATAGCGAGTATTTGTACTATGTATAGGCGTATAGTGTTCTTTATCTTGGGCTGATCTGGTTTGTTTTTGTTTTTGAACCCTTTCTAGAAGGTGGCAAGGCTTGAATTGACCTTGGTCCAAGTTGCTTTTTTGTAATGGTTTCTGCTCTGCTTTTTGAGAGCTGCAAACCTCTCTCTTTGGTAATAAAACCTGATTTACCAAAAAAAAAATTTTTTTTTTAAAAATTATTATTTAACTTGTTCTTTAAAAGATCATGTATTCAATAAGTTTAATTGAAATTATATTTTCATATATTTTATACTCATAAATCGTGCATTGCACGAGTTTCTATACTAGTTTTCTATGAAAAAAGTAATACACTTTTATCGGAGAGATTGGTTTTTATGGTTCTCATATAAGCTTGATTATATATATATATATATATATATATATATATATATATATATATATATATATATATATATATATTACATTCAAAGTTAAATCATATCATATCATATCATATACTAACTTCTAAAACAGCATAGGAATCTTCCACAAGGCACTACCACAGCAAATGACTTCCCGCCCATTACCTCTGGAATGTTTATATGTTTTGGTCAATATCTCAATTATATTCTACATTAATTTAATCAGTCAAGATCTCAATTCTGTATCCAAAGTTAATTAATTTAAAATGGAAACATATTAAATTGGTAAAAACACTTTCAAATGGAAACAATTTAAGTATACCTTTACAAATTTTCTTCATCACATTAATTCTTAAATAGTGAACATTAAAATACGAAATTATAAATAGCGAAAATTTAAGTATAAATAGTGAAATTATTAATTTAAAAAGATTTAATTCTTAAATAGCGAACATTATAATACGAAATTATAAACAGCTAGGAATCAGTCATTATATTCTACATTACGAAAAATAAATGAAGTTAGCCAAAATTAAAGGAGCCTATTATGTTTACAAAAATATTTCAGAAATAATATATGATTTAATTCAGCAACCTGTAATAAACTTATCGTATTTAAGTTATTCATTATATCACATATCAAAAGTTAATTAATTTAAGGGAAATTCTACATGGTAGCATACAGTTTTAATGAAATGCCAGTGATAGCACTTTTTAAAGAAAATTCCACATGGTAGCATCCAGTTTATGCACTATCTAATTGCTGTAGCATTTTTCGTTACGTACTTGTTAAATTTCGTTAAATTCATCATTTTGTAAGTTTTTTTCACATGGTAGCATCCAGTTTTTGTTTAATTCACCATTTTAACGTTTAATTCATCATTTTAATATTTAATTCACCGTTTAATGCATTAACGCTCATAAATGTTTAATAATTTTATTGAAAAATTATAAGAAACTATCTAATCCGGTCGAAACAAGTACTTATTCGCCTATTTTTCGATACGTAAACCGAAAAATATATTTGGCGTCATTTTTACCTGTCATGACGATCTTTTTTCATAAAACAGACCTTGCAATTTTCCTTAAGGGGTAACTCTTTCGAAAATTCGGTCGAAACAAGTACTTATTCGCCTATTTTCCGATACGTAAACCGAAAAAGATATTTAACGTCATTTTTACCCATCATAACGATTTTTTTTTTTTTGAAAAAACGAACGTCGCTACTATTCTTAAGGGATAACTCTTTCGAAAATTCGATCAAAACAAGTACTTATTCGAAAGAGTACTTGTTTCGACCGATGAATTAAACATCAACATGGGGAATTAAATGTTATATTTTTTTTCAGTAAAATTATTTAACATTTATAATTTTTCCATAAAATCATTAAACATTTATAGACGTTAATGAATTAAACAATAAAATTGTGAATAAAACGTCAACATGGTGAATTAAATAAAAACTAGATGCTACCATGCGGAAAAAACTTACAAAATGATGAATTAAACGAAATTTAACAAGAACTTAACGGAAAATGCTACGGCAATTAGATAGTGCATAAACTGGATGCTACAATGTGGAATTTTCTAAAAAAAGTGCTACCATATGCATTTCATCAAAACTGGATGCTACCATGTGGAATTTCCCTTAGTTTAAAATGGAAACAATTTAAATTTTGAAATAACGTGCATGATGAAATTAGGCTTGCCATTATATTCTACATTAATTGTAGCAGGGTCGGCACTCTCGATACATAATTAACATTAATAATTATATTTAAGATAAATAATACGGAAGTGTGAAATACCGAACTGCTAAAAACCATTAAAACTAAAACCGCAGGGTCGGCACTCTAAAAGAAATATTACAACGAGAGAATATAACATAAAGTTTGCTTAAATACGATAAAAGAACATAGTACAAGATAGTCATCAAAGTCATCAAGTAAAATCAATGCGCTAAGTCCCAGATAGAAAATAAATTAAAGTTGCGCTGGATCAAACACGAGCTAAACTTTCCGCAAAATACTGCCAACCATGATACGGATGACGTAGATTAAATCGGTCGTGAAAGCGTAGTACAATTTCCTCAACAAGCTTATGATGCGATAGTTAAATCAGGCTTACACAATAATCATCAAACACAATCTAAAAGTCTATTACTCTTTATTGACCATTATTAAGCCATTAAGTTACATTCTCAATACTTGCAGAAGTTCACTGCTACTAAATACTTGGTAACCTTAATACTTATTCAATCAAGTTGATTAAGCCTCATAAATTTACGCAACACATCACAAGATCATTGCAGAAGTTCACTGCTACTAAATACTTGGTATCGAGACTTCACGGGATGGGTTTTTCTGGACCCCAGCCGACACGCATTTTACGTCTTGGCTAACACGGACAGGGATTTTACATGCCGGTCCATGGTTCGACGTTACCTTACTATCAGAGTCATACAATCAATATCAAACAATATCAAACAAGACTCTAAATCGAAATAGTTTACATTCTTATAAGTCTGTCAAAATTCTGACAATCTTACTCTCTGGATAAAATACTAGTTACCTAGTAAATTAATATTAATTAAATAATAATTACTTATATTTACTTAAGTTTAAAATAAAAATTTTATCAAAATACCCAAATGATGAAAATCATTTTCAAGAGATAAGTTTATTTAACCAATAAAATCCTTGACTATTATTTTAAATAAATAATACGATAATTTTAGCCATAAATCGATATAAAAAAATAATAATAATAATTAAAGTCCATAAGGTCCACGATTATTTAACTAAGGGTCATTATGTGATTGTTATAGAGTGTCCCAAAAACTTACAAGTCAAGAAGAATTCATCTAATATTTATTTTCTTTTTAAATTTTATTTACAAAATTATTAATAAACTTTTAACTTATTTCAAACTTAAATATTCTTAGCTATTTTTTTATTAAGAAAGTATTTAACACCTCTTCCTATAAAAATATATATATTTTCTTACCAAAATTTCAATTAACGTTATTTTAATAAATAAAAAAAAAATTTCAAGGAACATATCTAAAATCATATCCTAACTTTTAGCCACTATAAAGTACTTATAAAATATATTCTTTTTAATTAAAGTTTTTAAGTTACAAATTTTATCTACTAAGATTTCATAATAAAAACATCACTAAATATCATTTTTAAATATTTTCTTAAAGCATAAGTTCATAAAGCATACATGAAACTTAAAATAATATTTCACATAATAAACTCATATGCATCTACCTTATCATATTAACAAAATTTTCCATATTTATAACTTTTCTAGAGTGACTTAAAAGTATTATTAATTTTTACGAAAATATCACTAAACTTGATATAACTTTAATATAACCATGTAAAGCTTAAATATCTAAAACAAAAAAATCATGTTAATCATGCTTTCAAATCATCAATTATACATGACTAAATATCACATAATTAGAGATTTAAGAATATGTGTACCATTTTTCTCCAAAGGTGCTACTAAACCAAACAAGAAAATAAGAATAGGAAAATAAGAATCAACGGAATGAGCTCCAAAGAGAAGGTCTTCAAGTCTCCAAGCTTCAAAGAAGTAGTTCTTCAATTACCCAAAAGAGATGATATCTAAGCTCCAAAATGATAATACTTGACTTTTCAAAAGTTGATGACTATTGGATTAAGAAGTGATAAGATCAAGCTCCATCTTCATTTGATTCTTCAACTAATAAAAGGGTATAAAGTTAGTAAGATGTTAATGAAGTGAAGATATAAGAAAGAAAGATAGAAAGATTTGATGAAGGGGTGTAAGTGATCTCATGGATAGGGGGGTATTTATAATGGGTGTGGACAACTTTGTAGTTCTTAGATTGCATGAACAAGAGTGTTATGAGTATGGAAGAAGACTAACTTGTGTAAGAGATTTAGAGTGTGTAAGTGAATTTGTAAGAGTTGGAGTGTAGGAGAAAGTTAACTTGTATAAGAAAATGCTTGTGTAAGTGATAAAAATCATGAGTTTGAAAATCATGAGTTTGATAGAAATAATTTTGGTTCATCATATTTTTGTTCTAGTTTATCCAAGTGAATATATTTTAGAATAATGGGTAAGTTTGATTAAAGTTTGATTATGAAATATGATAGTTTACTTAGAAAGTTTTGGTTAAAACCAATAAATTGTAGTATAAAGAAATTTAAGAAAACATTCCTCTTTTTTTTTTTATATAAGTTTAATATTTGGAAGAAATCACAAAATCGAAAAAAAAGATTTAGGATTAAAGGTGATTTGAATTAGATAACCAAAGGATTAGGAATTCGAATTGAAAATTTTACAACTCTTTCCCCCTTAAGATAGTTTCGTCCCGAAACTAGAACTTACCAAAAAGGTTAGGGTAACGCGCTCTCATGTCGACTTCTTTTTCCCATGTTGCTTCTTCAACTCCGTGGTTTGACCACAAAACCTTGACTAAAGGAATCCTCGAATTTCAACTCTTTTTCGGATCTAAGATCTTGATTGGCCTTTCCTCTACACCAAAGACTCCTCGAATCAAAAGCGCTCGTGAGCTAGAACATGAGCGGATCATGAACATACTTCCTCAACTGTGAAACATGAAACACATTATGAACTTTTGCTAAACTTCGGAGGTAAAGCCAACTCTAAGAAACTTCCCGACTCTCCTCAAGATCTCAAGCGGTCCAATAAACTTAGGACTCAACTTCCTCGAACTCCAAAGCCTGGATACCCTCGTGGGTGAAACCTTAATGAAAACCTTGTCGCCAACCTCAAATTGCAACATCCTTCGGCGATTATCGGCATAACTCTTTTGGCTGAAGTCTTTGCTCTCATGTTTTGTTGAACAATCTTCAAAGCATCAATCGATTCCTGAATCACATCTGGGCCTTCGGGAATGGTCCTATCCATCAAATCCCAACACAATGGTACTCGACACTTCCTTCCATAAAGAGCTTCATATGGTGCCATCTTAATACTAGATTGGAAACTGTTGTTGTAGGCGAACTCCACCATTGGTAATTTATCTTCCCAAGAGCCTCCAAAGTCCAACACACAACATCTCAAAAGATCCTCTAAAGTTCCGAATAGTTCTCCGGTCGACCATCGATAGCAGGGTGAAAGCGTACTCAAGCACAACTTACTCCCAAAAGCTTTATGCAACTTTTCCCAAAACCTCGATAAAAACTTCGGATCCCTATCTGAGACAATAGTCCTCGGAACACCATGAAGTCTAACAATCTCTCGGACATAGGCATCTGCTAATTGCTTGGCTCCCCAATTATTCTTCAAACCTTGGCTTCATCGGCACAAATCTAGCGACCTTGGTCAATCTAGTCCATAGAAATCGAGTCCCACTTCCAATCGGGCAGGCAATGGTTGAAGCAACCACGAACACTTTGTTCTCGAACTTTACCCTCTGGCGAAAGGCACTTAGACACAAAATCAGAGGCGTCCTTCCTAGACCCTTCCACCAAAATAACTCTCTAATCTCTTCAATCATCTTATCTCGACCCGGATGCAAATGAAATAAACTTTGATGACCTTCCTTAAGAATCTCACTCTTAATTGACTTGATTTGGAACACACATCACGTTCATCCTCAACTCTCCTCTTTCACCTAACTCAAAAGCATCAGTCTCATTTTCCTCAACTCTATGGATCAACTCAACAATCTCTGGATCCTCAAGTTGTGCCTCAATTATACGATCAAACAAAGTGGGTTGTATAGTCATTGCTCCCAAATACTGGCCAACCTCATGTCGGCTACAAATCTCTAATTCTAAACTCTGCATCTCACGGTACAATTCCCATGGTACTGACATAATGGCATTCACAGACACTCTCGGTCTCCTACTCAAAGCATCAGCTACCTTATTCGCTTTTCCAGGGTGGTATATAATTTCAAGATCATAATCCTTAATAACCTCAAGCCACCGCCTTTGGCGCATGTTCAATTCCTTTTGGTTGAAGACATACCTCAAATTTTGATGATCAGTGTAGATCTTACATGGTAACCCATACAAATAATGTCTCCACAGCTTCAAAGCAAAGATCACTGCAGCAAGTTCAATGTCATGCACGGGGTAATTCACCTCATGTGGCCTCAACTGCCTCGATGCATAAGCTATGACCTTTCCTTCTTGCATAAGTACACAACCCAATCCTTCAAATGAAGCATCACAATAAACCTCAAATGGCTTGCTACAATCAGGCATTGCTAATACGGGGGTTGTAGTAAGTCTTTTCTTTAATTCCTCAGCAGCGGTGTGCCTCTCTTCCACGAAATCGTATCCCTTTTTCAACAACTCAAACATGGGGCGAAGCAACCTTAGAAAAGCTTTCAGCGTATTTCCTATAGTACCGACTAATCCCAAAAGCTCAGAACTCGGTCACATTTCTTGGAATTGGCGGTCAGTTATAAGCTTTAATCTTCTCGGGATCTACGAAATTCCACACTTAGACACTAATATGACCTAGAAAAAATTTCCTCAAGCCAAAACTCACACTTACTAAACTTTCCATACAATTTTTCTTTTCTCAAAAGCTCTAAAATCATTCTCAAGTGCTCTTCATGTTCTTCCCTATTTCTCGAGTACACCAAAATATCATCGATAAAAACAACCACAAACTTATCTAAATAAGGCGAAGATACCTGCATCAAATCCATAAATGCACGGGTGCATTTGTTAACCCAAATGGCATCACCAAAACTCATAATGTCCATGTCGGGTCGAAATCTTTGTTTTAGGAACATCCTTCTCGGCTTTCCTCAATTGATGATATCGAGACCTTAAATCAATATTTCGAGAACACCTGATCGCCTCTCGGCTTATCTAACAACTCATCTATCCTAGGCATAGGATAGCGGTTCTTAATGGTGATCTTATTAATCTCCCATAATCAATACACAATCTCATCGTTCCATCCTTCTTTTCACAAGCGAGCAGGGAGCTCCCGGTGACACACTAGAGTGAATAAAACCTTTCTCCAATAACTCATCAATTGCTTTTTCAATTCGGCTAACTCAGAGCAAAAGCGATCACGAGTCTTAGAGATAGGGGTAGCATGGAATTAGATCAATATGAAAGTCAACTCTCTCCTTGGAGGTAAACCGGTAGATCCTCGGGAAAACATCGGGTATTCACAAACAATTGGGGTTTCCTCAAGACTTAACTTGATATTCTCCTCACTACTAGCAATAAAACACAAATATCCCTTATCTCCATGTTTAATCATCTCAATGGCTTGAACTGCAGAAATGGTTTGAATGGGAGACACTGAATTCTTCCTAATCAAACATTCTCCACTGAGTCTTAAGCGAACAATCTTCTCTTTACACAAAATCTCGCGATGATGGCGTCCCAACCGTCCATCCCCAAATAATATCATATGTACCAACTCAAAACTATTAAATGGCGTGGATGGTGAGTAGAAATCTCAAGAGGGAAGTTGGAAAGATACGGTCACATTTGATTGTTGATCCGTCGAGGTATGAGAATTTGTAGATTTTATTTTTGGGGTTCAAGAGAGATAGAGGATTTATGAAGGAAAGAAGTAGAGATAAAAGATCGGTCGGCTCCTGAATCAAAAAAATATGAGCCAAAGAGTCTCCTACGCAAAGTGACGAAATAACCTTACCCTCAAGCGCGATGAAGATTGTCTACATGCTTGCTAATAGCATCAAACCCGTGATCTCCGGTTGAAATACTCTGAACATTTCTCGAAGAACCTGGAGCTCCATAACTACCAGCACTTCCCGCGCCCAACTGGATCCCTTCTCGGCAATTAGTGGAAACATGACCCTCCTTTTTGCATTTAAAGCAGATGATCTTCCCAGTGCATGAACGACCTCGGTGATCCTTACCACATGAGCGACACTTCCAAACTGTGGTTTTTGTTGAAGCTGTTGGTTGGAACGACTTGCGATCCCAACTGGTCGGCCTCTTGTTCCTGTTGTTGTTGCCTCCACCAAATTTTCTTTTGTTGGTATTGTCCTCCTTATCAAGGATCCTCTCATACTCAAGCGCTCGATCGTAGAGATCTCGGAGTCAGAATACTTCGTCCCTTTGGATCTTAAGATTAAGACCCTCGAAGAAGCGGGATGCCGAACACTTTCGCTTACGATGTCGAAGCAAATCGAGGCGACTCATTGAACTTACACGTACTTTCGATCCGGTCATAGACCTGGCGAAGATGTAAGAACTCATTCTCCTTTTCGTTGGGTGATGGCGGATAGAATTGTTGCGAAGAGTTATAAGGAAATCATCCCAAAAGGTATCAGTCATAGTGGCCTTGACAGAACGCCACCATAACTCTGCTGGACCAGATAGGTAGAAGGAAGCCAACTTTACTTTTAGGTGCGCCGGACAGTTAATGACCTCTAAAAGTTTCTCCATCTCTGCGAGCCAATTCTCAAAGCGAGCGGATCGAGCTTCTCAGCGATAATTGCGTGGGACGATGATTGCCATATTCTTAAAGTACTTCCGTCGTCATTGGCCTCTTGAGCCGATTTTCCATGAGGGTGGCGATGCTCGTTTGTCCTCTCCATTCGGGCTAGTTGTGCTTCTAGCTCTCGAACTCTAGCCTCGTGATCAGATGAACCTACGCCATTTCTAACCTAAAAATTTTTTAAACATGTGATCAACTTTCACATTAACTTAATTAATCCGACACGTAATTTTACACATAATCACATAAGCACATCAAAAACAATTAGAATTTCTGAAAATACTTGTTTCGAAAATCAAATTTTTTTTTTTTTAAAGCCGGTTATCGAGAACATCCTTTCACATGGAACAAAAATTCCAAGATTTGAATAACTTTAGCTCTGATACCACGTGTAGCAGGGTCGGCACTCTCGATACATAATTAACATTAATAATTATATTTAAGATAAATAATACGGAAGTGTGAAATACCGAACTGCTAAAAACCATTAAAACTAAAACCGTTTAAAAACATAAGTTAAAAGAAATATTACAACTGAGAGAATATAACATAAAGTTTGCTTAAATACGATAAAAGAACATAGTACAAGATAGTCATCAAAGTCATCAAGTAAAATCAATGCAGCTAAGTCCCCGATAGAAAATAAATTAAAGTTGCGGCCTGGATCGAAACCTGAGCTAAACTTTCCTGCAAAATACTGCCAACCATGATACGGATGACAGCCGATTAAATCGGTCGTAAAGCCGAGTACAATTTCCTCAACAAAGCATGATGCGATAGTTAAATCAGGCTTACACAATAATCATCAAACACAATCTAAAAGTCTATTACTCTTTATTGACCATTATTAAGCCATTAAGTTACATTCTCAATACTTGCAGAAGTTCACTGCTACTAAATACTTGGTAACCTTAATACTTATTCAATCAAGTTGATTAAGCCTCATAAATTTAGTCAAGCACATCACAAGATCACAACAATAATGACTCTAGATTATAGTAAGGTGCGTTGGGTGAGAGCAGTAGTCCTAAACCCTAAGCTGTGGTGGGAGTCGTCACTCCTCTCAATCTTTGTTATGCTCGAGACTTCACGAGGATGGGTTTTTCCGGACCCACATGCGACACGCATTTTACGTGCTTAGGCTAACACGGCGAGGGATTTTACATCTTGGTCCATGGTTCGACATTACCTTACTATCAGAGTCATACAATCAATATCAAACAATATCAAACAAGACTCTATATCGAAATAGTTTACATTCTTATAAGTCTGTCAAAATTTAGACAATCTTACTCTCTGGATAAAATACTAGTTACCTAGTAAATAATAAATATTTTATCAAATAACCTATAAAATAAAAAAAATTAATCTGAATAGTTATTAAGGGCCAAAAAAATAACCAAGTAAAATAAAAAAAATTAATAAAATTAAAGTCCATAAGGTCCACTATTATTTAACTAAGTGTCATTATTTGATTGTTATTGTGTGTCCCAAAAACTTACAAGTCAAGAAGAATTCATCTAATATATATTTTTCTTACCAAAATTTCAATTACGTTATTTAAATAAAAAAAAAATTTCAAGGAACATATCTAAAATCATATCCTAACTTTTAGCCACTATAAAGTACTTATAAAATATATTCTTTTTAATTAAAGTTTTTAAGTTACAATTTTAAGATTTCATAATAAAAACATCACTAAATATCATTTTTAAATATTTTCTTAAAGCATAAGTTAACAAAATTTTCCATATTTATAACTTTTCTAGAGTGACTTAAAAGTATTATTAATTTATTTTCCATATTTATAACTTTTCTAGAGTGACTTAAGAAAATGTGTACCATTTTTCTCCAAAGGTGCTACTAAACCAAACAAGAAAATAAGAATAGGAAAATAAGAACTCAAAGGAATGAGCTCCAAAGGAAGGTCTTAGTCTCCAAGCTTCAAAAGTAGTTCTTCAATTACCCAAAGAGATGATATCTAAGCTCCAATATGATAATACTTGACTTTTCAAAAGTTGATGACTATTTTATTTAGAAGTGATAAGATCTAGATGCTCCATCTTCTTTTGATTCTTGAACTATTATATAGGGTATAAAGTTAGTAAGATGTTAATGAAGTGAAGATATAAGAAAGAAAGATAGAAAGATTTGATGAAGGGGTGTAAGTGATCTCATGGATAAGGGGGTATTTATAATGGGTGTGGACAACTTTGTAGTTCTTAGATTGCATGAACAAGAGTGTTATGAGTATGGAAGAAGACTAACTTGTGTAAGAGATTTAGAGTGTGTAAGTGAATTTGTAAGAGTTGGAGTGTAGGAGAAAGTTAACTTGTATAAGAAAATGCTTGTGTAAGTGATAAAAATCATGAGTTTGAAAATCATGAGTTTGATAGAAATAATTTTTGGTTCATCATATTTTTGTTCTAGTTTATCCAAGTGAATATATTTTAGAATAATGGGTAAGTTTGATTAAAGTTTGATTATGAAATATGATAGTTTACTTAGAAAGTTTTGGTTAAAACCATACATAGAGTTCATAAAAAAAATTGTTAAATTTTTAGGTATAAAATAATTAAGTCAAAGTTGTAAGGTTAAAATAATAAGTGGTAAAGTTAGTTTAAAGAATTGAAATTAAAACGTAACGTTTTAACAAAACCGTAAATAAAATATTAAAATTTTACTTTTCTTAGTATAAAATAATAAAAAATAATATTTTAGTGCTTCTAAAGAAATTTAAGAAAACATTCTTCTTTTTTTTTTTATATAAGTTTAATATTTGGAAGAAATCACAAAATCGAAAAAAAAAGATTTAGGATTAAAGGTGATTTGAATTAGATAACCAAAGGATTAGGAATTCGAATTGAAAATTCGGAACAATTAATTAGAAGATTAAGATTACGAAATTTGAGCCTGTTACATTAATAATGAAAACAATTTAAATTCTGAAATAACATGCATGTTGCAATTAGGCCTGTAATTATATTCTATATTAGAAACATTGAATTTAAATTCTAAAATATCACCTATGAATGGTAAAGATTTCAGTAATGTATCCAAAAATAATTAATTTAAAATGGAAACAAATTAAATTCGATATACAATTTAAACAGAGAAACAACTTAAGTATACAATTTAAATTCTCAACCTGCAGTAATTTAATTCAAAAATCAATTAAAATCAATTTATAAAATTTTATTACGATTATATTTCTTCATAAAAAAAGTATATATTTCTTATCCGGGTCAATAAAAAATTCAACATTGATAGAGGAGTTCTTTCATATACCGTGTACAAAATGACAAATGATAAAGATATGATTGAAAGATTCAATCAAAAACCAAAGGTATATTGCTAAACTTAAGTGTAACATAAAATAAATTATGAAATGTACAATATATTTTAAATATGTATCGTTACAGATGTTGGTTGATGCAACTGGTGATAAGTACGAATATACTCTTGGTGATAGTAGTAAGGTAAGAAACAAATCAAACTTATTATTTTTATTAAGAATTCAGTTTAAGTTTGATTAGGTTTACCTAAACAATTTAATATTGACTGCAAATATTGCTGGATGCGAACATACAACTTCTAAATTTACTTTTTCTAAGAAGGTCAATATTTAATTGAAATTAATACTAATAAAATTGTAATTAATATGTAAAAAATTTCTACTTGGTATTATAGGAATCTGAATCGGTCATGGATGATAGCTCATCAATTACACCGTCAAAAAGAAATTACGAATTCATGTCATCAAGTAGAGAAGGAGAACATTCAACCAGTAAAGCAATCAAGAAACAAAAATAGTTGGAGTAACACAAGGACTTTATTTAGTTTGATCTTGAGTTTAGATTCTAATAATTTTGGTGCTATTTGGAAAAAAAATATTATATCATATGTGGCCTCATAAGTCATATTAGAAATCATTGGTTGTTTTTGTAAGACTGTTATTGAGATTAATTATTTAAAAATTAAAAAAAAAATATAAGTTAAATATATATAATTTGGGTGCTATAACTACGAAAAAATTACATTTCGATTTTGCCATTGCTTAAAAGTTTCATAATGTAATGGCAGATTTTATGTGTATATATATATATATATATATATATATATATATATATATATATATATATATATATATATATATATATATATATATATATATATATATATATATATATATATATATATATATATATATATATATATATATATATATATATATATATATATATATATATATATATATATATATATATATATATATATATATATATTATTTTATCTTCTGAATATAAGAATATATCATACAATAACAGATTAAATACGTTGGTTATTTTGTAGGATTCTGATTGAGGTTAATTCTTTAATAAAGTCAAGAAAAATTATATTATAGTATATAATACTTCCTCTATTCTGTTTTAGTTGCAACATTGGGTGTTGGCACAGTTTTTAAGAGCTGTCAAATCAATTGCAATTGGGATAGGGGTAGAGTATTCACATGGGTTTGGAAAAGTGTTTGATTGAGTAGAACACATCAATTTGGTTTTTTTAATGATTAATTGCCCTTACATGAATGCTGAAACAGAACAAAGGTTTCCCACCAAAAACCAACAGCAACTACAATCTGGAAATCCATTAATGAAGTTTTCTTCAACTAAAACGAACAAATAAACCAGATTTGAAAATGAAACAAGATCTAAAAATTAATCCCACTAAACCAAATCCCAAGCATTTTTTTCTACAACTAAAACGAACAAATAAACAAGTCTATTCAAGAAATCAGACGAAGAAGAACAAAGAGGGAAGCCATTAATGGAATTTTCTAGATCATTTGGTCAATTGTTGGATTTGATGGTAGAAGGTTTACTGAAGTTGAGAGAGAGAGACGGAGAAGGAGTTGTTTTGGTTAGGCGTGAAATGAACATGTTGGTACTGGTTTAGGGTTTATTAGAAGGGGTAAGAGGGAAGCAATAGTTGAGATACATAAATAAGGTAAAATGAAGGATCAAGATTAAATGGAGCATTCTAGATCATTTATTGAGATGAAGGTGAAAGATTTACTGAAGTTTATTAGTGTTAGGTACTTATGGCAGCTATTAATTAAGATTTCCAAATCATTTATTCATTTGTTTGGGAAGGTAAGGATAAAAAAAAGTTTTTTTTTAGAGGGAAAAAAACGCTAAAACTCGGATAAATTGGAATCAAAGTACAAAGCGTCACCCAGCCAGGTCGGGGGAGAATTAACCCAGACCTCATCACTAGGACTACTAATGGCCCACTTTGCGAGCCTATGAGCTACACTATTACATTCACGGTAACTAAACTCAAACAAACAAGAATCGAAAGATGAACTATGATATATACAATTATCCACCCGAACATGAATGTGAAAACTTCTACTCATCTGCCGGTTAACTGCCATGATGATACCTTGACAATCGCCTTCAAAGATAACACGACTCCAACCTTGGACTTTTGCTATCGACAAAGCCTAAGATAATGCACAAATCTCCGCTTCTTCAGCAGAACCAAGCGAATAAAGGGTCTTAAAGCCCGCCATCACAAACCACACCAAAGCATCACGCACGACAAAGCCCAGACCCATCCTACCATCGTCAATACTACACGCCCCATCAAAATTAATTTTGAGAACACCATCAGGGGGACCAATCCACCGGGCCTGCTCGCGATTCAACTTAGCCGTGGAATCATCAACCGACAAAGCCTTCTGATATTCAAGGAGCCAGTCGACAGCTTTTCCAACACAAAGGGCGGGGGAACACTTCGTGTTTTCAAAGACCAAGTCGATTCTGCTCTTCCAAATCTGCCAACTGATGGTAACCAATTTTTCAGCTTCAGGTCTCCCTCCGTTATGCCAGACGAAATCGAAGATGTCTTTAAATGAGAGAACCTCAAAATCGGGAAACGAAATCTTTGTAGCTGCCCAGACGTCCTTAGTCAACGCACAGTCCCTTAACACATGGAATAGAGACTCGTCGCACACCGAATAAAATCAGAAACCCCCTTGTGAGCCAAGTTAATCCCATAGGGAATAATGTTCCAACAAATCCTCCAAGCAAAATCACGGACCTTGGGAGGCACGCGAAGCTGCCACAATTTCTTCCAAATCGGATCCGACCCGAATGAACAAGAAGCCCCACTGTTACCCCCTAACGCCAACCTATACACATCTTTAACCCGGAGAATATCGTCCTTACTATAAGCCCAACACAGTTCATCTTCTGAATTTTCCACTTTTAGAGGAATACTAAGGATTTTGGTCGCTTCAAAAGGGAGAAAAACCGACTCCACGTCTCGAGACTTCCACTCCCGATTTGTAGGATCAAAAAAACTATCCACAGTCCTCGACCTATCAGCCTCAGGGCAAGGGAAAATGACTCTACCAGAGCCAGGCCCCGGGAGCCAGGCATCACCCCACACACGAACTTGATCCCCACGGACCTATCTTCCAACGGGCCCCATCCAGTAGGAATTTGCGAGAACCCCAAATGTTGCGCCATCCATAACTGGGGTAATGACCCATATTAGCCTTCCAGACATCATACTTCGGATAGTATCTAGCCTTAAGAGTACAGGCAAGGAGAGAGATGGGATAAAGATGAAGACGCCAGAATTGCTTGGCTAACATTGCTGAATTAAACACCTCCAAATTACGAAACCCAAGGCCGCCCTCCACTTTGGGCAAACAAAGGCTATCCCAGGCTTTCCAGCAGATACCCCGTTTGCCTTTGGAACAGCCCCACCAAAACCTACGAATCAGACTCCGCAAATCGTAACAAAGCCCAGCTGGAAGTTTGAAATAGCTCATCGCATATGACGGGATAGCTTGGATGACACCTTTTATCAAAACTTCCTTTCCTGCTCTTGACAACATCTTTTCCTTCCATCCCTGGAGTTTACGCCAGACCCTATCCCGAATCGAAGCAAAAGAGATACGCTTTCCTTTGTCAAAAACCGTGGGGAGACCTAGGTATTTTCATGCATCCTCACCTCGACGAAACCCAAGGAGTTAATAATAGGCTGCTGAATTCCCCTCTCCAAGTGGTGGCTAAAGGAAACCTCGCACTTGTCCAGATTGACTTTCTGACCGGAAGCAACCTCATACTCCCTAGAATATCCCTAATGGTGTTGGCCTCCTTCCCCGAAGCGTCAGTGAAAATAAGGTTGTTGTCTGCGAAAAAAGGTGGGAAATAGGGGGGGCCTCACGACAAATTCGAATACCTCGCAGCAAACGACGTTGGAACGCTTGCTTGAGAAGCGACCCTAAACCTTTCGCACACAAAATAAACAAATATGGGGATAACGGGTCCCCCTGACGAATCCCTCTTTGGGGGATAAGGGATTGAGATAAATGCCCATTCACGACGAAAGAGTACGACACAGATTCCACGCATTCCATAACCCGCGACACCCAAGAATTAGGAAAGCCCATAGCCATCATCATACCATGAAGATAGGCCCACTCGATTCGGTCGTAAGCCTTGCTCATATCCAGCTTGAGAGCCATGTATCCTCTTTTACGGGATGATGTCGTCGATGATGTCCGGGAGAAGCACCTTCAACCTATTCGCCATGACTTTAGAGATGAGTTTGTAAGAAATATTACATAAGCTAATGGGACGCAAATCTTTCATCTCCTTGGGTTTCTTTACTTTAGGGATAAGAACCACGTGAGTCTCATTCAACCGATCCGGCATCCGCCCATGATTTAAAAAATTGAGCACTAAATCGCAAACTTCCGACCCAACAATCCCCCAAAACTTAGTATAGAACATCGCAGGAAAGCCGTCGGGACCCGGAGATTTGCCGGGATGCATACCCTTTAAAGCGACCAAGACTTCTTCCTTAACATACGACTTCAAGAGCATGGCAAACATATCCGGAGACACACGACTACCCACACTATCAAACGAGGAAGAGTCAAGCCGAAGCCGAGAGGAAGTAAAAAGCTCCGAATAATAGCTATGGACAATGGACATTAAATCCTCCAACTCCACCCGAACGCACCCATTGCTATCAATCAGCGAATCAATCTTGTTCCTCATACGCCGATGAGATGCACGATAATGGAAATAAGAAGTATTCTTATCCCCATCCCTAAGAACAAAAGGGCGACACCTTTGCCAAGCCTCGGTCTCAATCTTTTTACGGATCGACCTAATTTCCCCGTCCACCCTTCTTTCCTCGTCAAATATCATACCCGATTGAGTAACCCCACGGAGATGCTTCAAGCGCTTTGTCAACCAATGAAGCCTTTTATGCAAATTTTTAAACATGTGCTTTCCCCACTTATCAAGAATGTGACCACAATGAAAAATTTTATCGGACCAAGAACCCCAAGAATCGCGCCTTGCCTTAGCCCACGCCCTCACCACAACATCCGAGAATTCCTCCACATGAAGCCACTTAGCCTCAAATTTAAAAGGCCGAGTCACCCATGGAGCCCCACACTTCATGAAGCTCGTATCTTTACTAGCCTTAATAAAGATAGGCAAATGATCGGAGGAGTCCCAAACAATGTGATTAATCGAGAAAGAGGGAAAGAGATCGAGCCATTCATCGGACGCTAAAGCACTGTCAAGCCGTTCCTCAATGAAATTGTCACGCCGCTTATTCGACCATGTGAACTTATGTCCTCTATAACCCATATCTTTCAAGCCACACTCCTCAATAGCATCCTGAAACCCCTGAATTGAGGCCAAGTCACACCCATTACCGCCCCTCTTTTCCGACTCAAAGAGAACCTCGTTGAAATCCCCAACAACAATCCACGGCATACCCGGAGTATTATTAAGACTATGAAACATCTCCCAAGTTCGCCATTTTTGGCCTGACTCCGCCCACCCGTACACACCCGTACCACGCCAAACATCTCCGGAGCTACTCGTGACCTCGAAATCAAAAAACCGATCTCCCCTGTCGTGAACCCACAAAGCAACCTCAACATTCCAGAAAATAGCAATACCCCCAGAACGCCCAACCGCCTCAACCCACTCCCCCTTATCAAACTGCAGCTTTTGCTTAATTTTCAACATATCGGCATCCCAACCCTTCGTCTCACACAAAACAAGAATATCTGGAGAATGACTGTGAACAAGGTCCGCAAGACTTCGAACTACCTCGGGATTCCCCAACCCGCGACAATTCCAAAATAACAGAGAACTCATTGGACACCGAGGGTCCAAGGTGTGGGACCCTCAATTGTAGTATTAATGTTTGTACGTTCTTCCTCCTCCATACGATCTTATCTCCTCCTTTGAATGCACATATCGAATCCCGGGGGGCCCTCCATATCAAAGTCCAAGCCCGACTTCCTTTTGCCCATGCGATCATCATTATAGAACTCCAAAACCTTCGCCACCTCCTTTCCTCTAACCCTCCTTTTCCACCGTCGAGGCTTAATTCTATTCTCCAACCCACCCGTATCGGAATTCGACCCACCCAGGCTGATTGCTTCTTTTCCCGCCCCCACCGCCACCTTCCACACTTCAAGCAAGACTGAACCTGCACTGCCCAGACCCACCTTCTCACCGATCGGTCGGGAATTATCCGCCACGCCTTCACACACTTCCACCTCTAAGTACCCACCAGGTTCGGACTCTAAAAATCCAATAAGACATGGCTGTTTGGCACCCTTACTCCCTTCTTCGTCGTGTTCCAAGGAAACTTTGGTAAAGAAATCAGCCACTTCATCTACTAATTTTTTATCTTCCAAGCGCCTTACTTGCTCCTTCTCCTTTGTGACAACACACTTTACATTCACAAGACACCCCCGTGCCAATAACCACCGTGGCACTGGCGCTCCCAATATCCTCTTTCGCAAATTTCCAAGGAGAAGCCCGAAGAGAGGGCCCATACTTTCTTTCCGGAGTGGAGTCCCCACACACCTCAACACAATCGTTCGACACATGTCCAAGCCTCCCACAGTAAAAATATATCATCGGTAATCTTTCGTACTTAACCGGGATCTTGCACACCTGCCCGTCTCGAATCTTCAAGCGAACAGAGTCTCGCAATGGCTGACGCACATCAATTTTGACCCGAACTCGCATGGATTTCTCGATACCGTACCCACCGGGTTTCGCCACATCCATGAACACTCCCACCTTGTTTCCCAACATTCTAGCATTATCGATGTTGTTATGGCCCTTAAATGGAACATCGTAAAACCGTGCCCAAATGGGTAAATGATAGAACTCTAAATCCGACGGCTTCACCGCCTTATCCATTTCCTCCAAAAGAAGCGGGTATTTATCAAAATGCCATGGCTGACCTTCTAAGATCTTCTTCTTATCCCTCTAGTGAAAGAATTGTATTTGGTATAAATTTCGCCCGATATTGACTATATCCACCCTATTCTTGACCGACCATATCCCCTTCATCGTAGATATGAAAGCGACCGGGTTCGGGTTCCTATTCGTCCAAACCCTCCCTATCAGACCCAAAGATATACGATCATCATCCACCCCATCATCCTCCCCACGGTCCACCCATTCCACCACCGAATCAACCTCAGAAGACGTGTCGTCTTTGAGATCATCAACAACCCTTAAAGATTCCTCCAGCCGACCATCCCCCCAATCTTGGATTCAGTAAAAGTATTCCCTTCCATAACTGGCCGCCAAGATAGGATCCACACCTTCTAACACCCCCTCAGAGAAAACAGGAACACCAAAAGACCAACCAACCACCCTTATAAACTCTCAAGAAAGAGACGAAAGACCCAAACCCAAGGGACAAAAACTCACGTAGGAAAACTCTAGAGAGAGAAACCTACAGAGACTCTTACTTTATTTAATGCTATAAATTGTTAAATTTTATGTTTTTATTACTAGGATAAAAAAAGTTTTAATTATAAATAGGTAGTGGTTGTGGGTAAATTAAATAATTAAAGAGATGATGTATGATTAATGGTGATATGTAGGGTAGAAATAAAGTAAGGATAAAATAAGTAGATAATTTTTGCCAAAAATAGTAATGTTGCTAGTAATATGAAATTTCCAAAAATGGTAAGTGTTGCAAGTAAAATGGAACGAAGGAAGTATAATTTAAAAGGGTTGAAATAGTAATGTGCTTAAAAAGTGATCAACAATTATCTCAAAATAAACAATAATACAAATAAATAGAACATTTAAAATTAAAAATAATATCAGAGAGTGCACGCTTAATAATTAAGCATAGGGTGTTATCACTGTTATGATTGCTTTAATTGTAATAAGATGAGATAGTGATTTTAGTTTATAGAGACGTGTAGTAAACTATAGTTATATTTAGCCATTTAATAATGATTGCTGAAATTAGTAAAATGTTAAAATGTATATTAAGAAAAGTTATAAAACGTACAGATTCAGTCAAATACATTAATGGCAATATTTAGATTATGTTCCTTATTTGGCATTATCAAATGAATTAATGGTAAATAATTATATATATATATATATATATATATATATATATATATATATATATATATATATATATATATATATATATATATATATATATATGTCATTATAAATATAATTATATATGTCTGTAAATATAAATATAATTATAATTACTAAATTTATTACCAAAAGATGTTAACTATACTTTATTTGATTTTTATTGATTCGGTCAAATAAATTAATGTTAATATTTAGATTATGTTACCCATTTGGAATAAAAAAGATATGTTGTGATTTAGTAAATAAATAATCATATATATTTATGTTATTATAAATAAAAAAGATATTTTAGCATTAATGTTGTTTTAGTATAAATCAATTGTGTTAAATCATAATGTCTTATTGTGTTAAATCATAAAGTCTCACAATAAACTTTTAGAGGGTGTTTGGTAAGAGGGAATTTAGAGTCGGAATGAGACTTTATTCTAAAAAATAGTCCAAGTTTTTGTTTGTTTGGAGGTAGTGGGAATAGGGATTGGGACTAAAAAAATAAGAAAGTCCCTATAATAAAAGTCTTGGGGGAGGGTGGTATTTGAGGGTGGGACTTTTATTTTTTAATCTCTCTCTTCCAGCTATTCCAGACAAATCCTTCCCGCCATTGTTGCTCCTGTACCGCCATTTTGCTGTTGTGCCTGTACCAACATTTTTTCTCCCATCTTCTTCATCCTCCATTACTTATCTCATTTTCCTCAGGTATATTCTATAATCTTCTACAATCTTTTTTATGTTTTAGAACTTATTTGTGAGAAAAATCACTACCATTTTGTTTGATTAATCTTCATAAGTGTTCATTTTATATTGTGAATATGTTTGATTCATCTTCATTAGTTTCATTATATTTACAAATTCTATGAACTTGTATAGATTGGATTAATGTTTTTCTTTAGAAATGAAATTTAGGGTTTTATTTTTTGATATTTAGGGGTTTTTTTTTATATTTGGTTAATCAATTTCTTGCTGATTTTTCAGTTGCAATTGTAATTGCAAATCATTTTTGTTGATTTTTTTTACTTTTAATTAAAAAGTAAATGAAGATTAGGATTTAATTAATGAATTTGTTTGAGATTATGAGCAAATTGGATATTTGTTGGTCACATATGAAAGTTTATAGTTTTTTCATCAACTGCCTTGATTGTTAATGATAGTCATTAGGAAAAGCTAAGAAATTTCTCACACAATCTGCAATTATATGAAGAATGTTGTTAGTTTTTAGGCTTCTTAACTTTTAATTACAAATTGAATGAAGATCAATTTGAGATAATGAACAGATTGAAATTTTTGTTGGTCACACATGGAAGTTTATAGTTTTGTCATTAATTTTTTTGGTTCTTATTGTAGTCATTGGGGAAAAATAATGAAATTTGATTATTCTCCCTAATTGTGAACTAAACTAAAAAATAGAATTTACATATGATGAAAAGCTAATTGTAAATTTTATGTTCAAAGGGAAAATGAGTGCAGATTCTGTGACTATCAAAATTCATCATGGGGGTTCTTTTTTAGAAGGTGAATTAAATTATATGGGAGGTCAAGTGACTATTTTTCGAAATTGTGAAGTTGACCGAATGTCATATTTTGAGCTGTTTGGGATGGCTAAAGATGTGGGTGCTAATGATGGTGATAAATTATACTATACTATTTCTGGTTATGATCTTGAGGCCGGTATAGATCAAATAAGTGATGATTCATCCGTTAATCGAATGTTGAAGTTTGCCAAGCCAAATTCTGTTTTTGATGTTTACATTCAACGTGTTGATCAACATTGTGTCAGTGGCTTTACATTATATAATTATTGTTGCTATCTTTTTAGATACAATATCATCATATGCAATTATATGTAAAAAGATAGCCGGTCAAGCTAAAGTATAAATTTAGATTAAATGTACAAAAGGAAATTAGTAGTTGCTTTATAATATATAATTCTTGTTGGGCATGTTTATTTGCGTTTCACTTTGATGTGTATTGTGATTTATATGTGTTGATGTGTTTTGGGTATAGTTGTTGGTTTGTGAAAGTCTCATGCTTTTAATTTCCTAGTCGCGAGTGATATGTATAAGGTGACAAATTCCTCTTGTATTTTTCATTAATATTGGTATTCTTAAATTTTATTTATTACAGCTATGGCTGGACATGTTATGATGATGTTATTGATGTTATTTAGGAGACGTAAAAGTAGGATTACAAAGGAACCATGTTGGTATGATCCGAAAATTAGAGATAAGCATTTGTGTGATATGATTGAAAGAAGTGATACCTTATGTCTTGAGCAAATAAGAATGGATAGACACTGTTTTAAAATTTATGTTCTTTGGTTCGAGATGGCGGTGGTTTGAAAGATAGTGAGCATATGAGCGTGGAGGAAATGGTTGCTATCTTTTTACATATAATTGCATATGATGAAAAAAATCGAGAAATTAAATTTGACTTTCAACGATCTCAAGAAACAATTAGTAGACGTTTTCATCATGTATTAAGAGCGATACTAAAACTATGGAGAGTACTGCTAAAGAGGAGCTTTTTAATATGAGACACTCTTCTGCTAGAAATTTAATCGAACGCACATTTGGTTTGCTCAAGATACGATGGGGGATATTAAGAAACCCATCATTCTACTCAATCAAAACACATTCTGATATTATCCTTGCATGTGTTTATCTACATAATCTCATACGACAACAAATGGGTTACGAACCACTTGAGGAACAATTAGAACAGTATATGAGTGTATTACAACCAGATAACAACATTGACACTGATGGTGGAGAAGCATCAGTGGAATGGGGTCTTTGGAGAGATCAATTAGCTCATGATATGTGGGCCACATGGCGGCCAAGAAGAGGCACATAATATGTTATTATGCTTGCTTGTTTTAATTTGCTTTTGTATGTCATAACTACAAGTTTTATTAAATGGCTTATCATGTATTTTCATACTTATGATAGTTATGATATTTTCATGTTGTTGTTTAGTATCTAATTCTTCATATTGTGGTATTTGATTATTTGATAATCTCATATATGTAATGAAGAATGCTATCAAGAAGAAAAAAGGGAAGAAAGACTCGTGTGCGGACAAGGAAAAACAAGTGTTGTCAATGGTAAAAAGAGAGAAGAGAACTTGGACTATCGACGAGGAGTTTGCACTAGTTGATATTCTATATGAGGTCAACACTACAAGCTGGAAAGTAGACACTGGATTTAAAATTGGATACCTTTCTTTTGTTGAGAAGGAAATGAAAAAACGACTTCCAACTTGTGATTTGAAGGCTGATCCTCATATCAAATCTAAGATCAAGCTTATGAAGAGAAGTCTTTCATACATTCTAGATATATACAGAGAAATGGAAGTAGTTTTGGTTGGGATGATGAGCAAAAAATGGTGACAAGAGATAAAGAGGCCTACCTTGAATGGGCAAAGGTAGTTTCTTTCTCAACTTCCTATATATTTGTAATGATATTTGCTTGTTGTGCATCAATTAACAGTTGTTCCTTCTCATACAAGAGTCGCGAAGGTTCTGCTCCATTGTTCATGAAGCCGTTTCCACACTATGATAAACTTATTGAAATTTACGCAAAAGATTTGGCTAATGGAGATAGAACAAGGGGACCTAAAGATGTCACTGACATAGAAGAAGACGAGGAAGAATCTAATCCAATGGAAGTTGATACTCAAGTTGTTGGTGAAGCAACCTCTCGAACTCGAGGTAACAATAATACTCCTACTACATCTAAGCAATCTAAACGGAAGTCTAGTGAACTTGATGCAGTTGAACTCGAGTTTGTGCAAATATCAAAATCCATTTCAAGTTTAATAGATGCTGAAAAGAAGAGTGCATTAGCTAGTGTGGATATTAAGAAAGCATTTACACATAAAGTGGATGTTCATGAGTTGACTTGTGATAAGAGAACGCAATTATTTCCAAAACTTTGCACGCTCCCAGGACTTAGTCCAGAAGAAGTTGTAAAGGCTACTCGTCTTATTGGTTAAGATACACCAGTAATGGATCTTTTCTACACTATGCCCGATGAATTTAAGGTCATATTTGCTCGACAAGAGATTGATGGATCAATTTAGTTGCAACTGGTTTTAATTACATTTTGCAAGTGACCAGTAATATAACATAACTGCATTTTTAACATGTAATATGTTATAACCTCATCCGCATTATGATGTATATTTCATTTTGGATGTAAGGAAGACATTTATAATGTGCAACTAATTAGTAGTATAAAATGTCAACTTTTGTAACATGTAATATGACATAAAAATCTTCTACATGAGAATGTATATTTAATTTGGATGTAAGGAAGACATTTTGGATGTAATATGATATATAGTCTTCTACATTAGTGATATGTTGGTGTTTTTGTGTTTTTGTATGTAATTGTTGATGGTGATAACATTTTTTTTTTGTATGTAATTGTTAATGGTGATAACAACAAATATTTTTTTTTTGAAAACATGATAATAATAATAATAATAATAATAATAATAATAATAATAATAATAATAATAATTTAGCCTATTTACAAAATATGTTCTATTTAAATATAAGGTCAAATAAGTAATTTAATCCTAATTTAAAAGTCTCATTCCCACTTACCAAACAAGGACATATCAATTCTCAATATTTTCATGAGTCTCATCTATCTTGACAAATAAGGGATGTGACATTTTAATCTTCAAAGTCTCATCTAAAGTCTTATAAAGTCACAATCCCACATGCCAAACACCCCCTCAATGTACTATTGTTTTAAAATCACATAAGGAGTCGTCTATCATTTACGTCAAAATCAGCTGCTTCATCTAAGGTATTGTTCGATTATACATTTTTAATTATTGTTATTTATTTAACATTAGATATTGCTAACAAATTCATTTTAAAGCATGACAATACAACTGTTTTTTTCCTTTAATTGTCTTTGATAATTTACTGTGCAAATTTTAATATTATACTTAAAATTAATTAATCTATTATCACTCCTTCACAGATAAGGTAAAAGGAACATCGACCGAAAGGGATCAATCAAATCAGTTGGAACAATTTGCTTTTAAACAACTAAAGAGGTATGTTCATTATGTACATAAAACAAACTTATCATGTATATTTATTTGTATTGATAACTTTTCCTAAATTTTGTTTTTAAAATTCAAGTAATAAAATTTCTACAGATAATATAAAAACAAACTAATCATGTTATACTTAAAACTAGCCATCTTCCATGAGCATATATTATCAAACATGAATTTAAATGACAGACCATAATAATGTGGTAGTAAAAAGACGTACCCATGCAACTGTAGCGTGCGATGTAATGTGAGATGGAAAAAATAATAAATTAATTAAATTACTAACCAACAAAATATAAATTAAAAAACTAATATATATGTTCAAAATGGCGCCATCCATAAAGTTATCAACAAATGATCTGCAAATAATGAAAATAGGAGTATATTAAAGTCAAATAACTTACTGGGTTTAAAATGATTTAATGTTTAAAATAGTAAAATCTAAATCACTTTAACCGACTACACTCTCAATTATATGTATTTATTATCTACTGAATATTAATTTGATGCGTAGACAGTAA
Organism: Amaranthus cruentus; assembly: GCA_019425755.1. NCBI lineage: Eukaryota > Viridiplantae > Streptophyta > Magnoliopsida > Caryophyllales > Amaranthaceae > Amaranthus > Amaranthus cruentus. The sequence continues at coordinate 13,597,305 of CM033450.1, read as the reverse complement.
ACACTTATAACGTTATATTTTTATGGGAAAATTACTTTAAAAACTCTCAACTATTCATGGTTTAAATATAAAACTCTTAACTATTGATTATTATTCAAAACTCTTAACTATAGGCCCATCTTAAATATAAAGCACCGATACATTTTATAACCTGTTTTAACCAGTTACCTTTTGTTGATATGAGAGGGTACGTGAAGGGTCGTGTAAGGTCAAAGAAAGTGAGGTGATTAATAAATACAATTGGGTCTCACTACTTCTCAACTAAAACCAATTTATCCGGTTATAAATTATCTTGGACTTTAAATATAAAATGGGCCTAAAGTTGGGAGTTTTAAATAATAATCAATTGTTGGGAGTTTTATATTTAAATCGCAAATAGGTGAGAGTTTTTAATGTAATTTTCCCTATTTTTATTACTACATTAATATAGTCCTTATTTAGTTTCTTTTTTGCTGGGTGTTTCTTTTAAAGATTTTTTAAATATTATTTGATGAAAAATTAAAAAGAAAAATAGGTATTTTTAGATCATTAAATAGTAGAGCACATCGGTTAGAATTCACATCAGTATAGCTTACAAAGAGTATTCAATGTTTTACAACAAAAATCAAAATCAGAACCAAACTTTAATTAACCAAACTTTAAATATTCAGAACCAGATAAAATAAATCAGCAAAAATTAGAACTAAGATTAAAATCAGAAATAAAAGTGTACTTGAGCGATGGAAGCTTTTTAGCATGATGTAACCCACCAGCCCAATTAATTGCAATCTCAGCATCTATCCTATTCAATTTAACAGTAGCTCCAATAGACCCATAATAAAACAAGATCAGAATTATATAATAAATCAATTATTAAGAAATCAAAACAAACATGCAGATAAAACCAATGCTTAAATCCAGATCAAGATAAAATAAATCAACATGACAAAGAAAGTTCATAAAAAACTTAAGGTTATGTACTGAACCCGTAGAAGTTCTAAGGCACTATCATCATGACAAAGAAACCATCGCATGTTTTATGAAATAGAGAGACTTTGAAAGTTCATAAAACCCTTGTGGTGAACAAATACAGAGAATTAAGCTACAAATGTCGCCAATTAAATTTGGAAAATGTAGATACATAATCATAGAGGCTAGAGCACAATGATTGTTGAACAAAAGCCAAACCCCCAGCATTTAAAAACTTCAATCATTAGCACTGATAATCACATATAATATAATAAAAAGAAACAACAAAAACCAGATGTAATACATCAAGAACAGTAGAAAAATCCTTAAGAATTCTCTAGAATGGAGGTGAGAGAGAGTAAGAATGAGAAAACCTGAGGAGTTTCGCTCATTGACATCAACATGCAGGTTGAAAAAAAAAGAAAACTAAACAAAGCAATATATATCCAGATAAGGAAACAAAATAAATCAAAAATGATGAAATAAAATAATAACAGATTTATAAAATAAAGGAAAATTTGCTCAAAATAATCCTAACTATCACCCGTTGGCCAAAAATAATCCCAACTATCAATTTACATTAAAAACTCCCAACTATTCGCGGTTTAAATATAAAACTCCCAACAATTGATTATTATCTAAAACTCCCAACTTTAAGCTCATTTTATATTTAAAGTCCAAGATGACTTATAACCGGATAAATTGGTTTTAGTTGAGAAGTAGGGGGACCCAATTGTATTTATCAATCACCTCACCCCTTTGACCTTACACGACCCTTCACGTACCCTCCCATTTTAACAAAATGATAACCGGTTAAACAGGTTATAAAATTGCATAGGTGCTTTAACTTTAAAATGGGCCTAAAGTTGGGAGTTTTGAATAATAATCAATAGTTGGGAGTTTTATATTCAAACCACGAATAGTTGGGAGTTTTAAAAGTAATTTTCCCTATTTTTTAAAAATTCCAACTATTCTCATAATTTGTTGAAAACATACCTACCTCCTTTTTAACTGGCTACAGCTTGTAACATTTCAAGTTTTTTCTTTCTTTTTTGATTAATATATGAAAGGAAAAGGTTATTTTGAACAATTAAGTAAAAAAGAAAAGAAAAAAAGTGAAAAAGTTATCTGTTCCAGCCGGTAACAAAGGGGTGGGTATGTTTTCAACAAATTATGAGAATAGTTGGGATTATTAAAAAATAATTGATAGTTGGGATTATTTTTGGCTAACGGGTGATAGTTGTGATTATTTTGAGCAAACTTTCCTAAAACAAATCAAGGATTAAAAAAATCAAAACCAACATGCAGATATAACCAATCCTTAAATCCAGATCAAGAAAAAATAAAGCAACTATTAAATCACATGACATGAACAACCATACCAATAACCATCATCCCTACAACAACAACAACAACAATGGTTTCATGAACAACCATACCAGTAATTTAAAGTTTAGCCAAGTTTTCGGATTCATCCATTATCTTCATCAAGGAATTGTACTCCTCAGCTGACACCTTCTTCATTCCATTACTGATTTCGACACAGGACACTCGCTTTAACGGAAGATAAACAATGCTAAAATCCAGATCAAGTAAAAATAACCAAAGATTAAATCAAAATATAAAAAGGAAACATCAAAAACCAGATGTAGTACATCAAGAATAGTAGAAAAATCCTTATAAGCTCTCTAGAATGGAGGTGAGAGAGAGAGAGAGTAAGATTGAGAGAAACTGAAGAGTTGGTGGAAATTATAGAAGTATTTAGGGTTAAAATGGGGGGTGGGGTTTAGATAATGGGTAACATCTAAGGTTTAAAATCAACGGTGGAGATCAAAATTGGTTTAATTGACGGTCCAGATCACACCACATTTCAATGAAGTAGTTTAAATGAACGGTCCAGATTTAAATGGTTTAAATGGATGGTGAAATGGACGGTCCATATTTCAATGAAGTACTAAATTAACAGTACTATTGACGATAGTAAACAATTGAAATGGATGGTGCATTGTCATTGCTTTGAATGGATGGTGGAATCAAGAAAGTAACTATTATTTCAATTGTTAATTCAATTCCAGAATAGTTACTCTTTGTACTACCTCCGTTCCAAAATATTTGCAACATTTGCCTTTTTTTACGCAGTCCAATTTACTAATTCAATCCTTAATATCTATAATTATGTTAAATATAAAATTATAAAAATTTGATATTAATAATCTTTACGTTGACACGAATTAAACAAGATCTCACTTGAATATGTTTTAACTTATAGATTACTTATTAATCACAAATTAAGGGAAATAAGTGAATAGTAATCATCGGATTTAGACGAATTAAAAAATACCTTACTTAACTACGTTTTAACTTACTTACTACGAACAAAATTTTATAAGTGAACTGTAAATGTGTCACGAAACCGAATGAGACAAAATTACTAAAAAATGGCATTAATATATGTTAAATACATATATTAAATGTCTGAAATGACGTTGCATACTTATTGGAATTGTAAACTACACTTATACTTCCTCTGTTCCAAAATACTTGCAACACTTACCTTATTTGGTTGTTTCACAATACTTGCACCATTACTATTTTTGGCAAAAAATAATCTTATTTTATTATCACTTTATTCCTACCCCACATATCACCATCAATCATATATCATCTCATTAATCATTTAATATACCCACAACCAATACCTACCTTCCATTAATTAATTTTTTTATTTCAATTATTTAAATAAATTTAATACCATCTCAACTAACTTTCCAATTCTTAAAAAATAAAAAAAAAATAAGATTTTTTTTGCCAAAAATAGTAATGGTGCAAGTATTGTGAAACAGCCAAATAAGGTAAGTGTTGCAAGTATTTTGGAACAGAGGAAGTATAAGTGTAGTTTACAATTCCAATAAGTATGCAACGTCATTTCAGACATTTAATATATGTATTTAACATATATTAATGCCATTTTTTAGTAATTTTGTCTCATTCGATTTCGTGACACATTTACAGTTCACTTATAAAATTTTGTTCGTAGTAAGTAAGTTAAAACGTAGTTAAGTAAGATATTTTTTAATTCGTCTAAATCCGATGATTACTATTCACTTATTTCCCTTAATTTGTGATTAATAAGTAATCTATAAGTTAAAACATATTCAAGTGAGATCTTGTTTAATTCGTGTCAACGTAAAGATTATTAATATCAAATTTTTATAATTTTATATTTAACATAATTATAGATATTAAGGATTGAATTAGTAAATTGGACTGCGTAAAAAAAGGCAAATGTTGCAAATATTTTGGAACGGAGGTAGTACAAAGAGTAACTATTCTGGAATTGAATTAACAATTGAAATAATAATTACTTTCTTGATTCCACCATCCATTCAAAGAAATGACAATGCACCATCCATTTCAATTGTTTACTATCGTCAATAGTACTGTTAATTTAGTACTTCATTGAAATATGGACCGTCCATTTCACCATCCATTTAAACCATTTAAATCTGGACCGTTCATTTAAACTACTTCATTGAAATGTGGTGTGATCTGGACCGTCAATTAAACCAATTTTGATCTCCACCGTTGATTTTAAACCTTAGATGTTATCCATTATCTAAACCCTAAACTCTCCCTCACCATTTACCTAAACGACGCTCTCTCTCTCTCTCTCTCAACCATCCTCCCTCATCTGAATCTTTTGGGTTATTTTTATGGAGTCTTCATCTGATTATTATGGTTTATCTGATCCTCCTAAAATGGAGTCTTTTGATAGTGATGAAACTACACTCGGTTTTTCTGATCCTAAAATGGAGAATGGTTTTTGTTGTTCATCTGATTTATACTATTTTCCTTATCCTTACTCTGATGACGAAGAAGGTTGTTTACTTTATGAAAAAAGGATACCCCCCAAAATGACCCTTCGTGGTAGAAATAATGAGCATTTCTAACCCTATCTTTTCATGTTTTTAGATTTGATTAATGTTGATTTCTGTTAATGCATGTTGATTTTAGATGTTTATGTTGATTTCTGGTTGATGTTCTTCATCTGATTTCGTTGATTATTAGTATGATTATTTTTAAAAGTTGATTCATGTTTATGTTCATGCATGTTTATTTAAAGATCTGATTAATGTTGATTTTAAAAGTTTATGTTCATGCATGTTGATTTTAGATCTGATTAATTGTGATTTTTATGTTGATTTTAGATCTGATTATTTGTGATTTTTATGTTGGTTCTGTTTATTTATGTTTATTTATGTTTAGTTTTGTTTATTATTGTTGGTTTTAATCCTTAGTTTAGTTTTAAGTTTTGTTTTAAGATTGGTTTATTATTGTTGGTTTTAATCTTAGTTTAGTTTTAAGTTTTGTTTATTATTGTTGGTTTTAATCTTTACTTTAGTTTTAAGTTCTGTTTTTTGTTTAGTTTATTATTGTTGGTTTTAATCTTAGTTTATTTTTTAAGTTTTGTTTATTATTGTTGGTTTTAATCCTTACTTTAGTTTTAAGTTCTGTTTTTTGTTTAGTTTATTATTGTTGGTTTTAATGCTTAGTTTATTTTTAAGTTTTGTTTATTATTGTTGGTTTTAATCCTTTGTTTAGTTTTAAGTTTTGTTTATTATTGTTGGTTTTAGATGTTTATTTATGTTATTGTTCTGTTTATTTGTTGGTTTATAATCTGGATGTATGGTAAAATCCCTATGATGATGGTTTAAAAACTGATAAATGTGTGCACGAATAAGTAAGCAACTTCATGCCACCTTGGGCTTAAGCAAAAAGTAGGTTGATACAAATGCACTATTGCTTATGCCATTTCAGTTACATTGATGGGGTTAATTTTGCCTTATTCTTTACTATCTTTGTTCTGTTTTAGTTGCACCATTGTAGTTTCTTCAATTAATTATGGCATAAACATGTAACTCTGAGTATTAATGGCATATCATAGATGTATTTTGTGTCCTTACTTGTGTTTACTCGAGATGAGGCTGAATTGCTTGCTTGTGCACACATTTAAATGATGTTAACCTTAAACAATCTAAGGGAAATAACACAAGTGAAACATGGGAATAAAAATTGATGAATGATGTTAAATGTTAAATGTTAAATTGATGAATAAAAATTGCTTGTGCACACATTTAAACAATCACCTCAATGACTAATGAGAGGTGTTCCCAAACGCAATGTTACAACTCAAATGGAACAGAGGAAGTATATAATCATATTAGCATATAATCCTTTACAAAATGTTGATTTAAATCTAGATTTCAATCTAGACTATACAAAATGTTGCATATAATCCTTTACAAAATGTTAATTTTAATCTACAACATACAAAATGTGGCATATTTTCATCCTTTACAAAATGTTTATCCTATGACTAATTAATTTCAATGTTCTTGAGGAAGAACATTGAGATTAATTAACCCGCGACGTAAATATTCATTTGTTGAATCTATTAACTCAGTAGCTACTTCAAGTTGGCTTGGCAATTGACCTAGCCTGTCTAATCAATTCTTTCCCATATGTGGTTGCTTGTAATTGTTACCACCTCTAACTTTAAGTACTTCAATCATGCATAATTGATATTGAATCCATGAGTAATTCAAAAGTTTTGGATTGAATGTTTCATATGCACATAAACTGCCTTAACTAAAGCTTTTAAATCCCTTGGAAATTCTTTAAATTGAATTGATTGAAGCGCATTAAATATACCTAGATCTAATATGTTCATGTCTGGACTTGATGCTGGTTGACAGACAAGCCTTATATTGAATCCATCTTGTGTAGCAGCTTCATTGAATGCTTGATCATTAATTAATATGTGTGGTCTTGCATTGTCTTGTTGTATCCATATATCCCTGACTCCATTTGCTGGCCATTTTGATCTAATAGCTGGTAAAACTTCGTCAATTAACTTTTGCCTTATGACATCTCGGGTAACTCTTGTAATTGCTTTTAATTCGGGTGTACCCGCTGGCCTATTGGTTGAACTCCTTACTGCCCTTTGTATTTCTGTAAAAGGGAAGATGCCTATCTTTCCATCCCATAATATGTCTCCGTTGTTGTTGATTATAGGTCTAGCAACAGCAGCTATGAACATGACTTTACCTATAAATTTCTTGTTTTGAACACACCTATATGGCTCTTCTTCTTCCCATGTGAATAAGTAAAATCTTTGTGTCTCTCGACTCATATAAAACCACTTCTCGTCTATGTGTACCATGTTGTACATCAAACCAAACTTGGGCAGTGTGTTCACTGTTGCCGGTATAACTTGAGATAAAATAAAATTAAGTCGATTAACTTTGTGCTCATGTGACAACTTTGGTTTGATTGAATTTGTGTGGGATCTAAGGTCTCCAGCCTTTAACATTCGATACACTTGTGAATGACCCATTTTCATCTCACTAGCAATTGCTCTAATTGTTGTTCTTTTCTCAATTGGAATTGCATTAAGTGCTTCCATGTTAAAAACATTTTTTTTCCTTCCAACCCTTCCCCTCTTCTTATTTCTAACATCAATAACACCTCCATTGGCTATGGAATTTTTGGCATTTTCCCATAGCCTCCAAACAGTCCAACGCGATACATTATGTGCAAGAGCTGTTGCCTTTATACTTCCTTTAGGCAAGATAATACTTGGGGGTTGACAAAGGCAAGTTAATTGTTGAACAATCAACTTCCTTTTTTCAACCGTGAGTTCCCTACTAATTGTTGCTGTTTGGTTATGAGTTGGATGGTTGGGTTCTGAACTATTGTTGTTTGGCTCTGCTGTATTGTTGCTGTTTGGCTGATTCTGATCTTGTTGTGCTGATGTTTGGGAATTATTTAAACACAAGTCTAAACTGACATCAATATTCCCATAGGTTTCACTTGTGTAATCTTCAAAAACATCATAATCATCAATTAACCCTAATTGTTCAAAGTAAGAAATAAATACCTCAATGTCGGGATCGAAATTCTCATCAACGTTTGTGTCATCCATCTTGTTTGCTTATCTTCAAAACTGTACAATTATAGTGCTAGTGTGTGTTTGTGCTCTTTTGTAGTGTTAAGAACCCCCTTCCCCAATTAATTAAATGCCTCTTTTTTAGAGGTGATGATTAAGATCGGGTTAGACCCTCGAGACTTTGAAGTTGAAGCTCAAAGAGTCAAGGAAAATGCTGAAAAATTAAAGGAAAAACAAAGACTTAAAGAAAATGCTAAGATTTTAAAGGATGCTCAAAGATGGAAGGGAAATATGGGAAAATCAAAATTCCCAAACTGATAATGCCTTTATATAGGCTGTGTAGTTAAGCTGTTTTTTATTTTCATTTTGGTGGGGAAATTTCATTTTGGGGGGAAACTTAAAATTTGGCTATTAAGTGTATTTTGGATTGTATTTTGGGTTAAGTGTATTGTGAGTATTAATTTTGGGAGGGAAAATCAGTTTATGTGGACTGATTTACTTGACAATTAAAGCTGTTGTTTTTTTTTTTATTTAAATATGTTAATTTTAATAATCAGCAAAATCCACTAAAATCTGAAAAATCAGACCTGATGTGACAGGCCTTAATTCCTGTGCCAAAGGGGTGTGGTGCAACTAAAACGGAACAGAGGAAGTAGCTAATATTTCAATTGTGAATTGTCATTTCAATGACGGTGTAGTACTTTTGAAAATGGAGGACAACTGAATTTAATTATTTTTGTTTTTTGATAATATTTTTTCATGGGTTTGAAAATTTTACCATTTTTTGACGGTTTATATATTAGTAATTAGTGTAAATGTTGAGCTGTAACATTTTGTTTTACTTGCACATTAAAACTCCGTACTTTCTCCGTACCATTTAATTTGCAGTATCTTTTATTTTTGTCCGTCCCACTTAATTTGCATCATTTCTATTTTTGGACTATGGCCGACCATTTTCTTTTAATCTCATCTATACATTTTAACTCTCTTTTAATTTTAACCACACAATTCATTCTCTCTTTTTATTTATTACCATTATCTACCTTTTTATTAAAAAACAACAACTTGCTCTTTGCTTCAAATTATATGGGACGGAGAGAGTATTATATTTTGTTGTGTTGGTATTTACAATAAAAGAGCTAATACGAAGTAATTCGACTATGCTTAGAACTTTATTGGAAAGTGGACAATTTATTAATAATAAAAATATTTTTTTATTTGATAATTATCTATTTCTTATTAAAGAAATTAGTTTTTATGTTGTTTAATTTTTAAATATTTACTATTATTCAATTAATATTATGCAGGAACATCAATGGATAAAGAAAATCATCTTGCTAAAATTGCAAGATTGAAGAGGAAATTAATAATCGACGAAAAAAAAGAAGAGAGAAACAATCTATAAAAATTCTACAAGTAATTTATGAATTTAAATTCTAATTAATTCATTAATCAAATGTAAAATTATGTTTTATATGTATGAATTTGCTAACAATATATATTGATGATGTTATAAACTTTACAGTAAAAAATGGACGTCTATCTATACCGACACAGACAAAACAATTTATCTCCATAGGTAAATTTAGTAACTTCTCTATGGGTAATATTTCTATATGGTTAATTTTTATTCTATCTCTTTAGGTTCAATATTTGAGTATTTTATGCTATATTCACCATATGTTCATGTATTATTTCTTAACTTTTTTGTAGGCCAAAATCGAGAATGTGAAAGATCACTTATACCCATAAAACAACCATTCACAGATATTACAAATGGTAATTTTTAAGATTATAATATATTATGTATCTATGTTTGTATTAACAATGTTATGGTTAATAATTATCTTGAAATTATGATAGTTTCAAGAGTCAAAACTTACTAATTAAATACCTTAAACATTATCAAATTGCTCTGATACGTCGCCAAGTTCTAGCCAAACACATTGGAGTAACATAACAAATGGTAAGTAAGTTATTATATCTTTCTTTTGTATTGTACACATAATAAATGACTATGCATACTTATACTATATTTTATTCAATAATTTAGAGTGTTTAAAAGAAACATTTGCTCTTCAAAATGTGTGTTCAACATCCAATGTTACACCAATAAGACTTGCACAACCAGGAAACTACACAATTCAGAGGAACAACATAATTTACAACTCATTTGATGACACTGAAGTAACTGTCTCACAATGATCTGACAACTGTGAATCAGGTATTAGATCAATTGATAATTTGTAATACTAAATCCAATCTATGAATTGTTTAATTTTTTGATAAAATATGATCTTTATGCATGTTTTTATCCTAATAGATAACTAATTTATGTAACAGGATATTGGAACATTGATGAAGTTATTTATTAATATTAATTATTATTTGATAATTTTTAACAAATAACTATTTTATATAATAGGATATTGGGACAGTGGCGATCTAGATTTTGTTTGTGTGTCGTGTGGGGCTAAAATGTGGGTATGGAAAGAACTCGTGCTGATCGATCAACAAATGTTTTACAATTCTCGATGTCTTGTATGAAAGGAAAAATTGAACTACCTCCTCTAAAAGAGCCTCCTTCTTATCTAAAGCAACTTTTGAGTCGAAATAGTGAAAGTAGCTTACATTTTGTTAAAAATGTACATGCTTACAACATGATGTTTGCATTCACGTCAATGGGCGGAAAAGTTGATAAAAGTGTGAACCAAGGTCGAGGACCATACTGCTTTAAATTAGGAGGACAAAACTATCATCGCATTGGTAGTCTACTGCCAGATGATGGAAATTCCGCAAAATTTCAAAAACTATATATAGTTGACACACAAAACGAGGTTACAAATCGAAAGCTTGCTCTAAGGTAAATAAGTTAAAAAAAATTATTTAATTCTTAACACAAAATTTTATACAAAATGCATTTTACCATTGTTAAATACATGTGTACTTAAAAGCTATTTTTCAACTCCCGTGGAAATGCAGATTATGATGATGAAATCATTGAGAATTCGAAGAAGATGCTAGATGAAAACAACCCTTATGTGAAAATATATAGAATGGCCAAGGATAGAATTCAAGATACAGAAGACACACATGTCCACCTTAAGCTGATAGGTAATAGGAATTCAGACAGACGACAATATAACATCCCTACTGCTTCTGAAATTGCAGTTTTGATTGTTGGTGATATTGGGAGTTCAGCTGTAAAACGCGACATTGTTGTTCAATTTAAAGGAGGCCATTTACAACAAATAAGTGAGCTACATCTAGCATATTTACCCCTTCAATATCCATTTCTTTTTCCTTATGGGGAGGATGGATATAGGCTTGGCATCCCTCACCGAGAAAAGGACGGTGAAAGTTCTAAGATCGGTAAACCAAGGAATCAATTAACTATGTGTGAGTCGTTCGTATAGAGTAATGGATCGTGATGGTGAAGCTGATACAATTCTTCGTGCTAGAAAATTACTTCAACAATTTATTGTTGATGGTTGGACAATGATCGGGTCAGAAAGATTATTCTTCTTTCGGAGGAATCAGAAAAAATTGCGTGCTGGGAATTACGACAACTTGGTTGAGTGTGCTAGATCAGGCAACAATGAGTCCACAATGTTTGGGCGTCGTGTCATCCTGCCTTCTACATTTCAAGGAGGAGATAGATTCATGAGTGAACTATATCACGATGCAATGGGTATTTGTAAGACGTACAGATATCCTGATCTGTTCATTACATTTACATGTAACACAAAATGGCCAGAACTTACAAGGTTCGCTAACAACAAAGGGTTACGTGTCGAAGATAGACCAGACATAATTTGCCGAGTTTTTAAGATGAAGTTGGATGAATTGTTAGAGGATCTCACAAAGAGACATATATTTGGCAAGACAAATGCAGGTTAGTTATTTTATTTAATCAATATTTATTTTAACTAAATAATAACTTAAATTTATATGAGTTTTTTTGGTTTAAATATATTATTCAAAGTTTAATATGTATTTTTCATTTCTACAGTTGTATATAGTATAGAATTTCAAAAGCGGGGTTTGCCACATTCACATATTGTCTTATTCTTGCATAGAGATCACAAGATTCCAAATCTAGATGATATTGATGATTTTATTTCTGCCGAGATACCCGACAAGAAAAAACACCCTCATCTCTATCAGGTTGTGAAAGACAAGATGATTCATGGACCATGCGATAATGCCAACAAAAACTCCCCATGTATGCAAGTAGGAAAATGTTCAAAACATTATCCTAAATGCTACAATGAATCAACTACTCTTGATGATGAGGGGTATCTTGTGTATCGAAGGAGGAACAACGGTGTATCAGTTAAAAAGAATGGTGTAGTCATTGATAATCGTTATGTTGTATCTTATTACAGTAAATTACTTTTGAAGTATCAAGCACATATCAATGTTGAGTGGTGTAACCAATCAAGAGTAGTAAAATATCTTTCAAATACGTTAACAAGGGAAATGATAGAGTGACTGCAGGCTTTATGAGTAATCAAAATGATAGTGTTGACTTTAAATGTTGATGAGATCCAACAATATTATGATTGTCGTTATGTTTCATTTTCAGAGGCATCATGGAGAATTTACGGTTATGAAATCCATTTTAGATACCCTTCCGTTGAAAGGCTGAGTTTCCACTTACCTAATGAACAAACAGTTATCTTCACCGAGGAAGAATCTATTGATAATGTTATCAACAAGACTTCAGTTGATCGCTCAATGTTCCTAGAATGGATGAAATACAATGCAAAGTATCCCGATGCTAGAAAACTGAGGTATTTTGAATTTCCAGGGACATATGTATGGAAAAAAAAGGAACGTGAATGGCGTCCTCGCCAACGAGGGTTCTCGATTGGTCGCCTCTACCACAGATACCTAGGGAGCGGAGAGAGATACTATCTAAGAATGCTACTCAACTATGTAAAAGGTCCAACATGTTATGAAGATATATGCACCGTGAATGGGATCTTATATCCTACGTTTAAAGATGCATGTTATGCAATGGGGTTACTTGACAACGATAAATAATATGTTGATGGAATTTTGGAGGCAAGCTTTTGGGCTTCCGGACATTATCTACGCAAATTATTTGCAGTCTTACTCACTTCCAACAGTATTTCAAGACCAGAGTATGTTTGGAATCAAACCTGGCACGTTATTTCAAAAGATGTTCTCCATAAGCAGCGAAGACTTCTTGGAATACATGGTAAGAAAATTTACATTTAGATAGATATTACAAATTTTTAAATTAGAAACATAAACAATTTGTAATTTATAATAATTTATGCTATGTTTAGATTTGCAGCTAAATGAAACCCAACTGAAAAACTATGCTTTAATAGAGATAGAGAAAATCTTACAAGATAATGGAACAACACTTCGTAATTTCTCAAATGAGCTATGTCCAGATGAGTTGTTGGTGAGAGATGGTGGTAATAAGCTCATTGTGGAGGAATTGAGGTATGACAGAGAAGCAATGCGTGTTGAACATGAAAAACTATATTCATGTTTAACGTCTAAGCAAAAAAGCATATATGATGATATTATGAGTGCAATTGCCCGTGACAAAGCAGGTGTATTTTCTTATACGGTCATGTTGGGACTGAAAAACTTTCATGTGGCGAACATTGTGTGTTGCTATTCGTTCAAGGGGAGATATTGTACTACTCGTTGCTTCAAGTGGTATCGCATCGCTTCTACTTCCCATGGGAAGAACTGCTCATTCTAGATTTAGTATACCTTTGACTGTCACTCAAGATTCCATGTGTTCAAGTATCAAACCTGGTAGTGACTTAACTGGACTCTTACAGAAAACCAAACTGATAATTTGGGATGAAGCACCTATGGTGAACAAGTATTGCTTTGAAGCTTTAGACAAGAGTATATGGGATGCATTGCATGGTGCTGATGGACTCCCCGTTGATATCCCTGTTGGAGGCAAAGTAGGTGTATTTGGTGGTGATTTTCGTCAGATACTCCCTGTCATTCCGAAAGGAACTCGACAAGATATTGTATTTGCAGCTATTAATTCCTCATATTTATGGAACTCATGTAAAGTGTTGCGATTAACCTAAAACATGAGGCTCCGTAATGATTTAATTGATGCTGATGAAATAAGAGAATTTGCTGATTGGATACTTAAAATTGGAGATGGGAAACTTGGAGGACCGAATAATGGTGAAGTTATGATTGACATCTCAGAAGATATTTTGCTGAAATATGTACAAGATCCTATTGCGTCAATGGTTCATAGCACGTATCCTAATCTAATAGGCGAAGTAATCGATGGAAGCTTTTTCTATAACAGGGCTGTTCTAGCTCCTACAAATGAAATTATTGGCAGAGTTAAATGATTATGCAATGTCACTAATACACGGTGAGGAAAAAGTGTACTTGAGCTCAGATTCTATAAGCAAAGCAGATGGTTTCGTCAACAATCAAAACAATGCATTCTCAGTTGAGTTTCTAAACACAATAAAATTTTCTGGTTTACCGAATCATGAAATCAGATTGAAAAAAGGTGTGCCAATTATGTTGCTTAGGAATATTGATCAGTCAGCTGGTTTGTGCAATGGCACAAGGCTGATTGTAAGTCGTCTAGGGGAACATATTATAGAGGCTAAGATTCTTACAGGATATAAAGAGGGAGATACTGTCCTTATTCCACGTATCACTCTTACTCCAATTGATAATGGTAATCTGCCTGTTAAGATACAGAGAAGGCAATTTCCTATAAGAATATGTTTTGCTATGACTATTAACAAAAGTCAAGGACAGTCTTTGTCAAATGTTGGGTTATTTTTGCCAAAACCTGTTTTCAGCCATGGTCAACTATATGTGGCTGTATCACGTGTGACAAGCAGAAGAGGACTAAAGATTTTAATATGTGATAATAAAAACATCACATATACTACTACTTATAATGTTGTGTTCAAGGAAGTTTTCTCAAACATATGAGGTATTGACCTATATAAACATATGAGGTATTGACCTATATATTTTTAATAATTTTTGATTCAACTCATTCAAAAGAAATGTTTTCTAATTTGTATCATTGTTTGTAGGTTATTGTTGTATCGTCAGCAACCTGATGTCTCCGATAAAACAAATGGCGTTTATGAAATGTTTTTTTTGTTGTGGTTAAGTTACATTTTTTTTCCATATTCGGTAGAAAACTATTAAATAATTAAATATGATGACTCCAATTGATTTTATTTTTTGCTCATGTTTATATAAATTTCAAATAATTAATATTAATACTTTGTAATTTTTAATAAAATATTAACATTTCATATTAATAGGATATTTTATGTGGAAAAAAAAATTTATGAATCCGTGCATTGCACGGGTAAATACCTAGTATTTAAATAAATAAAAACATGAAACAATTAAATGATTAACCAACTCTTATCCAAAAATAACATTTGAGTTTACTACATTAAAATAAGCTAAAAATATAAATAACATTAAGATTATTATAAAATTGAATTCCTAATCTGTAATCAAGAAATAATTTATCCAATCTCGTGGCTTTAATAATTCGAACAATTTTTGTCTCAAAATATTTATTAATATTAAAAAAAGCGAGGGACGTGCAACGAGTTACGACAATGGATTATTAAAATATGGTACAAAAGGTGGCAAGTGGCAACGACACGAGAAATTGTCTAAGGTCATCGCCTACATGGCTACACATGACCCAAACATGTGACTATTATTCGTTGCCAAATTAAAAAAAAAAGAAGCACAAATTTAAAATCAGAATGTCATGCTTGTTTAACGACAAACGACTACCCTGGAGTGCTATGATATCCTCTTATCCTTCCTCTTCCTCTATCCTCTAACAATAAAAAGTTTGTAAGGCATGAATACTGTTCATGCTTTCGATTATGAACAGTAACATAATTGTTCATTCCATTTGGTTTTCGCGCGTGCTTTTGCTTTCCTCCTATCTCATTTCCAATTTCACTCCTTTCTTCCTCTTGTCTCTCTTTCTTCCTCGCAATCCTGGCCACCACCTTGACCCTTTCAACCACCCTCGCAATCCTGTTCATTTGCGTTTCAACCACCCTCGCAATCCTGTTCATTTCACCCTCGCAATCCTGTTCATTTTTTATTTTTAGAGGATTCATTTGCGTTTTAATTGCGCTTAGATTTTAGGGTTAGTGCTTTTTAATTTTTTAGGGTTTTATTTTTAATTTTTGATAGAGATGCTGTTATTATTGCTTGTTAGTTCTTGAATTTTCGGTTATTTGCATTTTTGGTCGGTTATTGTGTGAAATATTTGGTGGTTTTATTTAGAAAATTGATAAAATGAAGAAGAGATGAAAGGAAATAAACGTAGAAGCTGCTGATCTTCATGAGATTCAGGGCAAAGTTGAGAAGGGAATGGGTGCTGATCAAGGTTTGTTCTTTCTACATATTATTTCACGTTTTATTTGATTTTCTAACCCTAATTTGGTTATCATCGTCTTTTATCTTTTATCTGATGCAAAGATGGTTCAGATTCAGTACTCAGAAAAGTACTTCGACGATACTTACGAGTACAAGTTTGTTTTCATTTTTCAATCTCTTGAAAATAATTTCGGATTTGGGTTTTTGCAAGGAATTAATTGATTATGTTTTCGTGATTTCAGGCATGTTGTTCTTCCTGCTGAAGTTGCCAAACTTCTCCCCAAGAACCGCCTTCTTTCAGAGGTTTGTTTTTTCCGATTTTTATTTACTGTATTTTCTTTTTCTTTCACTTCCTTTCATGTTATTTTTTAAATCTCTTGTTGTTTGAAGTAATCCTGATCAAAGTTTGGATTTGAAAATGTCACTTGTATTGTCTACAAGAGGAAATTTTGGGTTAATATGACCTTGGTTTGCAAATTGACAACAATACTGATCAGTGAAGGGCTAAAATGAATTTACTAATAGTTTGTGTATTTTTTTATTTCTTCTCCAAAAAGTAAAGAGATTGCTGCCTATCTTTTGATTTTGAATTTGTTAGGCCTAAGTGGCTAATAATCTAGAGTGTAGGTGCCACAAACTATATTTGCACTTAAAATCAAGGCATGAACAATTTGAGTTGTTGTACACATGAACATGAAACAAATGAAACTGAACAATAAAATTAAAGAGTAATAATTTGTAAGTCGGGAAAATCTTTTAGCTAAATCACTTGAAGACTGGTTTAATTCATAGCATTTGCCCCATTTGCTTTTTATACTTTAAACAGTGCATTTTCAATTCTGAATATCTCATAATTCTGCATAATTATAAATTAAAATTTCATTGAAATGATTGAAATAACATCTCTCCTAAAGATGTTTTAATTTATATATTAAGCATAAAATACATATTCATTATGATCGATGAAATAGTGTAAAAAACAAACGAGACAATTGCTATGAATGGAGTACAATGCATCTGACCAACCTACTAAGGTAAATTATTGAGTCACACTAGAGTTGTTCGCACTTTGATATTTTGTTGATCTGATATTGGACTGTTTGAAGTATGAGTTAATGATTTGAAATGAAATTTTTTATTTTTTTTCCAATTATTGAGGACTTGATGTGAATGTGAATGTGCTGAAAAAGTTGTGTTTCTTTGAGTTATTCTCATTATTTCGAGTAACTAAAGAGTTGTTTATCAAAATGATGGGAATTGAACCTTATTTTTTAAAAGCGCACCTCACTTGAGCCCTTTGCGCCTTGAGCTTAGGTTTGGTTGGAAACGCTTAAAGCGCACTACAAAAGGCGTGCACCTTGGGATGCTTTGATGTGTTTCACGCATTGTGCCCTGTGCGCCTCTTATTGGTCTGAGTAATCAACTTGAGTTTGTTTGTTTTAAAAAAGAAATAGAACTTGAAACCCAAATTCACTTAAATATGAAGTTTGAGAAACCCTTGATTATGTGCTATAGTAGTGTTTATTGCAAAAAAGTCATGTTTTGAAGCTTCTTGTTATTATAACATGAATGCCATGTTGTCTAAGGTATGTTATGATTTTAAGCTTTTTAGAGAAAAAGTGTGCCTCACTACAACCAGCTCGCCACTGCGCTGGGTCTAAGAACCTTTTGTGCCTTAGTGCTTGTATTTATAAAACTAAGAGTTGAACTGAATGATGTGTGGATGAATTGAAGAATTTTAGTTTGTTTAAATTATTTTCCATTCCTATTTTTATGTGGAGGAATTTTTTGGGTTGCTTTTAAATTGTCAATACGCTGGTTGATTTCCAGAATGAATGGCGTGCAATTGGAGTTGTAGAATGATTGTGTTTATCCATCCACCATTTCATTCTGAATTTATTTTATTATTTATACATAGACTTAAGAATGATGAAGAATCCTAATTGGATATGCAGGTTGGAGCTCCAAATGAATACTATACAAATTAGAGTGTTCATTTACATTAATTTAAATTGAACATACTCTTGTTTTGCAATCATAACAGGAGAAGAGTTACCATGACAACTTATCTTAATGGGGTTTGGAAAGATTTTCTAGCTGAAAGCAATAATTGAACCAAACTAACAAGACTGGTTTTCCTATGCAGGGAACTTTTTTGTGTTGTTGCTGGCTCGAGACTCGTTCATATTGGAATAAAGTTAAAAAAGGTAGTTTGCATAGATTTAAAGTTGGGTAAAAGTTGATTTATAAAATGATTCTATAGAACATGTTTTAGTTAATTTATTTATTTTAGAAGAATCCGTTGAAACAAGAGTGATACTAAACAATACCTAAAGGTTTCAAGTTTATTGTTTGAGATGTTTTTAGGCATTGCCAAATTTTCGAGTTTGTTGTTTGGGATGGTTTTAAGCATTGCTGAAATGTTGAGTTTTTCATTTCCCTCAGCATTATGGCATTTCTCAAGTCTGGAGGTTGTTGGATTGTTGTCATTTGTTTAAAAGGTTCATATTTGTAATGCTTGTGGTATATTGAGTTAACTTATACTAATGTACATCTAATACTTGGATTGCATTTGCACTCATTGATGTGTCTGATATAGTGATGTATGTTGTTGAAACTACCAGGGTATAAAAAATTTAGAAACTTATAATACATCTGTTTTTTGTCAAGGGAGCCTCTCATTTCAGAAATTACAGGAACATCAGTTGCTTTCATAGAGCCTCTCAGTTGACAAGCCAATATGTTGTGGGATTAATTAGTTCTATAAATGTGATTTTCTTCAAACTTTATGATGGTCTACTGCTATGGTTCCTTGGGTGAACAAAAATTATATTTTATTGGTGCTGAAGCATGGCATTAGCTTATGTGATAACCTTACCAATTAGTTTCTTTATATGTCTTCATGTTTTCAGGTACCATTTGAATGTTTTGATTTTGCAGGTGAGGAGGCAATCACATACTTGTATTCGAGATATTTTGCAAAGTTTTCATAAGAACACCTTTGCTTCCCAGAAGTAGAAGTAGAAGCAGGTCCTATACCAGAAGCAGAAGCAGGTCCTATACCACACCTTAACTTAATTATTTGCTGTTCTCGAGGAGCAAGGGTACGAAGCACCAGAATTGAGAAGTATTTGTAGTAGAAATAGAGCAAAGATACTAGAACAAATTGGCAAGGGTGCATTTGGCGCAGCCCTACTTGAACGGCATAAACTTGAAAAAAAGAAGTAACTCATTTCTTACCTGATGTGTTGATATTCAATTTATAGTATTGCGAAGTGTTTTCGCATTTCATGGTCTATATTCTTAGCTTGACAGCTATATGTTTTAGGTATGTTCTCAAGAAAATCCGACTTGCTCGTCAGACAGACAGAACCCGCAGATCTGCTCATCAAGAGGTCAGTTTAACCTGTTAATATGATAATATTAAATGTTCTTATAATTTCATAGCTTTATGCTTTTTCACCTGGTTGTTGTGCAATGTAGTAATAGTTATGATTTTCACACTTTTTAGAAAGGACATTTTCATGCCTTAATATGATGAATAAATGCACTACATTTAAGCTAAAGATGCTTACTTTACAAGGTTTGGTCTTCATTTAAAGATAGATGACTTGATTTATTGAAGACAAGTGACTACTTTACATCTAAAATATCTTGTATTCCTCTTGATCTTTCCTCCAGGCAAAATACTTCATGTTGTTATTTCTACACTATTGAGTATTGACTGTAATGTGTTTGCGGTTCTATGATGTACAGAAAGAGCTGATTTCTAAAATAAGGCATCCTTTCATAGTAGGGTACAAGGACTCATGGGTTGAGAAGGTTAGTAGATGCGCTATTTGACAGCTCTTTAAAGGTCTATTTAAGTTAATTCATTGTTTTATGACAAATGCTCTAAAGCTAAACACAATATCTATGCTCAAGACTAAACCCAGCAACAATATTCTGAAGCTAAAACCGTAATTTTTTTAATCTCTATGGTTTCTACATCGCCCATAGGCTGATGAGTCGGAAATACCTTTCTATCCTAATCAGGTGGTACCATATGTGCATTTCTTAGTGGTACCAATATTATTTTAGCATCTTGTATTAGCTCTGTTGATACTTTGTTGTGCTGGATCACAGGGTTGCTATGTCTGCATTGTTATTGGTTATTGTGAAGGAGGTGACATGTAAGTTTTCCGACTAATTGTTTTATTTTCGCTTGATGTTCTCTCAATAAATTATGCTTTTTGTAGAAACTTTGCAAGTGGGTGGTTCAACTGCTGATGGGACTGGATTACTTGCATATGAACCATATCCTGCATCTGAGAAATTACAATAAAAATCAGCTTTTATGATTAATTGGGAATAAGAACGTGTTTATGATTTCGAGGTTTTGGTGTATTGGGATGGATTATTGAATTTTTTTTAGGCAGTTGAACAACAATCCTTTGCATTCATTTTAGGTGTGGTTTTTTGTGACCTATTTTCTGTTTTGTTTTGATTCGGTTTTGGTGGATTGACGAGATCTTCCCCAGGTGCAAGCAACTTCTGTTTAGGTTGATGAGTTGATGTAATTAAAGAAGAACTGTACAATAAGATGAATGCTCACAACATTGCTATGGTGTTTGCACTAAATATGACACAGGTACTTCAATCACTAAATGCCCTTTGGATTCAACATTGTATTTAGTGATAATATTGCTTGATCTGGATTCTGGATGCTTGTTTACATTGGTTGTTTCATGTATCTTGTGCTACAAATTATTGTCAAAAGCATCAAGTAGCATTGCCTTCCTCTACCATTTCACGAGCCAAAGTATGCTTTTTTTGGGGTGCAGATCAGATCAGATTGGTAAAAAATTAGGTACTGTGTATTGGAAATGGGTATTTTATGCCGAAATTTTGTGCGACCATTTGTGAAAATTAAGAAATAACCACAATTTCAGTTGTTCAATTGTTCAATTTGCTTTTCTCCGCTTTTCCATACCTCTTCCTGGTATAGTTGTTGACATCCTTAATTATTATTATTATTATTATGTTCTTACTATATCCTATTTGGGTTTGCTATTGTAATGGTTAGCTAAATTTCGGTTGTTTCAGATTATATTAAATTGAGTTGATGTAAGAATAAGTTACTGTGTTTTTACAAGCCATGTATTCAATAGAATTTTGTTTTGAACACTTGCTGTTTTTTTTACATATACAAATATACAATTATTTATCTTATTCTTAACGTATAAAATACAGATTCTTGAACTATCGAGGCCCGTGATTTCGTACGGAATCATAAATTTTACAGTGTCAGTTCAGCTATGGTTTTTGTAAAGAAGGTATAGGTTCGTAGCAGTCATGGGCCATGTTAGAGCCGAGGTCTCCTAATTACGTCTAAAACAATAATAAGCGTAAAGTCGTTATTATTCATTTTTATCAAATTGTGTAATACATAATTATGCATTGCTTTTCTCAATGCTTAGAATACCATAAACCAAACAGTACATTCATAAACCCGAGGCACTCCACTGTTAAACAACTCAAGCGTTGAGGTTACCCTATTATATTCAAATGCAGCAGCAAATTGTAGAGCTAGGCCATGAGCATTAATATACAGGTAGCACGTTAAATCGAAATCCAATGATCATTTACTTTGGCACCCAAACCTCTAACTCTGGGTCATTTGACTACCACCAAAGGGGATTTCTGATTCGATATGTTTCCATTTTTTAAAATTACATTATTTCCAGTATTGAGAATATCCGAGCTATGTAATTGATTAGATTTTAATGATAGAGTTATATCAAGAAAGGTAAGATCTTTTCTTGTCACAAATTTGAATTTCATTGTATCATTTGATTTTCATTTTAGTTTTGCTGAAATTTTTTGGCTTTTTTTTTATAATATTTGGAGCTGCTTTTTTATGGGTTTCTTGTATATTAGTTTATCAATTCAAAGATTGATGCTTGGGTTGTGACATCTGGATGGTGATGAATTTCATATAACTTATGATGTTTTGAAATGAAGTTATAATTGATTAGTTCTTCTTGTAGTTTATTGCATTTGTGAGCTAGAATTTTTTGGTTGCAGGGGAAGAAAACTTTGTGAATGAAGCGTTTGGTGCAATTTGTGGCCCCATTACATCAGTGTAATAAAGTTATTGTGAACTTTGTATACGAAAATTACTTCCCTGTAACAAAACAACCTGGTGTATGATTAATTTATGTTCTTTCGGTTCTTTGTTATTGGGAGTGTCAGACTTCTACGCCTCAACTAAATTGTAATATAAATCAGAGTTAACAACATGTGTAAGACAATTCAACTAATAGGGTGTTATAATACTCCTTCCGTATGATGATATTGAGATTTTAATATTTTTGTTTATATTATTGTTAATAGAAATGTATAAAATAACATTTGAAAATTCGATAGTGTAACTTGACGCACGCGGGCCAACAACTAGTACTATATATATATATATATATATATATATATATATATACTATAAAATATGGCTAAGAGGAGAATACTATTCATAATTCATAAATGAACAGTTCTTTTTACTTTAACTGAGAAGCTGCCAAGTGTATACGAGAAGTCGAGAACGGTTAAGATTAACCCACGTCAATGTCTCCTTTTTCACGTTCACTGTCATTTTCCTGTCCTCAGCTCTTCAACATCTCCCATTTCTCTCTCTTCTTCCATCTCTTTTTTTCATCATTTTATCTATTCTTTCACCATTTTCAGATCTCAATGAAATGATCCATTCTTGAACATTCATAAGGTTAGTTCATTTTCTTGTTATGATACATGGCAGATTTAGCTTTTATATAAATATTTTGGTTGCTTTTCGGTTTCTCCTTCTTCATCAATTGTACTTTGTGTCTCGATTATTTAGATCTTAGTTTTATTGATTTTCATTATTTAGGGTTTAGTTTTTAATTGTGTTTTCATTTCAATTTAGTTGTTTTTGTGTGTCTCGATTGTTTAGATTTTAGGGTTACTGATTTTCCATTTTTTAGGGTTTAGTTTTTAATTGTGTTTTAATTTCAATTTAGTTGTTTTTGTTTCAGTTTCGTAGCTGATTCGGACTTCTTCACATAGATCTTCATCTGGTTTCTTGATTTTCGCTGATGCTGCTCAAAATCCTCTGATTTTCCAGCAGTTTTTTCTCATGAAGGACAGTTTATTATGAATAACACTTAGGGTTTTGTAAGTTTTTCTTTTGATTTGGGTTTTCGGATGCCGAATAGGGTTCTTTGATTTGGGATTTCTGGCTTGTCGGATGCCAATTAGGCTTCTTTAATTTGGGTTTTACAGTTAACAATTAGGGTTCTTTGATTTGGTTGAAAACATTGATTTTTTTGGTCCATTATAGTTTCAGTGATGTTTTTATTAAAAAAAAATAATGTGAAGATTAATAATGTTATTCCTCTATATATATGATAATCTCACATTGAAAGAAAGTTCATTGAGTTTTAATTATTTTTTTTAGGTTTCACAAAACGGAGAAAATGGAGCCAGTTGGTATGGAGATTTGTGAGAAACAAGATGATCTATCTGCTATTCTTCATTTTGCTAGAAGGTAGTTAATTTTTTTTAATCGGATTGTTCTTTGTTGTAGTAGTACTTGTTTTTGGTATTGCTGGAAATTTCATGTTTAATGTTTATTATTGCATGTAACTCCAAAACTTTAAGGTAATGTTTGGCAACATAGAATACATTTGAAAATAGGGAATTTAATTTTGATATTCACAAGATTTGTAAATGACACCTATATGCTTGGAATTTGCAAATTTTGATACTTGACCAAATTTTACATTGTTATTGTAAGTCTATGAAATTGAT
Organism: Amaranthus cruentus; assembly: GCA_019425755.1. Lineage (NCBI taxonomy): Eukaryota > Viridiplantae > Streptophyta > Magnoliopsida > Caryophyllales > Amaranthaceae > Amaranthus > Amaranthus cruentus. Next base: position 13,573,169 of record CM033450.1, on the reverse strand, counting down.
CCAATTCCACCTTTCAAATTCAAGATTTGCCAAACATATTCTTTGGCCCAATTCAACATTTGAAAATGAATTCCAAGTTGCCAAACATACCATAGTTGAAATTGGTGTTTATGTGATGGTATGATATCTTGTGTCAATCTAGATTGATTTTCAATTTTATTTTTGGAGTTGGGTCCAAAATATGGCTAAGAGGAGAATACTATTCATAATTCATAAATGAACAGTTCTTTTTACTTTAACTGAGAAGCTGCCAAGTGTATACGAGAAGTCGAGAACGGTTAAGATTAACCCACGTCAATGTCTCCTTTTTCACGTTCACTGTCATTTTCCTGTCCTCAGCTCTTCAACATCTCCCATTTCTCTCTCTTCTTCCATCTCTTTTTTTCATCATTTTATCTATTCTTTCACCATTTTCAGATCTCAATGAAATGATCCATTCTTGAACATTCATAAGGTTAGTTCATTTTCTTGTTATGATACATGGCGAGATTTGCGTTTTATATAAATATTTTGGTTGCTTTTCGGTTTCTCCTTCTTCATCAATTGTACTTTGTGTCTCGATTATTTAGATCTTAGTTTTATTGATTTTCATTATTTAGGGTTTTGTAAGTTTTCTTTTGATTTGGGTTTTCGGATGCCGAATAGGGTTCTTTGATTTGGGATTTCTGGCTTGTCGGATGCCAATTAGGCTTCTTTAATTTGGGTTTTACAATTAACAATTAGGGTTCTTTGATTTGGTTGAAAACATTGATTTTTTTGGTCCATTATAGTTTCAGTGATGTTTTTATTAAAAAAAAATAATGTGAAGATTAATAATGTTATTCCTCTATATATATGATAATCTCACATTGAAAGAAAGTTCATTGAGTTTTAATTATTTTTTTGTAGGTTTCACAAAAACGGGAGAAAATGGAGCCAGTTGGTATGGAGATTTGTGAGAAACAAGATGATCTATCTGCTATTCTTCATTTTGCTAGAAGGTAGTTAATTTTTTTTAATCGGATTGTTCTTTGTTGTAGTAGTACTTGTTTTTGGTATTGCTGGAAATTTCATGTTTAATGTTTATTATTGCATGTAACTCCAAAACTTTAAGGTAATGTTTGGCAACATAGAATACATTTGAAAATAGGGAATTTAATTTTGATATTCACAAGATTTGTAAATGACACCTATATGCTTGGAATTTGCAAATTTTGATACTTGACCAAATTTTACATTGTTATTGTAAGTCTATGAAATTGATCCAATTCCACCTTTCAAATTCAAGATTTGCCAAACATATTCTTTGGCCCAATTCAACATTTGAAAATGAATTCCAAGTTGCCAAACATACCATAGTTGAAATTGGTGTTTATGTGATGGTATGATATCTTGTGTCAATCTAGATTGATTTTCAATTTTATTTTTGGAGTTGGGTCCAAAATATGGCTAAGAGGAGAATACTATTCATAATTCATAAATGAACAGTTCTTTTTACTTTAACTGAGAAGCTGCCAAGTGTATACGAGAAGTCGAGAACGGTTAAGATTAACCCACGTCAATGTCTCCTTTTTCACGTTCACTGTCATTTTCCTGTCCTCAGCTCTTCAACATCTCCCATTTCTCTCTCTTCTTCCATCTCTTTTTTTCATCATTTTATCTATTCTTTCACCATTTTCAGATCTCAATGAAATGATCCATTCTTGAACATTCATAAGGTTAGTTCATTTTCTTGTTATGATACATGGCGAGATTTGCGTTTTATATAAATATTTTGGTTGCTTTTCGGTTTCTCCTTCTTCATCAATTGTACTTTGTGTCTCGATTATTTAGATCTTAGTTTTATTGATTTTCATTATTTAGGGTTTAGTTTTTAATTGTGTTTTCATTTCAATTTAGTTGTTTTTGTGTGTCTCGATTGTTTAGATTTTAGGGTTACTGATTTTCCATTTTTTAGGGTTTAGTTTTTAATTGTGTTTTAATTTCAATTTAGTTGTTTTTGTTTCAGTTTCGTAGCTGATTCGGACTTCTTCACATAGATCTTCATCTGGTTTCTTGATTTTCGCTGATGCTGCTCAAAATCCTCTGATTTTCCAGCAGTTTTTTCTCATGAAGGACAGTTTATTATGAATAACACTTAGGGTTTTGTAAGTTTTTCTTTTGATTTGGGTTTTCGGATGCCGAATAGGGTTCTTTGATTTGGGATTTCTGGCTTGTCGGATGCCAATTAGGCTTCTTTAATTTGGGTTTTACAATTAACAATTAGGGTTCTTTGATTTGGTTGAAAACATTGATTTTTTTGGTCCATTATAGTTTCAGTGATGTTTTTATTAAAAAAAAATAATGTGAAGATTAATAATGTTATTCCTCTATATATATGATAATCTCACATTGAAAGAAAGTTCATTGAGTTTTAATTATTTTTTTGTAGGTTTCACAAAAACGGGAGAAAATGGAGCCAGTTGGTATGGAGATTTGTGAGAAACAAGATGATCTATCTGCTATTCTTCATTTTGCTAGAAGGTAGTTAATTTTTTTTAATCGGATTGTTCTTTGTTGTAGTAGTACTTGTTTTTGGTATTGCTGGAAATTTCATGTTTAATGTTTATTATTGCATGTAACTCCAAAACTTTAAGGTAATGTTTGGCAACATAGAATACATTTGAAAATAGGGAATTTAATTTTGATATTCACAAGATTTGTAAATGACACCTATATGCTTGGAATTTGCAAATTTTGATACTTGACCAAATTTTACATTGTTATTGTAAGTCTATGAAATTGATCCAATTCCACCTTTCAAATTCAAGATTTGCCAAACATATTCTTTGGCCCAATTCAACATTTGAAAATGAATTCCAAGTTGCCAAACATACCATAGTTGAAATTGGTGTTTATGTGATGGTATGATATCTTGTGTCAATCTAGATTGATTTTCAATTTTATTTTTGGAGTTGGGTCCAAAATTTTGTTCGATGTTGAATTTTTTCTGTGGATTTTGATTGAGTTATCAAGTTGGGCTAATTTAGTGTTTTTTCCATATACGTCCAACCTTCAATTTATCTGCTATATTCTGAATTTTAATTCTCATTTCTTCCCTAAAAATTCCATTTTTTGATTCTTGAGCTTCAATAATAGTAAACCAAATTATGTAATTCGTTTTAGAATCCCAATTTGTCTTATCTTTATTTCTTCCAAGAAATTCAACTTGTTTTCTTTTCTGAAACCTCTTTCAAAAAAAGAAAGTACACCAAAACTTACTATAAAAACCCAATTTCCATACACAAAATCAACATCTTTATATCAAATTTTTTTGTGAGTAGTTTTAAAATTACCATTTATAGATCTGAGTTATGGAAAATTTAATAAAAGTTACGCCAAAAACTGTTGATGGGGTAGTGGAAGAGATTATAAAGATGCATCAAACTCTTCCACCAAGACCAGACATTGAAGAAGTTGAAGCAGCAAGAGCTTTGATAAATAATATAGAAAGAGAATATATTTTGAAATTAGAAGGCTTTGCTAAGCAAACTTAAGGTCAAGGGCTTTTTATTTTTTTTTTAGTTTTGCGTTTTTTTTCTAATTTGTTTTTTTTACCGGTTTTAATATCACATTTTGATCGAAATTATATGTTTTTGTAAATATTAATGTAAAAATAAATAAATTGATACTAATTTTGTAAAATAGACCGGTATCTTTTACTACTATATAATATGAATTGTTCAAAATTGATCTAAAACTCAAAATAGAAAGAATAAAAAAAGAGAATAGTATAAAATATTTTAGATTAAAAAGTAACTGTAATACTAATTATATATATTAAAAATATAAAACCGTTAAATAATTTTCTTTGTGTACCAAGAGATGGAAAAGGCTTTAGTTCACTTTCAAAGTAAAGAACAAAAGAGGGAAGCATTGAAATTACTTGATCTTGAGAGTACACACAATGTGTTCAACAAATTGATCTAGAGAGCTTCTGAATGTGTTGTTATTTTAGTGCTCCTTTTTTTTTGTGTGTTTGACCTTTATTTTTTCTAAGTTATAGTTATTTTTTATATTATATGTGCATCTGTGCTGTGGTTCAGGATAATACTTTGAAATTGACAAGTCAAAGACTAAGCATGAAAAATAATTGTTCTTGTTTTGGGTTGCTGGGTTAAAGAGTTATCTTGTATGTTTCTTTAATTGGATGAAGAATCAACCTTTTCCCTTTCTTAATGGGTTCATTGATTGCTACAATGCTTTTGGAGTTTCAAATTTTGTATGGGGATTTTATGTTTCTGGTTTTTTTTATGCACTAATTGGGAATTTGGTTGATTTAGGTTAATGGATATTTTTTGAGCTTGATCTGGTTGTTTTAGCCGTGATTTGCGTTGTAATGTTGGTTGAAAGAATTGCCTTTATTTTATTTAATGGAATCAATCTTTCATTTTCATAGTATTCATAGGACTTCATTTAGATGGTGATTGATTTTTTTTTTGCCTTTAGATTGTACTCCAGGAAAGCTCAAACCATGGAAATGAGAAGCATCCTTTGAAATGCTACAACTCAGAGGTAGGCCTAACCTAATCTTGGTCTTTTGTCTTTTGATGATTAATCTCTTGTAGTAATTTGCTTTGTGTGAAACATATTTAGTTATAACTGAAAAATAGTTAGTTAGTATTTTGATTTTTGTTTTGTCGGTCCCCCAAGTTACCCTATCTTTTACTACTTCCTTGTTTTTGATTTTTGTTTTTAAATATGATTTTTGGGTTAAGAATTGGTGAATCGATAATTTTTTTCTTCAATTCAAGAAAGGTGAAAGTAGATATTCTCTTTATTTCTTTTTTACATTTTGATTAAAGAGATATACTATTTATTTTTCCAAAATGAAAATTGATACCAGCCATTGAAGAAGCTAGAAGATATTTTGCAGCCAGGAACTGCAAACCATGCTGCTTCTGTTATTATTATGTACAAGCAGGTGAAACCTGAGATGATTAGGTGGACTCGAGTTTATCATAATGACATTTCACGGGGGTCATCTACTTCAATTAGAAATGACTTGGGGAGTAGCAATGAAAAATTTTCAGTTTTGCCTCAACTTGATAGTAATATCCAGAATCAACAGCGTTTTGATCAATCATCCACACCTTGGAAATCAATTAAAGGTGTAGACAATGGACATCATATGGAAAGACCAGTCAATGACACCAATATGTTGCTCAGAAATGTAATGCATGGTGAGTTGATATGATATGGTGGTGGCTAACAATTTTAGAGAGTTTTTTTGGAACTGCAAAAGAAAATAAGTTCATAAAAAAATGTTGGTGCTCGCTCAAATTATGGCTATACGCGTCTTTGTGTCAGAAAAATCAACAGTTTGTTTGGATTCACTAACCCATTAGCCATTTGTACACTTCTGTTCCACGAATGTTGTAGGCGTAGATTTCTACTTGTATTCTGGAACATTGCTGCTGAGAAAACACTGTCATTGTTTGTTGTAAATTCCGACCTCTTATCTCTTCCCCTTTCCTGTTATTGTCTAAGAAAACCAGGATATGAATTCGATGAATCACGTGAATGCAGGATCTTATTGATTTGGATCAACAAGATGTTAAAAGTGGGAGAATGGAGATCGTACATCAATGACTTCCGACTGCCTATTGTCAATTTGAATGGCTTAGTGGACGTTCTAGACTGAAAACGAAGTACCTTTCTGATGATGAAGACACTCAAAGGCACACACAAGAGCATAAGACAGGTTTGTCCTTGATGATGTTTTTTTTAATTCTACTTGTATTAAAATACATGTTTATAATAATTATTGGGATTGGTTTTTATAATTATATAGATCAGTAATAGATAGAACAATTAAAGTGAAATTTTCACTGCTTAGTGATTGAAGTTTTTTTTTTAATCATTTTGATAATAGTTCAATTTAAACCATCTATAAAAAGATCAATTAATACCCTCTCTCTCCTCTTAATCCATGGACTATGGGAGATCTATACTACAAAATAGAAAAAAGTATCTTTGCTGACAATTTCAATAGAACTTACATAATTTTTTTTGTTTTAGATTATAATGAACGACATTAAAAATTAAAAAACTAATTAAATTATATGAACTTGGTTTTAGATCATAAGTGTATTAGACGTTTTAAACTAAAATATACAGAAGGTTTAACGACTAAATTTGCATTAGCTTAAGTTGGAGACGACGTGCAAAAAATTGTACACGTATAGTAAATTATACTCGATGAGTCATACTCTATTTCAGCTTTGTGATATATGGACTAAGCCATGATTTTGATTTGAAGTGGCAATTTTGATGTTTGGCGGCCAGAAATTTTTTTAAAGATGAATGTACTTTATTTTGATGTTTCTCAAGTATCTGAATGCTATATCTGGTAGGTCAATTTTTATGGCAAGATGACACCCGGAATTGCTTAAAGAATTTCTTACTCTTAGAAACCATCAAATTAAATGGTAGAGACTAGAATTTCTTCCTGGTTCTCGGTCCTCCAAATCATCCATCAAAATGTAAGATAATGGGTTTTTGATTTTCATCTAAAATTGTGATGAAATTCTGATGAAATTTGAAATAGGTTTTCAATTTTTTCTAAGATGAATAATATAATAGGTTTTCAGTTTGTCTAAACTTTGGATGGATAATCAAATGTAGGTGGATTTAGTAGGAGGATATTATGATGCAGGAGACAATGTTAAGTTTGGATTTCCAATGGCATTTACATCTACAATGCTTTCAAGGAGTGTTAATAGAATTTGGCATGAAGAACTTCAACATGCCAAACAAGCCATTCGTGCTACTGATTATATTCTTAAAGCTACTGCTCATCCAGACACCATTTATGTTTAGGTATGATTCTTACACTAAAAACAAATCAAAAGTTTGATTGTAAAACAAAACAAAATGTGAAAAAATTGGGAAATTATTGAAGGTAGGACATGCACAGAATGATCAAGCTTGTTGGGAAAGACCAGAAGATATGGATACTCCAAGAAGTGTGTTTAATAGAAATAACCCAGGAATTGTCTGCATTCTAGAACTTTTCAAAAACAACAAACCTATAGTTGTAATATTACACGCTTTTACGCAAAAACCCGTTGGTTTAGAAGTTTTATGATGTGCTCCTTTATATTTGAGTTTGCTGATAGTTACAGAGGTTCATACTTCATATGGTAATGGATTCAAGAGTGCATTTTTATCATCATTCCGTGAATTGTAAAGTTTTAATATATTTTAAACTTTTTAAGTGAGATACACTTTTTGAAGGGGTAGTTTAATGTTAAATATGTGTAAAGATAATTAATTGTTTCAAAATAATGTATCACATTGATTGTTTCTCTTTCTATTAGTGTATTGTTGTTAAAGTTGGTCATTTTTATCATAGGCTATTCCTAGAGGTGTTCAAAACAGACCCGATGACCCGATAGACACCCGACTTTATAACCGAACCCGATTTGACCCGACTTAAAAATGGATCTACAATTATGTAAAAACCAATGTGAACACAAAACCCGATTTTGAACCGACTCGAAATACCTGACCCGAAATCAACCCAATGACCCGAATGAACACCTCTAGCTATTCCATATTATCGTCCTGAGTAATGTCAGGACAAAACATTTGAAAATTAGACAAAAATGGATTTTCGTCATAAATTCAATAGGATAATGTTGCCTACTAGTTATATATCTTCAGTCCTTGCATTCTTCACACGCACATTTGTAAGGCATTGACATTTTAATGTTTTCCTTCGTATCATTGTTAAGAAATAATGTAAAAAAAATGCTTTATGAAATTCGATAGGTAACTTGGGGGACCATACGCACGCGGCCCCACAACTAGTATTAACAAAAAAGTTAAACAATTGCATACTCTAGGCAACAACAAGGCGACCGCCCAAGTGTCATCACCAAAAAAAATTTTATGGAAAAAAAACACATATGTGCATGAGCGACGGAAAGGCATCACCTTAGTATCATATCGCTAGTTTAACCAGAATGTTTTAATTGCCACAAAGTCATTTTTTCATCGCCCGTTTAAAACATAAGCAACGCACCAGTGCATGTCAGTTTTTTACCGTTTGTATAAGTGTCTCATAAAATTTTTATGTCCAAAAGACATCACATAGTATTTATTTTATGTTTTACCGTTTTCTAACTTACCGATTATTAATAACCGAGTTACAATTATTAAGGTCCTGAAAAGTCAACAAAAGCTTTCCAAACTTTTATCAATTTTAGTTACTGTCCATAGGAGTATGTGATAAAAGTTCAAGTTCATGTCTTTATTTGCTAATTATTTTATATTTTATTATTTCACAATTTACCGATAAACAATTTAACGATTACTCAAAAATCATGAAAAATTCCAAAATAAATATATTATGGCCAAATCAAGTTGGATACATTATAATATCATTTTATTAATTATTTTTGATAATCAAGAGTTTATCTAATACTATGTTTCATAATAACATTTCAAAAAAAAAAAGTTTCATAATAAGGGTATTTTAACACCTTATAATCCATTAAAATATCATTTTAATGACTAAATTTCAATAAAAATATCTAAGAGATTCTCTAAACATGTTACTGCAAATTTTTTTTAGTATGTATTTAAAATATTTTCCAAGACTATAAACTTATTTACATCACAATTACTTCCACAAATAGTGTTAAATATAAACATACACCAATTCATAAAATCAACATGCATGATGCTCACAATTCATAAAATCAACATGGAAATTATCATTTTGATAATATTTCTCAAGATTTAAGAATTCTCTTTGGGAATTTTATTTTCTAAAAAACAAGTTTATACACAAATTTTCACAACTTGTTCTTAAATCCTTTTTAAAAATCACCCCATGTGACATACTTCCACTGAAAGTCTATATAAGTATTCCATAAGCTCCCACGTAAGTTCCTATGCATTCTTAAAGATGGTTCCAACTTCGGGTCCTTGCTTTTCAAGTCTCAACTCCAATCTTTAATCTAAACATATACTCATATCATTCATCCAAAAATCCATAATAACTTTGGATTTCTAATACACACTTAACTTTCCTTAGTTGGGGTTGTTAAACTAATATATGTGATTATTTTAACATAATGGGAGTATACTTATTATCTTGAGCAACATACTCAATCAAGCCCCATAATGTTACTTTAATTTTTAAAGTAACAAAATTTGTAAGTTGTAATATATTTTCTTATGTGGAAATATGTGGAAATACATTTTCTTAGTTTCTGATTTTTATAGATTTATACGACTGATGATTTTTCTTCTTTTTAGGTATAAAATATATTTTTATGACATACTTAATTAATGAAAAAGATTTCATACAAAAATCATTTTATCTACCCTTAATCTAATATAAGTTGTAAAAACAAAGTTTGTAACCTTGAAATTAGAATTCCTTGTAAGAATGCTCCTAAGTTGTATGGATGAAGTATAATAAAATGGGTAATGATAAATGTTCAAAAACTTAATATATTTTTTTTGAGAATTAGGGAAATTATATTGATGAAACGATAAAACCACATTGAAACTTGAGAACCCCAAACCCGCCGACATAAAAAATCCCGCGAGGGGAAAAAACCATTGGAAAAGGGGCCAAGAGACAGACCACTCAGAACAGTATAGGAGTGGGCTATGCATCTCCAACCACTGAACAGTCAAACACCATACACACCAAAAAAACACCCCAAAAAATACAACCAACCACAACCTAACACCTTACACACCAAAAACAGAAAAAACTAAGATACAACAAGGGAATAAAAACAAAGACCCCATACATACAAAATTAACTCCAAGTAAATTACAAAAGGACAGCTTCCAGGTTATGTACGAAATCGTGAGGTGAGATCACATCGTAACCTAACAGTTCCTTTGCCCATGTTCCAATTCTGATCTTCAAGTTGTAGATGAAACCATAGAGACCATATAACACACCCAAGTATGAAGCTCCATACTTTTTTTCTTTTTTAGTTCCTCATTAGGACCCCCACTCAATTAAGAAATTTCCACAACAATCATGCAGCACACCATTAATTCCCCACCAGCTCAAAATTCCCATCCATATGCACCAAGAGAATCTGCAGGTAAACAGGATATGCGAGTTCGACTCAAGATGTACTCTACAAAAAGGGCACAAAGCATGCTGGATATCCACTAACCCCAAAGAAACAAGTTTATCACCAGTTTTCAATTTCTCTAAACTCGCTAGCCAAAGGGTCAGTTGGGCCTTGGGAGGAATACAACTTTTCCACACCAACTCTATAATTGATTTAGACAGAATAGGCGAGTAAGACTCATAGACCTTATCAGCGATCAACTTCGTAGGAAAGGAGCAATAACTCGAATTACTCCAAATCACACCGTCTACATCGTCTCTTTTTGGATGAAAGAGAGCTAAGCATACTTCCAAACGCACAACTTTATCCTTTTCCCAATCAAATAGTGCCCTACGCCATTGTAGGTCCCAAGACCAAGAATCATTAACTCTGACACCCCTCTGGTTAATGAAGCAATATTTTTGAAGAGAAAGTGCATACAATCTAAGGAAAATCCTAAACAAAGGACCATCACTACACCATCTATCATGCCAAAACAGAATCGATTCCCCATTCCCAACTTTCAAGATCATGCCTTCTTCAACAATAGTTCTGATTTTTGAAGTTTCAGCATCATTGCCTAACAAAAGACATCTTTAACATTACTAAAAGCAGCTAACGATGCTTTCAATCCTCTAGTATTGTGTACAGACATGAGGATTCTCTTCCAAAGGGAGCAATCAGTTGCAGAGAATCTCCACACCATTTAAACAAAAGGATTAGATATTTAAATAAAATATTACCTACTCTAAGACCACCAAGATTTTTGGGAAGCTCAATTGAGGCCCAATTGATTGCAAGAGGACCCATCTTTCCATTTGAATATTCACCCCAGAAGAACTGCCTTTGAAGCTTTACAATCTTTTGAACCACTATTTTTGGGATTTTGAACATACTCATATAATAAATTGGGAGGCTATTGAGCACACTTTTAATAAGGGTTAACCTACCAGCTCTCGACAGCAATCTTGCTTTCCAGGACGCCAATTTATTTTGAATTTTCTCTCCAATACAGGTTTCCAAGCTGAGCACCTGTTCATATTTTTGCCTAGGGGGAAGCCAAGATATGTAAAGGGACATTTAGCTCTGTACAAGTTGAATCAGCTCATGCTGGAGAATGCGTGATAGGTCAAACACATACTAATGCAATTGTGATACATGGAACACATTGTGAGGGTACGGTCGCCCGTAGTACAACCGGTAAACAACACCCATTATTTTACCACCATCTTCACCCTCTAGCACCAACAAAGGCATTACTAACACTTCAAAATCCAGCTTTTCTAGCTCGGAAATGATAATTGAACAGGTGAGAGTACGGTCACCTGTAGTATAATCGGTAAACAACACCCATTCAAGATGCAGGTTATACCTCTCCCAAACTCGTATTCTTCTAGTTGCGTATTGTTTTTTTAGTAATTTTTTTACTCTTTTTTTTTGTGAAATTTCGGTTTGTTTTTGTATTAGATAATGTTGTTCTTTGTTATACTATTTCTCTCTTGGGTTAGTTTTGTTTTAATTTCTTCATTTTGCTATAATTTCTTGTTTTAAAGTGGTTTATTTCTTCATTTGAGTGGTTTTGCCTTTTGCTTTATTTTCTTTATTTTAAGTGGTTTTGCATTCTTTGGTGTTTGGAGTAGTTTTTTCTGATGATATTCTAAGTTTTAAAAGTCTATATGCTCATCTTTAGTATCTGTGCGTATATGATAATCAAGGGTCAATTGGTGTGTTCTTGTTGTTTGTAGTGCTCCCTCGTTTCGGGTTACATTGAGTTTGGGTCATCTAGTGTGGGAATAGTCAACTGCGGTCTGAGTTAGTTTTTTTTTAGCTAAGTTGTTTTGGTCTTGATAGTACGTAAACCCTTCTCAATAGTTTTTGATATCTAAGCTAGACCAACGCAGGAACTATGATAGCCTGAGGTCGGGTCAAGGAGGGGGGTTCTGGGGAGAAACTCTCTCAAGACTTTGAGTTAAGAGTGGGGATTTGGAACATAAGCACGTTAGAAGCCAAGTCTTTGGAGCCTTGCGATGAGCTTAGTAAATACAATATTCATGTGGCGTGTGTTCAGGAGACTAGGTGGAAGGGTTATGAGTCGACCGCAGTAAAAGGGTATAAGTTGTGGTATACAGGGCTGGATAGTAGACGCAGTGGGCTTGGGATCCTCGTATCTAACAAGATCTTGGAACAAGTTGTCGAGGTGAAGAGGTGCAATGATAGGATTATGTTGGTTAGAATAGTACTAGGAGGAGAAATCACGTCTATCATTAGGGGTAATGGGCCCCAAATTGGTTTAAATAAACAGGAGAAACTCGATTTTGGGACTGCTCAAATGACATTATGGGAAATATCCCAAGAGAAGAGAAGGTTTTCATAGGATGAGACTTCCTTTTGCATATAGGCAAGGGAGCAGATAGTTACGAGTCAGTCCATGGCGACTTTGGCCTAGGTGTGAGAAATGAGAGAGGAGAACAACTACTCCTTTTTGCGCTGGCCCATGCTTTGGTTATATTAAACTCTATCTTCAGAAAGAAAGAGGAACACTTGATCACATACAAGAGTGGAGGACACACGACCCAAGTTGACTATGCCTTAGCGCGTAGAAGAGATAGAGCCTCATGTCGGGATTGTAAGTGGTTCTGGGTACAAAGATGCCAACGCAACATCGTTTGTTAGTGTTGGTCTTTCATATGAGCAAAGGTATATAGGGAGGCGTGGTGGTGGAGCGAGGAGAATGGGGAGAAGATAAATGAAAAAGACAAAAGGTTTAAAGAGCTTTTGGCTTGCACAAAAGCGAGAAATCGGGTAAGCAAGAAAGAAATTTAGAAATAGGCCAAACGGGCAGCAAAGAGAGCGATAGTTGAGGAAAAAAATATAGCGTACGAAGATTTTTATAAGAAATTAGATACAAAAAAGGATAGAAACATACTGTCAAGCTTGCAAAGGCTAAATCTCGTAAGAAGCAAGATGTTGGTATAGTTAGTACATTAAAGATGAGAATGGAGAAGTATTGCTGGCACAGGAAGACATCAAAGCAAGATGGTATTAGTATTACTCTCAATTATTGAATGAATCCAGAGGGCCAGAGGAGGTGGGAGGATAGACCCCTAATGTTCTAAATCAACATGAATATAGGACAATCAAGGACATAACCAAATATGAAGTCAGGGAAGCTCTCAAAGATATGGGGAAAGGCAAAGCTGTCAGTCCTGGCAACATTCCGATCGAGGTATGAAGGTGTTTAGGAGAAGAAGGCATTCGATGGTTGACTAACCTTTTTAATGTTATCTGGAGGTCACAAAGAATGCCTGAAGAATGGAGGAGGAGTACACTTATTCCGGTGTATAGAAAAAAAGGCGACGCATAAGGTTGTGGGAACTATAGAGGATTAAGCTTCTCAGCCACACAATGAAATTATGGGAAAGAGTGATAGAGAAGAGAATCAGACAAGAGGCAGTGATTAGGGAACACTAATTTGGTTTTATGTTAGGGAGATCAACCACTGAGGCTATACATGTGCTTAAAAGACTAATGAAAAAATATACAAAGAAGAAAAAGGATTTGCATATGGTATTTATAGATTTGGAGAAGGCTTATGATAGCATACCGCGATATATTATTTAGGAGAGCTTGGAGAAAAAGCGAATCTCACAGAGCTATATTGATGTTATACGAGACATGTGTGAGGTAAAACAATTGATATACAGACATCCATTCGGATTACAAGGCCCTTTCTAGTTAGAGTAGGTTTGCAACAGGGATTCGCACTAAGCCCTTTCCTTTTTACAGTCATTATAGATGAACTTTCCAAGGCTATCTGGGAAACTGTGCCATGGTGCATCTTATTCACCGACGATATAGTGTTGGTCACAAAATCTAGCGAAAAGGCTAATACCAAATTAGATGAGTGAAGGGCGGTATTAGAAAGCAAAGGGCTCTGTATTAATCGAAGAAAGACAAAATATTTGAGATATGATTTCAGTGGCAAAAAGCAAGATGATAGTCAAGTAGTGAACATTGAAGGAGATATAATTACTAAGACGACCAAGTTCAAGTATTTAGGATCTGTTATCCAGAGTAATGGGGAAATTGATGAAGATCTAACACACTGTATACGAGCGAGTTGGCTTAAGTGGCGAGCGGCCACCAAAGTGTTATGTGATAAGAAGCTCCTGACTAGACTAAAAGGTAAATTCTATAAAGTTGCCATTAGCCCAGCATTGTTGTATGGGCCAAAGTGTTAGCCCGTAAAGAAGATCCACGAACAAAAGATGGAAGTAGTAGAGATGTGAATGCTGAGGTGGATGTGCGGTAAAACGATGATGGATAAGATAAAAAATCAGGAGTTCAGAGAGAAGCTAGGGGTTGCTCCTTTATCTGCTAAGATGCGCGAAAATAGACTAAGATGGTTTTGGCATGTGCAAAGAAAGCCAATAAAGGCTCCCGTCAGCAGGATAGATACCATTATAGTAGAGGGTAAGGGGAGCCGAGGAAGACCTAAGAAAACGTGGGTTGAGCAGATTAAGGACAACTTGAGTGAACTACACCTCTCCGACTCTCCGAGGACTTAACTAGCGATGGGAATAGTCTGAGATGCCAAATTCACATTTTAGACTTGTAAAAGTCTCTTTAGTTTTCTTTTAGGCCCTGATGCCTAGCTGCTTACTTACCTACCCTTATTCTTTTTTTACTCATCGGTTCTTTTATGTTATTCCAATCTTTGTTTTAGCTATTTTAGTTCCTCTGCAGGTAGTTATTGATCTCCAAGCAATGGTGCTAATTAATTTTTCTGTAGGGCTCTCACCTTTTGGGGGTAAAATTGACCGCTTTGCCCTAATATGCCCTCTCAAGGGAGTACGATATGGATTTTCCGTCACATTCCCGCACCCAGACCCTGTTTTCGAGCGGGATATTGTGTTGATAATGATGATGATGATGATGACTTTCTCACCAACTTGGAACTCAAATTTCATCCTCCTACGGTCCGCAAAGGATTTTTGTCGATCTTGGGTAGCCTTCATTTGTCTTTAATGATTCTGACATGTTATGTGGTCTCTCTGATCATCTCTAGTTCAACAACCACGCCGGGCCTCCCGGTTTCCCAATAAAACTGTGTCCTACAACTTTGGCCATACAAGGCCTTATACGGAGCATACCAATACTACTCTAGTAACTATTTTTGTAGGTGAATTCTACCAATGGTAAGATGTCCTCCCACGAAAATTGAAAATCAAGGGCACATGCCCCAAGCATATCCTCTCGAGTTTGGATGGTCCTCTCAATCTACCCATCTGTAGCTGGTTGAAAAGCGGTACTATAATTAAGAGTCATCCCGAATGTCCTTTGTAGCTCATTGCAAAATCAAGCCATAAACTTTGTATCCTGATCTGAACTATTGTCTTTAGTATACCATGTAGTCTAAGTACTTCTTTCACATTAACATCGACTAATTGTTTTGCTTTACAAGTTGCTTTAGGATGAATGAATTTTGCAGTCATAGTGAGTCGATCAACAATCACCCACAAAATCATTTCCCCTTCTCGAACGGGGCAATCCAACAATAAAGTCCATACTCACTGATTCAACTCATGCACGGAAAGTGGTTGCTATTCCCTTGGAGTGCGTTGATGGTCAATATTGACTTGCTGACATACTAGACATCGAGCTATGAAATCCTTGACATACTTCTTCATGTTCATCCTCCAAAAGTATTAATTCAAATCTACTAGCATCTTATCCCATCCGGGGTGGACATTACATAGTCCGATGTGCCTCCTTGAGTATTTTCTGTATCGATTCAGGTTCTCGGGGCACGCATAACCTTTCTTCTAGATGAATACTCCCATAATTAGCAATGCTGATGTCTTTAATCGCACCCTTTTCAATACCAACGTTCAACTCTAACAAGAAGTCATCATACTATTGTAGCTCACGAATCTCCTCAAATAGACTCGACGTTGTATTCATAGCAGAACACTGTCATATGATCCCTTCTTAACCACAATCAATTCCAGCTCCTTCATCTCCTCATAAATCTCGTAGGGCACTGAAATTAGTCCATTAATGACCATCCTCGGTTTTCGGCTTAAGAAATTTCCTACACGGTTTGCCTTCCTGGGATGATACTCCAAAGTGAGGTCATAATCTTTCATCAATTCTAGCCACCTTCTCTGCCTCATGTTAAGCGCATTCTAGGTAAACAGATACGTCAAATTCTTATGATCGGTGTAGATTTGCAAGTAGTTTCGTAGAGATAATGCCTCCAAATTTTTAAGGCAAATATAAATCCGGCTAATTCCAAATTACGCACTAGGTAGTTCTCATTTGGCCTTAATTGTCTCGATGCGTAGGCAATCACTTTCCCCACTTGCATGAGCACACAACCCAAGCCCTCTAAAGATGCATCACAGTATACCGTGAACTCTTTCCTATCCTCGGGAAATACAAGCACTAGAGTCGTTGTCAACCTCTTCTTCATTCTAAGAAAGTGTCTTCATAGTTTTGTGACCACACAAACTTGGTATTCTTTCGAACCAAATTGGTGATCGGTAGTGCGATCTTAGAAAATGCTTCAACATATCTTTGGTAATAACCTGCCAAACCCATAAAGCTTCTTACCTCAGTTACACTAATCTTTGTTGGCCAATCATTGATAGTCTTTATCTTCTCGCGGGGTCCACTGTTAAGCACATTTTAAGATTACATGACCTAGGAAGACTACTCGATCCAACAAGAACTAAGTCTTGCTCAACTTCCCATAAAAGCTTCTTTCCCTTAATTTTGTCAATTGTTAGGGTTTTATTTTACTACCGCAAGTGTACGGGTGTCGTAGCACAATTACGGGTCGGATCACAGGGAGGCAAGATTAATATAAGAGTCGTTCAATTAATTACTTTGGACACAGAGAATTTGTTGGTTGTTTCTATGAACTATGTGAAAACACTTAATAAAAGATAATATCAAGATAATAAAAAGGACTAGGACATAGGAATTGACCACTAATAGCATGTGATTATTTCAATAAGGATTGCAATTGATTCCGTTGAGTTGATTTACTGATCTAACTTAATCACTCCTTTTCGGGATGGTAATCACATTAAAACAAATTAAATGGGTTCTCTCAATCTCAACTTTCGTATTTTGATCGATTAACATTACAAGAAAACATACTACTCAATCTCAACTTTCGTGATTTTGACTAAGAAAGCATATTAACTTGTTTTATCATCCAAGACTAATAATATTCTCATCCCTCAACTTTCGTGATTTTGGAAATTAAGAGAAATTAAAAGACTTTAACTTGAATGATCATACAAGACAATTTAATCAAATCAATTCAACATCACAATCACCAATCCTCATCTAGCAATCACATACATATTAGGGTTCAAATCCAATGTCCTAGCATACAAGACTACTCACTAATCATGGTTATAGGGATTTCTAGGATTAATAAACTATCATGAATCACTAAATAAGACATAATTTAAAAATTCAAAGATAAAAGTGATACCTTGACAATGGAGATGAAGAACGATAAGTAAATTGCTAATGAAAATCCAAGATTACAATGGTGAAATTCTCAAAGGAAAGCTTATACTAAAATCTATGGAATTCAAAGAGAAACTAGAGTTTGAAAGAGGAAAAACTGAATAATGCTAAATTAGGGTAACTTCCACTTAAAAATTAGGAGAAAACGGTACGAATTCCCGTCTGAATTGAGGAGCGACGACTCGCCACATCAGGGGCGACGAGTCGCCACTTCGGTTCTGTCTGTGATTTTGAGTCAGTGCTGAAGCGACGAGACGTTACATGGTTGGCGACGAGTCGTCGCTTTGTTCCTGGAAACTAATAGATGATCAGTGAATATGCGACGAGTCGTTACTCTGAATGTGGCGACTCGTCTCATTTGTTCTGGAACAACATTGAGCTCAGCTTGCTTGCGACGAGTCGTTGCTCTGAATGTGGCGACTCGTCGCTTATGTACTGGACTGTTTTGGCACCTTTTCTCCATCATGCAAGGGGTCTTAGGCTAATTCTCCAAGCCTTCACCCTCTTATAACTCCTTATTCTAGTAAAAAGCTTCAATTCTGCCTCGTATATCCTAAAAATACAAGATAAGCACAAGAGACAAAAATCGCAATAATTCACTACTATAATCCCTAGACACCTCTAAAACTTCATGTAAGGAGCGTAGAAATAGCACGGATAATTGCAAATAATTGCACTTATCAAACTCCCCCATGCTTAACCTTTGCTCGTCCTCGTGCAAATCGAGGTGAAAACACAGATAAAATAAGGTCAAGACATGGTCTCCAACTCCTAAACTACTTCTTATACCTCCCTTTCCTAAACTCCGCTAATCCCCGGTGCTTGCCAAGAATCCAAATATCTAGAACACTTATTCCCCTTCACTTGGCTAACACACACACACACACAACACAGACACAAAAATAAGTACATGTAAACCAAAAATCTCAACACTTCAACCTCCTTATAACTCCTCAAAGAATATGAGAAATGAAAAAGAAAAACTACAACTTATCCCTCCAATGGTGGCCTACCCAAATACCTTACTTCCACTTCTTATGACGCCACTCTAAAACAAAATGAAAAATAGATAAACTGTGAATCTTTCTTTTTATCTCATTTTGCCTAAGGGCTCATTTTTGGGTTTTCGCCCTAGCCACTCATTCATTTTTTTCAAATCTCACTAGCTTACCCACTCATGCCGCTCTTTTGCCTAGGTCGCCTTTTCGGGTTTTCAACCTAGCTGGGCCTTTCTCTTTTCAAGCATGTTTTTTTTCTTTCCCTTTTTCAATAAATAACAAGTATAGATTCAGCTACAAAACAAAAATCAAAATGCATGATCACGCTAAATCTATACAAATACATAGGGTAGAAAGCGTGAATAAACAAGCAACAGGTTCCCCCATGCTTGCTTTTCAGGGTGGGTAGCGATAGGGTGTTCAGCAACCCTAAGGATGTAGGGTCTTTAGTAACCCTGGATAAAACAATATAGCACAAAAATCTGAGAATGCGACCTACCTAATAAACTCCAATGCTAAACCAGGATAGCACCATCAGTTGTAGCATTACCTCTTAGACGTGAACAACGACTCTCCTTATGTCTCCCCAAAAATAAGAGGCTTCCTGTAACCGCCCCGAATTATGAAGGCAAACACTAATTGGAATTTAGTATTAATTAAGCGAAAGCTTACTTTTTCCAGTACAATTAAGGGGTTACTTAGAGGTTAAACCAATATCCAAGTAAAATACTTGAACCAAACCAAAGCAATATGACGGAAGTCTTAACTGTCCAAAATATAGGAAAATTACAACCAAATCGAAATAAGTCCAAAGTTCAAATACATTCTTAAAATAGTCCAAACCTAAACAACCCAACTAATAGTCTCTCAAATACAATAAAGAGATCTAAACAAAAGGGGAGTCATACTCCAACTTGGGTTCATCTTCCGCTCGCATATCCAATCTTCGTCGAGGTGCCATAGGGGTTTACTCTAAAAACAAAACCATTGAAAAACATACAAAGCATAGTATCAGCAAAATGGCTGAGTATAACACACTAGTATCTGTCAAACAAGTTATTAAAACCTTTTTGATTTGAGTAAATTCATTTTGAAAGATGCTTTTTTATTTGATAAATCATATTATCATTCAAACTTAATTCAATGGTTTTATAGTAATAATTCCAAGTTCTCATATTTCATCATAAACCATAAGATCTCAATGGATCCAAATCAATTTCAAAATCATATCATAACTTTTTACATGGGTACTCTGTGAGTCATCCTGTGACTCGTTTGGTAGTCGGTCTACCGTTCGCGACATGTCCGGCAAGTGTAACACAATGGTATTGTGAACAATACGCGCTCAGCATTGGTGAGTCGTTTAATCATGCACACAACATTTGTTGTGGCATATGTACCCGCCATTTAGGCTAAAATATTTTTGTATATAATATATACCTTGTAATTTCAATAACATTTGAAAAGTCAAAAATATTAACTTTTTCCTTATGATAAACATCTTTTATTTGCAACATAGCAAAATATATTTTCTTTACAATATAGCAAAATCAAATCATAATCTTTCCCACATGGGTAAAACATGCATAGCATAATCATATCATCAAACATAACCTTTGTATTATATTGGGGCATCACTAGCATGTGTGGAAATGCATCGTAACAAAACGTGATTAAAATTCTACATGATTTTTCAAAGAAACCATTAAAATGTTTCATTTCAATCTTCTCAAAGTAAATATAACTTAAAAGAGATTTGAATTTCATTCAAAACAAATAGAATTTAGTTAATAAGTCTATAAAATCTTTGTCATAGGAGATTTCATACAACACTATTTTCTTAAATACAAGATAGTTTTACCGGTAATAAAAATCGTTAATTGATTTACAAAATACATATTAATTCTTCAACAAGGCCCACATCAATCAAGTCATTATAATAACTTAATTAAAATGAATTTAAGGTTGTCCCATCAGATTATAATTGGTTTACAAATTTATAATGATTTTACGATTATTTCGACAATTTAGGTATTTATCGTTATTTAAATGATGTTTTAAATCCATAAAATTTATTAACCATCTAAGTAAAACTTATTTATACTATGAGACAGTAGGTTACTAACAAAATTATAAATTTTTGATATAGGTCTATTTTTACTCAAATTTAATTAACAATATTACGCCTTTTAATAATTAAACAATATTTATGAATTTGATAAATTAGTAAATAATTATTTATTTGTTTAATAAATTTTACCAAAGTTCCAGAAGTTATATATTATTTTTATTAGCTCATTTAAACTTATAAATGTCATGTATGATATTTTATCTTTTTATATAGACATCTTATCGATAAATCAAATAAAATCGGTTTAAAATTATTTAAGTCCGAATAAAATAATATAAAAATTTTATGATGTTCCAGAAACTATTTTAAGGAATATAAAATTTTAAATAACCATTAAAATCGTGTGTGGTATTTTTAATAATTAACATTGTTATTTTACCAATAAACCGAATAAAATTTATTTAAGTCCATATATGGTCACGAAAATAGGTATAAGTTTTTCCACATGTACCTACTGTTTATATAAGTATCTCATAAAATTGTGATGCCCAAAAGACGCCATTTAGTATTTATTTTGTGTTTTATCGTTTTCTAACTTACCGATTAATAATAACCGAGTAAAACTTATTAAGGTCCTCAAACGTCAACAAAATCTTCTCAAAATTTTACCAAATTTAGTTACTGTCAATATGAGTATGTGATACAAATTTGAAGTCCATATGCCTTCATTTGGTAATTATTTTATATTTTACTATTTAACAATTTGCCGATAGACAATTTATCGATTACTCAAAAATCATGAAAAATTCCAAACTAAATATATTCTGGCCAAATCTTGTTGGAGACATTATAATATGATTTTATAATTAGTTTTTATGATAAAGAATTAATCTAATACCATGTTTTATCATAAGACTATTTAACACCTTAAAATCCCTTAAAATATCGATTTAACAAATAAATTTCAACAAAATTATTTAAGAGATTTTTTTTATCATATAGCTACTGGAAATTGTTTTTTTTTAAATTCATTTTAAATATTTTCCAAATCCATATAACCATTTCCATCACAAATACTTTTACAAAGTAGTGTAAAATCATGCCTTGAAACATACAACAATTTATAAAATTAACATGCATGATGCCCACAATAACAATACATGTAATAAATCATTTCTTACTCAAAATTATCATTTTGATATCACTTTTCAAGATTTAAGAACTTCTCTTTGGGAATTTTATTTTTAAAAACAAGTTTATACAAAACTTTCCCAACTTGTTCTTAAATCCTTTAAAAATCACCCCATGTGACATACCTCGACTCCAAGCCTATATAAATATTCCGTAAGATCGCACGTAAGCTCCTATACGTTCTTAGAATTGGTTCCAACTTCGGGTCCTTGCCCTTCAAGTCTCAACTCCAACTCTTCAACTAAACATATTGCATCCATCCAAAAACAATCAATAAAAATTTTTGATTTCTAACATGCACTTAACTTTCCTTAGTTGGAGTTGTTAAACTAATACTTGTGATGATTTAACTTATTTGGAGTGTACTTATCATGTTGAGCAACATACTTAATCAAGTCCCATAATTTTACTTAAAATCCTTGAAGTAACAAAATTTATAAGATTGTGAAAATAACATTTTCTTTTCTTTTACTTTCCATTATAATCAATTTTTTTTTAATAGAGGTTTTATAAGTGATAATTTTCTTAGTTTTAGATACAAAAAATATCCATATTAAAATGATCTTAGTTTATAGAAAGATTCATGTAAGAGTGTTCTACATGAACAAGTTTTACAAAAACTAGTGGAATAAGGAAATGAACGTAACTTTCTCTATACTTGGTGGATTTCTTCAAGTTTGGTGTCTATGGAAAGCTCTTGAAATGAAGATTATTTTTATGGAATATTTGAGTTTATAAAAATAAATTTTCAGAAGTTTAAGATGAGTTTTTGAATAAGATTTGATGAGAAAAGAAGGTGTCTTAGTAGTTGAAAGTTTGAAGGATGCTAGTGGTTGTTAATGGATGAACTTGGGAGCAATGTGTTGGGGATTTATGGCTGAATTCTTATTCAGAAGTTAGAGTGTCTTTGCTTCAAATATTAGCCTCTTGCATGCTTGTAATGATGCATAATCTAGGTTAGAACAAAAGGGTACTTTGGTTAGAGTGTTTTGCTTGAGTATGTAAGTGTATAAAGGGCTATAAAGAGGGTTTGGGACAGCAATTGGGGCTGCTGTTTGGGGCTGTTTTGGAGGTGATTTTTTGTCTCATTTTGGTCTATTATAGTGTAGGAAAGGTTTATTTAAGATAGTTTAAAGTTTGGGTAAAAATTGTTGTACATGTAACAAGTTATGTAACTTGTATTATATGTTTAAAAATCACTTGTATATGTGTATGAAATATTTAATTTACTCCCATCATGGTTAAATAATATGCTTGGTTAATAATTAAAATTTTCTCGAACAGTTATCGTTACTTGCTCAAATTTAAGTTTTTACCTCCAAAGTTTACGTTACTTGTTATGATTGGTTAAATAATATGCTTGGTTAATAATTAAAATTTTCTCGTCATCCTGTCACTCCATAACACTTTCACAAGTGGAATGCGGCGTGCCGAAGTTTTCAACCTCTCACCTAGGATCCTACGGGTTTTCCTCATATCGCAAGCTCAACAAGTTGAATTAACATGTTGAAGAATGTGTGATGGATCAAAGACATATCGCCAATTGTATACATGGAACACATTGTGAACCTTAGCTAATTGTGGTGGTAGTGCTAACTCATAAGCACTTCCCAACTCTGGCAAAATCTCATAGGGTCCAATGACTGAGGGATCAGCTTCCCCCATTCAACCTCTGACTCCCTTCGCGTTAGCTTTAAGGAACCACCTTCTACAGCCGCTTGGAACTCAAGTTTCCTCCTCCTACGATCTCGCGGGATTCTGCCGATCTTGGGCGACCTTCATCCAATCTCTATGATTCCGACTTATTCTCGGTCTCTTATCATCTCTGGTCCAACGACCACGCCTGGCCTCTCGGTATCCCAACAAAGCGGTGTCCTACACCTTTGGCCATACAAGGCCCCATACGGAGCCATACCAATACTACTCTGGTAACTATTGTTGTAAGAGAATTCTACCAATGGTAAGATGTCCTCCCCCGAACACTGGAAATCAAGGGCACATGCCAGGAAACATATCCTCTAGAGTCGGGATGGTCCTCTCTGTCTGCCCATCTATAGGCTGGGTGAAAAGCAGGTGCTGTAATTAAGGGTTGTGCTTAGGAATGCCCTTTGTAGCTCATTCCAAAAACGAGCCACAAATTTTGTATCCCGATCCAAACTATTGTCTTCGTACACCATGTAGTCTAAGTACTTTTCACATAAGCATTTAATTGTTTTGCCTTCCAGTTACTTTAGCGAGAACAAATCCGGCCCGTCTTGGAGTCGATCAACAATCACCCAAATAGAATCATTTCTCTCCGGAACGGGGCAATCCCACAATAAAGTCCATACTCACTGATTCCCACTTCCACACAGGCACAGGAAGTGGTTGCAATTCCCCTGGAGTGCGCTGATGGTCAATCTTGACTTGTTGACATACTAGACATCGAGCTATGAAATCCTCGACATCTTTCTTCATGTTCATCCACCAAAAGTATTGTTTCAGATCTGCTAGCATCTTATCCGATCCGGGTGGGACGAATACATAGTCGAATGTGCCTCCTTGAGTATTTTCTCTATCAATTCAGGATCTCGGGGCACGCATAACCTTCCCTCTAGATGAATGCTCCCATCTTTAGCAATGCTGAAGTCTTTAACCGCTTCCTTTTCAATACCAATCTTCAACTCTGACAAGAAGTCATCATATTGTTGTAGCCCACGTATCTCCTCATATGGAGTCTTCGGCTTGTACTCTTAGCATAGAACCTGTATATGACCCTTCTTAACCACAATCAGTTCTAGCTTCTCCATCTCCTTATAGATCTCGTAGGGCACTGATATTAGTCCATTTATGACCATCCTCGGTTTCCGGCTTAAGGCATCTGCTACACGATTTGCTTTTCCGGGATGATACTCCAAAGTGAGGTCATAATCTTTCATCAATTCTAGCCATCTTCCCTGCCTCATGTTAAGCTCCTTCTGTGTAAACAGATAAGTCAAACTCTTGTGATCGGTATAGATCTTGCAAGTAGTGCCGTAGAGATAATGCCTCCAAATTTTTAAGGCAAATATAACTCCGGCTAATTCTAAATCGTGCACTGGGTAGTTCTTCTTAATTGGCTTCAATTGCCTCGATGCGTAGGCAATCACCTTCCCCTCTTGCATGAGTACACAACCCAAGCCCTCTAAAGATGCATCACTATATATCGTGAACTCTTTCCCACCCTTAGGAAATACTAGCACTGTAGCCATTGTCAGCCTCTTCTTCAATTCTAGGAAAGCATCTTCGCACTTTTGTGACCACACAAACTTGGTATTCTTTCGGACCAAACTGGTGATCGGTAGTGCGATCTTAGAAAACCCATCAACATATCTTCGGTAGTAACCTGCCAAACCCATAAAGCTTCTTACCTCAGTAACTCTAGTCGGTGCTGGCCAATCAATGATAGTCTTTATCTTCTCGGGGTCCACCGTTATGCCATCTTTTGAGATTACATGACCTAAGAAGACAACTCGATCCAGCCAGAATTCGCACTTGTTCAACTTCCCATAAAAGCTTCTTTCCCTCAATCGTGTCAATACCAATCTTAAGTGCTCCTCATGATCTTTCTCGTTCTTAGAGTACACCAAGATATCATCAATGAAAACCACTCCAAACTTATCAAGATAGTCGTGGAATGTTCGATTCATCAAGTCCATGAATGCTGCAGGGGCATTAGTTAACCCAAACGACATCACTCTAAACTCATAGTGCCCATACCTGGTGCGAAAAGCACTTTTAGGTATGTCTTCTTCCGCTATCCTCAACTGATGGTAACCAGATCTCAGGTCAATTTTAGAGAAAACTCTGGCTCCCTTCAACTGGTGAAATAAATCATCAATTCTAGGAAGTGGGTACTTGTTCTTGATTGTGATTTTATTCAGCTCCCGATAGTAAATACATAGACTCAAAGACCCATCTTTCTTCTTCACAAACAACACTGGAGCTCCCCATGGTGATACACTTGGTCTGATAAACCCTTTATGCTGTAACTCCTCGAGTTGGGTTTTTAGTTCAGCCAACTCAAGTGGTGCCATTCTATATGGTGCTTTTGAAATCGGGCTTGAACCTGGAACTAGGTCAATGTGAAAATCTATCTCTCTCTTTGGAGGTAACCCAGGTAGATCATCGGGGAATACGTCAGAAAATTCTCGCACTATCAAGATTTGGCTTAAGTCGACCTCCTTGTATGTTGACTCGCTTATGTGGTAGACATAGGCTTCCCCACCTCTCTTCGGAAATGTGGTAAGCCTCTCGATCATCTCTAGCTCAATATTAGGTATGGTCCCATCACTAAAAGCTACTTGATCCCCTAGATTGTTCCCAATCTTTACATTTCTCTCATAGCACTCAATCACTGCCCTGTGTTTACCTAGCCAGTCCATTCCCAGAATAACATCAAACCCTCCTAAATCGAATACAATCAGGTCTACATGGAACTCCTTACCCTGGATCGCTAATGGGCAATCAATCAACTTTGTATTACATGATACCGTTGTTCCATCAGGTAAGTCAACTCTATGCACTATAGGGCATACATTAATAGAACAGTTCAAGGATCTCACGAATAACTTAGAAACATATGACTTGTCGGCCCCGGAATCAAATCAGACTCGGGCGGACTTACCAAGCAATAACAGTAATCCGGAAATGACTTTACCTTCTGTTTTAGGAATCAACGTGCTAGGCTCCCCTGCTGCAGTAATGGAAAAAAATTTTCCTCCTCCCGGGCGTTGGTTCCCTTGGCCTCCAAAAGATGAGGTTCTATTGCCGCCTTTATATTCAAGGCGGAGTTGAGAGTTGTTACGAGTTCCCATTATTTCCTGAGTAACGTGCTCCACCATTTCCGGGGTTTCCCCGGTTCTTGCCCCAAAAATCTCGAGCTAAATGACCTGATTTTCCACAATTCAGACACACAGCTTTCCCCTCACAGTTGACTCCCTTTGAGTGCCATTTCTTGCATCTGTCGCACAATTGACTTTTTATCGGATTGGAGTTTTGTGAGTTTTTGTTGCTGTTGAAGCGGTTTTGGTTCTGGAAGTTTCTGGGGTTTTGGTTCTAATTCCCCTTGAAGTTTCCCTCAACTCTAGGCTTTTTGCTCTGACCTCCCTGGTCTCCACCAGATCTCTTTTTCCTCATATCTTCCTCTCTCTTGCAGACCATTTCTTTCTCTACAGCATGTTCATACGTAGATTGAAAAGACTCATATTGGCCCATCAACTTTTGGTAGCTGAAGTTGAGACCATTGTAGAAGCGATCCATCTTTTTCTTCTCATCAAGCACATAATCTGGAACAAATCGAGCCAACTCCAAGAATTTGTTAGCATATTCAGTAACACTAAGAGAATGCTGCCTCAGGTAAAGAAATTCTGATTCTTTTTGTCTCTGTAGAGCTGCTGGGTAGAACCTCTCCCTTAGTTTCTTTAAGAAATCTTCCCATCTCCAACTTGTGGATTGTGCTGCTCCACCAACAGATGTGGAGGCAGATGAGACACCCTTCAGAGCTCTCCACCAAAGATCTGCAGGTCCTACTAAATAGAATGCTGCAAGTTTAACCTTCAGATTTTCTGGGCAGTTCACCACCTCAAGAATTTTCTCGGTTTCATTGATCCAATCTTCAAGGACAACTGGATCTGTAGCACCATTGTAGGTCTTAGGCCTGTGTGTAGCAAGCCTTTTGTAAAACTTAGTCTCGTCATCCACACTAGCATGTTGGTTGGCTATAAGCTGAACTAATTAAGCATTGGTCTCTTGGATGACTCTAAGTTGCTCTATTAAGATATTCAGCTGGGCTTGGGGATCCATTCCTTCCCCGATTTCCTCTTGGTTCCTACCATGAGGTAATAACTAATTTATAATTATGCCTTTAAGACAAATAGGTATGCACATGCATAACACTCTTTCCTAACTCTTATTGACTTAGTAACTTAGTAACTTGTCAATTCCCATCCCATTCGATATTTCAACACTTTTAATGACGACTTTACCCTCAACTTAATGTGCCGTCATGCTTAGGCAACTTAGCCACATAATTAGATCATAACTTGCTTACTAAGGACCTTTAAGACCTATAGTTTACTAAAGGTACTTAGTTAATTATCTTATTTAAGTTAGACTTACATCTTAAATATTCCTTTTTGAAAAATTATTTCCTAATTACATTCATTAGTTACTCCAAACTTCAACTTCTCTAAGTTAAACTAGTTCTCTAATTTTCCAAATATTTTAGACAAGCTTCCAAAGCCTTGGCTCTGATACCAATTGTAACCGCCCCGAATTACGAAGGCAAACACTAATTGGAATTTAGTATTAATTAAGCGAAACCTTACTTTTGCCAGCACAATTAAGGGGTTACTTAGAGGTTAAACCAATATCCAAGTAAAATACTTGAACCAAACCAAAGCAATATGACGGAAGTCTTAACTGTCCAAAATATAGGAAAATTACAACCAAATCGAAATAAGTCCAAAGTTCAAATACATCCTTAAAATAGTCCAAACCTAAAAAACCCAACTAATAGTCTCTCAAATACAATAAAGAGATCTAAACAAAAGAGGAGTCATACTCCAACTCGGGTTCATCTTCCGCTCGCATATCCAATCTTCGTCGAGGTGCCATAGGGGTTTACTCTAAAAACAAAACCATTGAAAAACATACAAAGCATAGTATCAGCAAAAAGGCTGAGTATAACACACTAGTGTCTGTCAAACAAGTTATTAAAACCTTTTTGATTTGAGTAAATTCATTTTGAAAGATGCATTTTTATTTGATAAATCATATTATCATTCAAACTTAATTCAATGGTTTTATAGTAATAATTCCAAGTTCTCATATTTCATCATAAACCATAAGATCTCAATGGATCCAAATCAATTTCAAAATCATATCATAACTTTTTACATGGGTACTCTGTGAGTCATCCTGTGACTCGTTTGGTAGTCGGTCTACCGTTCGCGACATGTCCGGCAAGTGTAACACAATGGTATTGTGAACAATATGCGCTCAGCATTGGTGAGCCGTTTAATCATGCACACAACATTTGTTGTGGCATATGTACCCGCCATTTAGGCTAAAATACCTTGTAATTTCAATAACATTTGAAAAGTCAAAAATATTAACCTTTTCCTTATGATAAACATCTTTTATTTGCAACATAGCAAAACATATTTTCTTTACAACATAGCAAAATCAAATCATAATCTTTCCCACATGGGTAAAACATGCATAGCATAATCATATCATCAAACATAACCTTTGTATTATATTGGGGCATCACTAGCATGTGTGGAAATGCATCGTAACAAAACGTGATTAAAATTCTATACGATTTTTCAAAGAAACCCTTAAAATGTTTCATTTCAATCCTTCTCAAAGTAAATATAACTTAAAAGAGATTTGAACTTCATTCAAAACAAATAGAATTTAGTTAATAAGTCTATAAAATCTTTTTCATAGGAGATTTCATACAACACTATTTTCTTAAATACGAGATAGTTTTACCGGTAAATAAAATCGATAATTGATTTACAAAATACATATTAATTCTCCAACAAGGCCCACATCAATCAAGTCATTATAATAACTTAATTAAAATGAATTTAAGGTTGTCCCATCAGATTATAATTGGTTTACAAATTTATAATGATTTTACGATTATTTCGACAATTTAGGTATTTATCGTTATTTAAATGATGTTTTAAATCCATAAAATTTATAAACCATCTAAGTAAAACATATTTATACTATGAGACAGTAGGTTACTAACAAAATTATAAATTTTTGATATAGGTCTATTTTTACTCAAATTTAATTAACAATATTACGCCTTTAAATAATTAAACAATATTTATGACTTTGATAAATTAGTAAATAATTAATTATTAGTTTAATAAATTTTAACAAATATCTAGAAGTTATATAATATTGTTATTAGCTCAT
Organism: Amaranthus cruentus; assembly: GCA_019425755.1. NCBI lineage: Eukaryota > Viridiplantae > Streptophyta > Magnoliopsida > Caryophyllales > Amaranthaceae > Amaranthus > Amaranthus cruentus. The sequence continues at coordinate 13,543,293 of CM033450.1, read as the reverse complement.
TTAAACTTATAAATGTCATGTATGATATTTTATCTTTTTATATAGACATCTTATCGATAAATTAAATAAAGTCGGTTTAAAATTATTTACGTCCGAATAAAATAATATAAAAATTTTATGATGTTCCAGAAACTATTTTAAGGAATATAAAATTTTAATTAACCATTAAAATCGTTTGGGGTATTTTTAATAATTAACATTGTTATTTTACCAATAAACCGAATAAAATTTATTTAAGTCCATATATGGTCACGAAAATAGATATAAGTTTTTTCACATGTACCTACTGTTTATATAAGTGTCTCATAAACGTTTCATGCCCAAAAGACGCCATTTAGTATTTATTTTGTATTTTATCGTTTTCTAACTTACCATTTATTAATAACCGTGTAAAACTTATTAAGGTCCTCAAACGTCAACAAAATATTCTCAAAATTTTACCAAATTTAGTTACTGTCAATATGAGTATGTGATACAAATTTGAAGTCCATATGCCTTCATTTGGTAATTATTTTATATTTTACTATTTAACAATTTGCCGATAGACAATTTAACGATTACTCAAAAATCATGAAAAATTCCAAACTAAATATATTCTGGCCAAATCTTGTTGGAGACATTATAATATGATTTTATAATTAGTTTTTATGATAAATAATTAATCTAATACCATGTTTTATCATAAGACTATTTAACACCTTAAAATCCCTTAAAATATCGATTTAACAAATAAATTTCAACAAAATTATTCAAGAGATATTTTTTTAACATATAGCTACTGGAAATTGTTTTTTTTTTAATTCATTTTAAATATTTTCCAAATCCATATAACCATTTCCATCACAAATACTTTTACAAAGTAGTGTAAAATCATGCCTTTAAACATACAACAATTCATAAAATTAACATGCATGATGCCCACAATAACAATACATGTAATAAATCATTTCTTACTCAAAATTATCATTTTGATATCATTTTTCAAGATTTAAGAACTTCTCTTTGGGAATTTTATTTTTAAAAACAAGTTTATATAAAACTTTCCCAACTTGTTCTTAAATCCTTTAAAAATCACCCCATGTGACATACCTCGACTCCAAGCCTATATAAATATTCCATAAGCTCGCACACAAGCTCCTATATGTTCTTAGATGTGGTTCCAACTTCGGGTCCTTGCCCTTCAAGTCTCAACTCCAACTCTTCAACTAAACATATTGCATCCATCCAAAAACAATCAATAAAAATTTTGTATTTCTAATATGCACTTAACTTTCCTTAGTTGGAGTTGTTAAACTAATACTTGTGATGATTTAACTTATTTGGAGTGTACTTATCATGTTGAGCAACATACTTAATCAAGTCCCATAATTTTACTTAAGATCCTTGAAGTAACAAAATTTATAAGATTGTGAAAAATAACATTTTCTTTTCTTTTACTTTCCATTATAATAGATTTTTTTTTAATAGAGGTTTTATAAGTGATAATTTTCTTAGTTTTAGATACAAAAAATATCCATATTAAAATGATCTTAGTTTATAGAAAGATTCATGTAAGAGTGTTCTACATGAACAAGTTTTACAAAAACTAGTGGAATAAGGAAATGAACGTAACTTACTCTATACTTGGTGGATTTCTTCAAGTTTGGTGTCTATGGAAAGCTCTTGAAATGAAGATTATTTTTATGGAATATTTGAGTTTATAAACATAAATTTTCAGAAGTTTAAGATGAGTTTTTGAAGAAGATTTGATGAGAAAAGAAGGTGTCTTAGTAGTTGAAAGTTTGAAGGATGCTAGAGTGTCTTTGCTTCAAATATTTGCCTCTTGCATGCTTGTAATGATGCATAATCTAGGTTAGAACAAAAGGGTACTTTGGTTAGAGTGTTTTACTTGAGTATGTAAGTGTATAAAGGGCAATAAAGAGGGTTTGGGACAACAATTGGGGCTGCTGTTTGGGGCTGTTTTGGAGGTGATTTTTTGTCTCATTTTGGTCTATTATAGTGTAGGAAAGGTTTATTTAAGATAGTTTAAAGTTTGGGTAAAAATTGTTGTACATGTAACAAGTTATGTAACTTGTATTATATGTTTAAAAATCACTTGTATATGTGTATGTAACTTGTATTATATGGTTAAATAATATGCTCAGTTAATAATTAAAATTTTCTCGAACTGTTATCGTTACTTGCTCAACTTTAAGTTTTTACCTCCAAAGTTTACGTTACTTGTTATGATTCATAACCACGTTACGAATTAACAAGTTTCTAATCATCGTAGAAATTTTTCAAATTTCTACCATCACTAATTAAATTTTAATAAGTGACGGACAAATATTAAAAAAAAAAAAATTTAGTCGCTAAAAATGACTAATGAAATCTCATTAATAATGCGACTGTTTCACTTCCTATCTAAATCTCCTTCCCCTCATAAATGATCTCACATGAAAGCCCATAAAAAAATCTAAAACCCTTTATCAACCTCAAACCCATCCCAATACAACATCACCACAACCACAGCATAATGAAACCAAAAAAGCACCAAACTCTAAAGAATGCGGCTCGAAAAGATGGAGCTCTTAGATCTCACAATCCAAGAACTTACTTTGGACAAAAGAGGATGGGGGCCTTGTTTTGGTTAAAAATTTATAGCTCAGATTACATGCGATGGTTAATGAAAAGTGATATGCGAGAATCTAAGTAAGGATGACTAGGTGGGTTAGGGTGTGACAATTTGGTGGAGCTGGAATATAGAGAAAGATAAGAGTAAAGATAAGGATGAAAGTATACCTGTAGATGACACGACGAAGGAGGAACGATGATATCAGCTTCATGAGCGCTCACTCTCCTTTTGCCTAGCCTCCTTCACAGGTTTATGGCAAGCATTCTCTCTTTTTATTTTATTTTATTTATTTATTTATTTATTTATTTATTTTATTTTTTTTTGTGAAAATATATACATCAAATTACAATAAAAGAATAATAAAATACATAAAAGAAAATATAAATAAAAAGGTAAAAAGAAAAGTACAAACTATGAAAAGAAAGCCAAAGAAAAACAAAACGACTACACTAACAGGTGTAGACTCCCCCCCATGCTTATTAGAAGCATTGTCCTCAATGCATAAACAGCATAGGAAAGGGACATGACTAGGGTAGCACCAGCATGCATGTAGGGAAGTCTAAGACAGGTGGCCATCAGTGTCCACTAGACGAGCCGCGGCGAAAGAAGGAGAAAGATTTTCTCCTTGACCTCTTAGCCTCCATAGCGACCTCCTTTTCTCTCTCTCTCTGGGCCTCCAATTCAGCCATTTGGGCCCGAGGATCATGGAACGGGGTGCCCGCAAAGTGTGCAGTTTGGGCCCCCTAAGCTATCATCAATGAACTTAGACGCGTATTAATGTCATACATGTCCGAGTCAAAAGAACCATGCAGCTCGTTCCATTGGTAGCTGCTGGTTTCTTGGAGGGTCTGCAATTGGTCGTCAATGCGGTTTACGCGACCCTCCATATAAGTAAAACGGTCTAGCATGTCGTCACGCCAGACCCGGTCTTCCTCATAGTCGTATGAGGGTACCTGCGGCTGATAACCGTACCCATATTGGGGCTCTTCCTTAAAAGGTTGAGCTCCTTGGGTATCGGCCTCGTCATGATCGGGCGCCTCTTCATCATGCCCGGCTTCTTCATCATCCCTTCCTTCCTCCTCCTCAACCAAATTACCACCAAACAACTCGATAGCATGTTGCTGTGAGTAGTGGATGGTACGTGCAGTTAGCGTGCGCACATCGTCGTTCGGGTGAACGTTGAAGGCGTTGTGGGGTCTAGGAGGGAGGATAAGCAAGCGCCCATTAGGGCAAACTAGGTAGGCGTCGCGACCTCTCACAAAAAAGAACTTTGTATTCTTTGGGGTCGCGTAGTCGTATTGGTTGGTGGCGGTAGTTTGTAACTCATCACAATCGTCGGGGAAGTCAACCCCAAGATTACGGACTAACATCGTGATCATACCACCAACGAAGTTCTTGCCCTTTGGGGCCTTTTGAATCTCCAAACATCGAGTGACAAACAAATCCACGCAATTGGGTGGAGTTTGTCCCGGGACAGCGAGGGCATAAAAATGCCCAAGCTCAAGCTGTTGAACTTGGGTTGGCTCACCTTGACCGAAGACGGTCATGGCGAGGTACCTGTAGACATAGCGCAGCGCAGGATGCCAAATACGACTAACTTTATTACCTGACCTAGAATATGTAAGGTCGCCGGTCATTTCGGCCCAAAAACTGCAAATGGTCTTCCTCGAAGGGACTTAGTACTGGTGGTCTGAAAAACCCCAATTGAGCGCCTCAGCGATCTGGGGGTACGTCATACTATAGGTCATGTTGAAAGCATTAAAAGTAATATAGTAGTATTCATACCCCCGTGAAGAGCGATGGCGCTCAAGGGTAGAGAGAAACTCGAATGTCAAACGCGGATAGACTACCGTGTGGCGACAAACAGTACCATCCAGACCTCCCCGACTCAAAATAGCCACTACTCCATCCTCCAAACCATGAACGTGCAAAAGGGTACTATCAATATATTTTGTAGGAAGGAGAGGGCGACGTGTTAACTTAGTGAAGGTCCGAGCTTGAGATGGTGACAGAACACATCTCATTGTACTTGCAGATGAGGATCCTAGAGCACGCCGAGGCTCCGGTGGTGGTGGTGAGGAATCATCACTATGGGGTCGTGAAGACGACCCTTCACCGGTTAGCCGGGCTCTCTTGGAAACCGGATCTAAATAGATTCATATTTTAAAACAGCTAAAAATACCAGCACAAGATCCCAAAAAAAATGACCGAACAACACAATTAAGATTAACAAGCCCTAGAATGAGACCCAAACTTAACTAAGAGGGATGAGAAAAATACCTTGATGAAATGAGAGCCTTAGATGAGAGAGATAAATCACCTAGAACTTGGATCCTTGAAAATCTTGGAGAATTTGGCCCTTTTTAATGGAAATTAGGGTGAGGGAGATGGGTGGAGGAGAAAGAGATAAGATAAGATGAGAAGATGATATAATGATGTGGGGAAAGGAAATGGGGGTGGATAGGGGGTATTTATAGAAGAAGTGGGCCGGTTTTCCAAAGAAAAAGAGCCGTTTGGGCATCCAACGGGAAGCGACGAGTCGTTACATGCGGAGCGACGACTCGTCGCTTTTGTTTTGACTTAACATTGCTTCCAGTAAGAATGCGACGAGTCATTACATGTGGAGCGACGACTCATTGCTTTTGTTCTGCTTTGATTTCAAGTTCCTAGTGGCTGTGCAACGAGTCGTTGCACTTAATGTGGCGACTCGCCACTTTATTACTGCCTCACCTTTTTTTTTTAAAAAATTTTTTTTTAGTAATGAAAACTAAGAATATGATGTGAATTACACGGGTTGCCTCTCAGAAACGCTAGTTTAACGTCGATAGCTCGACGCCCTTCGATGTGAATCAAACATCGATCGGGGTAAGGAACAAGGCTTCCTTACCTTCAACTGTGGAACCCGGAAAATAGTGCTTTACTCTATGACCGTTTACCTTGAAAACTTCTTCTTCACCACTTACTTCAAGAGATCCATAGGGATAGACCTTTGTGACGGTGTATGGACCCGACCATCTAGATCCTAGTTTGCCCGGAAAGCGCTTAAGCCTAACAGTGAAGACTAGGACTTGATCACCCACTACAAATTCCCTTCGTCGGATTCGTTTATCGTGCCAAACCTTAGTTTTCTCCTTGTAAATCCTCGAGTTTTCGTATGCATTTAGTCTAATCTCCTCAAGTTCATTGAGATCTAGTAGGCGCTTTTCACCGGCGGACTTCAAATCGAAATTCAAGGCTTTCACCGCCCATAGAGCCTTGTGCTCTAGTTGCACTGGGAGATGGCAAGCTTTTCCAAATACAAGCCGGTATGGAGTGGTGCCTATGGGGGTCTTGAATGCGGTACGATACGCCCATAGAGCGTCATTGAGCTTTTGGGACCAGTCTTTCCTAGAACGAGCTACCGTCTTCTCAAGGATGGCTTTGATTTCCCAATTTTTGATCTCTACTTGCCCACTTGTTTGTGGGTGATAGGGCAAAGCAAATCTATGGTGCACCGTAATTGTTGAAGAGGGCTTCAAATTTGGACTCGATGAAATGAGTGCCATTATCACTGATCAAGATGCGTGGGATACCCAAACGTGCAAAAATGTTGTCTTTGAAAAACTTGCTCACCACCCTGGCGTTGTTCGTTGGAGTAGAAATTGCTTCTACCCATTTGGACACATAATCAAAAGCTACCAAGATGTACTTATTCCCACGCGACGATGGAAACGGCCCTTGAAAATCAATACCCCAACAATCAAAAATTTCAATCTCAAGTATGTAGTTAAGGGGCATCTTATTTCGTTGAGAGAGATTCCCAACTCTTTGGGATTTATCACAAGCTTTGATGAATTCACGAGCATCCTTATGTAAAGTAGGCCAATAGAAGCCACATTCGAGCACCTTTGCCACGGTCTTTGATGATGCGACGTGACCACCACATGGTAGGCTATGGCAATGAGTAAGAACTGATTCGACTTCTTCATCGGGAACGCACCTTCTAATCATACCGTCGGAACTTTCATGGAACAGAAGGGGGTCATTCCAAAAATACTTCTTCACATCGTGGAAGAATTTCTTCTTCTCATAAGGGTTAAGATCATGAGGAATGACACCACTTGCAAGATAGTTGACAATATCAGCATACCAAGGATCATTAGAGATGGAGAGGATGGAGAACAACTGATCGTCTAGAAACGAATCATTGATAAGAAGACTCTCTTGAGAATGTTCAAATGTCAACCGAGAGAGATGATCAGCAACAACATTTTCAGTGCCCTTTTTGTCTTTGATTTCAAGATCGAACTCTTGAAGGAGCAAGATCCACCTAATCAACCTGGGCTTTGCATCTTTCTTTGCCAACAAATGTTTTAATGCGGAATGATCGGTATGCACTATAACTTTCGACCCAATGAGGTAAGATCGAAATTTCTCCATAGCAAAAACGACGGCTATCAACTCTTTCTCCGTAGTGGCATAGTTCATCTGTGCAGAGTCTAAGGTTCTACTAGCATAGTAGATTGTGTGCATCTTTCCATCTTTCTTTTGACCTAGCACTGCACCAACCGTATAGTCACTTGCATCGCACATGAGCTCAAATGGTGAACTCCAATCGGGCTGTTGGATAATAGGTGCAGAGATCAAAGCCTGCTTCAACTGTTCAAAAGCTTGCAAACATTCATCAGTAAACACAATCGAGGCATTTTTCGCTAGCAGCTCGGTTAGAGGTCGGGATATCTTAGAAAATTTCGCAATGAACCTGCTATAAAAACCAGCATGCCCAAGAAAACTCCGTACCCTCTTCACATTGATAGGAGGAGGAAGTTTCTCAATAACCTCTATCTTAGCTCTATCTACTTCGATGCCTCTATTAGAAACCACATGGCCTAAAACAACACCAGATTGTACCATAAAATGACATTTCTCCCAGTTCAAAACAAGACTAACTTCTTCACACCTACGCAAAACCTTTTCGAGGTTTGATAAACAACCCTCAAAACTGTCCCCCTAGACTGAGAAGTCATCCATAAATACTTCCATACAAGATTCAACAAACTCAGAAAATATGGCCATCATGCATCTTTGAAAAGTAGCCTGAGCATTACACAAACCAAAAGGCATCCTTCGATACGCGAAGGTGCCATAGGGACAGGTGAATATCGTCTTCTCTCTATCATCTGGATGGACGGGTATTTGGAAGAAATTAGAATAACCATCCAAATAACAGAAAAAAGAATGGTTTGCTAAACGCTCTAGCATTTGGTCTGTGAAGGGTAAGGGGAAGTGGTTTTTACGGGTCGACTTGTTCAACTTCCTATAGTCTATGCACATGCGCCAGCCAGTAACAGTTCTAGTAGAAATCATCTCCCCTTTATCATTTGTCACAACAGTCATGCCCCCTTTCTTTGGGACAAGTTGTACAGGACTGACCCACTTGCTATCAGAAATGGGATAAATGATCCCAGCGATTAACAACTTCAACACCTCCTTTTTCAACACCTCTTTCATGTTAGGGTTGAGGCGCCTTTGATTTTCAACAGACGGGCTGGCCCCTTCCTCTAAGTGAATTCGGTGGGTGCAAATAGAAGGGCTGTTACCCTTGATATCATCAATAGTGTACCCAATCGCCTTGCAATGTTTACTAACAAGATTTTTCAATTGAGTAATTTGGCCGTCATTAAGTGCACTATTGATGATAATAGGATACGTAGAAGACTCCCCCAAAAAACAATACTTCAAGTTTGAAGGTAAGGGTTTGAGTTCTACCTCAGGAGGCGTAGTTCTCTCCTCAACGACTTCCGCGGTATTGAATAGCTCCTCAGTTAGACTAGCAAGAACCAACTCATATTCACCCAAACTTCCTTTCTCTAGGAGCCCCTCTGTCTCATCACTAAGAATCTCCCATGTAGACTTGGGAGCTTTGTCTTCAACAATCTCGACCATGAAACAGTTATCCATGGAACTAGGATAACTAAGGGCTTTGGGTAATTCAAACTCAATTTTGTCGTCACCAACCTCCAAAGAAAGCTTCCCTCTCTTCACATCGATGACGGCTCCTGCTGTGGCTAAGTAAGGCCGTCCCAGGATGATGGGTGTCTGAACATCCTCCGGTATATCCATAACAACAAAATCATAGGGGAAGACAATGTTGCCCACAAACATAGGTACATCCGTCAGAATACCTTTGGGACGTCGGACACTTCTATCAGCTAGTTGCAATGTCATGGCAGTTTGAGATAAGGAACCAACATTGTGCAGCCGCTTGAAAATAGAGAGGGGCATGAGACTAACACTTGCCCCCAAATCGCATGATGCCCGATCTATAGTGAGGTTACCAATTGTGATAGGTATGGAAAAGCTACCTGGATCACTGAGCTTGGGAGGGAGTTGATTTAAAATTACCGCACTACATTGTTGGGTCAAATTGACAATCCCTTCAGTTTTTCGTTGGTTGGTGACAAGATCTTTCAGGAACCGAGCAAATGATGGTATCTCAGAGACCGCGTCAAGGAATGGGATTTGGAATTGGGCATCCTTGACCATCTGAAGGAACTTACCATACCTTTTCTCTATGCGGGCCTTTGCTAACCTCTGCGGGAAGAGAGCGGGTTGAACACATGCGGGTGAAAGAGATGGTGGTTTATCAGCTTTATCTTCAATTTGAATCTCTTCCACTGTTTCATCATCAATGGAGTCTGCGCTCGCTTCTTTGGCTTTCTCGGTGGGAACTGGAGGTGTAAGAACTCTGCCACTTCGGGTGGTAATGGCATTGATTTGATTTGGCCCTTTGGTGTTCGACTCAGGTTGATTGGGGAAGTGATTTGGGGCCCTTTGAGAGCTAGAGATGTGTTGACCCATCTGAGTGATTTAAGAGTCCATCATCTTGCTTTCCTTCTGTAACTGAGAGACCGATGTTTCAAGTGCTTTGATGTCCTTTCTCAGTTCGGTGTGGAACTGATTCTAAGTGCTTATGAACTGGCCTTGGGATGCTATGGATTGATTTTGAGCAGCTACCATTGCTTCTAAAGCTGCTTTCCATTCTTCCTTTGGGGGTGGAGCTTGCTGCATAGGAGAACGGTAAGCTGGTTGTGGAGGTTTATTCTGGAAGCCTGGTGGATTGAATTGAGGCATTGGCATTATCTGATGCGGATTCTGCACATTCGTAGAGGAGTAGGAGAGATATTGGTTCTTGTTGGGCATGTATGAATTATTGTTGTACAACACATTAATCTCTTCCGGTGCAGGTGTATGAATTATTGTTGTACCACACGTCACACACATCACTTGCGTAGGGGCGGGAGTTGCTACCTTTTGGAAATCAGTGCTCAACTTCTCGACCCTTGCAGTTAGCGCGCTTATTGCTTTCATCATTTCCCCATCTAGCTTGGTTGACGATCGTGCTGCTGGCTCTCTTTCCTTACTCCACGAAGAGGAATTTTGCGCAATTGTTTCGAAAAGAGTCAACAGATGATCTTCGGTTTTAGAACTCATATCACCACCACATGCAGCATTTATGGTGGACCTGTGCTCCTCATGTAGACCAAAGTAGAAGGATTGGATGAGTAACCACTTAGGAATTTCATGATGGGGGCACTGCCTTTGAAGATCTTTAAACCGTTCCCAAGCCTCATAGTAGCTTTCAAAAGGACGCTGCTTGAACGTCTGAATCTCGAATCTCAGTTCGGATTTTTTTCTTGGAGGAAAGAACTTTGTGAGGAACCCAGTTGCAAACTCCTCCCATGTTGAGTATTTATTTGGCGGTTCTGACTTGAACCAAGATTTGGCTTTGTCTCTTAGACTGAAGGGAAAGAGCCTTAACCGAATAGCATCTTCTATGACATTATTGATGTTGATGGTGTCACATTTTTCAATGAAATCGGACAGATGATCATGTGGACTTTCAGAAGGTTGCCCACCGAATTGATTTCGCTCAATCAATTGAATCAAGTGAGTGTGAAGCTCGAAATTATCTGCAGCTATGGTTGGCTTCACAATGCATGAGGCAGATGAATGAGCAGGACTGGGCCAACCCATTTGGCCGAATGTCGGCAGTGGATTAGCCATTTCGGGTGAGCCTGGTGGTGTAGTCCCAAAAGGGGTGCCTGGGGGCGTTGGATCAGGAGATGGTACCCCAGACGTTTCAGATTCTTTTCTCCTTCTCAGAGCATTGGCTCTACGTGCAGTGGCCTCGATCTCGGGATCGTACAGTAGTTCACTTGTTGAGTGAGATCTCCTGTGCATCAACAAACAAAGTAGACCAAGCGTAAACCAAATATATATTTGAAAAGAGACCGAAACAAAAATAAGAAAAAAAAAATAAAGAGCAATTAACTAAACTACACTAAATCAACCGATGCCTCCCCAGCAACGGCGCCAAAACCTTGTTAGGGTTTTATTTTTCTACCGTAAGTGTACGGGTGTCGTAGCACAATTACGGGTCGGATAACAGGGAGGCAAGATTAATATAAGAGTCGTTCAATTAATTACTTTGGACACAGAGAATTTGTTGGTTGTTTCTATGAACTATATGAAAACACTTAAGAAAAGATAATATCAAGATAATAAAAAGGACTAGGACATAGGAATTGACCACTAATAGCATGTGATTATTTCAATAAGGATTGCAATTGATTCCGTTGAGTTGATTTACTGATCTAACTTAATCACTCCTTTGCGGGATGGTAATCACATTAAAACAAATTAAATGGGTTCTTTCAATCTCAACTTTCATATTTTGATCGATTAACATTACAAGAAAACATACTACTTAATCTCAACTTTCGTGATTTTGACTAAGAAAGCATATTAGCTTATTTTATCATCCAAGAGTAATAATATTCTCATCCCTCAACTTTCGTGATTTCGGAAATTAAGGGAAATTAAAAGACTTTAACTTGAATGGTCATACAAGACAATTTAATCAAATCAATTCAACATCAGAATCACCAATCCTTATCTAGCAATCACATACATATTAGGGTTCAAATCCAATGTCCTAGCATACAAGACTACTCACGAATCATGGTTATAGGGATTTTGAGTCAGTGCTGAAGCGACGAGTCGTTACATGGTTGGCAACGAGTCGTCGCTTTGTTCCTGGAAACTAATAGATGATCAATGAATATGCGACGAGTCGTTACTCTGAATGTGGCAACTCGTCTCATTTGTTCTGGAACAACATTGAGCTCAGCTCGCTTGCAACGACTCGTTGCTTTGAATGTGGCGACTCGTCGCTTATGTACTGGACTGTTTTGGCACCTTTTCTCCATCATGCAAGGGGTCTTAGGCTATTTCTCTAAGCCTTCACCCTCTTATTGACTAACAAATTAAGCTGATATTGACTCGATCAATAATAATTAGTAATTCGCAATTCGTAGCCGAATTCTACTTGAAAAATACCCAAAACCGATTTATACCCGATAAAATAAAACCAATTATTGATCGATGACAACCCAAGACCGATTGAAACTCCTGACGAACTTCAACCGACTGTGACTAACCGACCTGACCCATGTGCGACCTGTCGGAACACGCTTCCGAAATATAACCAATCTGAAGTACAATCGAATCAAATGACACCCATCTGAAATCGACCCAAACACCCGAATGAACACCTCTACAAATAGTAGTGGGACAAAGTGTATTAGAAATACAAGGTCCAAACGGGGTTCAAAGGAAAATACAAAGGAAAATAGGAAACCCAAATCAACAATAAAAAGTCGACTTGACTTTCCAGATATTGGTCCTAAAGCCTACTCGGCTTTAGGTACTGGAAAGAAATTTTTCCCAGCAGGAAAAGCTGAAGCCGAGTCGGCTTTCTTGTGGGTGGAGCAAAAGCCGACTCGACTTTTTGTTCTGATCAAACCGTTGTGTTTTTATGTTTTCTTTGAATTAAGTGCATTGGATTCCTTCTTTTATTCCACTTCATTTATGATGTTACAAAGGCTTAATAGTGAGGAATAATGCTCATGAATACCATAGTTATAATGGTATTGATTGGTGGTCATTATGCTTGATCATAAATGGATGATTGAATATGTCATGGTCCTTTAGTATACTTGAACTAGTATAAATAGGGGCCTGGTGAAGGATGTTGAACACGTACATCTAATTTTTGAATTCGTTATCCTTACTTTCTCTCGTGATTGTGTTCTTTCAAAAAGAGTTATAAACTTATTGTTTGAATTTATAAAGTTTATAATTCACTAAATACTTTGTTATTAAGTGACATACCTTAAGTACTAAGGGTGTGTTGTATTGCTTGTATCTTGTTGTGAATTTTTCAAGTCTCAACCCAAGTACCTTTGTAGGAGGAAATATCAGAAAGGAAAGTGAATACACGCCTACAACAAGTATCAGGTTTTCGGGTAACGGTTGTCGTTACAATGATCATCTTCAAGTTTCTTCTTAGTGTATTTGTTGTATGTTTTATTTTAGCCGTCAACTAAGGGAAAATAAAACTTCCCAAATTGTAATTTGTATTTTTCATTATTGTTTTTCATAATCTTTTGTGATATTATTTTTCGGGATGGTGGGTATCAAAGAACTAACATCAAATTTCACTAAGTTGGATAAGTTTGTTGGCGTCAATTATCGACGTTGGCAGAAGAAAATAATTGTCCTTCTCACTACTTTGAGTGTGGTTACGTGATAAGTACCTCAAATCAGAGGAGGTGGAAAAAGAAACTCTTGAGCAAACTAGGAGAAGAAGAAAATGGAAGAACAATGACTTCATTTACCAGGGGCATATTCTTATCAGGATACAAGATTCGCTCTTTGACATCTACCAATGCTATGATTCCTCTAAAGAATTATGGGAGCTTTTGGAAAATAAATATATGGCGGAGGATACTAGCGCTAAGAAATTTCTTGTAAGTCATTTTAATTCTTATAAGATGGTTGAAAATCGCCCCGTAATTGACCAATTTCATGAACTACAAAGAATGCATGCTAATATGAAAATTCATGAAATTAATATAGATGAAGTGTTTATGGTTTCATCCATTATAGACAAGTTACCTTTTTCTTGGAGGGATATTCGACATGCTTTAAAGCATAAAAGAGAGGAGATTACACTCTTTGATTTTGGACAACATATAGTTGGTGAGTCTAGTATAAGGATTCAAGAGAATTGGAAGGATGAAAATCCTAATGTTGGTACCATTAACATGGTTGCGGAGGGAAAACCATCCCATTCTGGTGAGAAAAGAAAGAAAAGTGCATCTTTTAAAGGGGAGGCTACTAGTTCTAATGCTGGTGAAAAGGCGTGTTCGGAATATGGCATGCCCGGACACTAAAAGAAAAATTGCTTTGTTTTCAAGAACAAGCAAAAGAAGGCAAAAAGTGGTCAAGCTTCTAAGAGCAAGAACCCTCCTAATCAAGGTGATCATGCAATTTTGATTAAAAATTCTTTGAATTTTTCTTCAATGAATACTAACTTTAATGTTATGCAGGATGATACTTTGTCTTGATGGATCAATTCGGAGGCTTCGAGACATGTATGTAAATGTAATTCTAGAAAATGGTTGAAAACCTTACAAAAGGTGGTTGATGGAGAGCATCTCTTTATGAAAAATTGCGCACCTATCATGGTCTAAAGGAAAGGAAAAATTTAGCTATTTCTCACTTCAAGGAATATCTTGGTTTTAAGGGATGTTTACTATGCACCCGAAACTAGTAGAAATGTTGTCTTAAGACCGGTCTTAAATCGATTGGGCTACAAACTAGTGTGTGAAGCTGATATGTGTATTATCTCTAGGAATAACTTGTTCGTAGGACATCTTTATCTTTGTAATAGTCTCTTTAAGTTGTCTTTAGATTTGAATAAAAATGTTATATGTAATGTTTCACATGATTTGAGCAATGAAAAGGTTGATTTGCATTATTTGTGGCAAGTTAGACTAGGACATGTGAATTTTGATAAAATTGCTTTTATGTCTAAACATGACCTGATTCCTATGAGTGCTAAAATGACTAAAAATTGCAAAACATGCATGTTAAATAAGATCACAAGAACACCATTTAAAAGTGTGGAACAAAAATCCGAAATTTTGGAATTAATCCATAGTGATCTCTTTGACTTTCATATTACACAATCAATGGGGAAGTAAGAAATAAGTCATAACTTCTATTGATGATTTTTCCGAGTTTTGTTATGCATACCTTCTACTCACAAAAGATGAGGCTCTTAATTACTTTAGGATTTACAAAAATGAAGTAGAATTACAAATTGGTAGTAAACTTAAAAGGTTCAGAATTGATAAAGGAGGTGAATATTATGATCCTAATTACTTTAATTCAATGGGTATAATACATGAAACAACCACCGGATACGCACCACAATCAAATGGTGTGGCGGAGAGGAAAAATTGTACTCTACAAAAGATGGTTAATTCTAGGTTATCCTACTCAAGCTTGAACGAAGGATTTTGAGGTGAAACAATGTTGGCGGCTTGTGACATTCTTAATCGAGTTCTAACAAGAACAAATAAGGAAACTCCTTATGAGCTTTAGTACAAAAGAAAACCAAACTTAAGCTATCTTAAAGTTTGGGGTTGTAGGGCCATTGTAAGATTGCGTGATAACAAAAAGAATGTAACTTAGTGAACGAGGGATTGAATTCATTTTATAGGTTATGCTATTCATAGCAAAACAAATAGGTTCTATGTTATAGAACAAAATGACTACATGTTAATTCATTCGATTATTGAGTCAAGAATGCAATAGTTGATGAAAATAGATTTTCATCATTGAGTAGACAAAGAAATCTACAAATTTGTACAAATGAGGATGTTGATAATAATCTACAAGGTTCACCTCTAAATGTGGATGAAAATCTACAACTAGATGAACAACAAGGTGTTGATCCTATTCCTAAACGGAGCAATAGACAACAAAAAGCTAAAAGCTTTGAACCGGATTTCGAAGTATTTTTGTGTGAAGGTACTAGAAGCGAAATTTCTTCTAGTGTTCCATATTTATTTAATGTGGAAGGTGACCCATTGACTTACGGAGATGCTGTGGCATCACATGATAGAGCATTTTGGAAATAGGCTATTGATGATGAGATACAATACATCATGGGAAATAAAACTTGGGTGTTAGTGGATCTTCCTCCTACTTGTAAACCAATTGGTTGTAATTCGATTTTTCAAAAGAAAATGAAGATTGATGGTACTATTGACAAGTTTAAGGCTCATTTAGTGGCACAAGGCTTTAGACAAAAGTTTGGTATCGATCATTTCGATACATATGCACAAATTGCAAGAATAACCCTTATTTGGTTATTGGTAACTTTAGCTACAATCTACTCCCTCCATCCCTATGAGATTGCCCAATTTTTATAGGGTGACATTTAATAGAAAGTGAAATTTGGTTGGAGAGTAAGACAAAAAAACAAGTGGATGATAAAAATGAGTGGTTAAGATGGTGAGAGAAAATAAGTCTATGGATGAGATTTAAACAAAGAAAGTGGAGTCATTGCAAACAAAGGAAAATGTGCAAGATGAGTGGAACAAACAAAAATAGAAAGATGTGAAAATTGAGAGGGACAAAGGGAGTATTATCTAGAGATTCATCAAATGGATGTTAAAACCACATTTTTATGTGAGAAACTAGATGAGGAAGTTTATATGAAACAATTCAAAGGGTTTGTTTCGGAAGGACAAGAGCAGAAGTTGTGTAAACTTATTAAATCCTTACATGAAGTTAAACAATCACCGAAGCAATGACATCAAAATTTTAATGAAATAAATTTGTCCTTTGGGTTCAAATTGAATCAAGCTCTTAAGTGCGATTATAGAAAATTTGATAACCATGGTAATGGGGTTATCATTTGTCTATATGTAGATGATACACTCTTCTTTAGTACTAATTTAGTACAAGTGTAACAGTTATTATTTTTATACATCTTAATTATAGTACTAATCAAGTTAAATTAGGTTTCGAGTTAAGTTAATCCGAGTAATATTATATTTAGATATATTTAATTTGTCTTATTATTTATTTTGACTCGTATTTAAAGTTTAATTTATTTTATTTAAAATGACGTTTTAAAAAAATAAATTAAATTAAGGGACTATCTTAATTTACCTACAATATTTATTTAGCCAAATGTATTTCGTAAACTAAGACAAAATATAAAAAAGTAGATAAAAGGGTTGGGTGACATGTTTTTAAGGCTCCTAATGTCACGTAAAGACAAATAACTTGGTTATGTGTCATTACATTGAACTAATTGTTTCATTCCATCATAATCGCATTGTCTACCCTTACAATAACAAATTCACTTGAGTGAAAGGAGTGATGTTCATTTTTATCAATCACAAATACCATCTTCTCCATATCTCCATTTCTTTTATTCAAAATAAATATCAAAACTTGTCATTCTTAATCTCTTCTGTAATATGTCAGAGATTCAAATCTGAATTTGCTTAGCTTATTTCTACTTCTATTATCTCTACAAAAATAAGAATGTAAAACTCTCAAGTCATCCCTATAGTATTTGAATTTTCTTGTTCAAAGTTAGAGTTCTCAAGTTTCTTTGGTTTAATTAAAGTTTCTTGTTGATATTAAGTTATTCACATTTGAATATTGTAATTTAAATGGATTGCTGCTAGTATCATTTGGGTATTTAAGTTCAAGATTGAGTAGGGCAATTCGAGTATCAAATTTGGAATTTGGGGTTCTGAAATTTCAGTTTAGAAACTGATATTTCTGTTTTGCAAATTTCGGTATACTTATGTTCGTTTTTGGGTTTTTATGTCAGCATATAATTTGTAGAGCTTCGAGTCGAGGTCGCGTAGGCACTTGAATCGTTCCATTTGGTTTCCGTATAAGTGAGTTATGCCTATTTTAATAATGATGTGTCCTAAAATGATACTAATACGGAAATTAGAAAATTAAGATTGAAAGCTGGGTTTATCATTTAATCTTGGTTTTGGGCTCATCTAAGCTTTTTATTAGGTTTATTGAGTAAAATAAACTGTTCGGGTCGTGAGTAAACCAAATTGAAGAGTAACTCATTCATTGTCATTTCCAACTACATACATGTGGTTTTCTTTTCAAAGCTTTTCTTGGAGTTGTTGTTTGAGGTAGAACTCTAACCAATGATCCTCTTTAAAGTATCTAAAAGGCGTGGTATAATTTGATATAAAGTCCTAATGGAGCTTTGATCAACTTATATCATAATGTTGTGATTTTGATTGTAATATTTGATTAAAGTTATTCAAGCAAAACTATTTAAGTATTTAATTGAGTTTAATTGTCCATTTTAGCTGGAATTATGATTGGAATTGTTGTGTTCTTTATAGAATTTAGATTAAGGTTTATGTTAGTTTGATTGTGTGTGAATAATTCGATGTAAATTGTTATAATTTTGTTTATATTGTATGCGCTATTGTATTGTTGCATTTATCTGAAAACAGTAACTTGATAATAAAAAGGCTTGATAGTAAGGAAATGCCGAACCATGCTTCCGGCATGTAAAAAACGTGGGACGTGTTTGCCGGCATGTAAAATACGGCGAACACAGTAAGGTTATTTTACCTGACCTGTGGCTCCAGCAACATTGTATTGGAGGAGTGACGTCTCCCACTAAGTTAGGGGTTTTGGTTTACCTCACCCTAACAGGCCCTTACATATATCAAACAAAGATCATATGTGTTGCATCCATGTAATAAATATTAGATTCCACGCCCTAAAGCTCAAGCAGAAGTGTTAGTAAATCACGCCCTGGTACTCAAGCAGAAGGACTTGAAGTTAAATATATAAATTTAATATAAAAATGAAACTCTTTTATTACATAAAGCACCTTGCATATTTTTTTAATGTACTTATTTTTACATATTATTTATTGAAATGCACGTATTTCTATACTTGTAAAATTGTTGGCAAGTTTCTATACTCTACTTAATAGCTGACCCGATTCCCACCGTCTGTTCTTATTTATGTGAAGTCCTAAGTGCTATGTGGAGTCCCTTTTAGGTGCTATAAAGGTTTCATTGTTTGGTGTACTACTCAGTCGTGGTTGCTGATACTACACAGGTTTTTGTTGTCACTCTAAATAACTGTCCCTTAAGGGATAGTGCATTTACGAGTATTGCAGGTGTTAGTTGGATATCACAGTAGCGCATCGAAGCATGGTCGAAGCTTCTCTTTCGAGATGAATCGCGTTTTTGATTTTCATTATAAACAATAATTGTATTTAAGAAAATTTTTTTTTTTGTAACTTATTTGAAAAAGGACATTTGTGTAAATTTAATAAAAGTATTTAATTTATCGAAGTATTTATTTATAAAAATCTAATTAGCTTGCTTATGCCTTTTGTCTGAGGTAAAAAAAAATCTCGAGTAATTGCTCAAAAGTTTTCCGTTGTGTCAGAAAAAGTATTTTATTAAAGGTAATTAAGATTCGAACTGTTGCAAAGTTCAAGAGACAAAAAACTTTTTGTCTAGGTCCTTTCAAATGAAGGATATTGGGGAGGCCGATGTGATCTTAGGTATTAAGATCATGAAACAAGGTAATCGAATCAAGCTAATTCAATCTCACAATGTTAAGAAAATACTTAAGCGGTTTAGCATTCTTGATACGACACCGATCTCTACTCCCATGGAACTAGATATGAAATTTGCTAAACATGCCGGATAACGAATTTCACAATTGAAGGATTCAAAGGTCAATAAATCTTAGATGTATGCCATGAAATGTTCAAGGCCAAAAATAACTTTTGCGGTTGGTAAACTAAGTAGATTTTCAAGCAACCTGGGTCTCCATTATTCGATGGAGATAAGGAGAGTATTAAGATACTTGTTGCGTACCAAGGATTATGATATTGCATATAGTGGATAACCTCCTATTTTGGAAGGTTATTCTGATGCTAGTTGAATCACTAATCACTAATGATTCAAAAGTTGGGTGTTTTTTTATGGGGGAGGTGCCAGCTCATGGTCCTCTAAGAAACAAACAAGTGTTACTGATTCCACTATGTTAGCGGAATTCATATCTTTTGCCTCAACATCTAGTGAAGCGGAATGATTAAGGAATGTCATGTTTGAGATACCTTTGTTACCTAAGAAGTAAGTTGTATATTTTTTAAAAACTTAAGCAAAAATTTAAGAAAGGGTATGTGTTTTTAGTGCTTTTTTATATTGAAAATGATCAAACACTAAACATGGTCATTATACAACTTGTTATTTCCATAAATTTGTAAAATCGACCGATCCTACAATCCAACCCGACGATCTGTATCCACCTGATGATTTCGATCCTACGTATCTGTTTCACGGGGGATATGTTTTATACGTAGTAAGAACTTACCTATATAAGTTTGAAGTGTGGCCACTTTAAGTTTCAAGATTGGCATACCGACTATGATAAACTTATGAATAAGATACTGACACATCCTTATAATGTATCATGTTAATGAATTTGTATTATTGATTTTCTGTATTCTTCATCTTCGAATGGTTCAAAGGGTCATTTGATTCAAATCTGAATGGATATCAATTCTGGCTCGATCACTTGTGAAATGTGTTGTATTAGTCGTTAATTCAATCCGTGGGGACATTAGCATTGATGCATGAAATATAATTATTAAATTTATTTTGTAATTGAGAAAGAGGTTTTAATATACTTTAAATGGGGGAGGATTGTTGAACATTTAGTGTATATTAAATCCTAAGTAATTATCACTAAGTACTACAAATAGTAGTGGCACAAAAGAAAATAGGAATACCAAGTCAACAATAAAAGCCGACTCGACTTTCCTGATATTGGTCCCAAAGCCGACTCGACTTTAGGTACTGGAAAGAAATTTTGTCCAGCAAGCCGAAGCCGAGTCGGCTTTCTTGTGGGTGGAGCAAAAGCCGACTCGACTTTTTGTTCTGATCAAACCGTTGTGTTTTTATGTTTTCTTTGAATTAAGTGCATTGGATTCCTTCTTTTATTCCACTTCATTTATGATGTTACAAAGGCTTAATAGTGAGGAATAATGCTCATGAATACCATAGTTATAATGGTATTGATTGGTGGTCGTTATTCTTGATCATCAATGGGTGATTGAATATGTCATGACTCTTTAGTATACTTGAACAATTATAAACAGGGGTTTGGTAAAGGATGTCTAACACATCTAATTTTTGAATTCGTTACCCTTACTTTCCCAAAATTGTGTTCTTTTAAAAAGTATAAACTTATTGCTTGAATTTATAAAGTTTATAATTCAGTAAACTCTTTGTTATTAAGTGACATACCCTAAGTAATAAGGGTGTGTTGTGTTGTTTGTTTCTCGTTGTTAATATTGTAAGTCTCAACCTAAGTACCTTTGGGGGGAAAATATCAGAAAAGGAAAGTGATTACACGCCTACAATAAGTATCAAGTTTTTGGGTAACGTTTGTCGTTACAAAGATGATCTTCAAGTTTCTTCTTAGTGTAGTTTTTGTAGGTTTTATTTTAGCCATCAACAAAGGGAAAATACAAAATCCAAATTGTAATTTGCATTTTACATTATTATTTGTAATAAACTATAGTATTTACATCCAATCGACATTCAATTCGTTCATATATAGCTCTTTTTAAAGTGTTAACCAAAAGGTTAAATTTAGAGTTGAATCGGTTTGATAATCGTTTTATCTCTGAGTCCCACATAGTAACAAAAGATCATAGTGTACCCATACACGAGTCAAAACCATGGTTGATGAGCAACGACCCACCCTTTGGCACAATGTAAATGTGGCACAATTATCTCTTATTGTGGCCAACAAATGCTTAAGAAGACGGGGCTGATGCTTTCTAAGTCTTTTGAAGTGTTTGTCCCGTATTGGATGGGGCACAATAATTTGTACTCCCTTCTTCTTAAAAGTTTGTCCTATTTGGGTTTTTCACATATATTAAGAAAAATGAAATCTTTGTAGTAAGTGGGTATTATTTTAATTAAATAGTAGTGTGAAGTAATGATTGTATTGATATTATGAGAGAAAAAAAGTTTAAATTAAAGATAAAATAAAGAAAAAAAGGAAATTATCATTGTCATTATTGTAAAGAGAGTATATTTGTGGAAAATTAGAGAGATTATGGGGATATATTTGGGAAAAAAGATTTCCAAAAATGAAAAGTATTCTAAAGTGGACAAACATTTGAAACTATTCGTTTTAATAAGGTGAACAAACATAAAAGAACGGAGGGAATATTTTTTTTATTTCGGATTATAATAGGTTAATGTAAAATGATTCATTAAATTATGTGAACTTTATATTAATGTGAAGTTGCACATGATTAATCTACTAAGGGTCAATCATAAACTACTTATTTGTTAGTGTTATATCCATGTAGGGTTCTAGAAATGCTAACTTTTAACATGCGGAAAACTAAAACCTTCCTAAGACCCAATTATTGACATGAGATGAAACAAATAAATATCGGAACAAAAATTATACCTTTGTAGCGTGAATCCACTAGCAAAATATAACCACGAGACAAGAACCGCAAATGAAGTTCCTCTAGTGTAGTCCACCCACAACGTCTTGCGAGACCTCGTATACTAGTACGGTGTTTTAAGAACAATTCTTAAACTAATTTTGTGTGTATACAACTCTTGTATTATTACTCACAATTGCTCTCAATTTTTCTAAGAGGAATAATACCCACGACACACTTGCTCTACTAACTTATCTAATAGAAAGCATGTATATAATCTCTTTTCAAGACTTTGCAAATTCCTTCACCTACTGTTTACATTATGCATTTACATCTA
Source organism: Amaranthus cruentus (assembly GCA_019425755.1). NCBI lineage: Eukaryota > Viridiplantae > Streptophyta > Magnoliopsida > Caryophyllales > Amaranthaceae > Amaranthus > Amaranthus cruentus. Next base: position 13,520,946 of record CM033450.1, on the reverse strand, counting down.
ATAATACTAATTACTTATTAGATTAATTGGGTGTTTTGAAGAGTCTCATAAAACATTAAAGTTTAATGCTAGAGTTACAAAATTAATTTATTTACTTCATATAACCTATTATATTAAATAGTGAGATTATGAATAATATCTAGTCCAACTACAAAATGGTCCAAACACACAAAATGGTCTCACACGTTGATACAGTGTGACCCAATAGGTTTAGCGACATTAAGCTCGTTGCATTATCAAATAACGTTTCAGTGACGTTTATTGGTCTCTAGTAAAACATAAACGTTACTCAATGTAGACTAAATTAACGTCTCGTTGTATACTGACATAATTACGTTAAATGACTTACAAAATATTCACTTGATTATTGAACATTTCTAACAATCTCCCACTTGTTCAAGAAACAAGTTTACTAGAGTTGTAGGACTCCTCCCACTAACTCCCACTTGCTCCAACAAGTTGTGAATCTTAAATCCTTTGTCAACTTTAGTCTTAATCAAACATAAGGTAAGAACAACTGTCATCCTTATTTTGTCTGATCATGTTCCTCGGACTCATGAGATGAACTGAAAAACAAATGATTATCTCCATAATCTATTTGAGCATGGCCATGCATTTTACAGTTCCAACTCTCCGAGTGGCCTGAGACTAATAACCCCAAAAGGGTATGACAATTCCATCTTGTCCCTCCTCTATTCGCTATGTGATTCATAAAATTTCCGAGCACAACCCTTATAGCCCCCTTTTACGGCAAGGCGTTAGATTGCATCAAAGAACAATAATTCTCACACACGAAGTCAGTGAGAAACTCAGGTCTAAGGACTCTATTTATAAGTCAATTTCAGATATTCTTATGACACCAATGTTCTTACAGAATACTCAAAAGCGGGTCATGTCCAAATAGAGATACTCAATCTCTATCAATGCAATTGACTAGACATCCAATGTCTCTCTGATCTATGAACGCGATCATCAATCAACAACATTCTAACCATTATAGGTAACTAGCGTCCAACTCAACTACTTGGTCAGGAACCTAAAATAATCAAAGTTCTCTAGTTCACATTATATGGTTCATTTGTCAGATCACATCTAACAACCTATATAGACTTTATAGATTATAGTTTGGACTTCATTAATTCTAAACCATCATTAAATGAATAAGTACAATACTTTAAAAGGACAATCATAAATGTTATATTACATTGAAGATCACTGCAAATGTAACATAACTTATGTATGCATCTCATGCACAAAACTGAGATCTAAATTCTTGATGTCTATCCCAACTAAATGCATCTCATGATTTTATTGAGACAGTGGTTTAGTTATTAGGTATAGTTACCTAATAAAATTTACGCTTCTATAGTTTACTAAACATCATTTGTAGAATTTTCTATAGTTCAGTTGGAACTCTTCCAGCTAACATCGCTTTCGTTTAGATTTAAGAAGTAACTAGATTACAATCAGATACAACCTTATCTATTAGAAAGTTAGCATCCGTGTAACCCTTTACACATAATTTAGATACACCTCCAAAAACCAAGAACTTATCCTTAATCCGGTTAAGGTACTTTAAGATTCTTGACCGTCGTCCTATGGTCATTACCAGGGCACGATCAACATTTTCTCTTCATGTTCAAGGCATACGAAAAACATTTGGTCTAATACACATCATAGCATAGATTATAGATCCAATCGCAGAAGCGTATGGAATACTGCTCACCTTCTCTAGCTCATCCGGTGTCAATGGACACTACTTCTTGATTAGAGACATGCCATGAGACATGGGAAGAAAACTCTTCTTAGAGTTTTCCTTATTGAACCTATCAAGGATCTTCTCAATATAAATCCTTTGACTAAACTCAATCATCCGTTTTGATCTATCTCTATAGATTCGAATGCCCAAAATGTACTAAGCCTCTCCAAGGTCTTTCATAGAGGAACAACTACTTAGCCAAGCCTTCACAGACTCAAGCATTCGTACACTGTTCCCTACAATCAGTATGTCATGCTCATAAAAACTAAGAAAACAAAAATAATACTCCCACTGAGTTTCTTGTATACACAAGACTTTTGCCATCCATGTCAGTCTTTATCTTATAAATCCACTTGCACTCGATCGGTCTAGCATCTTCAGGCAAGTCAACCAAGTTCCAAACTTGATTGTCATACATGGACTCCTTTTTAGATTACATGGCTCCAAGCCATAGTTCAGAGTCAGAACACTCCATTGCTGCCTCATAGGTAGTAGATTCTTCCTTATCTAATATAAGGACTTCATGACTTTCATGAACGACATAACTCTCAATAGGATCTCTCTTTGAAGGTTATTCTGCCTACTAGTCCTACAAATTGGGACATCCACCACCTCAGTAGGTACAACAGGAACCACAACTTAAGCTCCCATTTGAGAAACAATATCTCCCACTAGAGGAGTGATTTGTGGCTGATGATCTTGATCTTCTTCAAGAGAAATATTTCTCCCACTTGGCTTTTGAGAAAGACATTCTCTTTCTAAAACGACACATTCGCGAGCCACAAACACTTTATGCTCACTAGGATTGTAGAAGTAATATCCCTTGGTTTCTTTGGGGTAACCCACAAAGAAGACCTTATCAGATCTAGGTTCAAGCTTGTTTGGATGTAAACGTTTTACATATGCTTGACAACCCCAAATCATTAAGAAACACAACTTTGGAACTTTTCTTGTCCATGTAGAAACACTTAGAGATTATGAACGCAACAAGAGGGGGGGTGAATTATTGTATTGCTTTTTCAAGTATTTATACCCTTTTTTTGCGGAATTTGAAATCAAACAAAATACTCAAAGCAAAATGCAAGAAAGTAAAAGGAGACAAGAGCTTTTACGTGGAAACTTTCTAGGCCCACTAGAAAGAAAGCCACGACCACTTCGGATTTTAATCTTCTCTTATTATGCTTTAGGCAATTATAACTCAATTACATAAAACACTTTCTTCTCTATTCTCCTAGGCCTCGTTTCTTTTCTTTCTCCTTCTCTATTCTTTTCTCTTTCTCTCGTTTGTTTCTCACAATTCCCTCTTAGACTTCCCAAGTCTAATTTACAACACTCAAGAACCCTTTACAAAATATTTCTTTAAGATTGGATAAAAACTAAAGATTGCACAAGGAAAATATTTGAGAATTAATTGGCAAATTAAGCAAATGAATATTTTTCCTTTTCTTGAATGATCTCTCTTGATTTTCTTGATTATGGCACTCTCGCACTTATGGTCGGTTACAATATCTCTTTTATAAGAGATAGGACCGTGTACCAAAGCCATACTCCCATTATGTTATGATGTGGGAAGGTGGGTAGGAAACTTGGGAGTTACTCCAAGTCCCACGACTAATTTAGGCCAAAAATAGTAAATTCCTATTTTTATGGAGATAAAATAGGAAGTCTTATTTTAGCTCTCAAGGTGGTTAATTATTTTTGCCAATTAATATTCCTGTGCAACTTCTAGTTATATCTGTACAAAACAATTAAATAAAAGAAAAACTTATTTTCCTATTTTCGTTGATTCTATTCTCAGACAGCTTCACTGGGAACTCTGCACTGTCTCCATCTGATCTTATTTCAGTTTATCAATCTTGGAACTGGGACAACTTGTATGACTTTTTATTTGATCTTCAAGATTGACTCGTTTGACGTTGACTTTGACTTTGACACGCAACATTCTTCCTACGAGCTTCTTAGGTGCCATCTACGATTCTAACAAATCGGATATACGACCTACAACACAATCTCTAAAACTTTGTTTGTTTATAGATGTTAAGTCATCATCAAAACTCAATTGGGCCAACAAACTCTCCCTTTTTGATGATGGCAAACTTTTATAAATGAACTTAATCAAAAATAGAGTAAAGTAAATAAACTAGAACATGCTAGAGATTAAAGCAAGTCTAAGTACATTTAGTAAATTAATTCATTACAAAATAATTTACCAAGCATCCATCGAGACAGTTTACTTTAAGATTATACTATAAAACATAACAAAGACATGTGACTAAACATGACTTAACAAAGAATAAAACAATAAAACTACTAAACATAATGAATTAAATATCAATTCTCTACTTATGTGTATTGCTAACATAGATGAGTATAGGATAGATATTAGAGACAGTTACAAAAAATGAAACATTTAAAATCTAAGCAAGCTTATACAGATTTTCAGTAGCATATTTAAAATCTAAGCATTTTTAAAATCTAAACATAATTTAGTTTCAGTTTTAGCATTTAACAAAGACTAAGTGAGAGCATAAACATCACAAGTTTAATTAAGTTTGTTTGCCTTCTTCCCCCTTTTGACATCAATCAAAAAGTAGGGGATCGATCAATCCACAGCACTAAGGCAAGCATTAAATAAATTGAGAAAGTAAGCAGCAAACCAATCCAGCAAGTACCAAGACATATTCAAGATATGCAATGCAAATCATCATAGACCATAAAAGATAATCGTTTGAAAAGGAAAGTAGCAGCATAATCGTTCAACAAAAGAAAATTACAAAATAAGTGTACCCCAGCTGGTACAAACAAAAGAAATTGTTTAATTGTTTAGAAAGACATAAGGTGAGGCCAACAAAAACAAACTACATTAAATGGTCAATAAAGCAGAAGAAGAAATCATGGGGTAGTCTCTTCATCAACAAATTCGGTCTGCAGTTCCACTGTATCCAGTTTAGCTCCAAGACGGATCTCCATCTGGGACAGCTGGTCAGTAATTGAAGCAAGTGAAACTCGAACTTCATCCTGGAAAGCATAGAGCTGAGACTGAAAATCAACAAGTTTGGAAAGAAGAATATCAAGACTAGCAGGAGTAACAGAGGGATTAGCATCAAAACCAGTGGTGGTGTGTGGAGGTGAATTGAGGATAGGTGATGGTGGTGGTGATGGTACATGAGGTGGTGGAGGTGTGGCTGGTTTTGGCGACGGAGGAGCTTGGGTAGGCTGTGAGGTAATTTCATCATCCAAACCAGAGGGACGCTTTGAGGCTAGCCTGCTGCTCTTTCTAGGAGTGAGCACAGGTTCCTCCTTGATCGGCATAGAAACTTCCTCATCATCTGAACTATCACTGGAATGACCTTCCTCAAGTTCATCATCCTCCCCTTCTCCAGAATTTTCCCCCTCAACACATGCTTTCCCTTCTTCCTTATTCACCTCTGCCTTATCAGTATTGGCAGAGGGAACAGCTTCCTGATCCTCGTCTTCTCCTTTCTCCCTTTCTTCTTCTGTTTCCATCTTTTCTTCTTCTTTTTCTTCCTCTTCCTCCTCCTCATCCGAACTAACAAACTCAACATCCTCTAAGGCATCCTCCAGAATTCCCTTTTCATTTAATTGGAGATGCAAATTGTTAAGACACTTTGCACCTATTTTATTATTGGCGCTCATTGGAAATTCTAGACCTTCTAGAGGAATGCGAAATTTCTTAAAAACATGGGTTAACAAGCCACCATACCCTACCATACATTTCTTCTCAATACAGTTAGCCAAGTGAGAAATCATCAAAGAAGGAAAATTGATCTTTATGTGGTTAGCCAAACAGTAAATAAGGGTAGCATCTCGAAGGTTTACCTCACTACGCTTAGAATTGCGAGGCAAGATAAATCTCCGGGTAATGTTGTATAAGAGTTTGTGGAGAGGAGACAAGGAATTGTGACTAAAACGTTTTTTCTCATTTATACCTAGAAATTTTAAAACTGTCTTCTCATTGATACCCGAAAAAACAATCTTTGACCCAACGTAATAAGTGTCAAAACCAATAGCAGGAACATTGAACCATTCCCCCAACATAAGACTGTTAAATTCAATTTTGATTTCTTTAACCGTGCTCGAACAAACTCCATTTTCAATAGAAAAATTTTGAATAAACTCACGCATAAGATTAGGATAAATCGAGTTGCATGAATAGTCATACATCAAAACTTCCCACCCTTGATTACTTAATATTGCATGTAATTGGGGAAAAGGGTTTGAGTCATACCAGTATTTGTCAAGCCCAAATCCAACTGACATTTCTTTTGCAATCTCTTCGGCGTTGTTTGGGTCCAGTTGCTTGGTCCTCTTCGATGGTCTGGATGAGGAAATCCCTTTGGGATTAGTTCTTTTGGTTCCAGTTTGCATGGGTTTTGGCGTGGTTGATTTTTGACGTTTTTGAGAAGATGAAGGTGGTGCTTCAGATGGTGATGGATGAATCACTTGAAGTGGTGGTGGTTGTATGAATTTTGGTGATTTGCCTTTGCCTTTCATGGTTTTGATAGATGAAGATGATTTCGAAGTTTTCATGGCTTAAAGAATGAAGATGAAGGTTTGAAAGAGGGAGAGAGAAAGTGAAATGGGTTGACGGTTTTGGGTAATGAAGAGTAGTACTAGTTTTAGGGAGTGATGGGTAGTGTGAGTGATGGATGGGACGTGAGAGAGTGGGTTTTAAATGGGTGAAGGGACGGTTATGTGAAGGGTTTGTACTACTTCTTAAATCAGTTTCTTGCGTGTGAACATGGTGTGTAACGAAAAGTTCGCGGGTAAATTCGTAGGATGGAGCGATTATTAACGGTTTTTCGAAACACTCCGATGATCCTTCTTCAACTTAATTTATGTTGACTCACCAAATAAAATAAAATGCTGGAATTTTGTAAAAAAGAAAAATAAAGAAAATTTTGAAAGAAAAATCAAAAAAAACATATGTCCTCGTTTTTTTTGTTTTTTTTTTAATATGAGGACATATTTACGTAAAGTAAACTTATGCTACTTGATCTAATCAGTTGAGCATGCAATCAAGAAAACGTTCATGGCACATACATGAGATAGTTGCATACCTAAATCTCGCAATAATTGATTTCTCAATCATGATTGTTGTGGTTGATCTAACCCTTCCAATTTTCACGTTGTTTTGAGGAGGCTTGCTAGCATTAAACTTTAGTGAAGCTTGATCATACCTAACTCCAACCTCATCTTTTCAAATTTTTCCCTAGGAAGTGGTTTAGTCATTATATCTACAACTTGCTCATTAGTACTGACATGTTTAACAATAATATTTTTATGCTCCACATTATCCTTAAGAAAATGATGTCTTATATGTATATGCTTAACTCTAGAATGATGCACTGGATCTTTTGATATGCATATGGCACTAGTATTATCACAATAAATAGGTACACATTCAAATTTAATACCAAAATCTCTTAGCTGTTGTTTTATCCAAAGCATTTGGGAACAGCAGGCTGCTGCTGCCACATATTCAGCTTCAGCGGTGGATAAGGCAACTGTGTTTTGTTTGTTGGAACACCAAGATACTAAACATGAGCTAAGAAATTGTACCATTCCTGAAGTACTCTTTCTATTCACAAGATCTCCTGCATAATCTGCATCACTGAAACCTTTCAAGTCATAGACATCACTTTTTGGATAAAATAGGGACAAGTCATCTGTTCCCTTTAAGTATCTTAGATTCTCTTTACTGCCGTATGATGTGATTCCTTAAGATTTGATTGAAATCTAGCACACAAACTAACACTAAACGAAATATCGGGTCTACTAGCACTTAGATATAGTAAAGATCCTATCATTCCCCTATACATGGTTTGATCGACAGTTATACCATTCACATCTTCATCTAATCTAATGTTAGTAGCCATAGGTGTATGGTTTGTTTTAGCGTTATCTAGACCATATTTCTTTAGAAGTTCTTTTATATATTTTTGCTGATTGATATAGATACCGTTTGCCGTTTGTTTAATTTGCAAACCAAGGAAGAAATTTAATTCTCCCATCATGCTCATTTCAAATTCATTACTCATTAGGTCTGCAAAGTCTTTACATAATAGTTCATTAGTGGCTCCAAAGATAATGTCATCAACATATATTTGAACAACTAAAATATCTGAACCTTTATTCTTAAAGAATAAGGTCTTGTCAAGTTTTCCTCTAATAAATTTATTTTCAATCAAAAATTTAGATAATCTCTCATACCATTGTCTAGGAGCTTGTTTAAGCCCATAAAGAGCTTTATCAAGCTTATAGACATGATCGAGAGAGGATGGATTTTCGAAGCCAGGTGGATGTTCCACAAAGACTTCTTCTTCTAGAAAACCATTTAAGAAAGCACATTTCACATCCATTTGATATAGCTTAAAATTCATATAAGCAGCAAATAACATTAGAAATCTAATAGCCTCTAACCTTGCTACGGGAGCAAAAGTTTCTGTATAGTCAATACCTTCCAATTGATTGTACCCTTTAACTACCAATCTTGCTTTGTTTCTTACTATAGTTCCATGCTCATCCAGTTTGTTTCTAAAAACCCATTTTAACCCAATTACCTTTTTATTCTTGGGTTTTGGTTCCAAGTACCACACTTTATTTCTTTCAAATTCATTTAGTTCATCTTGCGTTGCAACAACCCAATCTGAATCTTGTAAAGCTTCTTGGTGATTCCTGGGTTCCAATGTTGAGAGAAATGCAAAGTGTGCACAAAAATTTCTCATCTGGGACCTTATTTGTATTCCCTTGCTTAAGTCACTTAAGATCAAGTCAATTGGATGTGAGTTTTGATGTTTCCACGGTTTAGGCACGAAGTCTCTTGTGGAGACTGATGTGGAAGCAGGCTCACTTTGTACTGCTTTATTTCTTTCATTTTGTACTGCTCTGGGAACAGCTGGATCAGGCAAATCTGGCTGATCTTGATTTTCCTGCTGTTCCTGTTCTTGATTAGGTTCTGCATTTTGAACCTGCTCCTCTTCATTAACTTCTTGTTCTTGCTCTTTGTGTAAGTTTTCATCATCTTCCAGGTTAGCAAGACCTATCTTAAAATCACCTGTTTCTAGTTCACTTGTCATAAAGTTTGTTTCATCAAAAATAATGTGAACAGATTCTCAACACACATAGTTCTTTTATTATAAACTCTATAAGCTTTACTGTGGGATGAATAGCCAAGAAATACTGCCTCATCACTTCTTTCATCAAATTTACCTATATTTCTTTTTCCATTTACATAAACAAAACATCGACATCCAAATACACAAAAATATGAAATATTAGGTTTAATGCCTTTAAACAGTTCATAGGGTGTTTTAGAAGTGATAGGTCTAATTAACACACGATTTATTATGTAGCAAGCAGTATTAACGGCCTCGGCCCAAAAGTTTCTAGGAAGACCACTAGCGATTAACATGGTTCTAGCCATTTCCTCTAATGTTCGGTTTTTACGTTCCACCACACCATTTTGTTGTGGTGTTCTTGGTGCGGAAAAATTGTGACTTATACCATGTTCATTACAATAATCCATAAACCTTGAATTTTCAAATTCTTTACCATGATCTGATCTTATGTGGACAAGTTGATTGTTACTAGATTTTTGAATTTTATTGGCAAATGCAACAAATTCATCAAAGGCCTCATCTTTGCTAGATAGAAATAATGTCCATGTAAATCTACTGTATTTATCAACTATAACAAATACATATTACTTTCCACTGCGACTTTGGATTCTCATTGGTCCACAAAGATCCTTATGTATTATTTCAAGTGGCTTTGATGTGGTCACAACATTTTTAGGTTTGAAAGACGACCTTACATGTTGTCCTTTGGCACAAGGATCATACACTTCTTCTTTTTGAAATTTAAGGGACGGTAATTCTCTTACTAGGTCTTTAGATCGTAAAGTATTGAGCAGTGAAAAACTAGCATGGCCTAAACGTTTATGCCAAAGAAGAGGGTCATCTTCTAATACACTCAGACTGGTTTTGGGAACAGTGTGAAGGTCCACAACATAAGTGTTCCTTCTTCTGATTCCTTCCAGAATGATATCTCCTGTGTCATTCCTAGAAATAATGCATTTTTCAGAAGTAAAGAGTACAGAGTTACCTTTGTCACAAAATTGAGAGATACTTAACAAATTATGTTTTAAATTCTCGACTATAAATACATTGTCTATTGCATGGGAGCTTGACCTTCCAACCTTTCCTTTGGCAATAATTCCGCCTTTCATATTGTCTCCAAAGGTCACAGTTCCTCCATTATAGGCTTCCAGTGAGAGAAATTTTGTTTTGTCACCTGTCATGTGCTTGGAACAGCCACTGTCGAGATACCATGAGCTGTTCCCCCTCACTAGAACCTGCAAAACGAACTAATTGTTAGAGGGTGGAACCCAGCCATCCTTGGGTTCCATGTCGATTATGCATGAGTCATATTTCTTAATCCAAATCCTATCGACATATATTTGGTTCGTTTTGTTATGTTGTTCCCTTTTTAAACATTGAAATTTCAGGTGTCCGGTTTTGCCACAAAAGGAACAGATCTTACTACTTGGGAGATCAACGTAGACCTTCTTCTTTTTATTGTCCTTATTGTATCCTAGACCTTCAGTTCCTTTAGTTTTGGCCTTAAGAATCCATTTGGGAACCTCTTTGATTTTCCCTTTTCCTCTTGAATTTAATTCAAGCTTTAGCTTTTCATTCTCAACTTTAGTGGATTCTAGGTCTAATTTCATCTTTTCAAAGTCGGCGTTCATATCTTGAATAGGTTTGGTTTTTATTTTTTTTCTAAGCCTAACAATTTATATTGACTTAACTCAATATTTAACATGATGTTGTCTTGTTTTACCTTTTCTATATTTTCCTTTAATATCACATTTTGATCAAGTAACTCAAAGAATCGAGTTTGCACGTCAGACCTAAAAGAAGTTAGGTAGGATACTAGGTCATTACTGGCCTTAAGGTCTTTTTCTATTTGGAGACAGGTGGCAGTTCGTTTTTCCAGATTATTTTGTGTCTTCAAGATCATTTTAATTAATTCATTTTTATCCAATCTACATAAACGGTTAGGAAATGAACTAGAAGACAATACCTCTTTTGCTTCTGATGTTTCGTCCTGAATGGTCATGAGACATAAATTCGATGTCTCTTCTTCAACTGGAGCTTCAGTTTCTGCTTCGCTTTCAGAATCTCCCCATGCAGCTATCATGGCTTTGCGAAAGTCCGTTTTGTTGAAGTTTCCTTTGAAGGGTTGTCTTCCTGTTTCCCTTGCCTTCCCCTTGCCCTTCTCGTTTTTCCATTGAGGGCACTCCTTGATGAAATGATCAGTGCTTCCACACTTGTGACATTCAAAGTTGGTTTTGGAATTTGTCGTTCCTCTTTCTTAGTTGTTTCTTTGATTGTTATATCGGCTGTTCCTGAAAAACTTCTTGAACTTTTGAACCAACATAGCAGTCTCTTCCTCATCACATTCTGACTCTTCTTGTTCATTCGCTGCCAGAGCCAAGCCTTTGTTTCTGGAACTGTCACCTATTCCCAGATGTAATTCATGAGTCATCAGGGAAACGGTCAACTCTTCCAGATTGAACTTTGTGAAATCTTTGGATTCTTCTATGGCTGTGACTTTAGCTCTCCAGCGGTCATCTTGAGGTAGACTTCTGAGGATTTTTCTGACCTGTTCATCTGAGGGAATAAGCCTTCCAAGTGAGACAAGTTCGTTAGTTATGTTAGTGAACCTATTGAACATTTCTTGAATACTTTCTCTGGGTTCCATAATAAATCTTTCATATTTTGACATTAGCAAATCAATCTTGGAACGCTTCACTTCACTGGTTCCTTCATGAGTAACTTCCAGCAGATCCCAAATCTGCTTGGCTGTTTTGCAACCCATAATACGATTATGTTCATTCGGTCCAAGCCCACAGTGAAGTAATTTGATGGCAAGAGCATTCATCTCCATTTTCTGAAAATCTTCTTTCTCATATTCAGTTATCGGTTTGGGAACAGTCTCGTTATTGGAGTTGGTAGTTGTTACCTCGAAATCTCCAACTTCGATGACTCTCCAAACTTGATAATTTTCGGCCTTGATAAAGATTTCCATCCTATTCTTCCAGTATGTGTAGAATTTTCAATCGAACATAGGCGGTCTTTGAGTGGAGTAACCTTCTTCCATACGTTCATTCATTTTCAACATCTCTAAAATACCAAGATACGGCTCTCAGGGTTACTTGATCAAATGAGGAACAGGGCTCTGAAACCAATTGTAGAAACACTTAGAGATTATGAACGCAACAAGAGGGGGGTTTGAATTGTTGTATTGCTTTTTCAAGTATTTATACCCTGTTTTTGCGGAATTTGAAATCAAACAAAATACTCAAAGCAAAATGCAAGAAAGTAAAAGGAGACAAGAGCTTTGACGTGGAAACTTTCTAGGCCCACCAGAAAGAAAGCCACGACCACTTCGGATTTTAATCTTCTCTTATTATGCTTTAGGCAATTATAACTCAATTACATAAAACACTTTCTTCTCTATTCTCCTAGGCCTCGTTTCTTTTCTTTCTCCTTCTCTATTCTTTTCTCTTTCTCTCGTTTGTTTCTCACAATTCCCCCTTAAACTTCCCAAGTCTAATTTACAACACTCAAGAACCCTTTACAAAATATTTCTCTAAGATTGGATAAAAACTAAAGATTGCACAAGGAAAATATTTAAGAATTAATTGGCAAATTAAGAAAATGAATATTTTTCCTTTTCTTGAATGATCTCTCTTGATTTTCTTGATTATGGCACTCTCGCACTTATGGCCGGTTACAATATCTCTTTTATAAGAGATAGGAACGTGTACCAAAGCCATACTCTCATTATCTTATGATGTGGGAAGGTGGGTAGGAAACTTGGGAGTTACTCCAAGTCCCACGGCTAATCTCAGGCCAAAAATAGTAAATTCCTATTTTTATGGAGATAAAATAGGAAGTCTTATTTTAGCTCTTAAGGTGGTTAATTATTTTTGCCAATTAATATTCCTGTGCAACTTCTAGTTATATCCGTACAAAACAATTAAATAAAAGAAAAACTTGTTTTCCTATTTTCGTTGATTCTATTCTCAGACAGTTTCACTGGGAACTCTGCACTGTCTCCATCTGATCTTATTTCAGTATATCAATCTTAGAACTGGGACAACTTGTATGACTTTTTATTTGACCTTCAAGATTGACTCGTTTGACGTTGACCTTGACGTTGACGTTGACCTTGACCAACGAGCTTCTTAGGTGCCATCTACGATTCTAACAAATCGGATATACGACCTACAACACAATCTCTAAAACTTTGTTTGTTTATAAATGTTAAGTCATCATCAAAACTCAATTGGGCCAACAGTCCACAACTCATATGGCGTCTTATCGACAGCTTTGGACGGAGTACAATTTAAAACATGAGCTGCTGTTAGGAATGCATAACCCCAAAATGAAACAGGTAGATCGACTAAAATCATCATTGAACGAACCATATCTAATAAGGTCCTTTCTGCCGTACAGACAAAGCATTTAATTTTGGTGTTCCAGGCGGGGTTCGTTGTGAAACTATTCCACAATTTTCAAATGATCAATAAAGTCTTGACTCAGATATTCGCCACCTCGATCTAATCTAAGTGCTTTAATCGTCTTGCTAAGTTGATTCTGTACTTTATTCTGAAATTCTTTGAACTTTTCAAAAGATTCAGATTATGTTTCATTAAGTAAACATATCCATATCTACTTAAATCATCAGTAAAAGTAATGAAGTATTCATACCCTCCCCTAGCCGAGATACTCATAAGACCACATACATCTGAATGTATTATCCCCAATAAGTCACTAGCTTTTTCACCATGTCTAGTAAATCGTGATTTAGTCATTTTTCCAAGCAAACAAGACTCGCATAATTCATACGATTCAAAATCAAATCAGTGCAATAGTCCATCTTTATGGAGTTTTTGAATGTGTTTCTCATTTACATGTCCTAAACGACAGTGCCAAAGATAGATATGATTAGAATCCTTTGATTTTAGTCTTTTAGAATTGTCCACGTGATAGTTTTGTTTATCAAGATTTAGTATATAAAGGTCATTAATGCAATGCCCTATACCATAACAGATTTCATCTTTGTAAATTGAAAAAGAACCATTCTTTATTACAAATGTAAAACCTTTAGAATCCAACATCAAAATCGAAATCAAATTGCTATTCCTAGATGGAACATAACAATAATTTATTAAGATTTAACAAAATCATAAAGGTAAAGATAAAAAATAAGATCCTACGACTAATGCAGCTACTTTAGCTCCATTCCAACGCGTAGTACAACTTCAACTCAACAAGATCTCTACTTTTCTGCAATCCCTGCACATTTCCACAAATGTGAGAATCACAATTGGTATCCAATACCCAAGAACAAGAGAAAGTAAGGTTGATCTCTATCACATAGATACCTGAAGTAGAAGCGACGTTTCCATCCTTCTTGTCTTTGGGGTATTTTAGACAATTCCGCTTCCAATGACCCTTCTTATTGCAATAGAAATAAGTTTGATCTGAAGTAGCTCCAGACTTCACCTTGGTTTTGACAACTTCTTTGCCTTTGCCTTGGTTAACTTGCTTCTGTGGCTTTCCCTTTTTCTTGAAGACATTCTTCCTTTTCTGAACCATAAGAACCTCTTTCTTTGGTTCAGTGGGAATAGTCTGCTCAGCAGTTTTTAGCATACCAAGCAACTCATTGATGTTTTTTTCAAGTGAATTCATATTGAAATTTTGAATAAAATTGTTAAAACCATCATGTAAGGAATGCAGTATAATGTCAACGGCGAGTTCTTCACCAAACTCAACACCAAGGCGTTCCAAATTTTCAAAATGACTCTTCATTTTGAGAACATGGGGACCAACAGGATCGCCCTTTTTGAGTTGGCTATCTAGTATAGCCTTGACAGTCTCAAAACGTTCAGTTCTAGCGTGTTTCCCAAACATAGCTTGGAGCTGATCAAGGATGTCATAGGCTTCCATTTCCTCGAATTGTTTTTGCAATTCAGGAACCATGGATGCCAACATCAAGCATGTGACATCTAAAGACCTTTCAAGGGCAGCTTCATAAGCCACCCGGTCCTCAGCAGATGCATTAAGTGCAGGTTCATCACGAATCGGAGTTTCAAGAACGTCTAGTTTTCGCTCATGTTTGAGAACAATTCTCAAATTCCTTGACCAATCAAGAAAGTTGTTTCCATTAAGTTTTTCCTTTTTGAGTATTGACCGTAAACCAAAATTAGAGAATGCGTTATGTTTCAAATTATTAGCCATCTACAAATGAAATAATTCAAAGTGTAAAAATTCTATGATTATCATGAATGAATAATTTTTAAACAAATTTAAAAGAAATTCATTCCACCAAATTAAATTAAATTAAATGTCCCTTTTAATTTAGTGATTCCAAGACCCCACTTCCATTAACCCTAAGCAAGCTTTGGTTTGTCACCCAAAGTTAATGGTTATAGGTAAAAAAACTATTTCTTAATTATTCATAATAATTCTTGGTTGGTAATAAGATAACTCTTTATCTACTATTACCTTATGCCTCTAAGTGTTAAGTTTTCTTGACCTACTTAGTTGAGTTAAACCACTTTTCACCAACCACTTATCTTAGGATAATTAATAGGCACCTCGCTTTGGCGAAACCTACCTAATTAACGATCTAAAGATTCATAGTGTTACTAAATGGAATAGCATTACAACTCAATATTATTAGGGACTATGGTTGTTTTTATTAACCAAATAAAAGTGAACTTTAATTATTCGAATTAATAAACTTAACAACCAAGCATGCATCATCAAGCAATATGGCAAACTAATAAAACAATAAAATAATGCATAAATAAGGTTCCTAGTATGGCCCCAAAAGACTTGAAAATCTAATCTTCAAGGCCCATCTTTTGAACACCATTTGAATCTCTATTCTTCTTGGTCTTCAACTCCATGGATACATACATAATAGTAATTAAACTTTGAAATGTAAAAATAAACTATTTAACTATTACATTCAAAATAAAGGATACGCAGATAGTATTTAATTACATTCAAAATAACGGTGTGCAAACCATATTATGTATCCTAATTGGGCCATACTAGTTACCGTTAACCTGTATAACAATTATCATTCACCCACTTACTATTTGTAAGATGCCCATGCAATATAATATTTAAACAAATTAAAGAAATATGCATGAAGAGGATAAATAAATATATAATGTTATTATTTAAAATAAACATGATAAATAATTACATTATTCAATTTTAATTTGCATGAATTTTAATTGATTCATAACCAATCAATAAATTATTTTACTTCTCAAAGCAAAATAAACCTCCCACTTAAAATAATCTCCATTAAAATTAAGTGAGCATATTGTTATAATTAATAATAAATTATCCTCTAAACTTTCATCAAATTAAGGTTTAACGAGAAATATATCAAAAGGACTAATAAAATCTATTTAAAGATAATGGCCACTAAGAAAGAATATTTTTTTTATTATTAATACTAATTTCACACGGTGATATAAAATAAGGCTAATCAAATTAGCACTAATAAATATCATAATGTGGAATGTAGTGCAAAAGCCAAACTAATCATATTAACACTAGTCCATAAAACATTAAATAATACCAAATTCTATAATTTGTTAATCAATCTAATTCTTGAATTTTGTTAACTATTAACAAAAGATTCAAAAAATGATTAAATATATTATGTAAACATGCCAAATAAATCAAATTTTCAATTTCTGATTGTTATTTTAAATATCAAAATTTAATCAAGCACTTTAATTAAAAAATAGTATATTAAAATAATTAAATTGGCAAATGGAGGAATCAAATTTAACAAATTCAATTTTAATTAATAAACAAAGTTCAAAACTTTATAACTAAAACAATTTTAGTAAACCCTCCCCTAAAGTTCTTAACTTTTATTTTTATGCAAATCAAAATTATCATGTGTAAATAAATAACTCATATATATTATTTATACAAAACCAATATTTATGTGCCCAAAACATATCAATAAAAAAGGGCTCTGATACCACTGTAGGGTTCTAGAAATGCTAACTTTTAACATTCGGAAAACTAAAACATTCCCAAGACCCAATTATTGACATGAGATGAAACAAATAAATATCGGAACAAAAATTATACCTTTGTAGCGTGAATCCACTAGCAAAATATAACCACGAGACAAGAACCGCAAATGAAGTTCCTCTAGTGTAGTCCACCCACAACGTCTTGCGAGACCTCGTATACTAGTACGATGTTTTAAGAACAATTCTTAAACTAATTTTGTGTGTATACAATTCTTGTATTATTACTCACAATTGCTCTCAATTTTTCTAAGAGGAATAATACCCACGGCACACTTGCTCTACTAACTTATCTAATAGAAAGCATGTATATAATCTCTTTTCAAGACTTTGCAAATTCCTTCACCTACTGTTTACATTATGCATTTACATCTAATAATACTAATTACTTATTAGATTAGTTGGGTGTTTTGAAGAGTCTCATAAAACATTAAAGTTTAATGCTAGAGTTACAAAATTAATTTATTTACTTCATATAACCTATTATATTAAATAGTGAGATTATGAATAATATCTAGTCCAACTACAAAATGGTCCAAACACACAAAATGGTCTCACACGTTGATACAGTGTGACCCAATAGGTTTAGCGACATTAAGCTCGTTCCATTATCAAATAACGGTTCAGTGACGTTTATTGGTCTCTAGTAAAACATAAACGTTACTCAATGTAGACTAAATTAACGTCTCATTGTATACTGACATAATTACGTTAAATGACTTACAAAATATTC
>CM033450.1:13453285-13498285 GCA_019425755.1 Amaranthus cruentus | reverse complement strand
TTATTAAACCATTTTGTTATTAAATATTAAACCATTTTATTAGTTAAAAATAATACTCCCCCGTTCTTTTTTGTTTTTCTCGTTTACTTTTTGCACAGTTTTTAAAGTAAATTTTGAGTCTTAATATCTTTGATTACGTATCATAAAAAATTATAAAAAATATATAATAAAAAATATACATTAAAACATATCTAACGGGATTTCACATAAATATAATTTTATCATTTATATATGTCTTAAAAATCTTAATCAAATTTCTCTCTCCAAGATAGAATATTCTAAATAGGAAAAACATTAGAAGATGCAGGGAGTACAACATAAACATACTTTTATTGAGATATATCTAGTAATATTTAATTTGAATGTCACGTTTATAAATTTCTAATGGTATATATAAGGAATTTAATGACATTTATTACACCATATTTCTGAAATACTCGCTACATTTTCATTTTCGACACTATTCATCGTTCAAGCTTATTTTACATATTGCGGCTAATGTATAACAACAAATATAGTCAAGGTGGATCTTGTTTGAATCGTCTAATCGCATACTTTCATAATATCAATTTCTTATATTTTTAGACTTGTATAATTTAATATATAAACGATCAAAATAACGCATTGGATTGCGTAAAAAAGTAAAAAAGTGAAATATAATTTAATTTCTTATATATATATATGAAAATTAGGAAATATGTAGATAAAAAAATCCAACATTGAGACTTGGGAGCCCCAAACCGCCGGTATAAAAAACCCCGCGAGGGGAAAAAGCCATTGGACGTGGGGGCCAAAAAACAAGCCTCTCAGAACAGCGCATAGGAGTGGGATATGCTGAATACACCAAAAAAGCTAACAGTCTGTCTCCTTACACACCCGAAGATAACATCTACCACCTTACGCACCAAAAAGCTAAGGAGCCAAAGTAAACACACCAAATCACAATAAACAACAACAACAAAAAAACTCCAAAAAAAATCCTGCACAAGTCCCACAGGGATCAACAAAACACAAGCACAGAACAGAATCAAAAACATATGCTACGGCGACGGTTGAAACGCGTCAAAACCAAGTAGCTCTTTCGCCCAAATTCCCACACGGATCTTCAATGTATGTAAAAATTTGTCAATGTCGACCAAACCGTTCTCAAATTTAACTTTGTTTCTCTTAAACCAAAGTGACTAAATTACACACCCCAAAATAAGGTTTCACAGATTCCCTCTTTTCCGTATTGGTGCCAAACTCTTCCTTGCAAGAGAAAAGGGAACACAACGATTATGCAGCACACCCGAGATACTCCACCACTCAAGCACCTTCATCCATATATTCCATGAGAAAATACCGGTTTAAAGAATATGAGTATTAGTTTCCACTTCTAAGTTGCAAAATGGACAAAGCGCATTCACGGTATCAATTACACCCTTATTCACAAGTGAATCCCCTGTTTTTAACTTCTCCAGATTTGCAAGCCAGATAACAAGGTGGCTCTAGGAGGTACCTTAATCTTCCAAATGAAATTTTCTTGGGGCGAATAGAAGCATAAGATTCATGAAGTTTCTCTAAAATCACCTTTATTGGAAAGCTGTGACAATCTAGACCATGCCAGTATACACCATCTTTTTTTTTATCAATTTTTGGAATAATCTGTTCCACAAGGAGTTTTAATCTTTCAAAATCAGCAGTTTCCCACTCAGAGTCTTCTCCTCCAAATGAAGTACCATAACCATTCACCATCCTGCTATACACCCATTTGACTAATTACAGCATCACACTGTACAGAGATAGAAAAAAGTCTAGGGAAAGAAACTTTCATTGGCCTAGAGGAACACCATTTGTCATGCCAAAATCGAGTAGAGTTTCCATCACCCACACTCGCTTGTAAACCATCCTCAACAATATTTCTGATTTTCATAGTATCTGCGTCGTTGCTCAACAAATGTGACCAGGTGCCACTCTTGATTCTCCCAAAGGACTCCGAAGAAGCCTTCAAACTTTTGATATTATATATGGAGATTAGAATACGTTTCCACAACGCGCAATTGCTCCCTGAGAACCTCCACCACCATAAGAAGAACAAGATTCTTATGCAAGATGTTTCCCACACCCAAACTACCCAAGTTTCTTGAAAGTTCAATTGAAGACCACTTGACTGAAAGGGCCGGCATAAATCCATTCCTGGTCTCACCCCAAAAAAATCTTCTTTGCATCTTCACATTCTTTTGAGCAATGGACTTTGGCATTTTAAAGATGCTCATATAATAAATAGGAAGGCTATTAAGCACACTTTTGATCAATGTAAGTCTACCTGCTCTCGAAAGAATCTTAGCCTTCCACGATGACAGTTTATTCTGGATCTTTGTAAGCACTGGCTTCCAAGCAGAGCAACTGTTCATATTTGCACCAAGAGGTAATCCAAGATAAGTGATGGGACAAGCTGAATGGCTGCAGCCATTCACACACGCAATACCTGTTGCCCAATCATAATCTGCTGTACTCCAAGAGATGATGTTTGACTTACTATAATTAAGGCTCAATCTCGACATTAAAGAAAAGACATCAAGGATACGAAAGTAGTTTGTGACAACCATATTGTTTTTTGGGACAAAGATTAACGTGTCGTCAGCAAACTGAAGATGTTTCAGACGGACCATATCTTTACCAATGAGGACCCCATCAATCAAGCTTAATTCTTCTGCTTTCTTTAAAAGACATACAAGAGCTTCACTTACCAGAATGAATAAGTAAGGTGAGAGTGGGTCACCTTGTCTCAAACCCTTTTCCATCTTGAACGGTTGAAGGGGAGAACCATTAAGTAAGATCGACAATGAGGCCGAGCAAACACATGTGATAATCCAGTTGATCCATTTCCAACCGAAACCCTTCTTCACCATAACCTGCTTCAGAAAAGACCATTTTACAGAATCATACGCCTTCTGAAAATCAAGTTTTAGGAGTGCACCTGGAATTTTCTTTTTCTTTAACCATCTAATGGCTCCATTTGCAACCAGCACACCATCGAGTATTTGTCTATCCATAACAAAGCCACTCTATGATTCATCAATCAGGGGAGCAATGACCTCTTTGAGTCTAATAGAAAGCAGCTTAGAGATGATTTTATATAATGCACCCACCATGCTAATTGGTCTAAACTCTTCAATAGAAGTAGGATTCAACACCTTCGGGATCAGAGTCACCCATGTTATGTTGATTGCCCTAGCTGCATCTCCAGACTCCAAGAATTGAATTACAAACTCATAGATGTCATCCTTAATCAAGACCCATATTTCTCTAATTAACTTGAAATTGAAACCATCAAACCCCAGTGCTTTGTCTGTACCACATGCCCATACCGCCTGTTTAACTTCATCTCTCATTGGCTTGGCTTCAAGGAACCGTATTTGTTCGGCAGAAATCTTAGAATCATTGCCCATATCAAAATCCAGATCAGGAGAATTACTTTGAGAGAAACGATCTGCGAAATACCTAAACACTTCCCTTTTGAGATTGTCAACACCACTGACTGTTCTCCCATCAATCTCCAATTGTAATATTTCATTTTTCTTTCTTCTGGCCATAGTAGAAACATGGAAAAATTTAGTATTATGATCCTTCAAGCTAAACCCATAAGAGCGGGCTTTCTGTCTCCAAACTCTCTCCCGCCTAAGCAGCCAGGCTTGAAGGAGGCTCTGTGCAGCACGTAACCTAGCACACTCCAAATTTTCTAACTGTCTATCTTGACCAGCAATTTGTAACTCATGAATCACATTTTCAAGTTTACAAATATTTGTATCCATAGAGCCGAAATTCTCCTTACTCCAGATTCTCAACGGGCCCTTCAAAGCTTTCATCTTATTGAACAAGCACAAATTTGGCAGATTCTCAACGAATCATACATAAGGCTTCTACCGGTTCTATTCATTAGGACCATAAATAATCCCCACACAGCAATCTAACCAAATTCTCTCCGTATATATATATATATATATATATATATATATATATATATATATATATATATATTATATATATATGTATTTATGTATGTTGTATTATGTATTATGTATGTATGTATGTATGTATGTATGTATGTATGTATGTATGTATGTATGTATGTATGTATGTATGTATGTATGTATGTATGTATGTATGTGTATATGTATATGTATATGTATATGTATATGTACATGTACATGTACATGTACATATACATATACATATACATATACATATACATATACATATACATATACATATACATATACATATACATATATATATATATATATATATATATATATATATATATATATAGGGAATTCTACATGGTAAGCATCAAGTTTAGAGAAACGCTAGTGGTATAGATAATGAAGACATTGTTAATGAAGTTGTAAGAGGGACTCTCTAGTGGAAAAAAGTCTATTTGCTGCGGTTTTATTGCCCTTAGATGTTGCGATTTTGCACCCTAGCATTAGTCACTAGTGGAAAAAAATGTATTTGCTGCTGCTTATTGGCTGTGGTTTGTACGTATACGTAGCTAATATTGAAACAGCCCCTATTTTAGCGGCTTAATTAATAGTGATTAATTAAGTTAATTTGGTATTAAATTTTAAGTATGTTATTTTATTGGGACTCAGAATAATATTTTATTAATAGAGGATATCAGTCGTATTAGATTTAGAACAAAGTAAGTTATACGATGAAAAATTGAAATTGAATGAGTGTATGTAAAAAGCTAAACTCTCGTGAGATCACACATTATCTAAAGATATGCAAATGGTAAAGTAGACAAAATTGTAACACGGGACAGAGCCGCACCACGTGCCTCACATGTGTGATGACACGTGTGACACGTGTCGGGCTTAGAGCAGCCTAAGTGGCAAGATACCACCACATGCTTGTTTTGCCTATTAAAAGGCCATCTTGGCCGTATGTTTTGGAGGAGCCAAAATAGGAGTACAACATACTCCTTTCATTATGGGAGAAGAAAAATAATTAAGAGCAACATTATTATTTGGCTCACGTTTATCATATTCGGGTATTATTTAAAAAGGTCTCGATCTCTCTAAAAATATTATTCTACATCATAAAGGTAATCCTACAAACACTATTATCTTTTAAATTTAATTTAAGTATTTCAAATGTCAAGTTATCTTTTATAAGGTGTGATATTACTGTTATTTATATTTGAGTAAAATTGTATATTTTTTTGTGTTCGAAACTTTGGAATTTGACTTTGTTTGACCTTGCTTTTAATCCTTGATCAAAATTATGTTTTGTATGCTCATAGCTTTATAAATATGAGCTTTTAAATATTGTACTATGAAAATGAGTTATGATTAATGATTTTAAAGAAAATTGAGTGATTTATTGATTCGTTTTATATTAAATGTTCAACATTGAAAAATGTCCGTTTTTGGGAATTGGCAACGGATATTTATATCCGGATTATTATGAAATCCTATAGCATGATAATAGGTAACGCTTTTCGGATCGGTCTCGAGCCCCCGATCCCGTTTCGTTCTTGCAAGAACCGTATTTCGGTGATGACGATCACCCGTATTCTCAGGATTTAGATCAAGCCTACTTCCTGACGGTCCATATATTCCCACGTTTGAAAGTGCTGTTATATTATTGTTTTAATATGAGTTTTGAATAAATATGTTTGGTATATAAAGTTTTGTTTGTTTTACAAATGAATTCATGTGTTTCATTTGTCGTATTTTGACTTTCGCTATTTACTTGTAAAGTAATAGCCGTATTTTGATTTCGCTATTAACTTGTAAAGTTATAGCCGTGTTTTGATTCACTATGAACCAAAGGTTCTTAGTCGTATTTATATTGATACCATACGGTCTTTTAAAAGAGTTTGGATTTTGACAAGCTAATGTTTTATAAGGAGTTATCGAATAAGCAAAGATTGAACTGGAGATGTTTGTTAATGACTTGTATATGAATGTAATAGTTTGTTTGATTACTCAACAATTCAATTGTTGACAGTCCTTGATGGGGCATATCCCTTACGTGGGGTAGATCCATTTTCAGGTTAGCTCTGCTGTGGAGATAATGCCTACTTCTGTTATGTGTTAAGTGCGCGGCGAGGAATCCTTTTTGAAAGTCATAACGTAAATTAGATATTTGTAAATTAAAGTGTAATATTTTATAAGGTTTTGTAAATAGTATTCACTTATTTAATGTAAAAAGTTTTAAATACTCTGATATTAGTTTATCGTGGCTATCGAGCCACAGGTTGGATTCAGCCCAGACTTTTATAAGTCTTCCGTTGTGCTTTGTAGACAGTATTATAATACTGTTTACGCTGGTTTGGGCTGTTTCAAATATGAACAATAAAAATTAGGTAAAAAAAAATCAAACAAAGGTTGCGGTTTTTAGCCATGACCGCAGCCAATAATTGTTTCAAATATCAGCAAAATCATCAAAATGTTATAGGCTGCAGTTGTTAGACTTGCCCGCAGCCAATAAATGGGTTCTAAAAATTTAAAACGACGCAGGTTTTAACGTTCATTTTTGTTCCAAACCCTACTGTTCTATTATTCACACCACAAAAACGCATACTCTTCTTCTTCATCTTGTTGTTGTTGTTCTTCCTTGCGATTTTCTTGCTGCTTCAAACCTTCGTTTTAGTGCTTCAAACCTTCCTTGTTCACTGCTATTCTTCAAACTTAAAATCGAAGACCCAGGAAATTATTGCTTTCTTGATGTTGTTTCTTCAACCCACGAAATTTAGTGCTTTCTTGCTCTTGTTCTTCAAACTTTCTACCCACGAAATTTAGTGCTTATATTTAGTTCTTGTTCACCCACGAAATTTAGGGCTTATTTAGTTCTTGTTCTTCAAGCTTTCAAGGTATAATATTGATTTTGTTTCATTGTATTTTAGGGCATAATTATTTATGTATTTTATTTTTGTACTAATTTTGTTTTTGTTTTACATTGTAGAGGTTACACATATCTAAGCCCACGAAATTTCAAGGTATTATTTTGATTTTTAAGTTTTCAAGTTCATTGTGTTTTAGGGCTTAATTATTTATGTATTTTGTTAAAATGTGGTTTGTTAATGTACATATGTTTTAATTATTAGAATTAGATTGAATATATGTATTTTTATGGTTAAATGATTTTTTTTTTGGCTTAATATTGATGTATGAAATATAAAATTAGAATATGTTTGGTTATACATGAATCGAAGTTTGAAGAATGAAGTATAAAGTAAACAATGTTAATTATTTTAAATGATTTTATTTTAGAATTCAATGTAGTTCTTATATAGAATTAAAATATAAAGTATATATTTAATTAGGGTTAAATATGTTTAGTATGAATAAGTTTATATTTTTAGGGTTAAATATGTTTGGTATAAATAAGTATATATGTTAAAAAGTTATTATTAATTTTGTTTTGAATTAAATAATCACACTTAGGATGACAAAAGATCGTTCTTGGATGTATTGAAGCATTGAATCGTCAGAATTTATTGATGGCGTATTAGAATTTTGTAGTGTTGCGGTTGAACATCAAGTTAGGACGGGGGGGTTGCTTTTTATTGCCCATGTGTCAATTGTGGCAATGTATCAAAGGTAGATAGTGTTCATATTCTTAGGGAGCACATACTTCAACGTGGGTTCAGGCTTCAATATCATGTTTGGGTTTGGCATGGTGAGGAGGGAGTTTACAAGGAAAAGAGTGTTGTTGAGGATGTCAATAATGTGGTCGATGTCAATGAGGATGTAGTGGATCGAGTTGATGGGTATGAGACGGATGAAGAGAATGTCGATGAGGATGTGGATCGTGTTGATGAGATGATGGAGGGAGTCGAGGATGAGTTAGGAAAATGTCCTCGTGTATTTGACTTGTTGACAGAGGCTTCTCAAAAGCCTTTGTATCTTGGATGTACAAAGTTCAACAAACTTACAGCAGTTTTGACAATTTTCAACATTAGGTCAAAGTTTAATTGGAGTGACACTAGTTTCACAATGTTATTAGAAGCGTTAGGTGAGATGCTTCCTGAGGGAAATGAACTTCCAAAGTCGACATACTATGCCAAAAAACTAATGTGTCCTTTTGGGTTAGAGTACCAGAAGATTCATGTGTGTCTGAATGATTGTGTATTGTATCGGAATGAAAATGAGAACTTAGAAGAGTGTCGTAGGTGTGGGTTATCGCGTTACAAGCGTAAAGGGGCTCGGGATGCTAAAAGGCCCCCTGCTAAGGTATTGTGGTATCTTCCAATAATACCTAGAATCAAGCGCTTGTTTTCAATAAAGAAAGATGCGTTAAATTTGAGGTGGCATGCAGATAGGATGAAGAAAGATCACTTGCTCACACATCCATCTGATTCTCCGAAGTGGAAGAGTATTGATAGGTTCCATAAGACTTTTGGGGATGAAGTTCATAATTTAAGGCTCGGACTGTGCACGGATGGAATGAAGCCATTCGGCAATCTTAGTTCTCAACATATTACTTGGCCGGTACTTTTAGTGATATATAATTTGCCACCTTGGTTGTGTCTGAATCGTAAGTACATTATGCTTTCCCTTCTTATCTCGGGTCCTAAGCAAACTGGCAAACCTGGCAGTGACATAGATGTATATCTTGCACCTGTCGTTGAGGATTTGAGAAAGATGTAGGATGAAGGAGTTTCCGTGTTTGATGCATATGCTGATGAGGAGTTCACCTTGCGTGCAATGCTTTTATGCATCGTTAATGATTTTCCGGCGTATGAAAACTTATCAAGGTATAAGAACAAAGGGAAGAAAGCGTGCCCAATATGTATCGATGACATGGATCCACGTGGGTTCCTAAGTGCAAACATGTATTCATGAACCATCGAAAGTTCCTCCCACGAGATCACCAATACCGTAAGTAGAAGAAGATGTTCAACGGGGAGGTTGAGGACCGTGTAGCTCGTCGACCGTTGACCGGTTATGAGGTTTACGAACAGGTTAAGGTGGTTGAGATTGTATTTGGTAAAACAGGGAAAGTGCAAGGGGGTGAAGACAGACTGTGGAAAAAAGAATCAATCTTTTGGACACTTCCATATTGGAGAGATCTACAGGTTAGGCATTGTCTTGACGTTATGCATATAGAGAAAAATGTATGCGATGCCATACTCGGGACTCTCATGAACATTCCGGGTAAGACAAAGGATGTTAAGGCCGTGCGAGATTACTTTGAATGTAAGGGTATTCGTCCGGAGTTGTGGGCATAGGTTAAGGTGAGTAAGAAAAGAGAAAGGGTTGATGAAGTTGGTGGCAGTAGCAAGGGAAAGGTCGGTAAGAAGAAGATGAGTAATGAAAAAGTTTATTTGCCTCCAGCTTGCTACACATTGACCAAAGCAGAGAAGCGGGCTTTTTGTGATTTTTTGTATGGCGTTAAGGTTCCGTCTGGGTATTCATCCAACATGAAAAGATTTGTGACCCTAAATGGTGAGTTGAAGTTGGGAAGCACGAAATCTCACGATTACCATGTAATGATGCAACTGTTCTTACCGATTGCACTACGTGGAATACTGCCAAAACATGTAAGATATGCTATTACCGAGCTATGTTCGTTCTTCAACACAATTTGTAGTAAAGTTCTTGATCCCTTTACACTTGATGCTCTTCAAGTCGATGTAATTGTAACTTTATGCAAGTTTGAGATGTATTTTCCACCTTCTTTCTTTGACATAATGGTTCATCTTATTTCCCATCTCGTTCGTGAAATCCAGCTTTTGGGTCTAGTTTTTTTAAGGTGGTGTTATCCTTTTGAGAGACACATGGGTGTTTTACAAAACAAAGTGAGGAATCCAGCACAACAAGAGGGGAGTATGATTCAAGGCACTGTAAGCGATGAGATTGGTAACTTTATAGCCGAGTATATGGCTATGACAAAGCCTATTGGACTTCCCACCTCTCGACATGAAGGAAGACTTGAGGGAAAAGGAACAATTGGCTCCAAAACAATCACACCTCCTCGGGACAGTCTTCTACAAGCACACATGTATATGCTGCATCATATTCCAAAAGTCCATCCTTTTTTGAATGAGCATTTTGATATATTGCGCGCAAAATATCCTTCTAAAGGTGGTAGGGCATTGATGCAGTTGCATAACAAGACGTTTATTGATTGGTTTCATAATCGAGTAATATGTGAAGAACTAAAGGGTGTATCTGAGATTGTTAAGTGGTTAGCTTTTGGTCCTTGTGATGATGTCAACAAATATGAGGGTTACGATGTCAAAGGGTGCATCCGTGAATACTCCTGCCGGAGATCGGGTGCGGGATTGGTACTGCGGGCTTCATGCTCGAGATGCAAGTGGTAAATTTACCATTCCTGATCCGAGAGCGAAGAAGATTGCTAATGCTGTGGTGAGTTTTGATATTATTAAATATATTCTTGATTTTGTATATACTTAAACTAATTGTATTGAGCGTTTTTATTTGAACAGATGGGCTGGAAGGAAAAAGAAGCTACGGGGGAGTTCACCCCAAGAGGCAATGTTGATGCATTTCATATGGTCTTAGGGAAAGACCATCAAGGGCGGGTAGTCGGAAAAGGAGGCGCCCGCGTGGGGATAAAGAAGGTATTCTGCATAGAGTGTGTAGCTACTCAATCCAGAACGATGCCACTTGATGAAGTAGAGAAACTCAAAAAAAAATCATAGCCGATGTCACAGCAAATGTCACAGCATGTGTCACAGCACAAGTGACAAAGGACGTTCTCGACAAGGTGGCATCGTTGTTGCAGAAGATGGAAGCACCCACTGTTGACTTGGCAAATATGATTGCCGAGGACCAGCAAAGTCAACATGGGGATCCTAAGGCTTCGGTGGAGCCATCACCCAAGCCCTTTACCCCCGTAGCACACCAGCCCATTCATACCCGTAGCACACCCGAGCCACAAAATCCTACACCGGAGACCATGAACTTCGTCGTTAAGGGGTTCGAAGATTTCTCACTTCCAGTTCCAATGCCAGAATGGACCCTTGAGAAACTATCGGACGCCCAAGGTAGTTTCGTCACATGGCTATATGCTTGGGTCCGATTCACAGCCAAGGTTATAATCTTTTGTATTATCTTATTTGTTTTTATTATTTTAATTGTGTGATTATTACACTAATTTAATTGTATAAATTGAAATAGGAAAAGAGTTCAAAGGGCTCTAAGAGAGAGATCGGTTCCTCATCGTCGGTGGCAATCACTCCAATCTTGATTGATGAGGAGCTTAAACATCTCTCTCTAGATTGCCTATGGTTGCACAAAGGTGCATCTCGCATGCATGAGGAGGACCCAATTATTCAACCCCTGCAGACGGAACAATTCTACTTTGTTGAGGAGCCTAGCGTCATCATTGGTCCTAGTGACATTGGGCAATTTTTGTGAGGGGAGATGTTGAATATCGCCCTTATCCATGCCTACATGAGGTGATGTTCTTATCTTACAATTCAGGTTTTATTGTTTAATTGTTTTAATAATCGAATTATTGACAAAATTTTCTTCTTCGTGAGTTTAGTGCGGCTTACGAAGAGCTAAATTGCCTCGAACCGCCAATAAAATTTGGATGGTTTTCTCCTGAGTCGATTTTGGGTGGTAAAAGCGATAGTGATCCAGATGACGTCAAAGCATACATTGAACGTGCTCTGAAACATTCCCTTTCATCTAAACACACGTTCATTCTGGCCCCATACTATGAAAGGTGATTAGTTTTTTTTTTTGAAATTGAACTTATCTTTTGATTTTTAATTTCACCTATTCTCTAACTTGTTGATTTCAAATGGTGGTTTGTAGTGTGCATTGGATACTTTTGGTCATATGTCCTATGACGAATACGGTACAGGTCTTCGACTCATTACATAATGGCCAAGCCCTGCCTCGCAACATAAAATTCAAAGGCTTGTTGAATGCGTAAGTTTATAAATTTTACCAATTTCATTTAAGAGTTATATATATATATATATATATATATATATATATATATATATATATATATATATATTATATATATATATATAATATATATATATATATATATATATATATATATATATATATATATATATATATATATATATATATATATATATATAGTAGGATCATTTACCAACTACAGCCTCTAAGTTTACTCAATTTCAAATAAACAATGCGAACTTCGTTTATTATCAACTACAGCCTCCAACTTACCAAGCATGACATCGAGACAGCCAAAACAACCACAAAAAGGGTAAAAAAAAATGGGGTTAAAATGGGGTGTTTTGGCTGTCTCGATGTCATGTTTGGTAAGTTGAAGGCTGTAGTTGGTAATAAACGAAGTTTGCGGCTGTTTATTTGAAATTGAGTAAACTTAGAGGTTGTAGTTGGTAAATGATCCTAAATAGTATTACATAAATAGTAATACTTTTCCCATGCGTTTCAGTGTTCTGAAGAAAGTGCGTGGGGAAATGGGATCTGCTGCGAGAGCCACATACCCGAAATGGAAAGTAGTAAAGGTACAGAACACTATTTGGTACATATTATTGTATTGAAGTGGTTAGAATCGAAAATATTACTCATATACTTGAAATTTCATGTTAAGTTGCGATTTGAACGGTTTTGAAGCGTTTTTGTCATTTTCGCACATAAAATAACTTAAACTTGGTTTGTTATGCATGAAACTTGGCAAACAACACTATTTGGTATATATTATTGTGTTTAAGTGGTTAGAATCGAAAATAATACTCATATGCTTGAAATTACGTGTTAAGTTGCGATTTGAACGGTTTTGAAGCGTTTTTGTCACTTTCGCACGTAAAATAGCTTAAACTTGGTTTGTTATGCACGAAACTTGGCACACAACACTATTTGGTATATATTATTGTGTTGAAGTGGTTAGAAGCGAAAATAATACTCATATGCTTGAAATTACGGGTTAAGTTGCGATTTGAACGATTTTGAAGCATTCTTGGCACTAACATATATATTTTTTCATAGTTTTTTCACCCAAAAAATAACATTGACTGCGTCTATTACGTAGTTAAATTTATGGATGCTATCATACAAGCCGTGAAGAACGTCGGTAAAAGTATATATATATATATATATATATATATATATATATATATATATATATATATATATATATATATATATATATATATATATATATATATATATATATATATATAGATTTATATTATTTTGGTATAATTATTGGTGATTATTGTGTTGCCTTATTGTTAATTATTTATGATTTTATAATGGTGAATAATATATACTATTATTATTACAACAAAAAAAATTGAAAAAAAAAATCTTAAAGGCTGCGGTTTTGCCGTTGACCGCAGCCTATAGGGGTGCCCAGAATTGTATGAAAAATATACTATTGGTTGCGGTTTAGCCTTGACAGAAGCCTATAATGCTACAAGGTTGCTGCGTTTTTTAACCGCAGCCTTTCTTTTAAGCTATCAGCTTCCACCACTAATGCTTGGGTCAGAAACCCCAGCCTTTGGTGGCAAAAAAAACCGCAGCCATTAGCCTTTTTTGCTCTAGTAAGTGTTGGCAGCTAGGGGTGTAATTTTGGTTTTTGGTTTGGTTTAGGTACTAAACCAAATTAAATTCGGTTTTCAATTTCTTAATACAAATCCAAACCAAAATTTTTGGAAACATTATTGAACCAAACCAAATAACATTTTACAAAACCAAATTGAACCGATAAAACCGAAATTCAATAGTATCAATCATTTCATAGCTTCTGCATTATTCATCTTTTGCTAAATGCACCAATTAATGTACAACTTTAAAACTTCACCAATTATCACACTAAGAAATTTACAAAAGCTATTAATTAAAACTATCAAATTACTTCATTTAGTTGTAAGGTTTTATTGCCCTATCTAGCCATGAATCACTTTGCTTCATTACACAGAACACTGTCAATGTTCCAACCTTCTATCCAAGTGATAATAAGTTTGCATTAATTCCGAACCAAAAAATGAATAGCAAGTTTGAATTGATTCTAAACTCGAAAATTGATGGGAATGAAAAATCGTAGTAAAAGAAACTAAAGTATACTACTCTATTTAAACAAAGAGGGAAAAAAAACTAATCACCTGAAAAGGTAAGCTATGGATTGGAGAAGAGGGGGCGTGACTGAAGCGGGAAGTTAGGGTTTTCTTTAGAGAAGAAGACATAATGCCTGAATAGGGTTTTAAAGTAGGGCTTTATATATGCCATTTGCATTAGTTGAGATTTGGTTTCGGTGAGATTTGGTTTTGTTCGGTTAGTTGAAGTCAACACCGAAATTGAACCGAAAACCAAATTAATTATTTTTTTCAATCCAAATCAAACCAAACTAGAAAAATAATCAAACCAAATTACTAATTTGGTTTGGTTCAATTTGGTTTTCGGTTTTTCACCAAATTAGTTACACCCCTAGTGGCAGCTGATAGCTTGAATGAAAAGTTGCGGCTAAAAAACGTAGCACACATAAGTATTATTGGCTGCGGTTTTTGGGCACAACCGCAGCCTATAGTACATTTTTTTATTTTTCAAAAAAGTACTTGAATGGCTGCTCAACAGAAACGCGTTAAATGAAGAGGATGAAGCTTCCCTTTTTAAGAATTAAACAAGGGCAATATATATATATAGGGTTAATCAGCACAATTTAACCACTTTAATCCTTAGTTTCATAGACATATACAAGAATCAAATCATGCTCAACTATTAGGTGTAAGCCCTAACCCTAGAAAATAGATCTACTCACTAATCATGGTGAATGCAATGAAAATAAGCCCTAAAGATGTTACTAGACATGAATGATAATAAATTAAATGACAAATCAAGAAAACCAATGATTAAATAGCAAATAACACCACA
Source organism: Amaranthus cruentus (assembly GCA_019425755.1). Classification (NCBI taxonomy): domain Eukaryota; kingdom Viridiplantae; phylum Streptophyta; class Magnoliopsida; order Caryophyllales; family Amaranthaceae; genus Amaranthus; species Amaranthus cruentus. Next base: position 13,483,439 of record CM033450.1, on the reverse strand, counting down.
ATTAATCAAATACAATAATGAAGAATGAGCTAAAAAATTATTAAAGGAAGATTAATAACAATAACAAAGGTTTACTAATAGAAGATTAAAGCTATTACAAGGAATTAAAATGCAAATAAAATTCAAAGACTAAAAGTAATTTACAATCCTTGAAGGAAGATTAACGGCAAACTTCATGAAAAAGCTAAAACTAAAGGAAGAATTAAAGAGCAAAAACTAGTAAATTAGTTTAAAGGAGAGGAAAGAGGAGAGGAAAGAGGAGAGGAAGAGGAATAAGGGAAGAAGAAACCCTAATTAGATTTTTAGGGCCTATTTATACTAATAAGGACTTAACCCTCAAAGTTAATTAAAAGATTAAAGTAATAAAAATCCCATGTAAAAAAAATAGTGGACACAACCAAGTCGGCAGGCCAAAACAAGGTTGTAACGCCGAGTCGGCGTTTTATACAGGAAAATTGCAGCAACTTCAAACGGTTGTCATTTCTTGCTCGATTGTCGAAATCGGACGCATAATATATTGTTGTAAAGCCTTTGAAGTATAGTTTCTAATACCGCAAACCTTGCATTAATGTGATCTTCTTATCAAAACTTATGGCCAAAAGAGTAGACATGTATCAAATTTCATCTCAAAACTCTTGCATTACAAACACTCTTCTACTCTTTTGCTCATTTTCTTTGTAGAACATCTTCAACCAAACTAGAATCTTTCTTAGTGAACTCCGTCATCATTAAAACCATAAGAATTATGCTTAAAGCAAATCAAAACCACTCAAAATCAACTTAAATGATCAAAACGCGTAAAGTAGCATAAATCTTCAAAATAATCACCGAATTACTAACAACGACCACCATTAAGGAGTATAAAATGATATAAATAAGTGCAAATAATTGCACTTATCAAAGGCTTGATTCCGCTCGACCCGAGCGGATCCGCTAGACCCTAGCAAATTGTTCTGTTTGGTCGAGCAACAAGTCAGAATGTATCCAGTTGCTTCTATTTCTCCGCTCGATCCACCTGCTCGCTCGACTTGGTCAAATGGATCCTCTGACATCATAGGATGCTGTTTTTCGATGGATCAAGTGCTTGAGGAAGTTACAACTCATTGAATACCAGTTGATTAATTTTCTTAATGCTATATATTATGCAATTTACTAGTTATATTAATCATGTATAACTCTTAGAGTAATCTAGCATTATAAATAGTGAGCAAGAGTGATCATCCAAACACATTAAACACAAACCCCTTAGCCTAAACACATAGCCTTTTGGTTATCTCTTACTCAATTGTAATACTTCATTGTTAGAGTGTTTTCTCATTGAAATAATACAAGCAAGCAACTACACACCACGGAGGACGTAGCCATCATTGGGTGAACCTCCTTAAATCATAGTGTCACTTTTGCAATTTATTTTTCGTTCTTACATTTGGTTAGTTCATTGCATTCTCTTTAGTTCATCAAAGTTCTTTAGCATCGTATCGATCCTAGCAATTATTTCAAGATTAATGGTAAACTTCATGAAAAAGCTAAAACTAGAAGAAGAATTAAAGAGTAAAAACTAGTAAATCAGTTTAAAGGAGATGGAAGAGGAGAGGAAGAGGAAAAAGGGAAGAAGAATCCGTAATTTTATTTTTAGGGCCTATTTATACTAATAAGGACTTAACTCTCAAAGCTAATTAAAAGATTAAAGTAATAAAAATCCCGTGTAAAAAACAGTGGACACAGCCAAAACAAGGCAGTAACGCCGAGTCGGCGTTTTGGACTGGAAAACTGCAGCAACTTCAAATGGTCGACATTTCTTGCTCGGTTGTCGAAACCTGACGTATAATATACCGATGGAAAGTCTTTGAAGTCTAGTTTCCAATGTCATAAACCTTGCATTGACGTGATCTTTCTGTCATAACGTATTGCCAAAAGAGTAGACATGTATGAAATTTCATCTCAAAACTCTTGCATTATAAACTCTTCTACTCTTTTGCTCATTTTCTTTATAGAACATCTTCAACCAAACTAGAATCTTTCCTAGTGAACTCTGTCATCATTAAAACCATAAGAAATATACTTAAAACAATCAAAACCACTCAAAATCAACTTAAATGACCAAAACGAGTAAAGTAGCATAAATCTTCAAAATAATCATGAAATTACTAACAACGACCATCATTAAGGAGTATAAAATGATATAAATAAATGCAAATAATTGCACTTATCAGTAATTAACCCTTCCATGCATCTTGCATTGTATATTATCAATATTGAACTGTTTTAAAACATATGTTGTACACTATCTATGAAATATCGCATTTATGATTATATGATTTTACTGATTGAGAACGATACTAGTATGCTAAATGCTGGTAATGATTTAGAATGAGAACGATTACCTTTTTATTAAGATTGGTTATTGTTTGTTTGAAAGAGAGTCAGTCCCTTATTAATAATATTGTTTATTATTAGTTTGAATAGTGAACGGTTTCCTTATTGATGAGATTGGTTTTTGCTAGTTTTAATGGGAATGATTATTTATTGATGAGTTTGACTTACGTTAGTTTGAATGGAAATGAGTCCCTTAGTGATGGAGTAAAAAAGTTGTTGGTTGGTAATGGAAATGAGTCCCTTATTGATGAGGCATCAGACTTGTTTGGTTATTCTGACTCCACTAGATACGGTACCCCAGCTGGTCTAGTTCTCAGAGGTATTGATCATCTGTGTATGGTCGTTATATGGGGGTATGTTCATACTTTGCCATTGGGCACCAATATGGCCCATCACCACCCTTAGTTAAGGTGTTGTCATATTGGTCTTGCAAACCCAAATATAGTGGCCTCTAGTCACATACATTTAGGTATGTTGGCTCCACTGATTCGGTACCCCGGTGGGTTTAGCTCCCGGAGGCATGGATCATGTGTATATGGTCATTGTACGAGGGTATGTTCATACTTTACCATTAGGTGCCGGTATGGCCCGTCACTGTCCTTAGTTGAGGTGTTGTCATGTGGGTCTTGCAAACCCCAATATTGTGACCTCTGGTCAGTCTCTCTCTCTCTCTCTCTCTCTCTCACACACACACACACACACACACAGACACACACACACACACACACACACACACACAGATATATATATATATATATATATATATATATATATATATATATATATATATATATATATATATATATATATATATATATATTATATTATATATAAACAATTATTTTAATGAATTAACAAACGTTTGATAGAAAATAAAATTGCGAAAATGCCATAATAATTTAAGGAGGTTCACCCAATGATGGCTACGTCCTCAATGGTGTGTATTTGCTTGTTTATACTATTTTAATGGAGTAAAACACTCTTACATATGAAGTATTACAATTGAGTAAGAGATAAAATAAAGGCTATGTGTTTAGGCTTGGGGTTTGTGTTTGATGTGTTTTATGTACATGAGAACTCACTATTTCTTGTGTTAATTACCATTAATGAGTAATACACAATAAATACAATAGTTTAATGCATAATGAACAACATCATAATTTCAACAGACCAATAAAACCTGCTCCTTAGTGCAGCCTGGATGGACTGTTCGTTCGAGCACTAGGTTCAAAGACCTTATGTTTTGCTTCACTTAGCTACTTTCTTCCGGTAGTAGGGTGCTCGTTCGAGCTAATCTTTTCTCGCTCGAGCACTGTGCAGGTCCAACATTCTGACTCATTTTTATCTACTTGCTCGATCAAGGCACATGCTAATACTTAGATACATCGTTCAAGGCATCTTGACAATAACTTACAACTCTTAATTTCCCTGTTTAAAAACATTCAACATACATCATAATAACCATCTTTATGAGCAAACATTATTCCTTTCATTACTTCAAGAATTAAACAAGCTCTTAAACTCCATCATAAACCTCCACATTAAGTCATATACTTAACAACCTTATTAACACACCTATTACTCCACTTATGAGATTCCATATCTATGCACCCATATGAATGCATAGACTTCGATGGTGCACTCAAGACACCAATTACTACAACATCAATATTTACTTATAGGGAAATTTTACATGGTAGCATCTAGTTCTCAAGAAATTCTAGTGATAACACTTTTTTAAGAAAATTTCACGTGGTAGCATCCAATTTATACACTATCTAATTGTCGTAGCATTTTCCGTTAAGTTCTTGTTAAATTCCATTTAATTCATCATTTTGTAAGTTTTTTCTATATGGTAGCATCCAGTTTTTGTTCTCAAATGTTTAATTCACCATTCTAACATTTAATTCACCGTTTAATTCATTAACGCCCATAAATGTTGTAATAACTTGGTTTTCTTTAAAATTATTGGCATTATAAAGTTCAAAAGGTAGATCTCAAGTAAAGGTGTTCATAACCGGGTATCCGACATTTCAGGTACCCGGGTACCTGGAAAGTCGGGTTACTATTTTAAAGGCATGTGTCTCGACCCGATTTATCCGGGTACCCATATATCAAGTACCCAGATGAATCGGGTCGAGACACCGAGTACCCAATATTATTTTTCACAAAACACAATTAAAAAAATAAAAGAAAAAATTAAGAGTTGTATGTTTATGATTTTGATTCTTCCAATAGTATAAGACTAGATAGTGCCCGTGCGATGCACGCTTTTATCAAATTTTCTGACCTATTAGTGTATTCTATTTATATTTTGTTTCACTCTGAATAAAAGCGCAAATGGTTCGTACCTTGAGAACAACATGAAATTATGAGTTTCTTTAATAGAAAATAACTTATTAATTTTTGCTAACAAAAATAACTATTACATCAATTTGTAGAAGTATTAAATATTATTACTATTAATCTTCAAAAAAAAAATTATTACTATTAATAACACACTTTAAAATCAAATATAAATAAATAGAAATATTTAAAATTATTTTATTAGTTTACAAAGATATTTTTTTCCCATAAAAATATATAAAGATAGTCACAACCAAAATCATATTAGAATTAATCATTGCATTTAAGGAGCCAAGAGTATAAATAACAAAAACAAATCCTAGCAAAAGTATATTATGTTTTAATTATCTCATAATATCCAATACACTAAATAATATTCATTTAACAAAATAGTAAAATATAATATATAGTTTGCTAATACATTAAATATGATTTGACCAAAAAATAAAAAAAGACAATTAATAAGAAAAATAATATACTCAAAATAAAAAAGTAGAAACTCAAATATCATAATAACAATGACATCATCATTTAATTTAGGAGGGAAAATTTTTAATGTGAAAGTGACACGTAAGCAATTTTGAAAGATGATGATATAAGCGTGTTTTGTTTTAGTAATAGTTATAGAATAGATAGATTATTAGGTACTCATCACTTTATTTTTCTTTCTTAATACTACTTTAAGACTATAGATGTTGACTTCATTATTTTTGAGAAGCTACTGACTTCTTTTTTCTCTGTTAATATTCGTAACTGATTTTTTTTCTTCTAAATCTTAAATTTACTTATTGGTAACCCACCTAAAAATTAGGTATCGACTTTTTTTTCTTATTACTCAATATTAGTTATTACTTAGTCTATTAGCCGCAAATAGACCAACAAATTATTTTTGAAAAAAAGTTCTTCTAATATAACGGGTCGACGAGTACCTATTTCAATTTATTAAGTGTCCCATAACACGACCCGTAACATATTGTTGTTATTGAAAATTGACACTCCATTTAAGATGCAGGTCGGAGGGTCAGCGGCTCTGGTGAATTGGGTCGGATTTTCTTAACACCCCTAATCTCAAGCACTAATAAAATTGTGGGCATAATAAAATTCAAAAATTGGATGCTACAATGTGAAAAAACTTACAAAATGTTGATCTGAACGGAATTTAACAAGAACTTAACAGAAAATGCTATGACCCAATTAGATAATGCATAAACTAGATGCTACCATGTGAAATTTTCCTTACTTATATTATCCTTAATGTCTACTTACAATATATTTAATGCCCACCAAAAAAAAGTATTTAATGTCTACTTATAATATTCTTAATGCCTACCGAGAAACTTAGCCTACTAGCCTCTTTACCATATCTTTAATGCCTACTAACGATATCTTTAATGCTTACTTAAAATATACTTAATGTCCACCGAGTAAGTACTTAAGTACTTACAATATTCTAAATGTCTATTTACATTATTAACGCTTACCAAAAACTTACTCTATATTTTTCTTTTTGGACCTGCCAATTAGAAATGGTATTTAAAAGAAATAGTTGGTGTTATGAATTTATGTTTTTCTATTATGTTTCTCGGTTTGTGATTTAACCATGAATACTAAATATTGACTAATTTCCTTTCGTTAGACATTGATCTAAAAAATAAAATAAATGCCAACAACTAGGCCACAAAAATTGTAGCTATCTTGCCATCTCACGTACACTTTATTATATTGTTAGTTGTTACGTTTAAAATTAGAAATAATTACATGTAACTAACTATTTTTGGTTAAAAATAGTTTGTTAGTTTAAATTTCAGGTATTATGTTGATGGTCAAACTTTATTTTGTTTTCACTCAATAAATTTTTACTTGGTATCCTAAAAATCATGTCATTTGCTAATATAGTTGTATATGTGGCCTCCTAATTATTTAACGTATTTGTATGTATGGTGCCCTATTCTAACGTGGTTGTACATGTGGCAACACGCTCGACAGCACATCTAGAAGTTACATTAATAAGTAATCTGACGTTTAAATTACCAACAGTCACAATAGAATCATGGGTCAACTTGTGATTCGTTGGACGAAAACTAAATTGAACATTCATCCCGTCAAGCACAATAGTTGTTGAAGTTCCTCTTATAAACTATATATTTTTGCTCTAGGTTTGGCTTGTTAAAATGTAACTTTTCACTTTTTTCAAAATCATGGGTTTGCCTAGTAGTTGAGAATCTTAACCTACTAAAAAATTATTGCAGTTTATAGAGTTGCCTCAGTGTTTTAAAATTTTACCTATACAATTGTTTGGTCAAATCTTAAATTTGTGGAGTTTAGAAGAGTTTAGAAAAGTTTTAAAATAATCGTTAATATTAATATTACAACAATGTATTTATATTCAAAAGAAATGTCTAAAATTTTACATAGTTAAAAGAGATACCAATGAAAAGGTTTACATGTAATATTATTTATAAATAATTGCAAAATAATATCAAAATCTTTATACGGTAATTATTAAAACATTCAAGAGTTATCTAAATTGATATGTTGAGCTTGAAGAATAACAAGGGACAACGAGCATGAGCAAAGTTGGAGGAGAGTTTGTAATAGCTTGATTGGTTATAGCTTGAACTTCAACGTTATTCAATTGTTTCTGTCAAAATCAATTTGTGAAATGTGAAATTTCAAAATACCTAAATTAATAAAATAATACTCACTTCCCTACATATAGATTCTTTGAAAGTAATGAAAATTAAGATTACCTCATTTATGTTAGTTTTTGTCATGTGTAAATTTATTATCATACTAGATACTGCGATGCATAGTTTTTCATTTTAATATGTTTTATAATATTTAAAAGATAAAGAAAATAAATTATAAATTATTGATTATTCATTTTCAATGAATTAATAATTGCATATAATAGCTAATATTTGATTCAATTTTAATTTTACAAATACAATTTTATAGTACAATATTAAATAATGTTATTTTGATATTATTTTAATATTTACTAAGTAAGCATAACAATGTATGTTTAAAATAAATTTTAATATTTAATTTATAAATTATTTTGAACATATATTACAATACTAAATCAAATGAAATAATTTAAATAATAATACAAATATAAAATTAAAATAATTTGTCTTATATGAGACTATCTCAATGTTGAGATAGATCCATGTAATTAGCTAAATTATCTTATTGATCATTATAAGTTTGTAAATGGCATTTTAAAATTAATGAAAAGTAGATTATACTAACCAATTTCATTAAATGCATTTACATATATTGATTCTATAAACCAATTTCCATTGTATTGATTATTATAATATATATTCATATAAGGAATAATTAACATATTAGGATGACATCATCATCCTTCATTGGAGGAAAAATTTTAATCTACAAAGTGACACCTCATTAGTTTTTGGGGTTAAATAATATAAGCGTGTTTTGTTTTAGTTATAGGTATAGATTATTGTTTTTATGCTATACAATTAAAAACATACAAAATTATTTCAAAAATTTGTACAAATCGAAAATATAACATTTCAAATATTTTTAGCAAGGAGATCATATTAAGTCCCTATCGTAGTTTACCTTAAAAAAATCCTAATATTCAATAAATAGTAGTTTTATTTAGTAAATATTTAAATGAATCAAACAGAGCCTAAATCAGAACTTCAGTCAAGTCCATTCATCACAATTTAAAAAGTACTTGAAATCATATACTATCGTTGTCAAAGTAAAGTAGCTTTGTTCCTCATTTTTTTTCTGTCTAATATATTTACCTTTTTTTTATGTGAGGGTTTTTGCTCTTTATAATTCTCATTCAAATATTTAACTTGTAATTTCATTTATTTGATGTAAAATTCATTTTCCCTTAAATATGCATGTTACTACTATCCCTCTTTTTTTTCGTCACTTCATTTGTACTAAATGCAAATTCTTTAGAATAGAGTGAGTACATGTCAAAGATTTTTCACCCTCAAAAAGAAAATTTTTAATTTTTACCTAAATTTAAAAACTGTACTTCCCATCAAAATTTTATGTTATCACTTGACAATTGACAAAGTTGTACTGTACTCCATTTCAAAAAAAAAAAAACAATATGGTACAGGTAAATTTAAAGTCATTTATAACGAAAAGACATGTACACCTATATTTTTATTTAACTCTTGACTTGAAGGAATACTTGATTACTAATACAATACGACTCTGCAAGAATGGGAAACTACGTAAATGTTTTCACCTAAGCAATCGCGAATTTGAGTTAAGTGTTCGTATCTGTTTGATATCGAATTTTGTGCTTATATTGATTTTTACATAATTTTAAATTATTTTTGAAGTCGGTCAAATGAGGTTCAATTATAAGATCTAGTAAATTTTAGATGATCGGATCTAGTTTAAACATCTCTAAGCATAAGTAATATAGTTTCACACTTTTACTTCCCAAATGTTTTCTTGTTAAATACTCTTTTATGTTTTTGAATTTGCTATTAAAAGTTACGTGTTATGAGAAAAAATTGTCACTTTCACCGAATATATTTGAAGTACCTTCAATCTTAAACATTGAATTTTTTTTTGGAGTGTTTTTATGTTTGATCTTCGTAAGTAATCCAAAATATAAATCATAATCGTTATATATTAATCTCTTTATCAATTTTGCGTTTTATTATTCACGTTGTTTTATCATCAAGTGGTTTGAAGAATAATTCTACAGTTAAGATTTTAATTTCATTTTTAAGAAGTTACTGCTAAAAAGTTCCTTTGTTCTTTTTAATTATAATATTTCTTTGATAGAATTCCACCAAATTATGTTTCAATTAGAAAACAATTGGACCTTCTTTTTTGAGAATTTCTCTTTTATATCTTTTCTCTTTAATTCTCCATATTCAATCAACTAATTTTTATAATAACTACTTGATTTATTCTTATAAATTTACTACACCGCAATTTAAAACTTTTATTCTAATTTGCATATATAGTATAAAAAATTTAATAAAATAAAGGAGTGAATGATAAAAGATGAACTAACCAAAATATTCAAGAAACCTTCTTTTTTTTGTTATGATTTTATTTACCAAACCATGTGTGGCGAAGTTGGGCATGAGTCTTATCACGAAATGAGTAACAAGTTGAATGTACGGAGTGGAATAGTGGTTATTAGGAGTATCATTTTTTGAGTGTCAAATTTAAACAAGAGTCCCTCTATTTTGACCAAACCATTGTCTGTCTATCCTGAGTTGCCGACGGTCCCCATGGATAACACACACGTGAGGCGTCAGCCTTAACTACTTTTAATGTATTTTGTCCACACGACTTGGCCTTTAGTACCACCATCTATATATATATATATATATATATATATATATATATATATATATATATATATATATATATATATATATATATATATATATATATATATATATATAAATATATATATATATATATATATATATATATATATCTTCCTGCTTTCATAATACTTTCGCTATATTTAACTTTTAGCAATTCAAGTACTATTTTGTTCATTTATATATCAATTATATACATTTAAAAATTATAAAAGTTTATATTATGAAAGTATGTGATTGACGATTCAAACAAGATCCCACTGACTATATTATTACTTACATATTAGCTAATATATAAAATAGCTTAAACGATAATATCTCAAAACAAATGTAGCAAGTATTTTGGAACGGAGGAAATATATATATATATATATATATATATATATATATATATATATATATATATATATATATATATATATATATTAATCTATCCAAATCTCATATGAGTATGTTTTTCCATATAGATCAATGATAAATAATAGTCAAAATTCGACATTAAAATTCGTAAATTATATTTAAAGCAACATATGAAAAGATAGTGAGTATCATTTAAGACGGTTTTATTAAAAGATAATATTATATATTTCTAATTGTTTTAGTTTTTTGAAAAAGAAACCAATAAAGTTTAGGAAAAATTACCAAAAATAATCGGACTTTTTATTGATCTTCCGACAGTAATCTCAATTTTTGATTAATTATGAATAATTCCAATTTTAGGGTCACTTACCCAAGAACATTATTTTCCAAATGGTGATCGATTTTCGCAGGTTAAGTACTACAACGATAAATAAATAATTAAAAATCAAAAATATTAATATTCTAATTTATTAAAATCAAAAATCAATCTTACTTGATTTGTCTTTTTAATTTTTAATTTTTTTTAATTTTATAAATTTATTCTGCATTAATTTTTTCACTTTTTAAAGCAAAATGACTTGCTGGCAAGGGCGATTCTGGGGCCGTGCGAGGTACCCAACCGCACAGGGCCCCTGAACCTAAAGGGCCTCATATTAAAAAATGATTGTAGAATAGCATACTATTGTGGTAGAGTAGTTGGTAAAAGTTTTACTTAATGTATCATTGGTCATATATTCAAAACCTATTGATTACATTTTTCTCTCCTTTTTTTTATCTCTTTCCAAAACAACTCTTAACATTCCAAATATTTTTTCTTACCTTATTTAATGTTTACACATTCATCAAATATCAATTATCACTAACTTAATATATAAAAATAATCAACAATTTATTTTTAATATTTCAACCTTTCAAATTTTTACTCTTTTTATTAGGAAAAATTACCTAGAATAATCCAAACTATTCATGATTTTCCTACAATAATCCCACCTATTGATTACTTTGAGGGGTATTTTCCTAGAGTAAACTTGGGTAACCCGATGACCTGCTATAGTAGGTAATTCACCAAAAAAATAAATTAAATATTAATTTAAAATTAGAAAACATTTTTGAAAATTTACATAAAAAATTCTAAATAATAAAAAAATCATAAATTTTTTATGAATATTTTTTTTAACATTTTTTTCGACATTTTATTTTAATTTATCTTTTTATTTTAAAAAAATAAAACTTGCTATAGCAAGTCATCCGGTCACCGGGTTTACTCTTAGAAAATGCCCCTCAAAGTTGGGATTATTCATGGTTAATCAATAGATGGGATTGTAGGAAATTCATGAATAGTTTGGTTATTCTAGGTAATTTTTCGTTTTTATTATTGGTCATCAATTTATTAATATTTTTTCTCTTCCATTTTAACAATAGAAAAGAAAGTTTAATTTTTAACAACTTAATTTAAGTTTAAGAAATATAAATTATATTGAATTTTTATTTTGTTAATTTTTTTTAATTATAAAGGGCCCCAATTTTAGAAATCTATAAATAATAAATAGGGCCTCGGAATTATTTGCTCCGCCCCTGCTTGTTGGATAGGTAAGACGTTATCTTGATCAATTATTAGCAAACACCCCTTATAGTTGGAATTATTCCTGGTTAATAAAAAGTTGAAATTATTTATGGTTAATCAATAAAAGTTTTGATTATTATGGGTAATTTTGCCTAATGTTTAATACTACTAATATTTATTCTTTTAATTAATATTTTAATTTTTAAAAAGAAAACCAATAAAGATTACAAATTCTCAAATAAGATGATTTTATTGCGAGACAATTATATATTAGACTTTTAATTAAATCATTTACTTTCATTCGTAAAACACATATATTTAGAAATTTTCTTTTACAATTGCAATATATTTTCTATAGGTGTTAAAAATAGATTCGATAACCCCAAATTCACCTGATCTTGTAACTAAACTCAATTTGACTAGACATAAAAAATGGACTAACAATTAAGTAAAAACCAACATCGACATAAAACTTGATTTTAAACCCGAAATTTAACCCATTGTCCCCGAATGAACAAACTATTTTCGTTCATTTGATGTTGAACTTCATCATTTTAAGTCTTCGTATGTCATTTATAAGGTTGGATGCTTTTATTCGTGATTTTTGTATATTACTGTGAATAATACAACTTTTTGTTCTTATAATAATACCAACTTTTTATTAATCCTGAATAACATCAACTTAGGAGTATTTTATTCCTAGAATAATACCAACTTTTGTTTAATAACTAATTTACCTATATTTTTATTTGTCATATAATCTCCTATAGTTTGATTTTTAACATGGTAGAGATACTCTAGGGAAACACCCCCTAAGTTGATAATATTCATGATTAATAAAAAATTAGTATTATTATAGGGAAATAAGCATTGTACTATTCGTGATAATTTTTCCTATTTTTAAACTTGTCTATCTATGGTGAACTCGCCAAAGCATTAGTTCATTCTGGTTCGCGCAAGTCATCTCAAATTTTTCTAAACTTTTGAAGTTAGCGCTTTTTTGCCGATACTAATATTAAGTTGTGCAACAAGATATCCGATGAGTTTTTGAATGATATTATTGTTGAATTTTCAAAATATGAAACTAACTCTGCACTGAACATTTCCTTAATTAAAAATATGACATTTAAGGTTTGAAAATTAGTATTATAAGTTCACTAGGAGTAGTTTAACTAATCATTTAATACTTCTATTACATATTGTTTTGGAATTAAATAGGGTATTATTAAATGTCGCAACCCCTTTCATTTTATCGCCACTCTATATATAATGAATTTACATAATTGCTCTTCATAATTTTCTAACTCAAAAACTCTAACATCTCTCTAAAATTCTCTACAAAAACTCTCTGAAATAAAACAAACTAAATTTAGTAATTGAACAACAATGGCTAACCAAAACGAGCAAGAATACGATTCGGTAAGTTAAATTAATCGTTTCGAAATTGAATCAAAAAATTTTTAAAAAAAAAGTAAATCGCTCAAAATGTGCGATTGTACCACGGCCAAATCGCACAAAATGTGCGATCGTACCACGGCAAAATCGCACATTTTGTGCGATTCTGCCGTGGTACGATCGCACGTTTTGTGCGATTCTACCGTGGTACAATCGCCCAATTTTTATGCAATTTATTTAAAATATTTATTGAACATTTATTAAGTTTATATTAATAATATGTTATTGTTATATAATTTATTAAATAAATGTTAATATTATTAATTATGTTGATGTTAATTATGTTTATGTTTAGATTATATTTATTTTGTTTTATATTTGCAGGACGTTGAAAACTTAGGTGATAACGTAGATTATTCTGATAGATTTGTTACGGATAGAGAATTTGATTCTGTAGATGAATTACATAGATGGGCTGATGAGATAGCAATAGAAATTGGTTTTCAATTTAAACGAGCTTCTTATAAACATAAGGAAGGACGTACAAGACTTAGTTTGTACTTATGGTGTCATAGATATGGTAAATTTAGGGGTAATTTGAATAACCTAGATAATGCTGTTAGACCTGGCTCTAGAAGTAGTGCGTGTGGTTGCAAATTTATGATTATAGAAACTAGCCGTAATCCAGGAGAAAGACCTGCCGTTCTTTGTATATAGAGAAGGCCAAGTAAGAACAAATAGGATGAATGCAGATATTAAACAGCATATACGGAATCTCACAACCACTGGCATGCAACCAGCGTTTATAATGACGTCAATTAGGGAGAACTTTCCTGATTTTTATGCTAGTATGAGTCAGATCTACAACATAAGACAGGCATTAAGGAGGGAAGAGATGGATGGTAGGACTACTCTTCATGATTGTCTCTATTTGGCCACAGTAAAAGAATTATGTTGTATGGACGGATTATGATAGCGACGCACACTGGTTATTAATTGCTAACCCCATATCTATCCAGATGATACGTACGTGGCCCTATGTTGTGTTAATAGACACAACGTACAAGACGAATAAGGCAAAGTGGCCCCTTTGCGAAATAATAGGAATGACGCCAACCAATCACAACTTTTTGGTTGCATTCTGTCTGATGCAGACGAGGCTGCATGTCTTATTCTCTGGTCCGGAGAGGTCTGGATATATATGGTAAGAGGCCGAAACCCAGCATAGTCCGCACTAACCCTCGACGCCATACCCAGGCATTGATAAAGGTATGCCAGTAAAGCACCCAGCATCTCACCTTGATCACGGTAATTACAACAAATGGTGTGTCAAGATCCCACTCGGTCTTATCGACCAGGAAGTGTCGAACCCACTACAGCCATGTAGTAGGCAGTAGTCTGCGTCTCCAAAGACTGGGAACGGTGGCACAACTCCAATAATTCACTGACGTTTATGCTGCCGTTAACGAAGAACCCCTTTCTCCGAAGCTAAGCCATCGGGTCCCTAAATAGACTGACCAGGCCCAACTTCCACTCTAGGCCGACCTGGACACAGGAAGAGCACCATTAATACTAAGTCCTAGAATGCGTTGCACGTCGTGCAACATAATCGTCATCTCCCCCCACGGCATGTGGAAGGTGTTTGTATCCGGCTGCCACCTCTCCACAAAGGCCGCTATAAGACCACTATCGATGTGCTAGTGCATGAGGTACGTGAGCGCCTGGCTCGGTAAAACTCGGTACTGTCTCATCGACATGTCCTCGCTGCCTGATGATAGAGTCCACCGTCTTCTTCCTAAGCCGACACTCCATAATTGGAGGCTCACGCTCCAACCCCTCGAAAATAACCCACGCTATGTGCGTTCCGTAGCTGGGAATCAAACGAGTATCGACGGCCCCCGCCGGGTGATAATCACCAATTCGCCATCGGACGATCGGAGCGCCCCCGGGAGCCGCGATCCTCAACCTCGGCCGCCTCCCCCGATCGAAGGTCCAACCGAAGCATGAGCTCTACGCTTAAACCGACCGCACTCTAATCGATTCCAATCCACAGTGCTCCCAAACGATTCTCCTCACCGACAGACTCGTCGTAGTTAGTATCATCGTCCTCCGAGTCTAACGCATACTACGCAGGCTCCGTCCGGTCAAAGCGAACGAATGTGGTCCAAACATTCAACGTTGGGCCTGACTATATCTAGCCGCCTGTTCCATCCTAGCCCTCCTAGCTGAGCCCGTAATACCTCTCTCATGGGGGTCCCCCCTTAATAAAATCGGTCTAGAACTATTGCCGGTCAACAGGCCTCTAAAAAAACCTTTGCCTCTACCATGGTTTCCAGCCATTTACTACAATTTTTATAATTTAATGAATTATTATAACATACTTTAATTGATTAAACATTAATAACAAAAATTAAATAATTAAAACTTCATTAAACACTAATTAATAACTACTAATTACACAAACAAGTAAATCGATGAAATGTGCATTGGACCATGGTACAAGATGCTTTGTGCATTGTACCATGGTCCAATCGCACATTTCATGCGATTTGGCCATGGTGAAATCGCACAGTTCATGTGATTTTGCCACCGTTTCATCGCACATTTCATGCGATTTTTGCATTTTTTTTAAAAAATTTTGAAGCGAAATTTAGTTAGGAATTACCTCGGTTTTGCCCTAACGATTCGAAGTCCAATGCTTAGTTCCGATAATTTTTGGAGAGAATTTAGTGAGTTTTAGAGTGATAAAAGTGTTATGAAGTTCAATTCGAGTGTTTTATAGTCGTTTTAAGTCTAAGGGCATTTTCGTCATTTTAATTATTTATTTTAAATAAGGGGTGGCGATAAAATAAAAAGGGGTGCGACAAATAAAACTTGGGATTAAATACTCTAACTCTATCGATAATTGTTTTGTTCTTTTTCTTTTCCAACGCCCTTCGTTTTATGTTGTCATTATAATTTTGCTACATGATATGATATCTACCTTTTCTTGTGGTTGTGGTATTATATTTTTGTCCTAACCTATTCAAAAATTCATTTTCTCTATTTATGATATTCACAAATTTTTTCTTCCATTAACTTATTTCTTGTCTAATTGCCACACTATAAATTAATAAAGTAAATTTAACTTACTTTCATCATTTTTATATTTTTATTATTGATAGTGATATTTCTTCACTAAATAGAGGTAATATTTATTATAGAAAAGTAAATTGAAAACGATGCTATATTAGAGATAGAACGATGTGTTTCAATCTCTAATATCACCAAGATCGAAAGTGCGAAGTCTTGTGTAAAATAAATTACGCTAACAATAAATTGATGTTTGTAGGAAAAAAAATGCAATAAAATGACATAAAGATTTAACAAGGTTCACCCAGTTAAGGCTACGTCCTCCGATGTGTAGTATCTCTTATATTATCACAATTGAGAATTACAATTAGAGAGAGATATTAGGCTAGTATTTGGCTTGGGTGATTTTGTAGATGTGTTTGTGTTTGGATGAACACTCTTGTTCACTATTTATAATGCTAGATATTCTAGAAGTTACACATGATTCAATATAGGTAGTAAATTGCATAATAAACAACATTAAGAGAATTAATCAGCTATTGGATCGGCTCTGACTTGTTGCTCGACCAAACAGAACAGTTTGTTGGGGTCGAGCGGAGGTCGAGCGACCATCAGATCCCTCCTACACAGTTTCTGCTCGACTTGCACAGTAGAGCATCTTTCATTAAACCTTTACACTTCTTCATTAAGTCAAATTAATCATGTTTTAACCATCACATTCAATATCATATTAAGTAACCAACTTAAATCACCAATTAACAACCTCATAAGATTTCATCCTAAGAGTTCACACATGAATACACCTTTTAATTTGTTAATTTGTGCACTCAAGTCACACTTAATTACAACATAAATAATAAATAAAACTTATTGTTACATTGAAAATCGAATATTTAATTATATCAGCCAAGATCATTGTTATAGTACTTAAAAAAAAAGAGCATTGTTATAATATACTCTCTCCGTTTCTTTTTTATTGTCCACTTTCCTTATTTGTTTAGTTCACTCTAATTGTCCACTTTCTATTTTTGGCAAAGATTTTTTACTTAAATACCTCCAACTACCCCCAACTTATATTATTTAAAATATCATACCTACCACCTTTTCAATTATTATAACCATTTAAATACCCTAACTACCACCTTTATAATAATTATAATCACTTAAAATACTCCACTACCATTTTTCTTAATTTGCGTGCCCACTAGAAAATGGACAATAAGAAAGGGGCGGAGGGAGTAATAGTCTATCAGCATGAAGATGTAAAAGGAACATCTTGGTACTATTTATAGCATGGCTAAAGGCTAATACTAGTAAGTTGATGAGAGCCAAGTATGAGCACTGAGTTTAATATCCCAGAAATGATGGATGTATGTTGATTTGATGTGTTTGGTTTTATTACAAGGAATGTCTGCTTCTCTGTCAAACAGTACACCAAATTATGAGAGCTATGCCATTTAATTTGCTCACCTAATTATCATAAATTTTAAAAACAATTATGGATAATCATTTATTTATTTATTCTAATGGTGAGCAAAATTTACTTATCATGAGTTGCTTGGGAAATACCCATTTCATTGGTATATTTTCCTTCTAGACCAAACTTTATAATTTTTCTCTTCTATAAATAGATACTCACATTCATATATTTATGTAAAAAATTACTATATTTTTTTAAAAATTTCACATTGTAATCTTGAGTTTTCGACTTTTCTACGTAGTAGAAAAACTTTTTAAATTTGTAAATTCTAAGATTTTAACTTTTCCATTTTTCAAAAATTATGTTCATCAAGGTAATAACAAAAAATTAAGTTTTTTTTTGTTAAAATCACAAAAAATTAAGTTTTTTTTGTTAAATTGGGTATTAATTTCATATATATTTTCAAAAATTATGTTCATCAAGGTAATCATGACGTCTGTTTTTATGAAATAAAGTCTTTATGAATGTTAATAATCACGTAAATTTAACAAAAATCTTAATCTTTTACCTATCAAATACACAAAATTTAAAAGCTCAAGATCACAATACGCGAATTTAAAAAACATATTTGTGTCAAGGAACCAACTCAACTAAAAGCTTAAGTTGATGGTTAAGGCCTCAAAATATGTTATATACTCTAACACGCCCCCTCACACGAGAGCCGTTTGGGTTAGAAGTGTAGATGCAACCTAGGCCCTCCTCGTACCTAGTGCCAAATATTCCACTTTTAAATGAGGGGTGGTTAAGATTCGAATCCGTGACCTCTTGTCACACTGGCTTCTGATACAATGTCAAGGAACCAACTCAAACAAAAGCTTAAGCTTATGGTTAACGCCCCAAGATATGTTATATACTCTAGCAATTTGTTTAATATGTGACAAACCAAAAACATAGAGTTACCATATGAAAGTTTTTTTTTTCTCTTTAAGAACTTTAAAAGGAGTAACTTTTTTTCATCATAAGTAGGATATCAATGGTTTTTTTGAACATAAAATGATAAAATGGCTTGCAAAATTATGAGATGAGAAATTTGATGGATATTTCACCCCCATTAGTCATTGTTGATACGCTGAGTAGTGCGTACCACGTACGTATACTCTTGTTTGGGGTGTCATAACTGTTTAGCTTCAATTTTGAAAATTTTAGTTTGTGTTGCTTAGATTAAGGACATGCTTAGATTAGTTGTAAATATTTAAGAGAGAAAAATAAAGTCAAATTAGTAAAATAAAAGCAAATAGAGATTTGAAATAGTTGAGATAGTTGTGAAGAAGGTAAAATAAGCATGAAATAAAAATAATGAAAGAAAAAGAAGATGATTTCCCCTATTATGGAGGTAATACATTCCCCTCATCCTCTCCTAGGATAATTTTTTACCCCTCAAAATTTAGAGTTCCCTTCATTTTCATTGCTTTGCAACCATTCT
Source organism: Amaranthus cruentus (assembly GCA_019425755.1). NCBI lineage: Eukaryota > Viridiplantae > Streptophyta > Magnoliopsida > Caryophyllales > Amaranthaceae > Amaranthus > Amaranthus cruentus. The sequence continues at coordinate 13,464,069 of CM033450.1, read as the reverse complement.
TCCACCTCTATAACAATCAAATTTCACTAATTTCTCATTTATCAACTTCGTTTTCTTACTTTGACTTTTTTATCCACTTAAATATTTACACTCAATCCAAGAATACCCTAAGGGTAAATATTTAAGGTGTAAATAAAAGTTAAAGTAGGAAAACAAAGTTAGTAACAAAGAAATAATTGCTCCTTTATTGCTCTACGATAGTAACAAAGAGAAAAAATAGTTACTTTTAAGAAGTAGAATTGTTTTTAATTAGAAGATAGATATTTGGTAATAAATGAAATCAGAGAAAAAAATTGTGTTAATAAATTAAAAGAGAGTTTTAATGTATAAAATAAGATTAAAAGAAAGTAGTATTTTATTGTCTAAAAAGAGAAATGAAGCAAAATGAAAGGTACAACCTTAAACAGAAAATGATGCTAAATGAGAGGAAGATGGGAGTAATCAAGTTATTGTTGGTCAAAAACTCAGCTTTGGGTTAATATGTGAATTGAGTACATGTTATCTCATACGCGCGCTAAATATTTCATTTGCAATGAGGAGTTGATGAGATTCAAACTCGTAATCTTTTACACGTTGACTTCAAGTATCATATCAAGAGATCAACTCTTAATCAAAATCAAAGATACGTGCATTACATACATGACATAACCCTAATGCTAAGTGGCTCCCATATTAAGAAGAATTTAAAAAGGTTAAATATACGTCACATTATTATAGTCAGTGATAAATTTAAGTATCGAACAATAACCATTTCAAGTAGATTGTCATAATCTAATTCATATATCATTATTCAATTCTAGTTAATTGGCGGGGGATCTTAAAGTTCACCTATAAAAACAAGGATCATTTACCAACAACAGCCTTAATTTACTCAATTTCAAATAAACAGCCTCAAACTTTATTTTTTACGAACAACAGTCTTCAACTTGGGAAACATGACCTCGATACAGCCACTTCACCGGATGACTGCTAATGAACCGTTGACCATGCTCAATGACCTTTGACTTTCAATTAAACCTACTAATCTAACCTAATTACCTAATTACCCCCAATTAAACCCTTTCTTCCCCAATCTCTATATACCCCTCCCTAATCAACAACATTCCCCCACCCCAACACCACCACCACCACCACCATTCCCCAATCAACCTCTAGCCAAATTGTTCTTGCAACCAATATTTTCTAATTCATACACCCAAATTCAACATTAAAAACTGCAACCCCTCAAATTCAATCACAAACTTGAAGGCCAATAATCATGAATTCCATAGCCAGCTCTTCCTCTCAAACAATCTCTATCCTTTAAACAACAATAACCCAACAAAAAACACACAGAAAAATATGGCTTTGACAACAAGTACTTCATCTCTTACATCAAAATCAATTTTCCATAACTCTAATGGATTCAATTCGCCGAAACCTCATCAACCCAATTTATGTTTTCTCCCAATTAGAGCCTCGAAATCTCTATCAACATCCACAACTACCCACAATTCGAATCCAAAATGGTCTTTAGACAGTTGGAAAGCAAAGAAAGCCCTTCAACAACCCGAATACCTTGGATTTGGTTCTTAAGACCCTTGAATCTTTCCCACCAATTGTTTGTGAGTAATAAGTTGTTTATGGTGTTACTAAAGGAGGGGTTTTAATGGTGGTGGTGGTGTTGGGAGAGAAAGAGTACTTTTTAATGGTGAGTTGAAGAAGAGAAGGGTTTAGTCAAATATTGAAGAAGGAAGGGGCTTTTAATGGGGTTGTTATTAAAGGAGGGGTTTTAATGGTTGTAGTGGTGGTGGTGGTGGTGGTGTTGATGAAGAGGGAGAATGAAGGTGATTGAGATGAATTAGAAAGAGGTTGGGGAAGAAGGGTTTAATTAGGGATAATTGGGTAATTAAGTTTAATTAATGAAATTAAGTGAAAGTCAAAGGTCATTGAGCATGGTCAACGGTCAATTAGCAGGTCATCCGGTGAAGTGGCTGTATCGATGTCGTGTTTCCCAAGTTGAAGGCTGTTGTTGGTAAAAAACAAAATTTGAGGCTGTTTATTTAAAATTGAGTAAACTTTGAGACTGTTGTTGGTAGATGATCCTAAAAACAATTGAAATTGTAAAAAATATTCCTTCTTACTTCTTGGTTGAGAATTAGCAAATTTAGGAACAACGTATTGCATTAATGATCACTCAAATTTGGAAGATGTCTTGGAAAATCTTATCCTCTTCCCGCATTTAATAGCCACAACTTACAAAGTAGAGTAATGTTGTTTGATTTTATGGATTAAATTAGCTAAAAAAATAGAGATTTACCAAATCACATAATTGTTTGCTAGATTACTATATACTTTATTCGTTTTGAAATACTCGCTATATTTGACTTATGAGTACTATTTATTGTTCGAGCTTATTTTATATATAACGACTAATGTGTAAGAAGAAATATAGTCATATGGAATCTTGTTTGAATCATCTAATTAAATACTTTCATAATATTTAATTTTTATATAATTTAACATATTGATGATCGAAATTATGCATTGAATTGCGTAAAAAAGTAAAATGTAACAAGTATTATGAAAGGGAGAAAGTATATAATTAGGGATAGGAACTAAAGAGAGTAGCAACAACTTGTTCGATAGTGATTTGCATTGATTATATAGTTGGTATGGAACGAGAATTATTAGACATAGCTTGTTTTAGGTACAAATTATTACTTGTATCTAGATGTTTTCATTAGTTAGGTGAACTTTAACACGCCGTATTTTAGTTGCTTTTTATGCTTATTTGAGAAACAAATTAATAATAATCCTTGATTTAAAATGTTGAAAACTCATTTATAATAATCAGTATTGTTGATATATACGGTTATTGTAAGAAGTGGTTATTTCTTTGTATAGCTCATCCCTTTGTATTGCATATAGTAGGGGTGTTCAAAACCGGGTACCGGGTCGATCCGGATCCGGAAATTTAGATACCCGGTCACTACAACAAATTTAGCTTTTTGCAACATTAAATTTAGTGGTATTAAAAAATGCCACTGATTCATATTTTTAGTATAATAATTATTGGTTTTTATTTTAATTTTCACTATAAAGTGATTTAGCGGCACTTAATTTGGTTTCTAGTGGCATATGTAATTGTCACTATAGTCTATAGTGACATTTGTGAGAAATGTCACTAGATCCTATGTCGCTAAAACCTTTAGTGTGACTTTTTACTATGCTGCTAAAGGGTCTAATAAATGTCACTAAATCATCTATATACACTATAAGAAATTTGAAATAGCGACATTTAAATTAAATGTCGCTAAATATATCCCACTAAAAGCAAATTATGTTGTAGTGGGTTTTTCGGGTACCTAAAATTGCGATCCGGTTCCGACCCGGTTTAAACCGGGTCGAAAACCGGATTCCCGGTTTTATTAGAATGTTTTTTTATTTTTATTTTTTTGTCGTTTTGTCGTTCAACCCTACGTTTGTTTATCTCTATTTTCACTTAAAATATTTTTTTATATAAAATTCAAATACAAACTCTCTAAAAATCTTTAACTTAATTAGTCATAAAAGATTAATTAAGAAAATGAAAGAATAATATTATTATTCATGAGTTTAAGTAAGAACAATTATAAAATTCAAATACTAGCTCTCCAAAAATATTCAATCCAAGGTTAGCTTAAGAGATATCATAATCTTTTTATTTAAGAAAAAAGTAAAAAAAAAATAATTAAAGACAACCGGATACCGGGTACCCGATTTTCAAAAATTCGTGACCCGGATCCGGTATCCGGTATCCGGTTTTAAAATCGGGTACACGACCCGGATTATCCGGTTTGCAAAAAACGGGTAAATTTCGGATCGGGTTATTATGAACACCCCTAGCATATAGTACTAGTATATAATGAAGTGTTAGCTCCTCATTTTGTAATAATGATAAATATCCCATAATATCTTCTTTCTTTTCATTTGCTCTTGTTTCTTCAGTTTATGTTCTTTAATGATGAAATTGTTAATTCATCAATTGTAACATGGTATCGGAGCGGGATTAAGATCCTATCAACACTTTGTTTCACCATTTCTTTTCAGGGCAATATAATCTTAACCAAATCTTGAACCCATTGAAACCCATTTTATTCCATTTTATACTAATTTCAATGGTTTCACGAAAAAAAAAATTCCGGATGAAAAATAATTTAGGTCTTCTGAAAGTTCTGATGCAATTATCTCAAATTTTGATGATTTGGGTAAGTAATAATTACATTATTAATTCTCATAGAAAACGTAATAATCAAGATTGGAAAAAGTCGGATGAGAAGAAATTTTCACCATTATTACCATCTTTGAGTGATTATTGAAGGAGAAATTTTAAGTCCAAACAAATTACGGAAAATAGAACATTGGTAATTGTTAGGGTTTTGCTGAAATACGTCTGAGAACTTCTTTTTATTCTTTCATTAAAGAACAAGAAAGGGTAAAGGATGAGTTCACACTATCATTGCAATCTTTCAACATTTGTTTTAATTTTATTTTCTCTATTCATATCACATAAAAAAAATCGATTTGTTGTCTTTTGTATTACAAATCTGATTTAATCCTTCAATACACATTAAGCTTCTTCATTTTTCCTATTCTTTGATATAGATTTCAACTCACATTATTGAATTTCATTTTTGAGGGTTTCTTTACAAGAATTTTGGGGTTTTACCTCAATTTTCATATGAGTGTAATTGAATTGTTTCTCGTTCTTTGTTCCTGCATTTAAGTAGAACATTTTGGCTATTAATTGCTGTCATTTACAATCCAAATTGAATCATTTTAATTATTTAGGGTTTTTCCCATTTTTTTCATTCATGCACATAAGGTGCTTGATGAATTGTATGTGTGACTACAGATTCACACTTTGTTGATGTTGGTGTGGCTATAGATTCACACTTTGTTGTTGTGTGGCTAGAGATTAAAACATTTTTGAAGAAGAAATTATAATTGCTATTGATTGATTGTTCAGGTTTTGAGGGTATAACCCATTTGATGGAGAAATTGAAGTGATTTCTCTTTGTTGAAGTGTAGTCATTATACTACCTTGTTTTTCATGAATCTTAATTGCGTTTTGCAACTTTTGTTGTCGGTGCCCGAATTGGGAGAATTAATTGTTCACACGAAGATGCTATGATCCAATAAGCCGAAGATTTGCTTCCATGGTTGTAGTATGTAGTTCATATTCTTGTCCAAGCTTGGAGTTGTTCCAACCCCAAGCTTACGCGGGGGGAGGGGGGGGGGGGGGTTGATATATACGGTTCTTGTAAGAAGTGGTTATTTCTTTGTAAAGCTCATCCATTTGTATTGCATATAGTACTAGTATCTAATGACGTGTTAGCTCCTCATTTTGTAATAATGATGAAATCAAATAATATCTTTTTTCTTTTCATTTGCTCTTGTTTCTTCAATTTATGTTCTTTAATGAAGAAATTGTTAATTCATCAATTAAACATGGTATCGGAATGGGATTAAGATCCTATCAACACTTTTTTTCACCCTTTTTTTTCAAGCCAATAATCATAACCAAATCTTGAACCCATTGAAACGCATTTTTTCCCATTTTTATAGTAATTTCACTAATTTCACCAAAAAAAAAAGAATTTTGGGATGAAAAATAATTTGGGTTTTCTGAAAGTTCTGATGCAATTATCTCAAATTTTGATGATTTGGGTAAGTAATAATTACATTATTAATTCTCATAGAAAACGTAATAATCAAGATTGGAAAAAGCAGGATGAGAAAAAATTTCCACCATTATTACCATCTTTGAGTGATAATGGAAGGAGAAATTTTATGTCAAAACAAATTAGGGAAATTAGAAGATTGGTAATTAATAGGGTTTTGATAAAAATACGTCTGAGAACTTTTTTTTTCTTTCATTAAAGAACAAGAAAGGGTAAAGGATTAGATTAGTTCACACTTTCATTGCAATCTTTCATCATTTTTTTAAAATTTTATTTTCTCTATTCATATCACATAAAAAAATCAATTTGTTGTCTTTTATTTTACAAATCTGATTTCATCCTTTAATACACATTAATCTTCATAATTTTTCTTATTCTTTGATATAGATTTCAACTCAAATTGTTGAATTTCATTTTTGAGGGTCTCTTTACAAGAATTTGGGGTTTTACCTCAATTTTCTTATGAGTGTAATTGAATCTTTTTTCGTTCTTTGTTCCTGTAATTAAGTAGAACATTTTGGCTACTAATTGATGTCGTTTCAAATCCAAATTGAATCATTTTAATTTTTTAGGGTTTTAACCCATTTTTTTCATTCATGCACACAAGGTGCTTGATGAGTTGTATGTGTGACTACAGATTCACATGTTGGTGTGACTACAGATTCACACTTTGTTGTTGTGTGGCTAGAGATTCACACATTTTTGAAGAAGCAATTATAATTGCTATTGATTGATTGTTCAAGTTTTGAGGGTATAACCCATTTGATGGAGAAATTGAAGTGATTTCTCTTTGGTGAAGTGTAGTCATTGTACTACCTTGTTTTTCATGAATCTTAATTGCATTTTGCAATTTTTGTTGTCGGTGCCCGTATTGGGAGAATTGATTGTTCACACGAAGATGCTTTGATCTAACAAGTCGAAGATTTGCTTCCATGGTTGTAGTATGTAGTTCATATTCTTGTCCAAGCTTGGAGTTGTTCCAAGCCCAAGCTTGCGGGGGGGTGTCTATATATACGGTTCTTGTAAGAAGTGGGTTATTTCTTTATATAGCTCATCCTTTTGTATTGCATATAGTACTAGTATTAATGAGGTGTTAGCTCCTCATTTTGTAATAATGAGGAATATCAAATAATATCTTCTTTCTTTTCATTTGCTCTTGTTTCTTCAATTTATGTTCCTTAATTCAGAAATTGTTAATTCATCAATTGTTAATTCAACACTTTTTTCACCATTTTTTTTCAGGCCAATAATCTTAACCAAATCTTGAACCCATTGAAACCCATTTTTTTCCCTTTTGATACTATTTTCACTGATTTCTCGAAAAAAAAAATTCGAGATGAAAAATAATTTGGGTTTTCTGAAAATTCTAATGCAATTATCTCAAATTTTGATGATCTGGGTAAGTAATAATTACATTATTAATTCTCATAGAAAACGTAATAATCAAGATTGGAAAAAGCAGGATGAGAAGAAATTTCCACCATTATTACCATCTTTCAGTGATAATGGAAGGAGAAATTTTAAGTCGAAACAAATTCGGGAAAATAGAAGATTGGTAATTGTTAGGGTTTTGATGAAATACGTTTGAGAACTTTTTTATTTCTTTCATTAAAGAACAAGAAAGGGTAAAGGATGAGTTCACACTATCATTGCAATCTTAATTTTATTTTCTATATTCATATCACATAAAAAAAATCGATTTGTTGTCTTTTATATTACAAATCTGATTTAATCCTTCAATACACATTAATCTTCATCATTTTTCCTATTCTTTGATATAGATTCTAACTCACATTGTTGAATTTCATTTTTGAGGGTTTCTTTACAAGAATTTGGGATTTTACTGTAATTTTCTTATGAGTGTAATTGAATCTGTAACAGGCTCAAAATTCCTAATCTTTATCGTTCGAGTAATCATTTTTGATTGATTCTTAATTGATTCAATTTAATTCATAATTCTTGATTATTAAGCTCGAACTTTATTTAATTACTAAAATTTTGTATTCCAACTAATCATATTTTTACTTCTTGACTTTATTTCTTTAATAATTTATTTTCAAGTTTTTTTTACTTATTTAATTTCTTTAAAATTCTAATACTTGTTCAATTTCGTAGATCATTCTGAATATGAAACATTAAATATTTATTATTTCTAAATATAAAATTCCTTTTGATCCCTAAGGTTTTGATTATTACTTTGTATTACCAGAATTTCAAAATTGTTGAATTTAGTCTTTGGTTTGCTAAAACTTTACGTTTCGAATTGTTATTTCTTAATTAATTACGTTAAAGATTATTTTTTTACTACTTCAACACTTTTATTTAAACTATTATAAAGTTGTGTATTTAAACTTTAGTTTATGTTTTTAAGCTTGTTTAATACATAAACTAATTTTTTTTATCACCTAAACCTATTAGGTCAAAACCTACCCTAATATATTAAGCTTGTACACTTACATAAGTTAAACAAATGGACTAAAGATCAACACCCCTCCCCCTCCCTTATGTTGGATGGGTATGGCGTATATATATGAACCAAGATTTAGGCAAAAATTTTTTATCCAAAGTCATAACTTTTTGTCCCTAAAATATCTTCATATATATTTATATATATACACTACCTTTCTCCTAATACTTCACTTGGTAAAACAAAAAAAAAAAAAAAATTTAGAGCGCAACACCTCGCAATAAAGCACTCCTAGCCATGCATTATCAAAGCCTCTTGATTATTTTTTAATCTTCTTCCTAATTTCACTTTACAAAATAACACATATATCCATCTCATTTTTTTTCATAGCTAGTGAAACTCAAGAAAATGGAGCTTGGAACACTAACTTAAATCATCATTATTTTTGGGGTTGGAAAAATATATATATATATATAGAAAAAAGAAGATGACTTTTGGAGCATTGGAGCTTGGAGGACCTTACTTGTTATTTTCCTAACTAGTACTTAGTACTAATCCTTGGTGTTAATATGGTACAACTTCATACCCTACTCTTTATATGGAATTTTACATTATATTTACTTTATAATATGCAAAGTATGAAATATTTTGAGTATGTTTATGTAAAAAGTTAGTTTAATAAAGTTATGATTAAATTAAATTTAGTGTAGTTATGCTAAAAATATTTTTAGTATGTTAATAATGATATTTGGACATGTTAGGAAGTTGAGTGAACCATCATATAATAATGATGTATATCACGTACTATCTATGTTATAAACTACTGTTACTATGTTTAGGAATTATATAGAAATGTTATTATATTTGTTGGAATTTAGAGGTGCATAAATATGGTTATCTAACAATATTTAGAATGATTATAGTATATACTTCAAACACATGATTATGGTAATATTATAAGTACTATTTTTATGTAAGCCCTTTATTAGTTTATAAAGTTGTGTGTTTCATGAATATATATTTTTTATTTAGTACGGTTATGCTAAGGATGTTGTCATAATACTTTATCTTCTATGTTAAAGCAATCGTTATAGACTTATAGTTATATTAAATATTAAGTTATCATGTAACAGTTTTTATTAATTTAGTTTTTATATTAGTTAAATAAAATTAGAATTCACTATGATAAATTAATTAAATTAAGTTGTTTTAGTGAAAAAGACCAACAAATACTCATAGGCCATTCGATCACTATCATATAAAAAAAAGTGTTATTTACGAATTTAAATTATTACAAACTATTTTTATGATAATAATAAAAATAACAAGTTAAAAAGAAGATATATTTGAAAATATTTTTGCAAGTTATTCATATTTATTTTAAAGTATTTTCTTAAATACATGAGATTTTATAACAAAACGTAACTTTTGAGATATTAAATAGCTAGTTAGTACAAAATATATCTTTAGTTGACTACTTGACTAAATTTTATTTGAAATGATGTAAAAGTACATTTTTTTTATATATAAATTTGCCCTTTACGTGGCAGTAACGTACCTCTGTCACGGTTGAAAATGGTATCTTAATGGCTTAAAAGTATGGAACAGTAAAAGAATATGGTAAAAGTGTATAGTGGTGTCAATTAATTATATGTTCGTACTCTAATTATTATTTAGTAACTGTAATGTATTTATTTCCGTATTTTGAGCTGGATAGGGAGTTATGCTCGGCGTTAAGCACTGACCGATTCGATCCATAGTATGCTCGGCTGTCATCCATAGTATGTAGTTCATATTCTTGTCCAAGCTTGGAGTTGTTCCAACCCCAAGCTTACGCGGGGGGAGGGGGGGGGTTGATATATACGGTTCTTATAAGAAGTGGTTATTTCTTTGTATAGCTCATCCCTTTGTATTGCATATAGTACTAGTATATAATGAGGTGTTAGCTCCTCATTTTGTAATAATGATGAATATCAAATAGTATCTTCTTTGTTTTTACTTGCTCTTGTTTCTTCAATTTATGTTCTTTAATGAAGAAATTGTTAATTCATCAATTGTAACAAGTATAAAATAAACTAAATAACTCGTTTAGATGCACCTCGAAATCAGATGGAATTCGATATAAGATAATTATTCTATGTTTACTATGTTATATCTAGGCCTTTAGATTGTTGAATCTAAAGTAATGCTTTTAGATTGTTATATGTTTATTGATGCAAAACTTGAAAAGATTAAAAGCACCGAATCGAGATTACAAGTCTTTGTAACCTAATCAAAACAATTGCGGATTGGTCGGTATAGCTCTATACCGACTAATCTTCGACTATTTTGGACAATCGATATAGAATGGTAGGTAAATTTTGTTAGTTGGCATTTTAGTCGGAATTCCGACAAACTTTTGGTTGTAAGGTGTTTCGTCAGAAATCCAATTGTCCCACATAGTAGGAGTTTAGTCGGAATTTTCGATTGATTTTCTACTAAATTTTAGTCGGCAATTGTTGAATATCCTCCAGTACGAAATTAGTCGAAAATTTTTTAAAAATCGAAATTCAGAGTATTTCCAAAAATCAGCCATTTAAATAATAATTTAATTTACCGACTGATTTACCGACAAATAACAGTAGGAAATCAGGCAATAAAACGATAAAGATAAACCAAACTCAATTTTTATA
>CM033450.1:13370785-13448285 GCA_019425755.1 Amaranthus cruentus | reverse complement strand
GATATTGGCTGTGGGCAAGAACCAAAACCGCAGCCTTTGCCCAATTATTTTTTTACGCCTAATTTTTTTTAATTAAAGGCTGCTTATTCTATTAAACCGTAGCAAATGTTTAGCAGCAGATACGTTTTTTTCCACTAGTGCTTCTCTCAATACGTATGTCCATTAATCTACGAAATAACAATTTATGGAATCCGCAAAATAATTTAACAAAAAAACATATGGAAATTTAAAAAGTACAGACCAATTTGAGACTGCCAGTTAACCGCAAATTATTCGGTAAGAATTTTTTGACTGACAGTGCTTTTTAATCACGTTTTGAATTTTGAAATTACAATTGAATCCCGACTGAAATTCAGTCAATAAAAGGTCGATAATTCTTTTTAAAAAAAATTTAATGTGCTTTTCGGTCCAACTATTTTTTGCGTGATAATTATAAGAACTTATTAGAAGTAGTAGTTTTTCTCTTATTAATACTTTCTTATGCTAATAAATTGCAATAATCAAATTTTAGTATTTTTACGAGTTTTTTATATTTATGAAAAAAACAGATTGTTGCAACTAGCAGGGAAGAATTACTACAAGTAAAGAGTACGATGTTGAATTTTATTTGATTTGCACATTTTTATAATACATAGGAGAATTTAATTAAGAGACTACTACTTCTATTATGTACTTATAATTATCAAGAAATAAATGACTGCACCAAAAACCTCATTAAAAGTTTTTTTCATTATGTAATAAATATAACATAAATCATATATTTAAATTGATAAATAATGTAAATATGAGACAACTTTCTCCCTCTTCTTTCTCCCTGTAGATTTTTTCTCTCTGAAATTGGAACCTTCGGTTCCCATTTTCGGCCATGGGCAGAAGAGGTAGACCGGCGAAGGTGAAGGCAATCCCAATGAAGCAATCCCGTAGTTTCTCATCTAGAGAAGGCTCTTCGTCACCAATGAAGAGGTCTTTGTTTCAATCCACAAAGTGCGATTCTATGAGAACTTTGATGAACCCTATCGATTCGGTTTTTCCGTCAGCTTCTCAGGTGACGGTGGGCTTAAGTTGGGTCTCTGTGCTAAAATCATCAGGGAAGAAGCCATCTTAAGTCCCTGGAACGCCTTTTGTCCCTTCCAATTCTAAGGAACATACTGCTCCCGTGCTTGCTGCAGCTGTTAGTTCGAAGGAATCTTTTGCTCCATTGTTAGCGTCGCCTCAATAGGAGGTATCTGGTAAGCCTTTTTCTTCGCCTTCTCGTATTATTAGTCGCATCTTGAAAACTAGTATTAAGGATGAAGTTAAATATTGGGGATGTTGTAGTTTGTTATGTTACTAGAGCTAATCCCCCGCTTCAAGTGGTTGAGGGTTTTGTGAGGAAGATATGGAAAGATCAAGTGATTGATAAAATTGGTATGGTAAACCGTGGAGTCTTTCTTGTTCGTTTTGCGTCCAAAAAGGATCAAGACAAGGCTTGCAATATGAATGGCATCCTTTTTGATAAGAAACCTTTTATTGTGAAACCTTGTATCCCTAAGATTTCTTATGATAAGGCTAGTTTGTCTACGGTTCCGGTGTGGGTTAATGCTATAGCTGGGCATCTAAGGAAGGTGCTTAGGGAGGATGATGCAACCCTTACTAAGTCTCGGTTAATGTATTCTTGTGTTTTTGTTGATATGAATATCTCGAAGGGTTTTCCTAAGGAATTCTTTTACTCTAATAAACATGATGAACTTATAGCTCAACAAGTTCAATATGATTAGGTTCCTGTTTGGTGTGCCATATGTTCCCAATTTGGTCACATTCTTACCGATTGTCGTATTGGCAAACCTTGACAACCTCTTGTAGTTGATGAAAATATTTTTAGAGCTTTTACGAAATCGTTTCGGGATAAAGGAAAGTCCAAGGAGCAGGAGGCAGGCCTTTCAGGACAATTTGGGCAGCCTAGTCAGGTGCTAAAGGTTGCCCAAGGGTCTAAGGAGGCAGTTCTTGAGGTTTGTGTAATTGGGAAGCCAAACGCTGAGGAGCACTTTACCTATGATCTAAAGGATAGCCTTGATGGTCTACACACGGGAAATTCATTTGCAGTTTTGAATTATCACTCGGAGCATGATCATGATGGTCAAGTGGAGTCACAAGCTGGAATAAAAGCATTAGGGGTTGACCCCATCCAAGGTCATGATTAATTTTGGTGCTTGGAATGTTAGGGGACTTAATAAGGTTAATAAATAACTTGAAGTAGCACACTTTATGTCGGAGTTTAATATTAGTCTTATTGGTCTTCTCGAAACTAAGATAAAGAGATCAGCTCTTGGTGCTCTTTATCTTAAAATTTTTTTCCCGAATGGTGTATTAATAGTAACATTGCTTGGCGTGATGGGGGGAGAATTATTGTTGGATGACAGAACGAGGATATCCAAATTGATATTCTTCAGTATGATAGCCAGTATATTCATGTTATGGGAGATCCTAGAACAGGAGCTCGTTTCCATTGTACTTTTGTTTATGGTTCTTGTTCGGTTCATGAATAGAATAAGTTGTTCATGAGTCTGTAGGCTACAGTGGATCAGTAACTCTATCATGACCCCTTAGGTCATTTTAGGAGATTGTAATTGTGTGGAAAATTTTGATTACCGTCATAGGCAGCCCATTCGTCTCCAAGAAATTCAATTGTTTCAGGAATGTTTTAAATGGTGTGGTTTACATGACATTCATTATACTGGTCTTTTTTTACATGGACAAACAAGCAGGTGGGCTCGAGACATGTCTTGAGCAAAATAGATAGGGTTCTTGGTAATGATCTTTGGGATGAGGCCTTTCCTTTAGCTACAGTTACCTTTTTCCCTGAGGACTTGTTCGACCACTCCCTAATGTAGGTCACCTTCTCTGCTCCTCAGAAAGGACCTTTTTGCTTTTTAACTATTGTGCTTCAAAAGATGATTTGCTTGACAAGGTTAGGCGTATTTGGACCATGAATATAAAGGGACACATCACTTATCAAATATCTCAAAAGGTTCTTATTTTGAAGAAACAATTAAGACTGTGGTATGGCAAGGAACAACATCAACTTGAGGTGCAAAAAACTTAAGTTTATTTATCAAATGTGGAGCTTCAACTCCATGATCAGCCTAGTAATGAGGAGTTACCCACTAAAGAACGTCAGGATTCTTCTCATTTACATCAATTAATGAAGGATCTTAAAGCAACCATGCGACAAAAAGCTAAGATGAAATGCATTCAACTTAGAGATGAGAATACCAGGTTTTTCCACTAAAGCATTAAACAGAGGCACATAGTCAATAGGATCATTCTTTTTCATCTTAAGGGGGTAGATATTACGGATCCTTGTGTGATCCAAAAGGCATTTTATCTTATTTATATTAACCTTTTTGGTACTCAGCTTGAAAATAGGGCTAAGATTAAACTATATGTTGCTCAAAATGGCCACATTTTGTTGGATTCTCAAAGGAACTTACTAAAGTTATTTTTCAGTAAGGAGGAAATCAAGGCGACAATGTGGAGTATTCCTGATGAGAAATCCCCAGACCTGGATGGGTATAATAATAGGTTTTATAAAGCTTCGTGGGATGTTGTGGGTGATGATGTTGTCTAGGCTATCTCTCTCTTCTTTTGTAATGGGAAGATGCCCAAAAGCTGGAATACTGCCACTATTAACTTTATCCCAAAAGTACATTGTCCTTCTCATCCAGGTGATTTTAGACCAATCTTTGGTTGTCAAGCTTTTTATAAATGTATCTCCAAGTTGATATGCTCAAAACTCCAGCTGGCCATTGTTAGCTTAATCAACCATGCCCAAGGAGCTTTTGTCATCTCTGGTAGGAGCATTATGCATAATATCTTGTTGTGTCAGGATTTGGTTAAGCAATATACTAGGCAACACTGTGCCCCTTGCTATTTAGTTAAGATTGACCTGCAGAAGGCCTATGATACCATGGATTGGATGTTTATTAAGTACATGTTGGTTGCCCTTAATTTTCCTAATCATTTTATTTTCATAGTGATGACTTGTATCACCTCTACTAGTTATTCCTTGTTGATTAATGGTTGCCCCACCCCTATTTTTCAAGATAGGAGAGGTTTGCATTAAGGTGATCCCTTTTCCCCTTTATTATTTGTAATAGGTATGGAGTATCTATCTAGAATCTTGAGAAGTGTTGAAGATAGCTATGGTTTCCATCGTAGATGCAGGAGAATCAAATTATCTCATCTTTATTTTACTGATGATTTGATGCTAATATGTAAGGGGGATGTTTATTCGAACTCTGTATCATTGCATTCAAAGTTTCTCCCAAGCTTTAGGTTTACATGCCAATACATCTAACTCTGTCATATACACTACAGGGGTTGCTTCTCATATTCGAGTTACCATTGGTGATCTTACTCGTTTTTCCTTTGGTGCTCTCTCTTTTAGATATTTGGGTGTTCTTCTCTCATCTAAGCACAAGTCTATTGCTGAATGTGAACAATTAGTTGATAAGATGACAAGCAGAATTCAAAATTGGCATGCCAAACATTTTTCATATGCGGCTAGACTTTAACTCATACACCTTGTTCTGATGGCATATCTTCTTACTGGTGCCAAATGTTCATTTTTCCAAGGAAATTCGTCAGTTATATTAATGCTATCTGTAGATCGTTTTATGGTTTGGGACTGCAGACTCCCACAAACCAGGGTTGGTAAATTGGAAAGAGCTTTATAAACCAAAGAAAAATAGAGGCCTTGGCATTCACAACCTCTATTTTTGGAACCAAAATGTTGTGGGAAAGATTATATGGCATATTTTTATAATGAAAGAGTCACTGTAAGTTAGATGAGTGCATGGTGTATACATCAAAGGAGACAAATGGGAGTTATTTAATGCTCCACCCACGGCTAGTTGGGTGATGAAGAAATTTTGATTCATCAAAGACACATTAATTCAGTGAATTTCTCAAGATTCTCACTATATTAAGTGAGTATATGTTGAGGCCTTCAAGACATGTGCCAAAGTTCTATGGAGATTTGTGGTTTGGAACAGAATGTCTATTCCACGACATCGTTTTTGTGTATAGCTTATGACTTTTGAGAAGCTTAGGATAAGTTATGAACTATTGGTGTGACAACTGATGACCTCTGTCCTCTATGTGCAACAACTAAAGAAACGGTTCATCACCTTTATTTTGAGTGCCCTTTTAGTGGCAAATGTCTTGATGGCTTAGAAGCATGGGCGGGTTTCCGTTTCAAGCATATTGCAACAATGGACTTCTGCAAACTGAAATAAAGAAAAAACAACAGGCCATGTGCACCATATATGCCTACACAGTTTATGCTATATAGAGGAGTAGAAATACTATTGTTTAGGATCATTTAGTGCCACATCTGAACCACATAGTTATGCAGATGCAAAAAGAAACCGATCTTCGGCTTAGATCACTTGAGTTTTCCTGATCTGTGCAGCTGCTCTATTTTAGAGGGATATGTTTCTGTGCTGCTGCTTTCTTGTTGCAGATGCTCTTTGTGTTGCCGCCTTTTTACATTTCGCTTGTTGATGGCAATTTATCAATTCGAGTTTTTTTTGCTGGCTTTTTGTCGATCTTTTAGGCTCTGTACAATTTTTCTAATGTGTGTTGCCTTTTTTGTCTCTCCTTTCTCGTATGCATATGAAGAGTGTGACGAGGAAACCCTACATAAAAGATGAACCTCGTTTCCATAGTGATGCAAATAAGTAAATTGAGTTTCCATGTTTTGGTGTATATTGGTGTTTTTTCTGGTGAATAAAAAAGATTTTTATTTGCCAAAAAAAATTATGTAAATATGACATTTATAGAAATAACACACCTTGATATTTTGTTGAATACTTGTACGATATTTTTTTAAGAAAAAATTAAATTGCTTAGGATAGGGAGAAAGAAATTTTTGGGAGAGGAGTGAGAGTAGTGTGCGGAAAAGGGTATTTATAGATGGAACAGGGTGGGAAATTGAAAATTTAAAATTCTGACTTTCTACTCACAGAACCCTACCACCCCTCCTCTTGAAATAATTCCGACCAAAAACCGACTAGTCAGTATTTAGTCGTGTTTTCCTACCAAAATCCATCTGGTAGGAATTTAGTCGAAAATTCCGATTAGTCGGTAAACGGTATTTTCCGACTGTTTAGAGGCAGTCAGTGGGGTCAGTCGTACACGCTTTTTTTTGTAGTGTTGATGATTCTATTATTCTTGAATCCTAAGAATAAGACGATCTTAGTCAAGACTTGTACAAATAATTGTGCTTATTATTATTATCCTTCAATAAATCTTACATTCTCTACTTCAATAAGATATTACCTTCATTTGAGATGTAATCCTTTATATACAGGCTAAGAAAATAGAAATATCATCATTATCAACAACAACCCAATATCCCGCTCGAAAAACAGGGTCTAGGTGAGGGAATGTGACGGACAATCCATATCCGTACTCCCTTGAGGAGGAATACTAGAGGAAAGCGGTCAATTTTACCCACAGAAGGTGAGGGCCCTGCAAAGAGAGGAATAAATTAGCACAGTTGCTTGGAGATCCTTAATACCTGCATAGGGACCACAATAGTTAAAACAAAGATTGGGATACCATAAAAGACCCGATGGATAAAAAGGATAAGGGGTAGGTAAGAAAACAGCTAGGCATCAGGGCTAGAAAGACAACTAAAGAGAACATTTACTAGTCTAAAACGTGAATTTGGCGTCTCCAACTATTCCTATCCCTAGTCAGGTTCTCAGAGAGGTGCAGTTCACTCAAGTCGTCCTTAATCTGCTAAACCCACGTTTTCTTAGGCCTTCCTCAGCTCCTCTTACTCTCTACTATACTGGTTTCTATCCTTCTAACGGGTGCCTCTATTGACTTTCTTTGCACATGCCCAAACCATCTTAATATTGTCAAAGTAGATATATTCCTGAATTCTATGAATCTACATATTCTTGAACTCTATAAGTCTATATATTTGAAGCCACATCCAAATTTTAATATTGTCAAAGTCTAGTGGGAGAATTTTCTGTGGACGTAGAAAAAAAATTTGAAATAACCACATCAATATGTTCATATCTAATTCTATTACACAAATTTATATTTAACAAAACTAGAAAGTTAAATATTGGGATAAAGTCAGAGTTGAAGGACAGTCGGTGTCAGATGCGAGTTAAGCTATCGGATTTTATATGAGATCTAACTCCAATGCAACATTGATATAAATTCGAATTTTTTAATCAGATCTCAAAGTCGACTTTATGTTCCTCGAATCAATAAATCGAATAAGATTTTATTTCTTGAGTCAATTTGGATAAAGGTAGGATTCAGACATAACTGTCATCCCTATTACTAGCCATAATTCTACATAATTAAACAAAAATAAAACAAAGAATTTTAAACTATTGATTAAATACTAGTACTAGGAGTATAAAACAAAACTAATTATTAAACATTTAATAATTTAACAAATAATGAATAATTAATTAAATAATTATTTAAGAAAAAATTAACTAAAACAAAAAATCAAAAAACAAAAATAAATAAAAACAAAAAATTATGCTTTTAATGTAGTTTGCGTAGTTAAATCTTGTATCTCCAAGCTTCAATTGCAAGAATTGAAACTTTTAATACAAAATTAAGTGAATTTTAAAGGGAGAAGAGAGTTAACAAAGTTTTTAAAGAAGGATGAAAGAAGTTATATATTTATGAAAAACATGTGACAACACAATGAAAAACATGACGATAAAAAAGAAGTTATTTAAACTTTTCACTTCTTATTTTTTAGCCATCTTTTCAATTGTGTCGCTACCGTTTACCATAAAATTTTCAATTTCCCCCGCCCTTTCAAAAAAGCTCTGATTTTTCTCATTTCATCAAACTCAATGCTTGTTCAACGTAAATACAACGCATATGATTTTTTGTAAATGTTCTAGACATGATGTTTTTAAAATATTTTGATTGATTTCCCGATAAAAAAATTATTAAATAAAATTTCCTAAATTTTGTTTAAAATTAATTTTTTTCGATACTTTTGAAGTAGAATTCATCATTCATATTGCTTTAACAGGGGCGCAAAAATTGAGAATTTCAGTGAAGGCCCTGTGCAATTTTAAAAATTATAATTTTTTTTAACAATTTTGTATCTTTAAAATCCTAACAAATAGCAAGTAATATAATATTGGGGCCTCTAATTTTTCGAGATCATGTGCAGTCGAACATGTTAAACATGCTCAGTAGTTCTATTGTGTTTTAATACACGATTAAGTAGCTAAGATTGAGTGAAAGAATTTAGTTTAGAGATGTTTTTAGAGATAAAATTCCAATTGCACTAGAGTCAAAAAGAGTGGTGACATGAATAAAATGTAGGTAATGCCTAACTTGAAAGAGCATTCACATCAGTGCTATTCTAATCTCGTTCTTCTCCATGAGTATCTTGTGTTGATATTTAGCCTTCACTATTATCAACATTTGATCTCTTTGTAATTTATGATTTGTAATTTGTAATTTGTAAACATAAAATTTACCATATCTCTTTAATAATGTGAATTGATAAACAATCAATTTAACCATAAAGCGGTATACTTTCAACTTGTTGGTCGGTTACATTTCCTGTGTATAAAATTGAATTAATTAACTATATTTAAATTATGCAAAGTAGTATCGAGTAATATGGATAACGTAAAATTGAATCTTATCTCAGTTGGAATAAGTATTGACTTTTCTACGTAAAATCTTGCGATTGATTCTCACTTTGCATGCTCTTCTCTCAGTCTATCATGTAATCCAAAGTAATACTAACAATAAACAATAGCAAATACTAATACTCCTTTTATTTTTTTATTTTTCTCATTATTTTTTCTCGGATATCAATGCAAATTTAAAATTCAAACAAATTTAATTTTTATTTCTAAAAATTATTTTAAAAAATTGAAATATATACATTGAGATTTATAAAGATTCTACATAATTATGTTTTTCAAAACCATAGTGAAAGTTTAACTTTAAAAGTTACTTCCTCCGTTCTAAAATACTTGCAATAAATACATTTTTACACAATCTAATATGTTTGTTAGATCGTTTATACCGATAGATATTATGAACATATGCGACGAGACGAATAAAGATTGCACTTGATTATATGTTCTTTCTTTTATAATAGCCAAAATATATAACTTACCATAGAATGATAAATAGCGTAAAAATTAGTTTGTTGCAAATAATATAAATGGAGAAAGTATATGTTGTGCGACAGCGGAAGCCAAGATCGAAAAACAATAATGAAAGCAATAAAGATGGGGCCTTTATATAGTATACCTCATAATAAAAAGAAATTAGGTTAAGTAAAACAAAAGAAACCGCCAAAAACAAAGAATAACCGGCCAAAACATGGAAAAACCAACTTCCCGCAAAAATTGTTGTACTTCGCGCTCCGCGTAGATCTACGCTCCCCGTACACTACTTTCTGACCAAAACAAAAGACACTCTGCCCCACGTGTAATACTCCACAGCCCGCGCGTCCGTGCCCCGTGTAGTACTCCGCACCCCATGCACATCGACCAATCTCTTGATTCATCTTAAACCCGATCTTAGACTCGGTTCGAGTCACAAATCCCAACACTCTCCACCTTAACGAGAACCCCTAGTCAACCACTACCTCATCAAATCATAGTGAACAAAAAAATTCTCAAGCCAAAATCGATGCAAGACTCAAACATAAGCCATACATCCCGACAAGTCTCCAACCAAGACCCATCCCGATAAGTCTTCAACCAAGACCCATCACATACTCGTTTCCAAGTAAAACAACTCATAATGTGCAACTAGCATTACAAGTCACTCATAATGCTCCACTTGCATCACGAGTCCACGAGACAAGCTTCACCTTGAGGTTGTGAACACCTCCACCTATGAGCTCCCTCACACCGCCCCTAAGGGCCTATGCCACAGAATCCAGCATAGTAAAGAATGTACTAGAACTATCAGAACATCCTACCTTCTTTACCTCTATCTTCATGTACGTGCATTCCGAATGAAATCTGATGATGCCATGCTTCTCCTGAACATCAAGTATCCAATCACTAAACACACAATCGTAGTACACAAAAGCTAACTAAGGTTGATCACAAAGAACCATCACCGAGATCATAGCACAATCAAACTCAACGAACACAACCCAAGCTTCAACCGATGTAACTAAGCATCTAACATCATTCCCGTACATAGGAAACACAATAGTTGATCCAAGCGAATCATAGAGAGAACAAATCTCTACCTGTCAGTGCCCCCACCCAGGTTAAGTCACAAACCTGCAAATGACACTTCTAGCATGCGCAAAACAAGTACACATCACAACATACTTCAAACACCGAACCATAATTCTAGACATGTAGACCGATTTATCCTCAAAATGAGGTGATATAATTGAGCTAAGTAACACTACCAGTCTATACAACAGTTTCCACACTCTGCTCATACGTAAGGTCATAGCAAACCACTGCGCCCGCTCACTATACTGTACAACGTGCTCATAATTTGGAGGTTCAAGTGACTCCACAAAAATGGCTACCAACCTTGCCAAACCCACAAGGTTCAATGCATAACCTACCACATTTATAGAAACCAAAACAACATTCCCTACAACCAACTTATTAGACTTTTCAATAACACATATAGGCTTTTCTTGAAACCATCTAGATCAGAGGAATGTTCCCTGTACTGACTCCTTTAAACTATCCCCAGAGATAAAGATAGGACCAGAAATCACAGTCAGAGAGAAGCCTGGGGCAGCATCAACACCATCAATCCGGGGTCAAACAAAAATGGATGAGGGGTTAACCTCATACTCCACCTCAACTTCGGTACTACTATCACCTTAACCAGCTACTGCAAGATACACTACAGCACACCAAAGCCTAACAAGACTCCAATACATGACATAGCACGATACCCTATTGAGCCACACCACACACATACTGGTCACCTCTAATCCCGTGTGTAAACCTCAATCGAACAAACTAATCCAGTACCTACTCAACTACTAAGTACTAAAGAGCATGCATAAGACTCTCCCTAACAAGGTCCAATTCGCTATTCTTGTAACACCGTTCTGCAATGGTGTTATCCCATAGGTATGATGCTGCACAATACCTAAAACACAGAACATAAAAATCCACAAAACGAACTATCCAAATGTAGCCAACTAACCATCTTACCATACAAGTGATTATGAGCTTCAATGCTAAAGTCACACCTGTGTTTTTACCCAAACACCCAATGCTTGTCTTCCTTAAGGTAGGCATCCTTGACACATGTAAGACGATTTCCAATGGACATTTCCAGGCCTCTACTCTCACCCATATGACCATGCCTATCCGAAACCGTCATCTCTTGGTGACAAGTAGAAGCACTAATTGTAGAACTAAGTAGCGTAAAATCCTGAAAGACATACAGGGATTTCACCTTGACACCCCTAAGTATCAAATCCGAATCCTTAAAGATACTCACTTCCCCCTTGCTAAACTCGCCCTTGAGCCCCAAATCATTTAACGTCCCAAGCGAAATCAAGTTCTTCCCAAATGCAGGAACATGCCTCACGTTAGTCAAAGTAACCCTTCTCCCATCACTAGCCAGTCCGAAGTCTCATGGAACCAATACCTACTACATCACATGGAGTATCGTTAGCAACGGTAACTGAACCCCCAAAACAACACTCATAAGTATCAAACCAATCCCAAGGAGGATCATATGAAACGAACTACCAAAATCAAGAACCCAGCTATCAAACAAATCATTAGACTCAACACAACTAATCAATGCTAAGTCTTCATCCGAATCATAGCTTTTCTTCTATTTACTTTGAACTACTGTGGCCTGAGATTTATTCTTTGATTCTGGACATTTAGACCTAAAATGTCCTAGTTCCTAACAGTGATAACATATTACAGTCCTAGCATCGTTACTATTGTTAGACCCCTTGTTTATTTCTAAAAATTTTACCCGACCTAACAACTAGTTCACTGCCATAATCATTATTATGACTCGTCGTCTTTTGACGCAACTCCCTAGTATAAAGCGCTACCTTCACTTCCTCTATGGTCAACGAGTCTTTGCCAACCACAAAAGACTCCACAAAGTTTTCATAACTATTCGGTAGAGAAACAAGCAATATTAATGCTACATCCTCATCATCTATCTTAACCTCTAAATTACGCAAATCCATTAAAATAGAATTAAGATTTTCAAGATGATCTCTTAATGGCGTACCTGACTACATCCTGAGGCTAAATGACCGATGTTTCAGTAACAATTAGTTTGTTAATGATTTCGTCATGTACAATGACTCCAGTTTTTATCATAATTCTGCGGCCGTCTCCTGATTAGCAACCTCTGTGATGATATGATCATTAAGACTTAACAAGATGGTAGAATGAGCCTTCTCTTCCATCACTACTAATTGTTCATCAATCCATCCGTCTCCAGATCCCGACGTAGATGTCGCACTCTTTGGGATCAACGCACGCCAAATCTGCAACTGCTTTAATAACACCTTCATCTGAATCTCCTACCATTAAGTTTCTCAAGCCTTATTGTAGAATCTTCTACCATTGTTTCCCTCACAAACTCTTCCTAGGATTAAACATGAGCTCTGAATTGTTGTGCGACAGCGGAAACCAATATCGAAAAACAATAATGAAAGCAATAAAGATTTAAACAAACAATAAATAATATCACACCGAGAAATTTAACGTGGTTCACTATCAATGTGATAGCTACAACCACCGGCACCGAGAATAAACTTTCACTATAATGTGGGAGATTACAAAATGAATACGAGACACCACAACAATGGCTCTCCAAGCTTTTTCTCTCTTAGTTTTCCTCACTTTGTGTTGCCTGCCCTATTTCTAATTACATAGGACCTTTATATACTATACCTCATTATAAAAAGAAATTAGGTTAAGTAAAACAAAAGAAACCATCAAAAACCAAGAATAACCAGCCAAAACGTGGAAAAATGCAGTGCTCTGCGCCCCTCGTAGATCTACGCGCCCCGCACAAGCACGCCCCACGTAAAACTCTGCGGCCCGCACACTACTTTTTTACCAAAACAGAAGATACTCTGCGCCCCGTGTAATACTCCGCACATCGACCCATCTCTTTATTCATCTAAAACCCGATCTTAAACTCGATTTGAGTCACAAAATCCCAACAATATATATTACAAATAAGAACCAAAAAGAACTGAGGATATAATTTTAAACTCAATTTAAATTTAATGTCTTATTATCAAAGCATGAAGGTGCAGTTATGAATAATGAAACATAGTTGACCATAGGTCCGCAAATTTTAATCGTGTATTTTCGTTAAAACATATTTTTAAGCATCTTTAGGATTTCCACTTTTACTACACATATGGAGTTTTCTTGTTAGAATTAGATTTGAGATGAGTTGGGCTTAATCTTTGAGAGACTATCTCTAATTTGGTTGGCCCATAAAGAAAAATATAGAGTAACAATAGACATTAAGTTTAATTAATAGGTTGGACCTAAGAGACGTATCTCAGAAAGACGATCTATCAGAGACTGGCTGATTTACATATCAAATTCTATTGTCTCATATTTATTCCTTCTCTCCAAAATTGCCAACAATGTTTACAATAAGACTACTTTTTTATTAATACGTCTTATCGATGAGACATCTTAATATGAGCTCGTTCAATTTTAATGTATTAAAAAAATAGTAAAATACAGTTTTAGAATATGGCATTTTTCTGTTGTTTATGTTTAACTAATTTTATTTTTTTAATATGAAGAGTTTGAGCTGCGTGTATGGGCATGTCTCACAATGAGACGATCTCATACAAGACTTGTTGTTATAATAATTACTCCATCTGTCTCTCTTAATTTGCAGCACTTTTATATTATTTTGTTTCATACATATCACACCATTTCTTTTGTTGGTAATGTTTTCACCCTCCTTTTTTAATCTCATTTACACACTTATTATATTTCTTCATATTAATCACATAATTATATCACCCCACTTTTTTTTTGTCATATTCTCCAATTAAATTTCTCCAAGTTGTATCCAGCTTGGGCATACTCAAGAGCTATGTAGGCATGTTGCTCAAGTGCTTATGTCTAGCTCACAGGTTACTGAGGTTCTTGTTGTCTCTGTTGTTGATGCCCTTGCTGCACTAGTCCAAGATATAGATCCTGGGGCTTTTCAGGTTGTTAGGGGTCGTCCTAGAAAGGATGTTGTAAATCTTGAGCAACCTCCTGGTTTTGATATAGCTACACAGACTCTTGATGTGAGGCAGGAGGTCATTGCCCTTGTGCAAACCTCTAATGCTACTGTGGTGTTGACCTCTAATGGGTTTGAGATTCTTGGGGTGTTTGATGGTGATCCTGATGTTAATAATTCCATGCTGTGGGTGTTACCCCATTAGAGCAATGATTAATATCATTGTGTGGAATGTAAGAGGTCTAAATAGTGCCAATAAACAGTTTGAGGTTGCAGAGTTTCGTACTGCTCATAACATTGACCTATTTAGTCTTCTTGAAACTAAGGCGAAGAGAAGTGGTTTGGGGCAACTGTATCAAAGATTATGTTATAGTTGGTCTCTTACTAGTAACCTTCCTTTGGCATAAGGGTCGTAGGATAATTGTTGGTTGGAAGCTGAAATTCCTTAAGGTTGATATTCGTTGCTGTAGTAGTTAGTTGATTCATGTGTTTTTGACATCTATTATATGGGCTCCCTTCTTTTGTACTTTTATATATGAGGCTACGGAAAAGAATGATTGTTTGCATCTTTTCTCTCAGTTGGAGTCTATCTCTAAGGATATTGATAAGCCTTGGATAGCTCTTGGGGATTTTAATTGTATTGCTAATTTTAATAAGAGAATTAGTCAAGCTGTTCGAATGCAGGAGATTATGTCTTTGGGGAATTTTATGTCCTCTTATGGATTGACAGATATGAAGTTTTACGGTCGGTTTTATTCTTGGAAAAATAAGCAGCTTGGTGATAGGCGTGTCTTTAGTAAGATTGATAAGGTTTTGTGTAATGATGTATGGGTTGATCAGTTTCCTAGAGTGGAAGCTATCTTTTGAGGGTACTTTTGATCACTCGTCAATGGTTATCCTGTTCCTTCCTCCTCGTCCTAAAACTTGTTTAATTCGATTTTGCAATTTTTGGGCTCAGAAGGATAATTTCCTTATAGTTGTTAGCAAAACCTAGCATAAGGAGATTGAGGTGTATCTCAGTTTCCAAATCCAATCGAAGCATCATCTTCTTAAGAGAGAGCTTAAAGCAGCAATCCATAAGGGTAATGTTAAGGCCATCCTTGATGTGACAGATTTTAGAATTAAGCAGGTTTAGGAGACTCTTCATTCTTGTCCTCTTGATATGTAGAGTTCTACTACTGAGATTGAAGCTGCTAAGGCTTATCATCAAGCCAAATCGGATTATCAGTCCTACATCCAATAAATTTCTAAAATCTAATGGTTGACTTATGGAGATGAAAATTCAGTTGTTTTCTATCAGAGCATAAGGCGTAGAAGAGTTCACAACAATATTCATGTTATTCATGTGAATTGAGCTCTTGTCTGTGATATTGGTAAAATCCACCAAGCTTTTCTGTCTTTTTATTCTAATTTGTTATGTTGCAAAATAGAAAACAGGAGGCATCTTAATATGAACATCATCAATGTTGAACCTGTGTTAAATGATGAGTTTAGAGGCCAACTGAGTCTTTCTTTTAGCCCTAATGAGATAAACATGCTCTATGGAGCATCCCAAATGGCAAGGCTTCAGGTTTGGATGGATATAGTAGTAAATTTTATAAGGCTGCTTGGCCTGTCATTGGAGATGATGTCATTTCTGCCATCCAACATTTTTTTGTTTCTGGGAAACTTCTGAAAGCTTGGAACAGTACAACGATTACTTTAGTGCCTAAGGTTGAGTGTCCTACTAAGCCAGGAGATTTTATGTGATACCCCAGATTTATCGTTAAAAAGGATTGATAGACTACTCATATCAACAAGGTGCATCTTCTTTTCTAGGGAGCCCATTTGCTAAGAACTCCACAGTTAAGCGTGTTTGGTGGGGAGCAATCTTAGGATGGGTGACCTCCTGGGAAGTTTTCCTGGGTGCGCACGAGTGAGGCCAAAGTGCGCTGGAAAGACTTGTGTTGGTCTGTGAGGCCAGTCTACAGTCTCCATGAGTAGTCACCGGTGGTCCGTTGGGCCGGGGTGTTACAAATGGTATCAGAGCAACCCTGCGACCGTGGCTGATTATGTGTTCAGTGCACCTAGCAGGGGAAAAGATCCTGAAATGACGGTCCAACGAGGACGTTGTATTCCTAAGTAGGGGTGAGTGTGATACCCCAGATTTATCGTTAAAAAGGATTGATAGACTACTCATATCAACAAGGTGCATCTTCTTTTCTAGGGAGCCCATTTGCTAAGAACTCCACAGGAAGTTTTCCGGGCGCAGCAGTGAGGCCAAAGTGCGCTGGAAAGACTTGTGTTGGTCTGTGAGGCCAGTCTACAATCTCCATGAGTAGTCACCGGTGGTCCGTTGGGCCGGGGTGTTACATTTTAGGCGTATTGCTTGTTGTCACACAATTTACAAAGTCGTATCCAAGTTGATTTGTTCTCGTCTGAGCTCTGTTCTTGGCTATCTCATTAGTCAAAACCAAGGTGCTTTCGTTGCAGGCAGGAGTTTATTCATAACATCCTGCTATGTCAGGACTTGGATCGCCATTATTTCAGGAAAACCTGCTCTCCTACTATGGACTTGGAGTTTATTGGGGAGATGTTGATTGATTTTGGGTTCCCACTTCATTTTGTCAAGATCATCTTTACTTGTATCTCCATTGCCTCTTTTTCCTTGATTATTAATGGTAAGCATCTTCCTTGTTTGAAAGCAAAAAGGAGTCTACGACAAGGTGATCCTGTGTCTCCTTTCCCCTTAGTGCTTGGGATGAAGTACCTTTTAAGTCTTTGAAATGTGCTAGTAATACCCCAGATTTCAAACACCATCCTCGATGTAGACCTATGCAGCTTAATCACTTGTGTTTTGCTGATGATCTAATGTTGTTTAGCAAGGGTGATCTCCATTCAATTCAAATTATCCATAGTGGGTTGAAGATTTTTGCTCACTCCTCGGGTCTTTTTGCTAATGATTCAAAATTAGCTATTTACCTTGCTAGGGTGAGTCAGGATCAGAAAGATCTCATTCTTCAGCATATCAATTTGCCTTTAGGAGTTCTTCCTTTTAGATATCTTGGAGTTCCACCTAACTCTAAGAGCTTATTTGTTGCTGAATGTGAGAAGCTTGTTGATAAAATCACGAGCAGGATTCGAGGCTGGCAAGGTAAGAAACTTTCTTATGCAATAAGGCTTCAATTGGTTAATTTTGTCTTAATAAGTGTGACTATGTATTGGTGTCAAATTTTCCTTTTGCCTAAGAAAATCATTAGGGCTGTAAATTCTATTTGTCATTCTAAACTGTGGCATTATGATGATCGTAGTGGTAAGGCTGGTAATGTTAATTGGAATGACCTGTGTAAACCGAAAAAGGAAGGTGGTTTAGACATTCGAAATCTTGAGGCTTGGAATTTAACTACCATTGGTAAAACTGCCTGGTACGTTAGTCGTATGCATGAATCTCTCTGGATTCGTTATATTCATGGCGTGTACACAAAGGGAGGTAATTGGTTGATCATTAACCCCCCTCCTACTACTAGCTGGACTCTTAGGAAGTTGTGTAGGGTCAGGTTGAAACTTGGTAACTGGATGACTGTTGAGGCTTACAACATTAAGGATGTCTATAAGGATAAAATTGGTTCTCACCTTGTTATGAATTGGAGTAGAGTTGTTTGGCACATGACTTCCCTTCCTAACGCAAGAGTTGTCTTTTGGCTAGCTATGCTTAACAAACATAAAACGAGGGATCATTTGAAGCTCATTGGTGTTATCGAGGATGATTTCCGCCCTTTGTGTTGTCTTGCTATTGAATCTGTTGTGCATCTCTTCTTTGAATGAAGATACAATCGTGCTTGCATCACTCAACTCAGCTCATGGCTTGGTATTTCTATCAGATCTCTTGCGATAAATCCAAGCAATTAGAAGGTTCCTAAATTTATGAGGAAGATTGTTGTTTCTTCTATTTATAGTCTCATTTATTATCTTTGGTAGTCTAGGAATGATTGTATTTGCAGTCTTAAAGTTTTCTTTCCTACTGTGGTTGTAAAACGTGTAATGCATGAGACTAAGCTTAGATTTTTAAGTCTGTACCCTTGTTCTCCTAGTCTTGATACTCCTTGGTGTAAGCGTCTGTTGGAGAGTGTCTAATCTCCTTTAGCCTTATCTAAAGGTTTATCAATTTATGTGCTGTATTGCTTGGGTGGATTAATAAAAATCTTTTTTCTTTGTCCAAAATTTTTTTTCCCATTTCACTAATAAATTTTAGGTGCATTCTCATAGGGACAGAGTAAATACGTAGTTCCTAATACTTGTATTCATCGGTGGATTTATATTAGCTCCATGTGGCATTTGTCTATGGGAAATTAAAAAAAAGGCATAACTGCTTTAAGTTTCTAAAACGCGATACTTTTAACGTTCGTTAATTTGTTACATTGTATTTCATTTTGTTGGACTTAGTTTTCATTATAACTTTGAGCTTTCATTATATGAGGATGACGTTAATTATACTTCATAAATTTTTTGAGTTGCCATAATTTGATGTGAGGAACATATTATATATCACGTTTTTTAAAAAGTGTAAACGGTCGGTAGAGTGTGCGTGTATGGGGAATGTTCAACCTCTAATGCCCCAAGCTTGGCTCGCCGGCCAACTTTATCGTGTCTAGTCCTCGAGAATAAAAATAAACACCACTAGGAATTCACAACTTTACTACATTTTTCTAGAGTCAAATCCCACCACATTTTTGGGTTAGCCCCCACCTCCCTTTATTTTGTTTTTATGTATCCATCATTATATGCCTATATTATACCTTATATAACTTATATTCCATGCACCATTACACTATTTCTTAATTACCAATTTAGCTTTTTAACATGATTATGATTAGGAGTATATATTATAAAACTAGAGCACTATACATGAACCAAGATGTCTTGATAATTTTCATCTTTTTGTAACCTTTAGTTTCACAAGATAAGCATCTAGCTATATATTATGTCTAGGTTTAAGGTATCTTGGTTTTTAAATAATCTATGGTAGGTTGTTTGATTGTTTCACAAGCCTTTGTCATTATGGTAAAGTGTGTATTGGATCTATTGCATATTAGGTAAAATTTAACAATTTAAATTTGATATCTAAGCTTATTATTTTTTTCTTTTCGATATTTAGAATTTAGCATACTGTTATATCTATTTGAATTTACTTACAAAACATACGAATCACTCTAACTAAATGACCTTATAAATGAAGATATAAAATTTGATTATCATGTAGATGTAGTATTGATAACTAAAAGTCAGAGATACGAAAATGCAAACCCCTTCATGATCCTTGATCAAATTAATGAGGTAGTGGTTACTGAGTAATTAAATGTCTAAAAATTTAAATATATATTAATTTTATCCCATTTAAAATAAATTATGTCTTTACATTAACTTGAAAAATATAAGTTAAATATCAACCATGTGCTCTATAATTTCTTTTAGTTTTTAATTAGTTTAGTTGTAGCCTAGTAGGGATACTACTTAAATCATATTTCAAATTAATTTGGAAAAAACGCCTAGAACTAGCATAATTATTACAATTTATGTCAACCACTATTGCACTTTCCATATATAAAGGAAAAGCACTTCACCAAATTCCAAGTTAATATTTAAAAATGTAATACTTCTCATTTTGTGCTTTAACTTTTTCATTTTAGTTTTGGCAAACACCAAAGTCCACTAAACTCTTCTCACTTAACAATTAACGAAATTGATAATTATCGAAGTAATTAAAAATAATAATAAAACTTTTTAAATCATACTCTAGTTTATTTTTTAAAAGAAAATACTAGAAAGCCGCATATTTGCATTACGCATGAGCGGAGCCAAGACGATGAGCTAGTTACGCAAAGTCTGAAGCTAGTGGACCCAAAACTTGAGGAAGCGTCAGTGATTCAGTATAATTGTTAGGAGTAGATTAGATAAGGTTATAACTTATAAGCTTTTTACCCGTACTTTTTTCTGTTGGCTAGTACTCCTATTTATTTGTTCCTTTCTTTCCCCATTCAAATTACCAAATTATACTAATGAATTTTTCCTGTTATTCAAATTAGTTATAAATTTCGGTTGTTTCATTTGTTTTTTACACTATTTATCGATTTCTTTTAATTTGTATTTTATTCTTAATTTATAATATAAAATGTAGTCATGTGAGATCTTGTTTGATTCTTCTCAATGCAAGTTAATTTTTATTTAAGCATAATTAGAGATATTAAGAGTCGAAATGTTATCTCGACAAGTGTGAAAAAACAAATTGAACAACTGAAATGAATTGGAGGGAGTACTATATATTCATTACTTTCAATTTATAGTTAGTTTTTGATCTATAAGTTAAAACATGGGCAACTTAGATCTTATTTGATTTGTTTCATTGCAAATATTATTATAATTAAATTTTTATAATTTATTAATATACGTAATTACTAATTAGGGAAATTCAAAATTGAATTAGAGTATTAATGGACAATATGTAAAAACAAACATTGCAAGTAGATTGAAACGGGAGAAGTACTTCTCTATTTGACATATTTCACAATATTTGTATTACTAATACATTATGCTTTTTGACAAAAGTAACTATATAATTTTTATTTATTTATTTTTTTTGAATCAGATATAATTTTTATTTTAATCATACTATATTCTCACTTTATAATCCTAAATTTTTACTTACTTTTATTGGGGTTTTATAGGTATTATGCTCTTGACGATGAAATTTTTAATACTTGTGTTAAAAGGCAAGTGCAAGTAAATGAACAAAGGTAGTACATTTTTCTCCGTCCCTCCTAAATTACATGTAAAAAAGTTTCGGTTGAATTTTAGTGTAAAAGAGAATTATTTGGATAATAAGACAAAAAAAGTCAACGATATAGAAATAAGTGTTTAAAATGAAAAAAGATAATAAGTATGTAAATGTGATTTTAAAAAAAGTCTTGATCTTTGCCAATGAGGGAAAGAGATTAAACTAAGTATGACACATTAAAATGTAAAATAGTGTAAAAAAAAAAAAGTGAAGCGTTGACAAAAAGTGTAATTTATGGAACTAGAAGAATGTGTTAATAAGATTAAAAGATAATTAAAATGCATATCGGTGAATAAAAAGAAAATTTAACTATAATTAAAAATAAAAATATGAAAATTATTATATTTTTGACAAATGATTCACTACTTTCTTCTAATCTTATCCATATATTTTAACTCACTTTTAATTTCATTTATATAATTTATTCTGTTTCTCCATATATTATTGGTATTCATTTTTTTTACAAAATAACACTCAATTTATCTTTTAATTTTAAAATAAGTGGGATGGGGAGAGTCTAATATTATTACACTGTTCTGCATTTCCATACACTGATGAATCATGATGCACCTTCTGTTTACTGCTGCAGTATGTGATCATCCTGATTTAGGACTAGTTATGATTCTAAATTCTGATGTTGAGATTATCTAATTGAAGTTCATGAATCTTTACCCAGTTGATTTTACTTGCCAAGAGTTAAATTTCTGGTTCCATCATAGTAGTAGGCTAGTACTTCTTCGTTCTGTTTTGTTTGCTATAAATGCATGGGTACATATATTCAGGAAGCTATTGTGCAACTAATGTGCACTTATGAGGAGCAGTTGGACTTTCCTTTTTAGGATTATTTTAATACTCTCTCCTATTTACCACAAGTGTCCCATATACTTTTTTGATACTATTCATCTCTTACTCTTAATTTATATTTTATTATTATTCTATAATAAGTTAAAACGTAGTCAAGTGAGATCTTGTTTGATTCGTCTTGATGCAAGGATTATTCATATCAACTTTCATAATTTTTAATTATGTACGATTAACGATATTAATGATTTAATACGTGCATTGGATAGAGTGCAAAAAGCAAATGGGACACCTGTGGTGAATAGGAGGGAGTATTATTCATTGAAAAAAAAAAGGCAAATAGGTATTTTTAGATGATTAATTAGATTGAGCACATGGTTAATTAGTAGCACACACGTTAGTTTAATTACAAAAAGGGAAAACTCATTCCGAGCCCCCCCACAAAAACTAAATCTGAAAACAAATCAAGAACATGCACTAAAATAGATCAAAATAACGGAAAACCAATAGATCAAGATTAAATGGAAACCAACATAGAAATCTCATAATCAAGAAGGGATCACAATAGATCAAGATTAAATCAAAAACATGCAACTAAAACCAGATCTAAAAACCAAAATAAATGAAAACCAAGAGTAAATCAGCAAAACGAAACTTTAAAAAAAAAATCAAAACTCAAAACAACAATAAAAACGAAAGTAAAAAAACCCGAAGGAAATTATATCAATCTAAATCAGCAATCAAAACCCAAAGGAAAATTATATCAAACTACATCAGGAATAAAATCAATAAAAAAAAAACCCAAAGGAAATTATATCAAACTAAATCAGCTATCAAAACTCAAATCAGCACTCAAAGTAAATTAGCAACAAAATTGAAACATCAATAATTAGAACCAAACTTTAAAAAATCAAAACAACAATAAAATTATATCAGAAACTAAAAAAAAGGAAATCATATCAAACTAAACCAAATTCAAGAGTAAAAAGACCATACCAGATCATGATTAAACAGAAAAATATCACGATTAAATTGAAATACATCAAAGCCAAGAGTATAAAAGACCATACCAGCAGCAAAAGGATCAAGTGAAAAACTCAGATCTAATGAAAAATCAAATATCCAGATAAATAAAACGATAGAAAATCGAATCCTCATTTTGTGAAGCAAGATCAAAAACCCAGATGTAATGCAAAATCAAAAACCCAGATCATCATCATCATCATCCTACCCAGTGTATCCCGCTCATAGAAAACTATGGATATAGTCTGGGGAGGGATGGACGGCGACAACTCATACCCATGAAGATCAAATCCCCATTTCTTGAAGCAAGAACAAGTCGAAAAAACTTAAGAGTTTGGTGTGAGAGAGAGAGAGAGAATGAGAGAAACAGATTGAGAGAGAGACGTTTTGGTTCAGGGTTTGGAAGTGGAAGGGTCTATATAAGGGGTGAAAGTTAGGGTTTTAAATGGACGATGCAGATCAAGGGCTTCTAATCTGACGGTCCAGATCTCACCAACCATTTAAAGAGTGCATAATTATATAATTTAAAGAGTGCATAATTATAACGAAAAATTACTATAGATCAAAGGTTGAGATAATATATTTGTAATTTAAGGTAATTAATCAAACTCAAATTTGAATTATTATTTTTTAGTCGACTAATAAATTTAATTTACACAAATTCTCATTTAAGATGGTCTCACGTTGAGACCACTTTAATTGTCTTGGCCCAATGTACATTTATATTTAAAGTGATGACTTTTTATAGTGTTAAATTACACTTATAACCTTAAAGTGATCACTTACAATTTCAAAGTGATAACTTAGAGAAATGGGCTTACTTTTATGGACTCGTCTTATGGTGAGACGGTCTAATATAAGATGGGCTGTTTATTTTATAAGAAAAATTATAAGAAACTACCTAATCTATATACTTTTTTAAAAAAACTACCTTATATAAATTTTTTTGCAAAAAAGTACCTTATATATACAATTCTTTGCAAAACACTACCTTTTACTGATTTTCGTCAATTGACTGTTAATATTAACGTTGACCTGCAAAGAATTGTATTATATAAGGTAGTGTTTTGCAAAGAATTGTATTATATAAGGTGCAAAGAATTGTATTATATAAGGTATTTTTTTGTGCATGTCAATGTTAATGTTAACAGTCAACTGACAAAAATCAGTAAAATGTAGCGTTTTGCAAAGAATTGTATTATATAAGGTAGTTTTTTGCAAACATTTTTATATAAGGTAGTTTTTTTTTTTAAAAAAAAGGTGTATAGATTATGTAGTTTCTTATAATTTTTCCGATTTTATACTATGATGTTATTATCAATTATCTTTCATAATTCATATTCATCCTTTTAATGTGTCTTTATATTTTTGCTATCTTAATTTTGATAGTATTTTTTTGGAGACTTAAAAGGCAAATATATGAAGCCAAACGCTTAGTTTTTTGTGTTTGAAATGGAGAAATTATATGGAAGTTTCAACTTTATTTGTCAAATATAAATTTTGCTATGATTCAAGCTAATTTTAGTCTATATGATTCAAATTTTCATAGTGAATTAGTTTTTATATACTAAATAACTTGCTAGTCTATCGATAATTTGACCCTCCAACTGAAAATCTTGACTTCACCCCTATTGGTTGTCTTATGAAATCTCTAGAGAATTCAAGGACTTTTCCTACCCTATACTTTTCTACTTGTTTCTAGATGATTCTACAACTATGTACAATACTCTACATTGTTCTAGTGTGTACAAGAGAGTTATTGAAGCTTCTTAGAGACTCTAGAAAGCTCTTCATGACACGATCTGATTCGAACAATGAGTCGAACCGTGTCACTTGTCATTATTAATTTGTTATCGAGAATGATACCTTAGAACCATGAGTCTATCTCATTTGTTATATTGTGAGGAGAGTCAATTTTTCCTAATTAAAAACCTACAATAATAATACTCCCTTCATAGATATTCCATTTGGATTTTCACGATTATTAAGGGTGGTGTGGGGTCCATTAAAAAGGTGGTAGTTGGATATTTTAATTGATTAAATTAATTGTAAAGGTGGTAGTTGAGTATTGGGAATTGGAAAAGTGGGGTATTTAGGTTAAAAAAATATAGACAAAAAAGAAAATGAGATAATTAATATGATTTTGCCAAATAAAAAAATGAGACATCTAAAATGATTCGAGAGTAATAATCAATTGCTTCTAAATTAAAAATCTCATAAGAAGATAATTTAATCTATAATGAAAATGCATAAAAAGTTAAAATAAGAGCTTTGATATTAGTGGTGGGTGAAAAGAATCAGCACCTTTGGTCCATACTTTGCATTATCATACACACACACGTCAACCTTCACTGCTTACGAAGTCTCAATAGTCACTTTCACTCCTATACTTATTCCACGTCACCTACGAACCTCACAGCCTGTCATCTTATAATTTCCTATTAAAAACCTTTCATCTTAATCAACCCAATCACTTTCTCCCACGTGTACATCTCCACAGCTGTCATCCTCTATCATCACAGACCTACTATAAATACCAATCTCACTCTCCTTCTTCATCACTCCTCAAATTCATTCCCTCTTTTCCAACAAAAAAAATGGCCTTAAATTACACTTTTGCCACTTTCTCTCTCATCCTCTGTTTTTTTCTATCTCTACAACTTTCCTTTGCTGCTCTTGTTCAACAACAACCTCTTGTGCTTAAATACCATAACGGTCCACTTTTAAAGGGTAGATTTTCAGTTAATTTAATATGGTATGGTAAATTCACACCAACACAACGATCAATCATCGTTGATTTTATCCAATCTTTGACTTCATCCCGTGAATCACAACCGTCGGTTTCATCATGGTGGAAAATTACCGAAGGGTACAAAGGAGGAGCCAGTACTTTACTTGTAGGGAAACAAATCCTTCATGAAAATTACCCTTTTGGTAAAAACCTTAAAAATTCTCATTTAATTGGGCTTACTTCCAAGCCCAATAACGGCCTTAATTCTATTGATATTATTCTCACGGCCCAAGATGTGGCTGTGGAGGGTTTATGTATGAGATGCGGGTCTCATGGGTCCGCGAGTCGGGTTGGACCTAAAAAGGCCTATATTTGGGTTGGTAACGCGGCAAATCAGTGTCCGGGTCAGTGTGCTTGGCCATTTTATCAACCCATGTATGGCCCACAAACCCCACCATTAGTGGCCCCTAATGGAGATATTGGTGTTGATGGTATGATTATTAATTTGGCTACCTTGTTAGCGGGTACAGTAACAAACCCGTTTTCAAATGGGTATTTTCAAGGCCCATCAACAGCTCCACTTGAGGCAGTAAGTGCTTGTACTGGGATATTTGGTACAGGGGCTTATCCGGGTTACCCCGGATCCGTTCTGGTGGATAAGGTTAGTGGAGCAAGTTATAATGCTAATGGGGTGAATGGAAGGAAGTATTTGCTTCCTGCGATGTGGGACCCTAAAAAATCTGCTTGTTCAACGCTTGTTTGACTGAAATTGATGGATTTAGAGGTAAAATAAAAAAAATGGGTAAAATAAATGTATTGCGTATCAAATACTCTTGTTAAAAAGGGTATTGGAAAATAGAAAAGGAAAAATAGAAATACTTGAAGAAGCAAAAAAAAAAAAAAAACCAAAAAAATTGAAGTCTACTATAGGATTACGTACTACTTGAAAGTGTAAAGATGTTGTAGATATTTGGGTTTCACGGGTGGGTTTTATCTTATCTAGTTTTGTAATTGAGTTAGTTGTCGTTTGTGATATAAAAAAAATTGTATATTTTGATTCTAGATAAAGTTAACAAGTCAAATGATCAATATTTTAGTAAATTGCTCTAGTTATAACAATACAAATCCGTACAAATAAAAGTTATTGAGATAAAAATTACTATAAAATAAAATAATTTAAGTTGAAATAAATTTATTCGTTTCAGATGGATCGGAAAATGAGGAGAGATTTAACATGGTAATTTTGAGGTTTTACATTATCCATATGGTAACTACAATTTTTAGAAAACCCATGTTGGAATCTTGAGGCTTTTTAAATACTTTCACCGTGAATTTCGAAGCTTTTAAGCAAATGTTAATTTCTAATTTGAAATGGTGAGTAGTATTCCCACTTTTACGGACAAAAAGCTACAAATAAAAAAAAAGCAAGAACTAAGATCACATAATATTCCCTCTAAATTTTTTGAGTTGTACTTATAATATACTTAACTAGATAAATACCCGTGTCATTACACGGTTTATCTAATTTATATATTTTATAATAAATTCATGCGTAGAAACATTATATAAATCAACATATAAATAATAACATATTAAAATATTATTATATATAGTTATATATAAATCTATATCTATTACTAAAACAAAAAGCGCTTACATCATCATACTTTTAAATTTATAAGGTATCACTTTGTAGAAAAAAGTTTTCCCTCCAAAACATGATAGTGATCTCATAATCAATACATTTAAATTGGAATTAATTAATCCTAATGAGTGTTATCATAATCAATACATTCAAATTGTTTAATTTCCTCAATAATACCTAAATACATTGAAATTGATTTATTTAATCAATAATAAATAAATTGTTCACACCATCTATGAAATTTGTTTAAGAAGGTCGAGCATTCGGGTTCATGTAGTTTGACTCTATGTTTTATTTTACAAATAAAATTGGCTAATTGAATATGATGGTATGATGCATATGTTATATTTTTTTAAAAAAAAAGGGCAATTTATTATAATAATTATAATTAATAATAAAAGTAAAATAATGAAAAAAATTATATTTGTAGGTTGATCCGATGGTAATTCATTATTATATTAAGTAAGTTGAACCTTCAACAAGTAAAGCTAAAAGATACCATCCAATAAAATTATCTTTCTAAGTATTACTTGTGGTTGGATGATAGTTTTGAAGATATATTTGCAACATTTTATTTTTTTTGAATAGTATAAAGTTATTTTAAATCTGTGCATCGCACGGGTATTACCTAGTATTAAATGTAACAAATGGTTTTCACAAATATATTGTTGTATAGATAAAAAAAATGAACATTTTAATTAAAAGTTCATATATTAATCATAAATTAGTTATAGTATAGTATGATATTAGAAAATTTTAAATGGAATGTATGATATTAAAAGTATATAGTACTAGATAATGCCCGTACGATGCACGGTTTTATTAAATTTTTTAATATATTTATTTAAATAAAAACATTAAAAATTGATGGATTTATGTTTTAACCATCTCAAAATATTTTATACTCATTCAATAAATAACATTGTAAAGATTTTATAAATAATTAAAAGAAAATAAAATAAAACATATGATTTTATCATATATTAAAATGATATTACCTAAAAAGTAAAAGAAATTAATCAATATTGATAATATTAGTCATAATTAGAAAATAAAAAAGTCAAATCTATAAATGTCAGTAATAAATGCAATGACACCATCATTGTGTTTTAGAGGGAAAACTTTTATTGAGATTGTAACACATAAGCAATTTCAAAAAATGATTACATCAGCGGTGTTTTGTTTTAGTATTAGTTATAGATAGATAGATTAGTAATGATAATATATGTGGTAGTAGTAATTTAGGAATATATGTAGTAGTAGTAGTTTAGGAAATATATGTAGTAATTTATGGTATTCATAGCCGTAAATTAGGAAGTTACGAAATATATAGCGGTCAACTTTTTAATTTAATAAATTTCGTAAATTAGAATTTGGCATTTGGCGGAAAAAATTTGCTTCAGAAGATGCCACTTGTCCCAAGGTGGTTTCTGTATTAGTTTTATTTATAGATTATAGATAGATGCTTACTTGTAACAAGGAATCGAGGAAGTATAAACTAATGTATGACAATAAATACAATACTACCTATGTTTCACTGGCTTTGTCCCCATTGGTATTTGATACTATTCGCAGTTCACTCTTAAGTCTTAACTTATACTTTATTTTATAATTTATGAGTTAAAATATATTCAAATATGCAATCTTTTTTAATTTGTCTCAATACAAAGTATATTAATATTGACTTTTTCTAATTTTCAATTATACATTATTAAATATATTAAGACTTCAATATATCTATTGACAAACATATTCAAATAAAATGAGAATCATTATGATGGAGGAAATATATAATTTAAAATCAATGTAATAGTTGGAAGAACGAATATGATCATAGATGGATAATGGAATGAAAAAAAAGGAAAAGAGTATTGGGTAGAATATGAACGCTTCCCCTTTTCATAAATGAAAGGAGTGATTCCTTTACTTTATCAGAAGGCATAATAATGGTTGCAGGCTTTGGTACTATCCTACAAAAACTTTAAAGAGTAAAATTGCAAAATACATTTGCCTAGATTTTGTGGCTTTTGTATAAATTTGTTATAGATATTTCAGCCAAGTAGTTAGGTGATTTATATTATACTTGCTACATTTTACTTTTATATGTAATTTAATATACAATTTTGATATTAATATCTTAAACTACACTTAGCTAAAAATTATAAAAATATAATATTATGAAAGTATGTAATTAAACGATTCAAACAAGATCCCACTTGACTATATTTCTTCTTACACATTAGTCTTATGTATAAATAAAATAAGCTTAAACGATAAATAATACTCTCAAGTCAAATATAACGAGTATTTCGGAAGGGAGGTAGTAGTTTTTAACCTATGCTTAAAGCATAGTTTAAGAATATTAATTACTTTATTCAACCAAGTGTTCTTTTATTTTAGATATGTACTTCTATTTGGATATAATGATATTTTAAGAAAATATTTAGAAAAATTATTTTAATTAAAGTTGTTTAAATGAGGTGATTAATGAATTTTAACCTATGCACTTATGACATAGGTCAGTCAGATACACCCTAATAAAAAATCAGTATGTTCAAGTGCATAAGAGAAATTCTCCTGTGGCATGTTTATGAACGATAATTTCATTTAGAAATTTAGATATTGCTCAAATTTATTATTTGACAACTCAAAAAAATTCAAATTTTAATTTGGAACAAATTCCATCATTGTTTTTTTAGAAGTATTTAAAACTGAGAATTTGATAATAAGTACCCAAAACTTGTCTTAAATGATACTACCTACGTTTTCTTTTGATCTTCCGACATATAGAATATGGGAAGGAACCAAGGAGGAGAAAATATTGCATTTTAGGTAATCATTGAGTATTGAAAAAAATATATAAACATTAACTATACTATATAATGGTTTTTACACATGAGAAAGAAAAAGAAAACTACAAATTGAAGTGAACAGTACCCGAAGTACTAGGAATGGTAATTCAGTCTGAATCCGATTCTAATCCAACTCGATCCGAGGAAAATAATCCGATTCGAGTCCGAGGAAAAAGTCATCCGACTCCGGCTCCGACTTTATGATCCGAGTCCGAGTTAGAGACGGACCGGAGTTGGACCTTAATAAAAATCCGGCACTTCGATCCGACTCCGACCTGAAGGACATCCGACTTAGAATTTGACTTTTACACTAATATTGTGTTTCCTTTAAAACTCTAGACGTGACTAATTCAATATCTCTTCTCATACTAATTGTAATGTTAGATTTTGAAAACTACTTGGTATCTTTATTTAGATTAATAAATCAAGATACGACAAATAAAATCAAGAGAAATAAAATACGCCAAATCAAAATACGAGAAAATTTTGTTACATTGTTGTAGTACATATTTTTTTGTTAAATTGTATTTGAAAAATACATTTTGTTAATTTTGTATGCTTTAAAATCATTAGCACAATATCACAACGATAATGTTTGATAATAATCTGACTCTGCATCCGACTCCGTTGGAGGTCCGAAAGTCCGAGTCGGGGCAAATTTGGAGTATGCATAATCCGATTCCGCGTGGAGGTGGACTGAAAACAAAAGTCTGACTATTATCCGGAGCAAAGTCGGAGTATGTATAACCCGAGCCGAGTCCGACCCATTTCCATCCCTATGAAGTACTGTTCATCTTAATTAATCTGATTCTGCCAATCAGATTAGTTTCCTAAGGGTAAA
Organism: Amaranthus cruentus; assembly: GCA_019425755.1. Lineage (NCBI taxonomy): Eukaryota > Viridiplantae > Streptophyta > Magnoliopsida > Caryophyllales > Amaranthaceae > Amaranthus > Amaranthus cruentus. The sequence goes on along the minus strand of CM033450.1, from coordinate 13,417,340 downwards.
TCAGCATATCAAGTGAACTGTACATGGTTTATGAGTATTCCTATTTTTGGCTTCAATTTTGGCTTTGATCAGTTGTAAATCATCCAATGGATGAAATTTCAGATTTTGAATCATTAATTGGTTCAAATTTGAATAGTGATGTAGATGGGGAAGAAAAGGCATCTCTACGAAGGAACAATGAAGATTTAGGAGACTTGGTACCTTTTTTTGACATCAATTACCCCTTTCCATTATCACCAAAGGAACACGAACCTTTCAATGCAAAAGGAGCCAAATCATCATAAGCCTAGGCTAACCAATCTAGTTGGACAACAAATTTTACTTCACTTACTTAACATTTCAGTTGCGGGCAATCTATGGTTCAATCAAAAAGATAGCTGAAAATTTTGGGTATTCTCTACGAAGGACTATTGGTCATTTATGGAACAAAGTGGAGAAACAAAAATTAGCTTGTCAAAAGTACGATATGGATCACAGCAATCACAAGTGTGGAAGAAAAAGAATTATGGTTTCATATGAAAGTATTGCAAGCATTCAAATGAGTGAAAGAACATGTATAAGAGATTTCGCAAGAAAACTTACTTAGCACCTTCCATTGTTGGGAAGATGATAAAAAGGGGAGAACTGAATCCACGTACAAATGCAATGCATCCAGAAATTTCAAAAGAAAATAAGATGGTAAGAATTCGTTGGGTGCTTAGTTTACTTCAACATGAATCGATTATAGTACAACTACAATACAAATGCTTATATGACTTTATTCAAATACATGAAAATTGGTTTTACTTGTCAAGAAATTACAGCGAGTATATCTTGCAAAAAATGAACCTAAGCCATATAGTAGTGGAAAATCACCAAAATTTATCCCTAAGATTATGTTCATGGGTTATGTGTCAAGACCAAGGTGGAATCATTTGGGTGAATGTACATTCAATAGGACGATTGAAATTTAATCCATTCACAGAACACGTGGCTACTCAAACTTTCGAAAATAGGCCAAATGGTGTATTAGAGACAAAACCCATCAGCTTAGTTAACAAGGAAGCAACAAGGCAAATGTTAACTACTCAAATTATTCCAAGTTCCAACAATCATACTTAAATGGCCTAATGACGAAAGAGAAAAAGTCATTTTCATTCAACAAGATAATTGCAAGGCACACATTACTCAAGACGATGAAGAATGGCAAGCACATCACAAATAAGATGGTTTTACCTTTTTTTTAACTCAACAACCACCAAACATTCCCGATTGCAACATATTGGACTTCGGTTTTTTTTAGGACCATACAATCATTGATGCATAAAAAATGCCAAAATCCATTGACAAGTTAGTATAAGTAGTTGAGCAAGCGTATGATGAATTACATCCAAAGACACTTAGTAATGTGTGGATAGCTTTACAATATGTGATGAATGAGATACTCAAAGCAAAATGATCAAATAATTACGATGTTCCACACAACAAAAACAAAACAGCTTGAAGACAATGGTATACTACCAGAATAAGTACAAGCACCCAAAAGGGTTGTTATGGATTGCATTACAGTGGCATATGGAGAGGAATACATGAACCAAATGTTTTGAATGAATTTATAATTATGTACAAGTTGCAGTGCTTTATTAGATCTCTTAATGAAAAATGATTTTTTATAAACATTGTCTCAGTTTAGTCCTCGTTAATCATCGAATAATATACAGAGGCTACATTACTAGCTACCCAAAAGTGTTAGAATCAGATTGTAACACAATGGCAACAATTCGTTGATAGCATCGTTAGTATATTTTCTCATTATTAAAGTTTCATCATCGACATTATACAAGACAAACATTGTCTCAGTTAGTGTCCAACAATAATCGCAAATAAACAAAAGCTACATTACGAGCTACCCGAAAGTGTGAATTCAAATTCTAACACAATGGCAAAGAATCGTAAGTAGTCTCATTTGTCTATTTTCTAATTATAAAAGACTCATCATCGACATTTACAAACACAATAATCAATCAAGATATTTTCGAGCCCCAGTATTCCCAAAATTCTAACCTAAAATCGAATAATACTCCAAAAAATCCAACAACAAACCAACTAATAGCCAAAATAATCCAACAACAATCCAAGAACAATAACAAACACCAAAAATAATCCTGATAATTTAAAGCATCAGTATACCCAGGAATTTAACCTAAAATGGAATCATACTCTATAAAATCCACCAACAACTAGCAATGCACAAAAGGAGTAGTCAAAATAAATTCGAGCATCAGTATACCGAAACGTTTAATCTAATAACAAACCAAATATTCAAAAATAATCCAACAATTATCCAAGAACAATAAATAAACACCAATAATAATCAAGATAATTTCGAGCATCTATAAACACCATAAATCCTAAAATCGAATATGATTCCATCTAAATAATCCATGAACAATAATCAAGACCCCAAAAAAATCAAGATCAAGTTACTAATCCTTCATGCAACAAAGTACAAATACAAGACAAAAAAATTAGGATCATTTCGAGTACAAGCAAACCAAAACTAATCAAACAAACCTTTATATAAATATGCCAATCTCACCTTGGGTTTATTATCTTTGATTTAGGTTTCAGATTTACCTCATTTTCGTCTTTGCTAGAAGAAGCAATCGGGTTTTTGCAAATTCGTCTTGAAGACTTAATTTTGTTAGGATCTGGTGGAGTTTCAGGAACCACTAAATCTATAGGGGACTTTTTTGAATCATAATCTTCTTCGTTTTCAAAAAGGGTAGAAGTAGCATCATCTTCAATTTCTTTTAAAAACCATATATTTCCATTTCAACAGAAGATACAATTCTTCTAAGTAGATCAATAGAATAAGAATGTCGCCTACCATGCGAAGAACATGAACACTGAGAACCTGAAGCAGTCATCAATACACAAACTCAAGAGCCTATGACAACAAGGTGACTGACTCATTTGCTGATATAACTAACTCACATGTTGGACCAATATCACAAGGATCTACTGGTGACTCAAAGATTGGGTCTTGCTCACTCATATGCACCTCCACCATTCAGCAACTCAGCACCAAGGGACAACACACCATATTACATGTGGTCATAGGAGACACACAAGATGGGAATAAATCAGATTATGCAGCTAGTTCTTTTATAGTTGCCTATTTTCCTTGTTTGTAAATAAATTATTGTTTTAGGTTTCTTAGTGAGGCCGCCTTATAAGGCTTCTGTTATTTGATCGTTGAACCAAAGCTATAGAAGGGCTCCTAGTTTCCCTTTGTACATTTATTTTAGTTTTCAATAAAATTCTCAATTTACCATTCAAGGTGATTGTTCAAGAATGAGTGACTTTCAAGGGAGGGAAGGGTATCTTCTCTCTAACCTAGGTTATGAGGCTTGTGAGTGAAACAAAGGACACAATCTTAGCATTTTTTACATGTTCTAAGTGAGCGAAACTTAGAGGCAGAGAAGGAGGATAAGGCTTTACCAGGAGTGAACAGTGAGAGTCTTATTCAAGAGCAGAGGATTCTGATCATATCTTGTTTCTTACTTCTGAAGTGTGATCAGGAATAGGATTTTGTAGCCAATTTTGCAATCCAAGAAGTTGTAACCAAATTTGGTGCAAGATTGGTATCAGAGCAGGCAAGATTAGGCATTTAATCGCTATATTGGTCACAAACAACAACACATTCAGAGGATAAACACAGAAGTGTTCGTCATTGAACAAGTTATATGTATCAATCCAATCTTACATAACTTGATATTAATTCCATGTTAATTTCTTAAAAAATATTTTCCTTATGATCAGATTGTAGGATATACGTCATAATCTGCATTTATGATTCATTGTCTAGATTTAAATTAGTTTTGATAAAAAAAAAGGAAAGAAGAAACCTTGAGATTTGTTCAGTCTGTGATCTGTAGTAGCCAAGAATTTGTTTTGTATTCTAATTATCTTCATAATGGCTTTGAATTTAGAGGAAAAATTAAATCAACTAGCTACAATTGTGGGTCAATTTGTTAATCTACAAATCCAAACCCAAATTCAGCCAAAACTAGTGATTGAGGATAAACTTGGGGAAGATAGGTCTATTAGGGTTGATAATTCTGAATTTAGTGGCACAACCAGTAACTCGAAGATTACATAGATTGGGAGAAGAATCTTGAATGATATTTTGAATTTAAAGACACACCATAGAAAAACGTTGCAAGATCGCTAAGGTCAAGTTAACTAAATTAGCAACTGTTTGGTTGGAAGGATTACAAAGACAAATAAAGAAAGAAGAGAGAACACAAATCTAGTCGTGGGAGAAATTGAAGAAACATCTGAGAAGGAGATACATTCCTACCACCTATAGGAAATAATTACTTATAGCTATGAATACTTCAAGGCCGGGAAATAAGAGTGTCACAGATTACATCCAAGAAATGGATAGACTAACCCTAATTTGTGACTACAATGAAATTGAGGAAATGAGGATGGCTAGGTTTCTGGCTGGGTTGAGGGAGGACCTAAGGGAAAAATTAGAAACTATACCCAATCCCACCTATGAAGGGTTGTGCAGTTAGGGGTGTTGATTACCAGAAGCCGGGTTCCTTTATTAACGGCCCGTGTCTCGACCCATTTAATGCGGGTATCCAGTTTTTGGGTACCCGGATAACACGAATCGGGACAACGGGTACCCGATTTTTATTTTTTGATTATTTTATCAGATTTAATTATAGATGTTATTATAAAATTATGGGCATAAATTATGGACATATTTAGGCAGCATTACAACAGGCTGCTCAATGTAGTAATTATGGGCAGATTTAGGTATCAGTTTTCTCACAGGTATTCCTGGTTTGGAGAATGCATATGACAACATTAAATATAACATAATGCTACATTGTTTTGGTATTTGTTTACTCACACCCACAAGTGTTCCTGTTTAGGTTTTGTAAAAGTTTTGCTTGTTTTGGTGACGTAGCTTATACTTTTTTGTAATTTCACTAAATAATAGACTACAGTAATACCTGATTTGATTTGATAATCTTCTTTCAAATCACATTCTGTCAATTTGCAAATATAAGAGGTGCAGTTTCTTTTTTGCTAATCTAGGAAAAAGGATTTGCAAATGTTGAAGTATGAAAACCCTTAAAAAAAAGTATATATACTACCTCTTATTCATCTAAAATGTCCCATTTACTTTTGAAACACTATTCATCTATCACTCTTAAATTGCATTTTATTATTAATCTATAAGTTAAAACAAAGTCATGTGGGATCTTATTTGATTCGTTTTGATGTAAAGATTATTAATATCAACTTTTTATAATTTTAATTATATTTAACTCGATATATTAAGGATCGAATAAGTGCATTGGATAAAGTGCATAAAGTAAATGCGATATTTTAGATGAATAGGAGGGAGTATTAAATATTAAGCGGGTCATTAACAAGTATCCGAATCAATTAGAAATCGGCCCGTGACCCGACCCGGTTAAGGCAGGCTGGGTACTCGACTCGGAGTATTCAATGTTTTTTTTTTATTTTTTGACCCGCCATTTATGAAGCGGTCGCTGGGTCGGGTCGGGCGGGTCAGGTACTTTTGAACACCCCTATGTCCAGTAGTGCTATTACCTTTGAGAAGTACTGCTAGAAACGAGTGACACCTCCTGTTTTCACTAAGCCTACAAGACCTTCAGTCAGCCAATCTTCAGAAAATACTAGCATAACTAGATAAACCAATCCCAAACAACTATCAAAGTATAGAACTAATGCTCCTATCAAAGATGTTATATGTTTTAACTGCCATGGACATGGACACTTTAAAGATGAGTGCCCAAATGCCAGAGATTTCACCCAAAAGGAGTGGATTGAGATCCACACTAGAACAGTTCCTAGAGCCATGTAAGTGCAAATAAATGGTGAAGAAGAAACAATGTTGACTCCTACACCAGCAGATGGTCTTGAAGGGTCATATGTGGTTAATAATATGGGTGTTATGGAGAGGGCTGACAGGGAAATAGAAGAGGAAAGTGAAGAAGATGAGGAAAGGGAACTAATATACCCTAAAGGTCAGAAGCATTAATTCCTTGTTAGGAGGTATTTCCACTCAATATCCAGCACTAAGCATTCAGACCAGAGGGAAAATATTTTTTAAACAAAGTGTAGGATTGAAGGACAATTGAGTGATCTTATAATTGATAGTGGGAGCGATTGAGCGAGTCTAACTGTGTTAGCCAAGAATTAGTCAAGAAACTACACTTGCCCACCACTCCACACCCACATCCTTACAAACTAAGGTGGCTAGATGAAAGCAGTGGGAGTAGAGTAAAAAAACAATGTTTAATATAGTTTAGCATAAGTTCTTACCATGACAAGGTTTGATGTGATGTATTACATATGGATGTATGTCATATTCTTCTTGGCCGGCCTTGTCAATATGATAAGGACACCACACATCATTGAACTTCTAACATCTATTTTATAAAACATCAGGGTAAGGTTAAGGATATTTTACCTCTTCCTCCAAATAAGTCCTTGCCACCTCCTAAAAATAACTTTTCTCATCACATAATAGGATGAAAAGCGTGTGGTAAAACTTGAAGAGCCGAGAAAACTATTTTCATATTATTCACCTAGGAAGTGCTTAAGGATACATCCATAGTAAACCCCAATATTACACATCTGTTTGAAGAATTTAAGGATGTTTTTCCTAGTGGCCTACCCAAAGGCTTACTCCCAATTAGGGGCATTGAACATCAGATAGACCTAGTACTTGGAGATCCTTTACTCAACAAGCCCACTTATAGAACTAACCCCACTAAAGCTAAGGAAATACAAAGACAAGTGGAAGATTTTCTAGACAGGGGTTACATTAGAGAAAGCCTTAGCCCTTGTGTTGTTCCCATGGTTATCAGAATCTCGATCCTGATCAACGATTCTACGATCCTACGATCCAAAATTAGGCGACCGATCCGAATCATAGGTAGGATCTTAATGTCGCTAGAATCGTACGATCCTACATAGCTTCAGGATTTAAGTGGTAGGATCATAACACGATTCTACGATCTTGCGATCCAATCCTATAAGGGTAGTTTCAATCGTAAATTTTTTTTATATAATCTAGATTTTACTTATTTATATATATGTTTATATATATATCTAAACAATTATATTAATTAATATGACTAATATTCAAGTTTTTCTTGGTTCGCATCTTAAAAAGGATTATTAAAGGTATTCTTTTACAAAGCTTATTTATTGAAATCAAATAAGTATAAATTTAAACCTTAAAACTAAAAAAAAAGAACAAATACAATTGAAAATTAGTTATCTAATGCATATTAATTCATATTTGTAGGATCACACGATCCATCGATCCGATTCTACCGATTTCGATCCTACCACCTCAACGATCCTACGTAGAATCCCGATCCTAACAACCTTGGTTGTTACTACCTTATTAGTGCCAAAGAAGGATGGCACATGGAGAATATGTATTGACAGCAGGAGTGTCAATAACATTACCATCAAATATAGGTTTCCTATCCCTAGATTAGATGACTTATTAGATGAACTAGCTGGTTCGCAATGGTTTAGCAAGCTTGACCTTATGAGTGGGTACCATCAGATTAGAATGAAGGAAGGAGATGAGTGGAAAACAACCTTCAAGACCAAGTATGCTTGTATAATTGGCTGGTTATGCCATTCGAGCTAACTGGTGCTCCAAGCACATTTTAGAGACTTATGCATGACGTACTTAAAACCTGTTTAGGTAAATTCGTAGTAGTCAATCTTGATGATATATTGATTTATAGCAAGGATTTACTACATCATACTGACCATTTGAGGAGTGTATTTGAAGCATTGAGGCAGCAACAACGGTTTGCTAAGTTAGAAAAGTGTTCCTTCCTAATGTATAAGATTAGCTTTCTAGGTTTTATAATTAACACTGAGGGAATCAAGGTTGATCCGAGTAAGGTAGAAGCTATCACCTCCTGGCCAATACCTACTAGTATCACTCAGGCAGATCCTTCCATGGTTTAGCCTCTTTTTACAAGAGATTCATAAAGAATTTTAGCACAGTCATGACACCCTTAACTAAGTGCATTAAGAAACCCATCTTTGAGTGGACTGCAGAGGCACAAGTAGCTTTTGAATAGATTAAGTCAGTAATGAGTAGAGCCCCAATCCTTAGACTTCCTGATTTCTCTAAGCCCTTTGAAGTAGAGTGTGATGCAAGTGGGCAAGGCATAGGTGTAGTGTTGATACAGGAAGGCAGACCCATTGCTTATTTCAGTGTGAAACTCAATAAATGTAGGCTAAAGTACTCCACCTATGATAAGAAATTTTATGCCATTGTTAGGTCCTTAGCTCATTAGTCTTACTACCTTAAGGTTCAACCATTTATCCTCCATTCAGACCAGGAATCCTTGAGGTATATCAATGGACAAAGCAAGCTTAATTCTAGGCATGGAAAATGGGTTGAGTTTTTGTAGTCATTTAATTTCTCCTCTAGGTATAAAGCAGGAAAAACCAACATCATTGTAGATGCTCTTACATCACCTATTAACCCAATACCGGAGACAAAGATCCTTGGGTTTGAGATGATTAAGGATTTTTGTGAGACAAATCCTGATATCCACACCATTTATACAGCTTGTAAAACATAACCTTACAACTAATAATTTTATATTCAAGAAAGTTTTCTTTTTAAGGCCAACAGACTCTACATTCCCAACACACCCTTAAGAATAGAACTGGTTAAAGAGATTCATAAAGGCACTCAAGGTGGTCGTTTTGGCATTCAAACACTAGTGGAAAAAATTACATTTGCTGCGCAGCATATGCTGCGGTTTTATACATAAGCAGCATAAAATGTAAGAAATAATTAAGGAAAAAAATATCACAAGTTCTGCGGTTTCCTATATAATCGCAACAAATAATCTAAAAAAATTGAACTAGTGCGGTTTTTGACATTGATCGCAGCAGGTAACCCCTGTAGTCTTTCTTAAAATACATGCCTTCTTCTCTAACGTTCATTTTTAACCTAGCATATACTATTCTATTCTCAATTACACGCACTATTGATCTTCTTCTCAAGCCTGCTCTTCTTCTCAAACCCACAAACACAGTCTTCTTCTTGCTCTTCACAGATTAACCCATGAAATTTTGCTTTTTCTTGCCCTTCTTCTTCACAGAACCCACAAAAAATACTAATTAATACCCACAAAATTTTTCTCTTCTTCTTGGTCTTCTTTTTCTTCTTCAAGGTATAATTTTACCCATTGTTGTTCAAGCTTCATTAGTTGTTTTAGGGCTTAGTTTTTTTATACTAATTTTATTTTTTGTTTTCATTGTATAGGTTATACACTAACCCTCCATTGTTGTGTTCCTCATGTTCTCAAACCCATGAATTCAAGGTTTTTTTTCTATATTTTAAAGTTTTAAATTTTATCGTATATATATATATATATATATATATATATATATATATATATATATATATATATATATATCATGTTTTGTTTTAAATTTAATTTCTTCATTTTATTCATGAATGTGTATGTAGTAGTGGTTTTTTAGTTTTAAATTTAACATAATTTTTTTATAGTTTGTAAATTAGGTTTGATTAGGGTTGTTTATGGTTAAATGAATGAGTTGGTTGATATGAATGTTAATTAGTTGTCAAAGTTATGTTATTAATTCTATTGATACTATGTGCTTTAATATACAATGTAAGTGCTTATATTTAAGTATGAAGTATAGAATATATGTTTGGTTATAATATAGAATTAGAATATGAAGTATGAAGTATGAAGTATACAATGTTAATTATTTTACGTAATTTTATTTAGAACTCAATGTAGTGCATATATAAAATTACATTGTTTGGTATAAATATGTATATATTTTTAGGGTTAAATATGTTTGGTATAAATAAGTATATATTATTAACTTTGTTTTGAATTAAATAATCACACTTAGGATGACAAAAGATAGTTCTTGGATGTATAGAAGCATTGAATTGTCAGAATATATTGATGGCGTATTAGAACTTTTTAGTATTGCGGTTCAACATCAAGTTAGGACGTGGGGAGTTGTTTTTTATTGCCCATGTATCAATTGTGGCAATGTATCAAAGGTAAATAGTGTTCATATCCTTAGGGAGCACATACTTTGACTTGGGTTTAAGGCTCATTATCATGTTTGGGTTTGGCATGGTGAGGAGGGAGTTTACAAGGAAAAAAGTGTTGTTGAGGATGTCAATAATGTGGCCAATGTCAATGAGGATGTAGTAGATCGTGTGGGTGGGTATGAGACAGATGAAGAGAATGTCGATGAGGATGTGGATCGTGTTGATGAGATGATGGAGGGAGTTGAGGATGAGTTAGGAAAACTTCCTCGTGTATTTGACTTGTTGAGAGGCTTCTCAAAAGCCTTTTGTACCCCGGATGTACAAACTTCACCAAACTAATAGCAGTGTTGACAATTTTCTACATCAACTCAAAGTTCAATTGGAGTGACACTAGTTTCACAATGTTATTAAAAGCGTTAGGTGAGATGCTTCCTGAGGGATATGAACTTCCAAAGTCGACATACTATGCTAAAAAGCTCATGTGTCCTTTCTGCTTAGAGTACCAGAAGATTCATGCGTGTCCGAATAATTGTGTATTGTATCGAATGAAAACGAGAACTTAGAAGAGTGTCCTAGGTGTGGGTTATCGCGTTACAAGCGTAAAGGGGCTCGGGATGCTAAAGGGCCCCCGACTAAGGTATTGTGGTATCTTCCAATAATCCCTAGATTCAAGCGCTTGTAATCAATAAAGAAAGATGCGTTAAATTTGAGGTGGCTTGCAGATAGGGTGAAGAAAGATCACTTGCTCACACATCCATCTGATTCTCCGGAATGGAAGAGTATTGATAGGTTGCATAAGACTTTTGGGGATGAAGTTCATAATTCAAGGCTCGGACTGTGCACGAATGGAATGAACCCATTCGACAATCTTAGTTGTCAACATAGTACTTGGCCGGTACTTTTAGTGATCTATAATTTGCCTTCTTGGTTGTGTATGAAGCGTATGTACATTATGCTTTCGCTTCTTATCTCAGGTCCTAAGCAACCTGCCAATGACATAGATAAATATCTTGCACCTCTCGTTGTGGATTTGAGAAAGATGTGGAATGAAGGAGTTTCCGTGTTTAATGCATATGCTAATGAGGAGTTCACCTTGCGTGCAATGCTTTTATGAACTGTTAATCATATTCCGACATATGGAAACTTATCAGGGTATAAGAACAAAGGGAAGAAAGCGTGCCCAATATGTATCGATGACATGGAATCCATGTGGATTCCTAAGTGCAAACATGTATTCATACATCATCGGAAGTTCCTCTTACGAGATCACCAATACCATAAGAAGAAGACGTTCAATGGGGAGGTTGAGGACCGTGTAACTCATCGACCGTTTACCGGTTATGATGTTTAGGAACAAAATAGTCATATGCTTGAAATTACGAGTTAAGTTGCGATTTTTAGCGTTTTTGTAGCGTTTTTGGCACTTTCGCGCATAAAGCAGCTCAATTATGGTTTGTTATGCATGAAACTTAGCATACAACACTATTTGATATACGTTATTGTGTTAAAATGGTTAGAGTCGAAAAACATAGTCATATGCTTGATATTAAGTGTTAAGTTGCGATTTTAGGCGTTTTGAAGCATTTTTTGCAGTTTTGTGCATAAGGTAGCTCAAACATGGTTGGTTATGCATGAAACTTGACTCACAATACTATTTGACATATATAATTGTGTTGAAAAGGTTAGAGTTGAAAAATAGTGATATACTTGAAATTACGAGTTAAGTTGCGATTTTTAAGCGTTTTAAAACGTTTTTAACACTTTCGCGCATAAAGTAGCTCAAACATGGTTTTTTATGCGTGAAACTTGACACACAACACTATTTGATATACATTATTGTGTTAAAATGGTTAGAGTCAAAAATAATAGTCATATGCTTGATATTAAGTGTTAAGTTGCGTTTTTAAGCGTTTTGAAGTGTTTTTGACACTTTCGCGTATAAAATAGCTCAAACTTGGTTTGTTATGTGTGAAACTTGGCACATAACACTATTTGATATATATATATATATATATATATATATATATATATATATATATATATATATATATATATATATATATATATATATATATATATATATATATATATATATATATCGTTTATGTATGATCTCATACAAACTGTAAAGAACGTTGGGGTTGAAAATATCATGCCGTAACCATAAAATTATAATTATTATATATAATTATTGACAAAATCTTATTTATGTTTTATATATAAACTTTTTAATTATATATTTTGCATATAATTATATAGGTTTTATACGACACTGCAAGGCAAACACGCAAAATCTTTTGTTTATTTTTTTGATATACATCGGACTTTTCTAAGATAAAATAATTTTATTTTAAAAAGGTTTTTTAGCAAATACAATTATCACCGGTATAATTAAGAGGATTTGTAAATTGATTGAAACATTTGAATAACACTTTGCAACTTTGAAAAACTTGATATTCATTATTGTTGGTGGGGAAACTCTAGAGCAGAAAGTATATATATTTTCTAATCAAAATTATGACATATTCCATATATTACCGTCTACTTGGATACTAATTTTTCCTCCACATAATATTTTAGCAAATGCATAAAATACAAACCAAAGAAAGTAGAAGTAATAATAATAGACGGGATAAATATGACATAAACACAATGTATTTATGTCATGAAATAACGTCCAAAAGTGCAGTCAGTTCTGGTTCATCTGCTTTTACGAAATCACGAAACAAAATAGGTGGAAAAAGACAGCAAAAATGTCGAATTACTGTGACACTGAATAAACAGGACAAGCTTGTATTTTGTTCACTAATCCTTTTCCTTTTCCTTTTCCTTTTCCTTTTCCTATTTTTGGCCGTGATTACAATAAAACAATTACTACTAGTATAATGGATAGACTTTGACAGTTGGCTAATATATTGACTTATTTAAACTATTAAATTATTAGTGTTTGGATTGGATTGTAACATCCTCTAAACTCACACATTATCACTAACCACTAGAATCTTCATACTACCATACTTCCATCCAATGACACAAATATTAAGATTTAGAAAAGTAGTTATAGTCATATTTGATAGGAATAAAAAAAAAAGATATTTCAATATTGGAAAGAAAAATTAATTGTAGGGTTTAAAATTTATTATAAGTAGATTCATGTTCAAAATAATACCTTCATTTAAGTGATTTTGTCCCATTTGGTGTTTTAACATTATTCATAGATTGCTTTTAATTTTTATTTTATTCTTAATCTATAAGCTAAAACGTAGTCAAGTGGGATCTTGTTTGACTTTGTCTCAACGCAAAAATTATTAATATTAAATTTTTATAATTTTTAGTTATGATTATTGGAGATATCAAGACTTCAATATAAGTCTTAGCAAACGTGTCCGTATGAAATGAGACAAAGTAATTAAATTGGAGAGAGTACGAATTAAAATGATAGGTGGGAAAAAAAGAAGGATGGAGGGAGTACTTCTATGTACTCTAGAGTTTAGTATGAATTTCATTATTGTTGGTCTCACTACTTATTTAATTTGGAGAAATGGTTCTTTGTGATATTATCTTTGGGATGACAAGTATCAAACAACTTACTTCTAATTTCAATAAGTTGGATAAGTTTGTTGGTGTCGATTTCGACGTTAGCAAAACAAAATGATGATCCTCCTAACTACTTTGAACGTGACCTATGTGATAAGTACCTCCAAATCGGAGGAGGTGGAAAATGAAACTATTTAGCAATCAAAGAAAATAGGTAATTGGGAAAATGATGATTTCATTTGTCGGGGTCACATTCTCAATGAGATATGCAAGATTCTATTTTTGACATCTACCAATACTATAAGTCCACTAAAAAATTATGGGAGACTTTGGAGAATAAATACATGGCGGAGGATGCTAGCTCCAAGAAATTTCGTGTAAGTAATTTTAATTCTTATACGATGGTTGAAAATCGCTCCATAATTGATCAATATCATGAATTACAAAAAATGTATGTTAATATGAAACTTCATAAAGATGATCAAATGGATGAAGTGTTTATTGTTTCAAGCATTATAGACAAGTTGTCTCCTTCTTGGTGGGATGTTAGACATGCTCTAAAGCATAAAATAGAGGAGATTACACTCTCCGATCTTGGACAACACATAGTTGTTAAGTCTAGCATAAGGATTCAAGAAAATCGGTAAGATGACGATCCTAATGTCGGTACCATCAACATGGTTGCGGAAGGGAAAGAAAACTGCTTCTTTAAAGGGAAGGATCCCTAGCTCTAATACCGGTGAAAAGGTATGTTGGAAATGTGGTAAGCCCAAACACCGAAAGAAAAATTGCTTTGTTTTCAAGAACAAGAAAAAGAAGGCAAAGGGTAGTAGTCAAGCTTCTACAAGCAAGGACCCTTCTACACAAGGTAATCATGCAATTTTGATTAAAAATTCTACTTTGAATTTTTCTTCAATGAATACTAACTTAAATGTTATGCAGGATGATACATTGTCTTGGTGGATCGATTGGGGGCTTCGAGACATGTATGTAACTCTAGAAAATGGTTCAAAACCTTACATAAGGTGGTTGATGGGGAGCATTACTTTATGGAAAATAACGCACCTATCATCACTAGTAGAAAAATCCTTATTTGTATCTTGGTTTTAAGCTTATTTGTATCTTTATTGAGGGTTACTAATAAAGGCGTTACAAATAACACATTATTTGTATCTTTCGAAAATCAAAGATACAAATAACAGTTATTTGTATCTTTGGTTCAAAACCAAAGATACAAGTAACAAGTTATTTGTATCATTTGTTTAAAACAAACAATACAAATAACCTATTATTTGTATCTTTGGTTTCAAACCAAAGATACAAATAGCTATTGTTTGTATCTTTGGTTTAAAATCAAAGATACATATAACTATTATTTGTATCTTTTATTTCAAATAAAAGATACAAATAACCCTTTATTTTTAATTTTAAATGAATTAATAATTAAATGATAGATGACATTATGACAAGCTATGATAAATATAGAGTATGAACTATGAAGGACGTAGTCTATGTAGGAGTTGAACCTACATCCACTATGCAAAGGCATAGGACTCTACCAAGTTGAGTTAATAGGCTAGTATATATAAATGATTGAAAGTGTGGAGTATTAGTTAACGGCTAGTTTTGACCGGTTCTAAAGAACTGCTGGGCCGGGTGAACCGCATGGTTCCGGTTCCAAGGAACCGTTGGACCGGGTGAATCAGCCAGCAGTTCTTTGATCCGGTTTCGGCGATTTTTTCCAGCGGTTTCACGTTTCCGCGGTTCAGGCCGGTTCGGATGCTGTCGCGAACGGCTCCAGTTCCGGGAGGGTTTTCAAGTGGTTCGGGACTGATTCGGTTCCGCGTAACTCGTTAAGTGGCCATCACTACTCACGAAGTATTTCCAAAAACCTAACAAGAGTTTTGTGAAAAAGTTGATTTCCTTATGCAGTTTGCAATTACAAATAGTGTTTAGTTCTTGGCACAAAAAAATTAGGTTCAATTGCTTAAGGATTTCTATGTGATGCAAATCCTGCTGCTGCAGCTGCTGATCTTTTCTCTATCTGTTTTTGTCGGCAATTCGAGTCTTTTTTTGATTCACCAGTTGCTTGCATTGCTAACAAACATTCTTTAGTCATATCATTTTTTATGGATGTTAATACTTAACCAATACTCTTTGTAATTACTTGTTTCGGTCTATTGATGAATATTTACTTTTGGACTTGTCCATATTATCTTACTATGTCGTTTGCATTGGTTAAATTATTAAATGTCTGCATGTATATCAGAGGCATCCTATATTTGGAAAGCATTCTTGAAAGCATGATCATTTGAAAAATTCACTGATAACGTTAACTGTTTGTACCAGTTATTCTACATTTTGAGATCCTATAAGATTTTAGTTTTAATGCACAGCTTTCAGCTTCTAATAATCTCCTTGATCTGCTCTATTGAAAAATGTGATGTCCAACTTGCATAACATATACACTGCATTAGTTTTATCAGTCATCTAACCCCTGTCAAGGCTGTCATGCTATCTGCTCATATCATGGTTTATTGCACGCACATCTTAGCTCATTCTCATCAAGTTTTTGGAGCTATCGACTTTTGATCCAGTGTTATTGAAACTTCTTATTGCATTCGGGATGTACCTATATACAATGTTGATAACCAGCTGATATGAAGAAACAAACAGAAGGTTGATAAGGAGAATTCGTTGCACCCGCTAGCTGTTCTGCCACCTGTACCTGCATAAATAGAATGAATCTGTTAGAGGAACAGTTAGACATTCTGTTATTATGTCACGTAGTATATATAATGTCACTATTCTAGAATATTCGAGCATCGCTTATCATGAATCGAAGAGTGTAATTGGGTGCTTAGTTCTGCTCGAAATTCAGCATACTACTTTCCTTTCCTTCTTCTGATACGATCTTTTGCGTTAATTTACTTTTTCCTCGTCTTTCCTGAAACCATACAAAACAATCAAAAATAGTAGCCTAACATCTGGTATTAGAGCGATGGGAAATCGCATAAACCAACGTCAAATTGAATCATAAGAGTAGGATCCGGATCTGGTAAAGTATTTGGTACCTACACAAATCCAAGCTGAAGTAGCAGCTATGAAGGAGAAATTTAGCAAGAACCAAGAATCCTTAAAGGACTCTTTGGCAACTATGATCACAGAAAGCCAAATAAAGTTGCTGGAAACCCTTAAAAAGTAAATGATTGCCGTACCCAGACGCATAACAAATTCCCTCAATTTCAACTCATCCTTTATTCCCCTAAATGAACCTGTGCAGCCCTCAAACTCTTCATCTCAAATAGGTATCCCACATAACCCTTATCCTCACCATCAGTATAGTTCATTTTGATGTGTGTGGTCCTTTAAAGGTAAAATACTTTGTTGGTCTACTTTACTTTGTTATCTTTATTGATGATTGTTCAAGAAAGTTGTGGTGTTATGCCTTGAAAACTAAAGATGATGTGCTTGATGTTTTCAAGCAATTTTAAGCTCTAGGTGAATGATAGTCTGGTAAAAAGTTGAAGTGTCTACGATTAGATAATGGTGGAGAGTACATCGAACCATTTGATGATTATGACAAGTCATTAGGTATTTAACATCAGTTAACACCAAAGAAAACTCCTCAGTTAAATAGTGTGGCCGAGAGAATGAAGAAAATTTTGTTAGAGAGAATGAGATGTATGCTTTTAGAGTCAAAGTTACCTAGACACTTTTCGGGTGAAGCTTTATATACTGTTGTTCACGTGATCAATTTGTCACTTAGTGTTCCTTTAGATGGTGATGTTCCTTAGAGTTTGATTTGGGAAAGATGTGTCCTATGATCACTTTACGTGTCTTTGGGTGCAAGGCCTATGTTCATGTCCCAAAATATTAAAGATTGAAGCTCGATTCCAAGACTCGCGAATACATTTTTGTTGGCTATGGATAGATCAGTTTGGGACAGGTTTTATGATCCTGTTGAAAAGAAGTTGGTTTGTAGCCGAGATGTAGTCTTTGCTGAAGAACGATTCATCTATGATATTGAGAAGGCTCCTGCTCCTACGCCACAAATTTGTGGTGATTTAGTTGGTTTGAGTACACCTCAATTGGTTCATACACCTATTCCTACTAAGGTGCAAGATGATGATATTGAGCACAATGTGCCTAAGTTAATATTCCCGCTGATGATGATAATATTGATGTTGATCATCAAAATCATCCTAAAGACGAGCCGCCTCCCCCTCCTGTTAAAAGAGGCGAGAGAGGTCATATTCCTTCTACTATCTATGCTTCCACTGAGTATATTTGCTTGACTGATGAGGGACAAACTATATATATTGATGAAGCCATGGAAAGTGATGAAAGGAGCCATGGATGGAAGTAATAAAAGATAAAACAAGTTCATTGCACGAGAATCACACTTGTGACCTTGTGAAACTATCTAAGGGTAAAAATGCTTTGAGGAATCGTTCGGTCTACAAGCTTAAGCAAAATGAAAATGCTAAGAAGCCTAATTACAAAGCTAGAATAGTTGTGAAAAGATGTAATCAAAAGAAAGGTGTAGACTTTAAGTAATTTTTTGCACGGTTGTCAAAATATCTTCTATTAGAGTTGTTTTGGGTCTTGCTGCTAGCCTTGACTTGTAGTTTGAGCAGCTTGATGTGAAGACGAACTTACATCACGGTGACCTTGATGAAGACATTTATATGAACCAACTAGAGGGCTTCAAAGTTAAGGGAAAGAAGATTATGTGTGTGAATTGAAATAGAGCTTGTATGGTTTGAAACAAGCTCCAAGGCAATGGTATCACAAGTTTGACTCTTTTATGGGGGAGAGAGGCTTCAAGAAGACTGCAATGGAACATTGTGTTTTTCAAAAGAAATTTGCTAATAATGATTTTATTGTTCTCCTACTTTATGTTGATGACATATTGATTGTTGGGCAAAATGTTGATCGTATTGTTAGCTTGAAGCAACATTTGAGCAAGAAATTCTCCATGAAGGAACTTGGGCCCCGAAGAACATTCTTAGCAGGGAGTTTATGTGTGATCGAAAGGCTCGAAAATTATGGTTATTACAGGAAACATATATTTATAAAGTGCTTCAACATTTCAATATGATAAAGCAAAGTCAATGAAGTCCTGTAGTTTTTACTCTTCACACCGAAGAGGTTTACCATGTAAAAGTTTTGTGTCTTTGCCCTTGATTATTACTTGCTTTATCTTGTTTAATTGTTGATTTTTGTTGTGGTTTATTGGTGATATATTTGAGTGTGTTAAATTGGTGATAAGTATAAATTTGGTGAATTAAGTTTTTGGGGTTTTTTCCGCCATTTTAGTGTTATCAATTTGTGTAATTGGTAGCTATCGGAGGTGTTCTTACCTCCTCATTCCCAAGTTGCTTCAAAAGGGGGCAAGTCTTTTCACAATACCAAGATGTCATACAAATCAACATTAGAAAGTTTACAACAAATGTCCAAAACTTTGGTTTATCATTTAATTCCAAATCAACTAAAACTTGGGTAGAAAAATCAGAATCATTTTTTTTCAAAACCAAATGAAGTCTCGTAACTTCATTCATAAGTGAGTTGCCACCATAAACGTAATAGATTTAAAATTCCTAATCTTAGTCGTTGGATTAATCATTTTCGACTAATTTCTAATTCATTCAATTTAAGTCCCGATTCTTGGATTCCAAGTCTCCAACGATATATCATCTTATTATTTTAACTAATTACTCTTAACTTCTGATTCAATTTCAAATATTTATCTTGTTAAAATCCAAATTGATTTAATTCCCGATTCTTTCTCGATTTCCTAAATACATTTGAAATTTAAACTTTAAGTTCTCTTATTATTGATAAATATTGGAGTAGTTTTAATAGCCCAAAAGTTTTAATTGGTACATTTTTATTTTAAATTAGTACATTTTTATTAATAGTTTTAATTAACTTTGTTTAAAAATTCTTTTTTCTTTTTCGTTAACAATATTTTAACGACTAGCTTTAACTCTTTTATCTAAATTATTTTAAACTAGTATATTTTTATTAATAACTTTAATTAAGTTTTTAACCTCGTTTATTACCTAAACTAATTTTTAATCACCTAAACCTACTTAGTCAAACCCTAGCTATATTTTTATTACTTATTTATTTACATAAGTAAAGTAAGTTTGAAAAAAAAAACAAAACAAACTTCATCCTTACCATCATGTTGGAAGGTTACGGGCTTACATATGGAGCCATGATTTTTTATTTATGTTTGTATCTAAATTCTATTAAATTTTGTCCCTTAAATATCTTTTTTATATACGTGCCTTTTCCTAACATTCTAACTTGCAAATCATCAAGAACATATCATATTTCTAGTTATGTTGTATTAATGAATTAAGTCATCTATATTATTATATTTTCTCCTAATTTCACTTTATTATATTATATTAATTACTAATTTCCTAATATTAATGAGTTGAAGAAATACAAAAAGATGATAATATTTCTCTAAGTTAAATCATCATCATTTAATTTTAGAAAGTTTTTGGGTCATTAATTGTTACTTACAGGATCATTATTTTTTTGAGTTGCGTATTTATTTTGGGAGTTTGAAAGTATTAGCATTTGGAGTTTGAAGATTAGAGCTTGGAGTATTTATGTTGGATTACTACTTGGAGGATCTTATTTTCTTATTTCCTTAATTAGAACTTAGTACTAATCCTTAGTGTTAGTATGATACAACTTCTTACCCCACTCTTTATGGAATTTTACATTATATTTACTTTATAATATGCAAAGTATAAAATATGTTGAGTGTTTAAGCAAGATTATATAAAATATGTTTATGCTAAAATTACTTTTTTGTATGTTTACGTAATATTATATTATGTATTTTATGCTAAAAGTATTTTTAGTATAATAATTAGTGATTTTTGAACATATTTAGGAAGTTGGGTGAAAAATTATATTCTAGTGAAATTAAGTATTATTTATGTTATAAACTAGTATTAGTATGTTTATGAGTTATGTCATACGTGTTACATTAGTAATGTTATTAAATTTAAGAATTTCTATGTTTGAATTTTTGTTAATATGTTTATGTTAGTCTTTAAATAAGTTTATAAAGGAGTAGGTTTTTTACACATTCTTTTACTAAGTATGGTTATGTTAAAATTATTGTCATTTTAGATTATTTTGATATCAGAACTTATCCTTAAAGTTTTATTAAATTCCTATGTTATTGTGTAACATCTTTTTAGTGATTATGTTAATTCTTTAAAATTGGAATTATTAAGACAAATTATATTAATTATTTTTAAGTGGAAAAGATCCAAAAATAATCATAGGCATTTGGCCACTATTTTGTTTTTAAATAAATAAACTCTTGTTTACTATTTTAAATTAGTGCAACCACTTTTCTATAATAATAAAATAACAAGTTAAAAAGATATTTTTAAGAAACTTTTATAATTTATAAAATATTAAAGTGTTCTCTTGAATATATGAAAGTTTTCTAATAAAAGTAACTTTTGTGATATTAAATAACTAGTTTGTACAAGAAGTTTTTTAGTTTACTATTTGACCAAGATTTATGTAATACGATATCACTTCTTAATAAGTTTTCCTTATTTGTGTTATTTCAATTTAATGAAAATAGTAAAAGAATAATTTTTTTACTCGTTTTATGAATGGAAGTATTGATTTTGGTAAACTTATAAAGTGTTACTTGTTTTATAACTAGAAATAATAATTAATTTTAAGTTTTATTTGTTTAATCATTAGCATATTGATTTTTGTGAACTTAATTAGTTTTTACTTGTTTTTCTAAACTTGAAACATTGAAATTTTGCGAATTTGTTGGCTTTTGGAAGTTTATTCAAAAGAATACAGTTTTACTTAACTTATAATTAAAATATTTTTTTTTGTGAAAAGAATAAAACTTTTTTTAAGTTAGAAACTTCGATTTAAGAACTTATTTCATGAGAAATAAATTATAGTAGCTACTTGTGAAACACACTAATTTGAAAATTATTAATATGATATTACATGATTAGTGTGATTTTATTTGTTGTAAACCAGGGAATCCATTATCCATTATATATAAAAAATGGCTAAGGAATTACTATTCATTCGTGAATAGTGAATTTGGTTAGTCATTCTAGACTCCATCAACCATGTGAGTGATTCCTTGTACTTTAGGTTATTTTATTGTTTTTTGCATGTAGGATGGTTGTGTGGCATTGTGTTGTGCATTAGGGAGTACACATGTCGTGGAAGTGCTTGCATGTAGGTTGCTTTTGCATGTATGTTAGTATCTTTGCATGTGATTGAGTGCTTGGCTTGGACACATGTCGTGGGAGTGCTTGGTGTATGGACACGTGTCGTGGAGTGCTTGTTGTGTGTTTTGTATTTGCCTGTAGGTTGTCTATATAATGCACTAAGTTGATTTCAATGAAAGCCACGTTCAAAAAGTTGGTCTTACTCTAATTCTTGTTGGTTTAGTTATTCAATATATTCACTCATTCTTTCTTGTTAGCTAGCTATATTAGGTGCTTTAATGTTTGCAATATGCCTAACAATAGGCAAGTTTTATATAATGGGATATGTGTTTTATGGTTTCGGATCAGTTGGTTTAGTGTGATTTCAAGTTTACTTGTATGGTCTAAGACTTAATCATGCTTTGAATTGTGCTTCCTTTTGGTTATGTATTCATTGTGTTTTTTTTTTGTATTCTTTTTGGATATAGTAGATAAGGTTTATTAATCTTAATGTATATAGTACTCACGTTTCGGAACTTACTAATAGTGGCTCTAATTGTGATAGGTGTTGAATGATGCAGAAGTTTGTTTTAGAAATGTAGATGGTGGTATTAAGATGACTAAAGGGGCAAGATGTGTTTGCATTTTCTGTAAGATATATGTGGCATTGCTCATCAAATGTTGTGTGCATGACTTGATATCAGTACAAGTGATGAGTGAGCTTTGAATTAGTTAGATCAAGAACATTCTAGAACTTAAGTTCAGCAGATGGATGCTGAGTAACATTGTAATGGTTCACATATGTGGGGAAATACATTCCATTTGGGGAAGTAGTTACTCATGTACTAATCTCTATATTCTTTATAGTGGCAATGCATTGTAGAAGAAAAGTAGTATTGTTGATTAGATAATTTCATTTAGCTTTGCAATGCGTTCTAATGCTAATGACATGCAAAAGATGTAGGAAACCATCAAATTAGTTGCTAAGGTTGATACGCATAATCTCCAAGAGTGTAATTTGGTTAGGAATCATAGTCTCCGATCAACAAACACTCTTGAAGATTATGCATATCAACCTTAGCTGCTAATTTGATGGTTTCCTACACCTTTTGCATCTCTTTAGCAATAGAATGCATAGCAAAGCTAAATGAAATTATCTAATCAACAATACTACTTTTCTTCTACAATTCATTGCCACTTTAAAGAATCTACGGATTAGTACATGAAATGTATCCATTATTGTGTTACCTATGAAATTTTATTTTATTAGGTTGTGTATTGTAAAAATGTGTGTTTTTGGCTTAATAAAATTAGGTTTCTTTGGATTACAATATATGATTTGCTTTTGGTTTTGCTTAAATGTTGTACAGTTTCATTACTTTATTTTGGTTCATGGTTGGTTCTTTGTTGTTGACCATTTGATCGAGAATAGTATAATGTCAATTGGTTGTGTCTCTTTGTTGTTTACTTTGTCATGCTTTAGAGGAAGAACAACTCTAATTAATATACGTTCTATGGTTTGCTAATTATAAGTATGTTAATCAGTAGCGATGCACCTGAATGTGCTATACATAAAGCATATGATTACATCGGCCAAGTACATTTGTCTGTTGCACTTCAATAGTCAGTATATTTTTAGGTTTGGGATTTTCGTTCCGATTCAAGTTCTTGTACTTATTTTGGTTGTCTTTGAGTTCTTATACTGAATTATTCAGTTGCATTTGTTTAGGATGCTCTTCATTCCATAGGATCACATAAAAGTAACCATTTGTAATTTGGGTTTTGGCTATCTTTGTCTTTTGTTGTTTGAGTTTCTTCAGCTTGTGAGTATTGCTTTGTCAATGCAGAAAGTGTCATGTATAAACCGACTCTGATAAATATGCGTTGTATGATTTGGTAATCATCTTAACCAAGTAGCAACTCACCTGAATTTGTTGTACCTGAAGTATATGCTTTTGTACAATGTCTCGTGTACATTTGTCTGTTGTATTTCAAGAGTTAGTATAGTTTTAGGTTCAAAATTTCTGTTCTGATTCAAGTTATTGTATCTATTTTGGTTATTCCTGAGTTTGTGTACTGAATTATTCATCTGCATTTGTTTTGGATCCTCTTGACTTAATAGAATCACGTCAAAATAACCGTTTGTGAATTGATTACATAAATGATATTCAAGAGTTAAAATGTTTGTATATATTAGTTTTAATTCATGATCAGATTGTGCTAATTACATGACAGTAATCATTTACTTTATTTTGTTTATGATGTTTGTATATATTAGTTGAATTAAAGATTTATTAGACTGATAAAATCAAAATTAGTTAACGTCAGATCATGTTCACTATGCAAAGTTCATTAATCTAATACATGATTATTACTTCTTAATACAAACTTGGCCGTTGTTAAACATATGGTTATGGTTGCAAGAACTTTACACAACAACATGACAGCTTGAAGAGAAGTACAAACATCATATAACAAGAGATAGTTAAAATAAACTAACTTGCTATAACAACTTATAAACTAACTAACTAACTAGCTTTCTTAATAAGCTAACAACTCTTTGCTAATACGATTTCCACAATATGTTGCTGTGTATGAAAATAAGATCACAACATATATATGTTAATTTTGCTCATAAGCCAACTTGATAGTAAGAATGGAAGCTTCTCTACACAGTTTAGGGACACCTTTTTTGACCTCTCTAGTGTCTTCATCATGTATTGTAGAGTTGTGTTGATGCTTTGTACTAATGGTATCACCATAATGCCGATCCTGAAATACTTCTGTTATACTTGATAGATTCCATGTTCCTTCTCTCAGGTGCTTGATAGCCCAACCATCTTGAGATTGCTTTGTGAATGAAGTGATATCGGTTTTTATATACGTTCCTATGACCGCACTTCCCTTATATAATTGGCAAGATGGTTAGGGTGAATTGACGAAGAACCCAAGAAGCAACGTAATACCATGTTTTGTTAATTTGTTTATATTGATTTTAATTGAAATTAAGCTTATAAATGTGTCGAACTGAATACATTCCATTATTTTGGCCGAAATGAATTGTCTAACTGATGTTGGTGTTTCAAGGGGTTGTGAAAAGCTAGAGTTTTACTTGAGGTGAAGCAATACAACAAGAGGCAGCCGGCTTAAAGCGGAGAGTGAGTGGCTTGTGTTTAATAAAACTAACAATAATTAGAAAAGCAAAATTCGGATTTTGCCTCTCATTGAAATTGATTTAGTGCGTTATATAGACTTTTATTGATTGAGTTCCTTCAGCTTGTGAATATTGCAATGTCAATGTAAAAATGTTCATGTACTAAACTAATCGGATGTGATTTGTGAGACGTAAGTCTTTCCTTATTAGAAATTCTGAAATTGCATAATAAGCTTCTCACTGAATCCAGTATGTACTATTTACATAATGCATTATAAGTTACGAGCATAAGTAACAAAATCCCTCATACACAAACCATTAGTAATGGTGCTATATACATTAGAGTAAATAGTTCATAATATGACAAACATGATGCAAAAGATAACTATGTTATTGCTTGAAAGTTGACTATATTATGAATTATGTTATAGATAGTTTGTTAATGTAATTGGAATATGAATATGATAATTATTTTTAAATGGAAGATAGAAATTAATTTTAGAGCATATTATAAAGTACATTATATATTTTGTTGATAGAGCATATGTGTAATATTGTGGTTGTGTTACCTAACACTTGTGATTGTATTGCTATAGTACTGAGCAAATACTTCTGATAAGCGTACGTGGGCTTGTGATTATTTAATACATTGTTTTATTTGCACAGTTTTGGTTGCTCGCTGTCATGCATGTCTGCATTTCAATTGATGGTTAAGTTGATCTATACTTTGAATTAGAGCACAATGATTGTGCAATAGTTGTTGTAGTTAGTGTCTTCTTTACATAGGAATAAAGCATTCGAGTGAAGTTTTTAGGTCTGAAATCTCATCAGGGCAGCTCCAATAACCAGATTCACACAATCATCTTTTGTTCCATCAATGGCACACGATATCCACTCTACAATCTTACAAAATCCTTAATAATATATTGTTTATGAGGCTACAAATGAATACAGGAATGCATATTTTTTTTGTACAATCAAATTAATATCTCTTTTTCATGTTGACCATCAGGCACTAAGGTTGGAATATAATGATAGAGTTGGCCATGTAACTTAAGGACATAAATGCCTTTGTGGATATGGGCATCAATGTTGTTCCATCAGAGAATAGTTAGGTATGATGAAGCTCAATGCAATTATTTGTTTACTAATGTATCTAATTTTGGGCAGATTGTTGTTTCTCATAGTGTTCTAGAACAAGTTAGATTAGTAGGTGCATCTAATAGCTCGGGAAGAAATTAGAAAACAATATATAATCATGTCAAATATCAGGTTCTTGTTAAGTATTACATGGCTCCATTAATTGTCTTAATCAGCAGTTAAACTTATACAATAATCTGTGTTGTAAATGATTTATCTAAACGCATATAAACATGTTAGCATTTTTAGAGTGCGTGTTCCGAAATTGCAGGATCATAACACAAGAGTTTGTACTATGGTTTCATCAAAACAGAAAGTTTAAACGGCATTGACATCTAAAAGCTTACCTAAAAAATGATATTTTGAATGCTTATCATCCAGTTATGATATTCTGTAGGACTGTAAAAACTAGGGTTGATAGAAAGGAAAAACTATGTATACCTAAATTGGTAAGCATTTTCAGAAAGCTTCTAGCACTAGCAGTTATATACAACACATCGTAGAAGAGTGTACAATTATAGTAAAAATTAAGGCTGATGAATGAAGAAAATGTAAATATGAGCCCGAAAAATGGAGTTGAGAATACTGAACAAACCTTTTTTAGATGATCTTCACATCCTTAGCAAGTCATTAGCTTTCTAGAAATGAATCGCTCGAGCCTTATATATTGACGGCTTCTATACCAAAATCTTGGCTATCATTGTGTTCATTCCATTCAAATCACTGTTAAGGTCTACTGCATTTCTTCAAAACCTTCTACTTGTACAACATTCTAAAAGAAACGTAAAGGAATAAGTGTTTACCTTATTTGAAGTTGAAATATTTCTTAAACTGTATTAGTAGATGTTAAGTTTAAATTAGCACTTGTGTTAGGATGTCTTGAAGGTGCATGTGGCAATCTGAGAACCCTCATTCTTAATTTCAGCATTTTGACAAGTATATGTGTGGTTTTTTTATAGAAAACATTTCTTTGGAAGGCATGATGGAAAGAAGCAAAAAACAAGGCCACGTTACATTGGATAGGCATAGGCCTCATTGTGAAGGTGTGAAGAGGTTCGTTTTGGGGTTTTAGGAGATACTTCATGCTTTTGATTGATATTTGGTGTTACGGTAATTGTAGTAGGTTTACGTGCATCCAAAGCAGTAAATGAGAGATATAATGAGTGGTAACATCTAGGAGTAACATGGATAGCAAAAAACAAATAAGCAATAAATTCTACAATGCTATAAATCATTAAACAATTAAAAACAAAAGCATAAAAGCTGTGATATAAGTATGTGTTTTGAAAAAATTAGTGCGATATATGTAAAACGAGCCTGATATATAAATCAATATTATAATGTTAATGATGTGTGTTTTAGATTGGTACTAAACAATGCGGTTATCAATTTATCTAGAGCAAAAAAAATACAATTGATAGTTGCATATGAAGTAACACTACAATAGATAATAAAGTAACATGTTGCATTACAATCCATGGTCTTAACTACTACATGCAAAAAAACTTGCAACCGAGTTTCAAAATTCATAACTAAGAATACGATACATAGGTCTTTTGATTATGAAGATGTATCAGAATCATCTTCTATAATCACAATTTGTAGTGTGTCTTGTTCACTTGGTCTCTACTGTCGTAATTTTGCATTTTTGTTTCTCTGTGATTTCTTTGGAACATGTTCTAAAATATGTTGAGATATATAAGCTTCTCATTCATCAAGCTTATCACAGAACTGAGCAAAACACTCTAGACTAAATGAATTAGGCGTGAACAGCAAAAAACATATGAAGCCATTTAGAGGTATTAACACTTATATTAGTAATATTCCGTTAACCTCATTATCATTAAGTCACTTGGACAGATGGGGTTTGGGGTTAAATATATGCAACTGAAACAACCCAAACCAGCATAAACAGTATTATAATACTGTCTACAAAGCACAGCGGAAGACTTATAAAAGTCTGGGCTGAATCCGACCTGTGGCTCGATAGCCACAACAAACTAATATCAGAGTATTTAAAACTTTTTACATTAAATTAGTGAATACTATTTACAAAACATTATAAAATCATTACAATTTAATTTACAAACATCTAATTTACATTATGATTTTCAAAAAGAAGTCCTCGCCGCGCACTTAACACATAACACAAGTAGGCATAATCTCCACAGCAAAGCTAACCTGAAAATGGATTTATCCTCGTAAGGGATAGGCCCCAAATTTAATATGACTGATATCCTTTAACAATAAAATATTATTCCGAGTCTCAACAAAATAACATACTTAAAATTTAATAACCAAATTAACTTAATTAATTACTATTAATTAAGTTGCTAAAATAGGGGTTGTCTCATTCTCCCCAACTTAAATAATTTCGTCCCCGAAATTACTCTACACTTCATAAAACATATTAAATTCATATTCTCCCCAACTTAAGGATAAACCTTAAATAGTTGAACGTCCAATACTTAATTGAAAACCTCAAATCCGACATTCGGCAGCCATCCAAGTCGAAAACAATGTTTATGATTCAATCACGACTCAATAATTTTCAAATGTACAAAACTCTTGATGCAAAACACATTTGCACATACACAAGTGCACATAGAACATAAAATCGTAAATTGATAATCAGAACTTAAAACAATATTAGCAACATTTTAAACTTTTAAACAAAGATGTTTTGAGAATCTACGAAAAACTTGATAGAGTTTCCCTCCGAAAAGAGACATATAGTTTTATTTTCAAAATCAAATTTGTTTTCTCGTCAAACTAACCAAATCTCCACATCAACTCTTATGTTATACTCGAATACTTTTTAGCAAACCTTTACTTGTTTTAATCAGTTCAACCATTTTGTATCCTCAATTTGAAAATCTGATTCCCTAATTTACTTGATTTTCCCAAATAACTACAAAACTTCACTTAAGAACTCTTATCCCCCCAATATACTTCGAAAGTATCACTTAAAATTACACATTTCATTTCTCATAATCAAATAATTTGAACCTCAAATTAGAAAAATTTCCTTGATGACTTTCGACTTTCAATCTTTAATAACTTATTACTCAATCGTTATCGTTTAACTTCCACTCATAATACGTTTATATCCACCTTTAATACATAACCTTTAACACTTTAAGTTTCAAACACATTTTTCCCAAATAGCTTCCATACTCTTGACATTCAATCATATACGATCCTTAATCTTTATTTCGGTCATCCGTTTCACCATTAATACAATTTTACACAACTTAGCCCATTCAACTTTTATCTTTTAATGTCTCATTTAATCATGATTTAAACAAACACTTTTGTTCCCCTAGTTATTAGCTTTTCGATCACCTCAATACAATTAGCATCTAATCAAATACTCATTTTCCACAAGTACAATCTAACTTTAACTTTCACCATGTATGTAATTCAAGGCTTCCATAACTTTTAATTGATTCTTATTTGACTAATGAACTTCAACTCACAATAACCATATATAAGGCTCGACATAATTTGAACCATTCAAACTTTTTAATTCTCAAATTTATCCTTTCAACATTGTAAATCATTTAGAATATTCTCCATCATAATTTTACATTTACTTCAATACGTATGAAGCGTTCAATAGGATTACGACATTATAAACTTTACGACATTCCTATTCATATCAACCCTTGTTTCTTTTTCGCAACTTCTTTTAATTGAAATTCTCATCCAAATATCATTAAATTAAACATATCACAAATAGTTTTCTAATTCTTTATTCCTTAATTGATTTTCTATCTTTACACACAATTAACTCATAACTTCCAATGTTCCCAAAATATTTCTTCTGAACTCTTTGCATTGAATAATTCTTACAACATCATCGCAATTCTCGATAAGCTTAGTACTCAACTCCTTATTATGCCAGTTATCCGTGTATATATAATATCATTTGTAAAACAATTTCAAGAATACTTGACTCAAATATATACATTTCAAGTTGAAATTTTTAAACTCTTTTAAAAACATTTTTTTTATACATAGCATATAAACAATCACACAAAATTTCACATATAATCAATTAGATCCCCAAATCAAGCTTCAACGAAATTCCCAACTTAACTTTAATATCCTTTAAAACTTCTATCACCAAACTTCAAAGTCCCAAATTCATAATCCAAACTTAACTCTTGTCCTTCGGTATTCACATGTAGGGAAACTTCAAGATTTCTTAACACATAAGCACGTTACACATCACATATATAACATATAGTCACATTAATACCATCTGATTCTCAGAGGTTACACCTTGAGACTGGACTATCGCACTCTCTCGGATTTTCAAAATTCATTTTTTTCAAAAGTTTTGTACTCGAATATGAGGATTCAAGTACTCCAGAAACAACCAGGCTCTGATACCAATTGAAACAGCCCAAACCAGCATAAACAGTATTATAATACTGTCTACAAAGCACAGCGGAAGACTTATAAAAGTCTGGGCTGAATCCAACCTGTGGCTCGATAGCCACAACAAAATAATATCAGAGTATTTAAAACTTTTTACATTAAATTAGTGAATACTTTTTACAAAATATTATAAAATCATTACAATTTAATTTACAAACATCTAATTTACATTATGATTTTCAAAAAGAAGTCCTCGCTGCGCACTTAACACATAACACAAGTAGGCATAATCTCCACAGCAAAGCTAACCTGAAAATGGATCTATCCCCCGTAAGGGATAGGCCCCATCAAAGACTGTCAACAATTGAATTGTTGAGTAATCCAACAAACTATTACATTATATACAAGTCAATTACAAACATTTTCAATTCAATCTTTTGCTCATTTGGTATCTCCTTATAAAATATTAAATTATCAAAACCCAAACTCTTTTAAAAGAATGTTTGGTATCTTCATAAATACGACTAAGAACGTTTGGTTCATAGTAAATCAAAACACGACTATAACTTTACAAGTTAATAGCGAAACTAAAATACGGCTATTACTTTACAAGTAAATAGCGAAAGTCAAAATACGACAAATGAAATATATGAATTCATTTGCGAAACAAACAAAACTTTATATACCAAACGTATTTATGCAAAACTCATATTAAAACAATAATATAACAATACTTTAAAACGTGGGAATATATGGACCGTCAGGAAGTAGGCTTGATCTAAATCCTGAGAATACGGGTGATCGTCATCACCGAAATACGGTTCTTGCAAGAACGAAACGGGATCGGGGGCTCGAGACCGATCTAAAAAGCATTACCTATTATCAAGCTATATGATTTCATAATAATCCGGATATGAATATCCGTTGCCAATTCCCAAAAACGGACATATTTCAATGTCGAACATTTCAATATAAAACGAATCAATAAATCACTTGATTTTCTTTAAAATCAATAATCATAACTCATTTTCATAGTACAATATTTAAAAGCTCATAAAACATAATTTTGATCAAGGATTAAAAGCAAGGTCAAACAAAGTCAAATTCCAAAGTTTCGGACACCAAAAATTATACGATTTTGCTTAAATATAAATACCAGTAAAACCACACCTTATAAAACATAACTTGAACTTTGAAATACTTAAATTAAATTTAAAAGATAATAGTGTTTGTAGGATTACCTTTCTACGCCATGAATAGCAATCAATAATTAAAATACTACTCAATTCATCATCAACCTCAATCACCATTAAAGGATCTTCCAACTTTCAATCTTGAACTTCAATTTGAGTTACAAAATCCCCAATTTAAACCCAAGAATTCTTTAATCAAACCTTGCTAGAAACCAAGTTGAAATAAACCCTAAATAATGAATATGATTCAAATTAGGGAATCAAATTGGGGTTTTACTTTCTATTTTTATGTGCTAAAAGTAATTTACTTTTCAATCTCAAAATGTTGTAGAGAAAGATTGAGAAGAAAAGAGACCATATGTGTTGGAAGAAGATCAAACGACATTGAAGATGATGGGAGCAAGATATGGGAAATGAAGTTCTATGTTTTTCTTATTACTAGTCTTGGTAACAATACATAGGATGGAGGACTTAGATAATTTGACACCTCATAGCATTGGTGTTAATCTAAAGAATGATGTATATAACTTCTACACCACACAAAATACTAGTTTTATATTTTGTCTTAATTTACGAAATACGTTTGACTAAAATAAATATCGTAAGTAAAATAAAATAGTCCCCAAATTTAAAATGACTGATATCCTTTAACAATAAAATATTGTTCCAAGTCTCAACAAAATAACATACTTAAAATTTAATAACCAAATTAACTTAATTAATTACTATTAATTAAGTCGCTAAAATAGGGGCTGTCTCAGGAACCTTCCCTTTATCAATGATGACATTAAACTATATTTGCTGAAGACTTCTGGAGCATCATCGAGAAACTGTTTGATAAAATAAAGAACAAATCTGCCACAATCAACATCATTTTCCTACTAGGGTACCTGGAAAGTGAAAAGGGTATTGAAGAGAAGATAAAATGCTCTGAATAACATATTAGTACAATTCATGTGAACAATTTAAACCTAAATAAAACTTTTGGACAATGACACATCTTCACCAGTCCAAGAACACTGTCAAATATCAGCACTATAAGGTTCTCTCAGTGCACATGATCTTGTATAAAGGTAGAACTTCATGTGTTCTTTTAAACGATTCTATTTTCCTTTGGTTCCGAAGGATTGAAAGTAATTGTCTAACTTTATATATATTGCTACACTAAGCGTGTGTGTTCAAAGTGTATATTAATTACTTTGGAATTGAGGAGGGTTAGTGACTCTGAACTACTCTAATTGTGATTTAATACATGAATGAACTTGTGATAATAATTCTAAGGTATTAAACAATAATATTGTGTTATGTATCAACAACGAACCTGGAATTTTACTATTCTATATAAAATACTTGTATGATGAGAAGATTGCATCACATGACATAATAATAGCAACAATTCAACTTCATCTACTCAGTACAAAATAGGTATCCTTATATAAGTCTAAGATAGAACCTTAGCAAAAAAACGGGAGCACATTAAAGTATAGGCAGATTTTATAATAGTTAAAAGAATATCCGCCTATGGCGCTAATAGAGGGATGTGGTACATACCATATTTGGGTTTAGCACGACCGTGGGCCTGAAATATATCGTAAACAAACCTCCAAATAAAATTTTAGGCAAAGCCAATTATCCACATAAACTAGAGTTTTTTCTCCCTAAAACAATAATGAGAATAGGCTTAGAGCCTAGGACCATACTTTCTCAGATCAAGTTCATTACATTTGCACCCATGTTATTTGAATCAAGCAACTGGATGCATCTCGCTTTAGTGTATGTGTTTATAGACTCACAAAAGTGACAGAAAATCACCAGTCTCCAGTGATGCCTATAGAAAAGAACATTGCAGTGACACCAAGAACTAAATAAACAGCAGACAATAACAATTACAATGGAAAGTACAATAGATGTAGACCCAAATAGATAGTGATACAATAACAAACAAATATCACTCAATACAAGGAAACATGGTTTCTCATATTCAGATACTCTGATATTGTTCTATATAGATTAAGAAATGCTTATGATCTCATCAAAGCATGATCATTCACATGATCAAAAAATAATAACAATAACAATGTAATAAATGCAACCAACAAAAATCAATCACACAAACCGAAGCACAACAAAAACAAGCAAACATACACTGTTATTAAGATTTTACTACCATGACACAACTAAAGTAAGCCCAACAAAACCAGCACAAGACCACATCAATCCCTAGAAAAAAGCATGCAATGTAAACAAAAAGATCAAAGCATGATTACAAACATAATCAATAAATAGAAGAACATAAATGTAAGGCACAAACAATATAAACTGAACAATTCAGTAACAAAACTCTTAAAAAAATAACCAGAACCCAAAAAGATATGTGTAATATCCGTTTTTTTAAAATAAAATAAAATTTCAGAAATTTAATTAAAAAAAATTGAAAAGTAGTTTGGCAAAACCAATTCACGGTTATTCTCAACCTCCCTCTCAACTTCCTTCCCCATTAACTCCCCATAAACCTATAACTTCCCACAACTCCCTTTAATAACTACCTTATTTTCTCCTATAAATGAAACTTTTTACCCAGAAATTGTTCACCTATTATCCTCACAAAACACTTCCCTCCTGCAAATTACTTTCTCCATCTCCCATTTGTTCAAAATTCAATCAAGAAAAAAGGAAGAAATTTGATATTAAAGGTAAGAATTTCATTATTTTGTTAGGTGTTTTATATTCATCATTTAATCTGAATAAAATAAAATAATTCTGACCATAGTTTCAGACAAGCGATCATGGGATCTGGCAGTGATGTGCAACCAGGGAGTACGACCACGATATTGTCCTTCTCCCTCATTCTCTCTCACTTTCTCCATTTCTCCCTTCTTTCCCTTGTTGTGTTTTGTGGGTTTGTTCCTAATAACCCAATTCCTTTTTTTTTAATTTCTTACTTTAGATTTTAAAATTTTTAAACTACATTCTAAAATTGTTATTTTAAATAAACCTTTCTTATATATATATATATATATATATATATATATATATATATATATATATATATATATATATATATATATATATATATATATATATATATATATATATATATATATATATATATATATATATATATATATATATATATATATATTTATTTAGAATTGATTGATAGGGTATTAATTTGAGATATATTATTTTATCGTGTAGACAGCGGATTCGTAGACCGAGATTATTAGGAGCGTACGTTTGTTTAGGATCGCGCGACTAGGTAATTCTCAATGTCTATCTAACTAGGATTATCTCATTAGTATTATGTGCTAAGTGATAATTAATGTGTTTAAATGTGGTGCATGATTTTATATGATATTGTTTTTGTATGAAATTATGTTTTATATATATAATTCTCAAAATTATACTTACTATTATTTTTGTCAAACTTTGAATTTATAATTGTTATTTTGATAAAATTTGTATTATTATTTTGATAACGAAATAAAATATTTATAATGTTATTTTTTGATGAAAGTTTTATTAATATTTTTAATAATGATTTTAAAATACGATTTGATTCTAAAGAGAAATATTTATGATATTAATTGTTATTGTCACCAATTGATGTTAAAAAGGTGATTTGACAAATGAGATTTCAGTTGGCTACTATTGAGATATATTTTATAGAGAAAATTTGTAATCATAAATAAAATAAGTAATGTAATGTTTGACTATATGTTTGTGTGCTCGCGACTAATTATTGAAATATATTAAATCACGTAAAGTGTAACGCAATGGGAATGAAGCTCTTATATTTGTTGTGATCCAAGTATAAGGGTGATGAACAGGCTGCCCTGTTTGGTTAGTATAGCTGCCGACAAGTTATTATTTTTGCTACTTGATACGATGTTTGGTCTTCCTTCTATTTGTTGTGATCCCAATAGAAGGGGTGTGAACAGTAGGATTACCTAAGACTACTCTAATGGCCATGATGAATTGTTTGGGGTGACAACCTCTTGATGAAGTAGGTATAGGGGTAAAGCCTCTGCCTACTGGCGTTCTCGTTCCCTCAAATTAATAATTGGATATATGTGTTGTCATCATTAAATATCAAATTAATTAATTGGCTTATGTGTATCATATTATAGTCATAAATTTATTTTAACTCGGCTTTATATTATTTTACTTTATAAAATTATTTTCAACTCAATTATATTTTACATTTCTTAAATTCTTTTCAAACTAAATTGTTTTACGGGATGGAGTTGAAATTGCTCAATTTCTTGATTTTGGGAGTTTTTCCCTTGTTTTTCTTGCGTTCTTGTTTTGCAAGTTGTTGATCATGTGGGCATTGTGGAGTGAGGATCACCTAGAATTATAGCTTTTATTAGAGTCATATCTCAGTTAATCTTTATCTTTAGTTATATGGAAATAGATTGCGTCTAAGTCTTTTCTTATGTTGTAAGACCCTTTGTCGGATTTAAATTTATTCATGTTGCGTTAGGGAACGTCCATTTCATTTTGAATTGTTGATTTCAATTATGGATTCATTAATTAAGAATTTGAGAATGATAAGGTTTGAAAAGTCATTCTCAAATTCTTCTTTTTAACCACTTTTATAACCATAGTGGATTTGACTCAAATCCAAAATTTAAAATTTTTGATTTGCCAAACAATAAATTTGAGGCAATTTCAAAATTCCAAATGAAATCCTTGTTCCCAAACATGACATCAGGTAATTTCTTAGTCGTTAAGTCTTACATTTATTTTCTTAGAAATAGATGTGGCGGTAGCACTCCCATGAATAAGTTGGGTCGTGTTTTTCATTAAAAGTGTTTCGAAAAATTTACCTATTATGGGGGTGTTACAACATGATTGCGAAAACCAATGTGAAGATGATATGATATACATGATCAAATATAAGTACAATGTAAAACATGATAAAGTTTAAATCCATACCAGTGAACTGAACATTACAATTAAACATCTAGTCCCAAACAAATGAAAACCAATGTGTCGTATCCATTATATATAGGTATATCCTATTGCATAGATCTTATGTAATGGCAAAGCAAGCAATTAAGAAACGTGAGACAGAAGAGAATTAATGAGTAATTGTATTTAAATTAGCTTTGTTAGTCGGCTTATTTCACTGATTTGTGGTATTAACTAATTTTGTTGGCTTTAGATCTATTTGAAAAAAAGTATGTTGATTGTGAAGATGTTTTACAGAATTAGATATTGCTTTTTGATGTTTACTTAGAGTAAATGTCAATTAATAATATCATGGCTTTTAATTATATTTATATACTAATCTACTGATGCTACTTAGCATAGTGCAAATAATAGTGTCTTGGCAACAAGGGATTATCAATTATGACTTCTTTGCTGCTTCCTTTGATTTATGATTAAATTATTTAATATGCGTTCCATAACAACACATATTTATCACCTAAATTAACTACCACCACTAATTATTCTCTTATGAAAGCCTATTTACCATCTTATTTTGTCTATACTGTGTTTACTATGCCATACATCCAATCCTATTATTAGACTATAATTAAGTTCACTTTTACGCTTTATGTGGAAATTCAATTCTCAAATATTGAAATCAAGTGCAAGATAGATCCCCCACCTTTACTATATAAAACAAATCATAACATTAATAGTCTTTTGCCACTGAACAGTAACTCTGCTACAAGACCTCCTCTGATTTAACAACTTAACATTAACCACGTTTTTATACAAAAGATACTCTACTCTAATCCTATTGGTGTTGACTGAAAGCAACCCTAATTTCCCAATCTAAACGCACAGTATGGATTTTTTTAATCACCACTCACGATAACTAGGAATTTTATCAGTTCCTTAATGGTCTTAGTTTCACCAGTGGATATTGATATTTTTCATAATGAAATAATGATTTGCCAAAGAGTAAAGTTAAGTATTGTATTAAGAGTTTACTTTAATTGGAAAAACGCAGTAAATGAATTGAACAACCACTTTGATAAATCACTATTTTAATGTAAAGCAGTTGAATATTTGCCAATGAGAATAAGAATGTTAATAAACGATTAATGTTTATAGCTATCCTAAGTGATGACACTTAAGTCGCACGTTGTACGTTTCAGAATAGGAAATTAGGTTACTTCCAAACAACAACAATAAAACTATAGCAAGTTACTATTTATATAGATATGTGAATCATATTAAATGAATAAGTGAAAATACGAAACACAGTAACATTATTGCTAAGTTAGAGAAAGCTCTTAATGTTATAATAGATCCAATTTCCTTATACATTTTCAAATATGTTGCTAACACTGATCTGCATAATCTTAACAAATCTATTTTTGGTTTGACATAATAGTCTCGGCAAGATGCTATACAAGTTCTTGATATTGCCATTCGTGCTACCTTAAATATCCTAATAGACTAAATCATCGTGATGGAGTAAATCAGTAGAGAAAACCAACGACACATTACTTGGTAAAGAAACACACTAACGAAACAAATGCTTTACGCTGGCGTCGTAGTAGTACGAACGACAATATCTAGAGCATATGTAGCACCTTGCGAAAACTATGATAGGAATAAGTAACTAAAGTTCATATAAATAAAGATAAGAAAAAAGGCTTAATAATGATCGTAGGTTTGAGTGATAAATGTTTATACAACCCTAATTTCCCAATCTAAGCGCATATCATAAGTTTCTATTATCACCACTCCCATTAACAAAGAATTGGGCATGGTCCTTAACAAAATAGGCTTCACCGGTGGATGCCGATTTGCTTCACACTGAAATAATTCCTCGGTTTTTGTATACTTGCACCCAAGGACAGTTTCACACGCCCCAATGCACTAATTCAACCGTTAATATCTCTAATTATACACATCGAAAAATTATAGAAACAAAAAATCAATAAAATTCACATTGAGACGATTCTAACAAGATGCACAAGACTATATTTTAACTTATAGATTAACGACAATATGAAAAATAAGTGACATTGATGAATAGTGTCAAATTGTCCTTGGCTGCAACTAAATAAAAACGGAGGAAGTAATGATTAACCAAAGTGGTCCTTGAATTCAGTTTCATGTTTTTTAAATTCTAAATAAAATTATTATCACAATTGTTAACTTCTTTTGCACAGAAAATGTTTTATAAAAAGTAGTGTCAGGTATTGTACAAAGAGTTTACTTTGGTTGGGGAAAAACAACAAATGAATTGAAGAATCACTTCCATAAATCAGTATTCCAGTGCAAAGCAGTTGAATATTTGCTGGGTAAATGTTCAAAGTTATCATTAGTGATGATACTTAGGACACAGACTGTACGTTCAGGAATGGAAAATTATGGTTAATTCCAAACAACCACAATAAAAAGATATCAAGTTACTGTTCACATGGATGTGCGAGCCATATTAATTGAATAGTTGAAAATAAGATCTGTAGTAATATTACTACTGTTGAAGAAAGTTCTTAACGTTATGATACAACCAATTTCGCTATATAGTTTACAAATTTGTTCCTAAAGCTGATATGCATAATCATCATGAATCTATTTTTGGTTGACCATAATAGTCTTCGCAGGATGCAATACACGTTCTGGACATTGTCATCCATGCTACGTAAACACCGTAATAGACTAAATCATCAAACTCTGACCCGATGCAGTGCACCAGTAGAGGGAACCAGAGACAAAAAATTGTTAAAGAAAGACACTCACCAATCATATGCTTTACTCTGGTAGCGTACTAGCACGAACGGCAATGTCGAGACCTTGTATAGCACCTTGCGGAGACTATGATACGAATAGGTAAGTAAAATTTATACAAATAAATATAGGAAAAAAAACCTAATAGTGGTTGCTGATTTAAGTGATAAATATGCATTATTATGTAATGAGTAGTGAGTATTATAATTATAGCTTAAAAGAGGCAACATAGAAATTATATATTGTAATCTATTAATGCCATGTTAATGTTGCTCGCATCATGTTAATAGCATCTTAACAATACATATACAAAAGTACACAAGAAACAACATCAGTACACAGCATCAGGACACAACGAAGACGCAACAAAGCAGCAACAAAGACAAAAACAAAACAAGGATACTAAACAACATACCCCGTAATAAGTACACAACATACCCATATTAGTACACAATAATAATGATAATAATAGACGAGAATGTCAATACAAATAGCACGCACACCCCAAGTAAATGTTTAGAAATAACATTATCAAATGCGTTGGTGTATGTTTTTGATTTTTAATTATAGTTTCAAATAAACAAGACTGTAAAAACAATCGAAAACCAATCTTGTGTTTACATTAGTTGATTCATTTGCTAGACAATATACAAATATAATTCCATTGCACATAAAGCCATTTTCAAATAATACAACCATGATAGAAAGTAATTTTACACATGTAGCCACAACAAAGCAGGATTAGTATACATTAAAACAGCGAGAGCATAATTAGTACATGTACAAAAGCACACAAGAAACAACATCAGCACACAACATTAGTACAGAATGAAGACACAACAAAGTAGCAATAAAGACATTAACAAAACAAGGGTACTAGACAACAAAAACAGTAACAAGTACACAACATACCAATATTAGTATACAATAATATTAATACACAAAACGTCAATACCAATAGCACGCACACCCCAAGTAAATGTATAAAATAACATTATGAAATGTGATGGTATATGTAGTTCTTTTTTTTTTATTATAGTTTCAAAATAAACAAGACTTTAAAAACATTTGGAAACCAATCTAGTGTTTACATTGGTTGATTCATTTGCTAGATAATATACAAATATAAGTCAATTTCAAATAAAGCCATTTTCAAAAAATACAACCAGGATAGATTGTAATTAATGTGAACACATACCAGCAAACAATATGAACAAACACATACTCCTTTGACAAAATATTTTTATGTTTTTTGAATTATCCTGTCTATACTGTTCTTGCTCAGGAAATTGTAAAACTGCAGACTATCCAAGTAATCGAATGATTCCTTTTGGCTTTTAGGAATGCTCTTTTATATATTTCTGAAAATTTTAAAAATCTGAATTAACATCATAGACATATTAAAAGAAAGAGATCCTTTTGATATGAGGCAATAGCTTACTCTAAGTGGTTGTTAAATGTATATGTAGCGGGACCGACAAATTCGATAGGTAATTAATATTAATGATTATTTGTACAAAATAATGCGAAAGTCTGAAAATGCCGCTCTGCTAAAAACCTTTAAAATTAAAAAAATGTTTATTAGAAATGATAAATATTACATAAAAGTAGAAAAATAAAAATACATATCGTTCATTTCAAAAATAGACAATAATTAAAATTAAATACGTCAAAATCATCAAACACAAAGTATATAAAAAGATTTGCAGCTAAGTCCTCGATATCATAAATAAATTGTAGTTGCGGCCTGGATTGGAACCTGAAACTAAATCCTGCAACATGCTGCCATCCATAATACGAATGACAGCCGATTGAATCGGTCAGCGCTATACGCCGAGCATAACTCCATAATACACTACATTTACTAAATAATAATTAGAGTACGCACTTATAATTAACTGACACCACTGTATACTTTTACCATATTCTTTTACTGTTCCATACTTTTAAGTCATTAAGATACCATTCTCAACCCTGGCAGCAATACGTTACTGCCACTTTTACAATTCGGTAATCTTAATACTTAAGCAAGTTCGGTTGGGTAATACTCATAATCGTACCATGCCTCATAACATCAATAGTAATCAAGTTTATCACTGATCAACAAGCACAACAATATGACACCTGATATATGTAAGGGTCTGGCTAGATTAGGGTCAAAGCCCTATATCTAACTATGGTGGGGGTCGTTACCCCGCCAACGTTTATGCTCGAGCTTCTACAGGATAAGTAGCTAACCCCCTGTCTAACACCGCATTTTACGTGCTGGCCAACACGGGCGCCGGGATTTTACATGTCGGTCCATGGTTTGACATTTCCTTAATATCAAGGTCATTCAATCAATACACATATAATTTCACACAAGCACATCACATTTTTACTACAACAAGTTGACTTTGACTTTGTCTTTGACCAACTTAGATGTTTTCTTTCTTATTTAATAATATTCTACCTATATGCCTTTCTAAGTTCACTAAAGTTTTACTCATTAAACTTTATTTAAAACTTAATTTTTAATAGTTCATTTGTTAAATAAATTTACACTAATAACTTAATATTCTATTAATAGTCTTTAGATTAATATTTTCACAATAGCTACTAAATTTTATTTCTCTTGAAATAAGTTTCAATAATCAACATTTCTAACTTTAAAACAAATAAAAATTTTCATTCTTTTCACAAAATAAATATTTTAATTATAAATCGAGTAAAACTATATTCTATGGATAACTTATCAAAATTCAAGAAATTCACCAAAAATCAATATTCCAAGTTGAAAAATAGTAAGACTTATCAAGTTCACAAAAATCAAAATTCTAATCGTAAAACAGATACAACTTATTATTTTATAAAATTAATATTTCTAGTTATAAAACAAGTAACACTTTACAAGTTCACAAAAATCAATACTTTAATAATAAAACAAGTAAAACTTATATATTCACACAAATCCATAACTCTTGTTATAAAACAAGTAAACTTTATTCTTTTAATATTTTGATAAAATCAAAATTTCACACAAAATGTTTAAAAAAACAAATTTGTATAAAAAATGTACTTTTACATCATTCCAAATGAATTTTTGTCAAATAGTCAACTAAAGATATATTTGGTACTAACTAGCTATTAAGTATCCCAAAAGTTACTTTTTATTATGAAATCTCATGTATTTAAGAAAACAATATAATATAAATAACTTGCATATTATAAAGTAAATATAATGTAAAATTTCACATAAAGAGTAGGGTAAGAAGTTATACCATATTCACCAAGAATTAGTATTAAGTATTAATTAAGAAATATAAGAAAGATCCTCCAAGTAGTAATGCTCCAATGAAATACTCCAAGCTCCAAGTGATCTCCCATATAATACCCAAAATTATACCCAACTCCAAAATGATGATATTCTAATTACCATAAATAATCACCCAACAAATGCTCTAAAATAGTGATGATTTAAGCTAGAAAAGTGATGGTTATGCTCCATCATCTTGATTTTGTTCAACCAAAAAATATTAGAAATATTGTAAGAGATAATGTGAATTTAATTTAAGAGAAAAGGAAGAAAAAAAAATGGATGATGTACACTTGAAGTGCATGTTTTGTCATGCGGTTTTGATGAGTTTTTGTTCTTTTTTTTTTTTTTTTTTTTTGCAAGGTAAAACCATTGGATAATAAGTAGAATATAAAGAGATATTTGAGGGGACAAAATCTTATAGAATTTGAATAAAAAAATTTTAGAAATCATACTCCAAATCTAAGCCCATATCCTTCCAACATGATGGTAAGGAGGATATTTGTTTGGAAAATTTACCTAGAATAATCCAACATATTCGTGATTTTCCTACAATAATTTCATCTATTGATTAACCATGAATAATCCCTACTTTAAGAGGTAGTTGCCTAGACTAAACTTGGGTAACCCGATGACCTACTATGGTAGGTAATCCCCAAAAAAAGTAAACTGAAAATTAATTTTTAATTAGAGAAAAATTTAGAAATTTTACATAAAAAATTATAAATAATAAAAAAATCATAACTTTTTTTTGAACATTTTTTAATTTATTTTCGACCTTTATTTTTAATTTATCTTTTTTTTAAAAAAAAATAAAACTTGCTATAGCAAATCATCCAGTCACCGGGTTTACTCTAGGAAAATACCCCTCAAAGTTGGGATTATTCATGGTTAATCAATAGATGAGATTATTATAGGAAAATCACGAATAGGTTGGATTATTCTAGGTAAATTTTCCTATTTGTTTTCTTTTCAAACTCATTTTACTTATGTAAGTAAACTAGCTTAAAATATTATGGTGAGTTTTAACCAAATAGCTTTTAGGTGATTAAAAAAAATTAGTTTAGGTATTAAACTAGCTTGAAAACTTAATTAAAGTTATAAAAATATAAAAGTTTAATACTTTAAATAAAGTGTTAAAGTCATTAAAATAATGGTTAACGAAATTAATTAAGAGATAAGAATTTTAAACATAAAGCTTTAGTGTTTGTTTCCCC
The DNA here is from genome assembly GCA_019425755.1 of Amaranthus cruentus. Taxonomy (NCBI): domain Eukaryota; kingdom Viridiplantae; phylum Streptophyta; class Magnoliopsida; order Caryophyllales; family Amaranthaceae; genus Amaranthus; species Amaranthus cruentus. The sequence goes on along the minus strand of CM033450.1, from coordinate 13,373,357 downwards.
CTTTTTCTTTTCAAAAAAAAAATCAAATAAAAATAAAAATTAAGAGATAAGAATTTTAAACATAAAGTTTTAGTCGATTGTAATCTAATAAAGCGATTTTATTTTAAAATATATTTGTAATGTATAGTAATAATCAAAAAGTTTGGGATCATAAAAATAATATTTAGAAACAATAAAAAAAGATTTAAAGTTTCATGTTTGAAATAGTTCAAGAAATAATCGGTCAAGTATTAGGAATTTAAAAGAATTAAATAAGTAAAGAACTTTAAAATCAAATTGGAAATTAAATAAGAAATTAAATCAAAAATAAAAATATGATTACTTGGAATATGAGATTTTAAATAAAGTTGGAGCTTAATATAATCAAAGATTAAAAATGAAATTGAATGAATTACAAATCAATCGGAAATTATTAAAATTAGAAATTTTGAGTCTGTTACAGTAAAACTATCCATCTTTAAGCGTTTTGCAGAAGCATTTGATCGGTAATGGTTTTTCAACTTAAGCCTAGAGCATAACATCAACTCAAGCCTTATGCATTTCAAAAATAGGTTAGCCAATAGAGTAGATTAGCCAACAAACTGTGTAAGCTTAGCCAATAAAACTAAAAGCATCAATTTTTACAAATTACACCCAAGAAATAGTAAACTAAACTAACACAAAAAAGAAAAATGTTACATGCAAATTTCAAGCAACCGAAAACTATACTACAGATTTACATATTTAATGTTACTTCTACTCATCAATCGAAAAAAACACCTAAACATATATCAAATTATATTGAAAATTCAGAAGAATTTAAGAGCAAATCAGACCTAAAGTGTTTGATCTTGAATCAGCCTTTGGAAACATTGGCTTCTTGATTCTTAATGGATGATTTACTCTTTCTCTTACCCATTTGTAGAATGAACCATTTTGTTGATGATCTTTAGCAAAAACAAGATTGTAGCAGGGAAGATGAAAAAGGAAACAAGTGAATGGCGTGAGAAGAGAAGATGGTGTCTTAATTCAAATCTAGCAAGTGTAATAATACCTATGATCATAGTAGTGTAGGTTGTGATTATAGCATTGTATTAATTGAATGTACTAGAACGTTAATTAATAATATATAATAACAATTATGATCATTGTTATTATTCACATACATTGTTTCTTTAGCCTACAAATACATTTGAAAACGAAATACGTACACCACGAATTACAACGCAAAAAAGAGCTTTAGTAAATCATAAATAGCTATTAATCACTCATTTGGTTCTCGATATATAAATGATGCGAATTATATTTTAAAATTGGTGTAGTTTTATTTAAAACAATATTTTCAAGGTTTACGTATCATCATATTTATTTTATCTTACATTTGTTTACCATCACAAATCTATAACTAAGTAGTACAATTGTTTACACTTAATGTGCTTAGATTTATGTGTAAAACATGGATTATAAAAATATTTGCTTATATGAATAATGATATTCTTCCTCCTAAAAAGTGTCGAGGCGTGGAAGAACTTTGTGTTTCGATCCTTTAAGCTGAACCCGAAAGTCCTAGCTCTCTACCTCCAGATTCTTTCTTTTCTTAACAACCAAGTTTGCAGATGATTTTGAGCGGCCCTTAGTCTAGACGCTTCCATCACATCTAGTTCCCTTTCATCACTAAGCAATTCAAGGTCATGAATAACCGATTCTAGCTTGCAAATTTTGTTATCGATGTCTTCAAATTTCTCCTTACTCCAAGCTTTCAAGAGGCCCTTTAGAATCGTCAGTTTATTGTTTAAGGCGAGCGTAGGGATATTTTTCCATTCATTCGAGACAAAATTTTTGAACTCCGGGTTTAAAAACCACGCATCGAAGCATCTGAAGGGTTTTGGACCCTAATTCTCACTATCATCAGAGAATAACACAATAGGGTTGTGGTCAGAAAAACTCCTTTTGAGCCCAACCAATCTTAATTTAGGAAATTCCCGCAGCCATTGCTCACAACACAAACCCCTATCAAGTTTACTTTTCGACTCGTTACTCCTCCATGTAAATTTTAATCCATTTAGCGGCAAATCGATCAAGCCCAAATCTTGGATCCAGTTAGAGAAATTGTTCATGCTTTATATACATCTAAATGTACCAGTCCTTTCACAAGGCCGGAGTACCACATTGAAGTCTTCCAATAGAAATATCGGTTTGTTTATGGATTGGATAAGGTTTTTCAACTGTTCAAAAAATACCAATCTGCGCACTCTATAGTACGGGCCATAGACAATACCGACGCAGCATTCAAAGCTTGACCTTTTGATGCAGCCTTCAAGGATCACCCATCTTTCTCCCACATGTTTATGTGATATACAAAAGCAACGAGGATACCATATGGTAATAATACCACCCCCAAAAGAATCATTCGCAAAAGACTCACAAAAGTCGAAATCATCAAATCCCCATAAATTCCTCATTCTTCGCCTAATAGATAACTTGTGCTTTGTATCCACTAACCCCATAAAGTTTATTTTATTTTTTCCAATGACTTTCCTAATGATCGGGAGTTTTTCACCTTTCTCCAAGCCGCAGATATTCTAGAAAAGCC
>CM033450.1:13311165-13370775 GCA_019425755.1 Amaranthus cruentus | reverse complement strand
TATATATATATATATATATATATATATATATAGATAGATCGATACTGAAAATTAGGAAATATATAAATCTGGAAAAAAACAACCCTGAACCTTGGGAGACCCACGCTCGCCAGCATAAAAAACCCCGCGAGGGGAAAAAGCCATTGGACAAGGGGACCAAGATACAGGCCACTCAAAACAACATAGGAGTGGGCTATGCCTACACCAAAAAAATCCCAAAAAAGAGCCTAACACCTTACACACAATTTGCTCTAACTTTCACCCCATATTCACCAAAAGATTAAGACACGAATAACAAAGACTCCATGAAGTACAAGAAAATCTAAACCAGCACCACCACAGACTACTAAAAATATAAAGATATAAAAATACCTTAATATAAATTATGCAATTGCCAGGATAGGAAGCGAAAAATGACCCAACAGTTCTTTTGCCCATTTGCAAAGTGATTGATGTTTGGAACAGTCTCTTCAATTTTCACTTTATTTCTTTCAAACCATAGAGACCAGATCACGCAGCTAAGGATCACCAGCCGCCATTTTTTCCTGCTACGTCCCACCATAAGGAAATTACCAGTTTTCAGCTTACCGTGTAAAGCCATCCAAAAAGTTAATTGAGCACGGGGAGGAACATGATTATGCCATATGTTCTTGATTAACTCCTTTGGAATAATAGCATCAGTCGACTCATATACCTTATCAATAATACACTGAATGGGGTAATCAGGCTTATTAGTAACACCCCAGGTTAAACCATCAACAGTATCTTTTTGAGGTCTATTCAGGTTGATGACGGCTTCTAACATTGATAGATCCTCAACTTCCCAATCATATAATGGTCTGCGCCAGGATAGATTCTAATTCCAAATCTCTTAATGCCACCACCCCATCTGTGCAATGAGAGAATTCTTTTGGGAGGAGATAGAGAAAAGCCTTGGGAATGCCCCTTTTAATGCACCACATGCACACCATTTATCATGTCAAAATAATATAGATACTCCACTAAACAACACGTAACACCATACCGTCTTCCACAATCGATCTGATGGAGGAAGTATCCCCATCATTACTCATTAACTGAGACCATGTTCCATCCTTGACATTTCGAAATGTTTCGGATGAGGCTTTGAAGCCTTTGATGTTATACACAGATATAAGGATTCTCTTCCAAAGCACATCATCACATTTTGAGTAACGCCACCACCATTTGAACAATAGAATCAGATTTTTATACATGATATTTCCCACACCAAGACCACCCAATTCCTTTGGTAATTCTATCAAGTCCCATCGAACTGATGGAGTCGACATTTTATCACCATATGATTCACCCCAGAAGAATTTCCTTTGCAGCATTTTGATTTTCTGAGCAACAGATTTTGGAATCTTAAACATACTCATAAAGTAAATGGGTAAACTATTAAGCACACTTTTAATCAGAGTAAGCCTACCAGCCCTAGTAAAGGTCTTGGCTTTCCATGATGACAGCTTATTTTGAATTTTTTCGATCACCGGTTTCCATGCTGAGAATTTTGACATGTTTTCCCCAAGAGGGAAGCCAAGATAAGTAAAAGGACACTTTTGATGTCGACAACCAAAGGACTTTGCCATTTCCCCCACCCAAATATGATCACTTACATTCCAAGAAATAAAGCAAGATTTGCTATAATTCAAGTGAAGACCAGACATCATCGCAAAAACATCAAGAATTCTAAAGTAGTTTGTAATGCAAGAGGGGTCCTGGGGAACAAAGATCAAAGTATCATCAGCAAATTGGAGATGTTTTAAGCTCACCTTATGTGTACCAATCTGCATTGGACGAATCAAATTAAGAGCTTCTGCTTTTTTCAGCAAGCACACCAGGGCTTCACTAACTAGTATAAAAAGATAAGGAGAGAGAGGATCACCTTTTCCACCTTAAACGGTTTTAATGGCCACCCATTGAGGATGATAGACATGGATGCAGAGCAGACACAGTTCATGATCCAATTAATCCATTTCCTCCCAAAACCCATCTTCATCATAACCTGCTTGAGGAACGCCCAATTAACAGAGTCGTATGCCTTTTCAAAGTCCAGTTTAATAAGGGCCCTAGGAATCTTTCTCTTCTTCAACCAGCGCAAGGATTCATTTGCTATAAGCACACCATCGAGGATCTGGCTTTCCATGACAAAAATTAAAACATAATTAATGAAATCAAAATAAGGTTTTGTTCATACCTTAAAACTTAGAAAAAATAATTTGTGTTTTAAAAAATGATTATTGAAAGTATTTTATATTTAAAACATAATTAATGAAATCAAATAAGGTTTTGTTCATACCTTAAAACTTAGAAAAAAAATACAAATATGCTTGATAAGTAGTAAGCCAAAGCATATTAATGCATATTTGTAGGTTCATACAATCCTACTATCAGATTCTACTAATTACAATCCTATTCCTCAACGATTCTAAGTACAATCTGATTCTAACAACTTTGACCATGACCATGACCATTACTATTTCAAATTTTATCTTATTGTGTGTATAGTTTGAATAATAAAATATGCAATTAAATTTTTATGAAATTGCATATGTAAGGAGCGCATGTAATGTGAACGGAGTAAATATGAGGCGAGTATATAACATACCCATGATAGGTATAACGAATTCATCATAGCGGGTGTGGATGTGTTTGAATGCATACCCAGATAGACAAACGTGGATATGAAAATTCTACCTGCCATGGGTGGGTAGATAGGAGGTAGATATGAAAATTCACAATTTGTTGTAGTGACGGTCTCACCGTAAGACGTTTCTAATGTATGAGTTCAATAGCCCAACTAATCAAATTATTAACATGTGTTACTTATTTTGAGATACTTTTATCGAAAATTAGTCTCTCATAAAATCTATAACTATAATTTTAGATAGACATACGAGTCGTAGAGTATGATACACATGAGCCGGTCTATTTTACCATCCCTTGTAATCGGACCTGGCATTTCCTCCAAGCTGGTTCTCAATTCTCAATTTCAGCTGACCTTTTTTTGTGCATACTACTGGTTGTAGAGTGTGTCATCCTCCATCCCATTTGATTCAACCCTTCTCAATCACTAATCACCATCTCTTCCTCTCAAACCATCTCTATCCTTTGAACAACAACCCAACAAAAAAACACACACAACAATATGACTTTGACAACAAGCACTTCATCTCTTACATCAAATTCAATTTTCCATAACTCTAATGGATTCAATTCGCCGAAACCTCATCAACCCAGTTTCTGTTTGCTCCCAATTAGAGCCTCGAAATCTCCATCAACATCCACAACTACCCAGAATCCGAATCCAAAATGGTCTTTAGACAGTTGGAAAGCAAAGAAAGCCCTTCAACAACCTGAATACCCTGACCCGAATGAGTTGGATTCGGTTCTTAAGACCCTTGAATCATTCCCACCAATTGTATTCGCCGGTGAAGCTCGGAGCCTTGAAGAAAAACTTGGTCAAGCGGCCATGGGAAACGCTTTTTTGCTTCAAGGGGGCGATTGCGCTGAGAGTTTCAAAGAGTTTAGTGCTAATAATATTAGGGATACTTTCAGGGTTCTTCTTCAGATGAGTGTTGTTCTTATGTTTGGTGGTCAGATGCCGATTGTTAAAGTAATTTTTTATAAACTATCTCCTTTTTAGCTCCTTTTGATGTTCAATTTTCGGTGTTTTTATTCATTACATGTCTTGTTTGATCGTTTATTTGTTGGGATTTCAATTGGATTTTTGTGTTTAGGTAAAGACATCAAAATTCCAATATGTCATATATTTCTTTCAGTAATTGATTACTTCTCTTGTTTAAATGATGGATTTTTCTATTCAGTTGAATTGTTAAGATAAAACTCTCTTTTTTTCATGCATATGTTCTTTTGTTGTGAGTGATTACTTTCCTGTTTGAGTGGTTGACTTTTGGAATTTCTTAGTTGGATAAGTGGGAATATTTTTCTGGAAAAAGGAGTTTACATGCTTGTTACAAAGTATGGCGCCTATAGATTGCGGTGATTGGGTTTTTCTTTTTCAGTGATCAGTTTTTGGAATTCATTGGGTTTTATGCCTTCATGGTAGTTAATTGGTTGAGTTTTTTGAATACTTAAGGGGCTATGGAATGAGAGCTTTTTGCTGAAATATGATGAGAGGATCATATACTTGAGATATGTATTTCCATGTGTGTGGCCATGTGGGAATGATGTATACTTAAAAACTTCTAGAGAATTGTTGGTGTTGGGTGACTCTGAACTGAGTCTAAACATGGGAAGATGAATCAAAGGAGGGAAATGGAGTTCTAGGGTGCAGGCGACGAGTCGTCGCTTTTGGGATGGGCGAAATTGACGAGTATTTGCTTCACAACAAGAATACATGTTGCACAACAAGAATACGTAAATTCTTGGTGTGTTTTCTTGTTTGCATTGAATCTTTATTGTTTTCGATTATTGCTTCCGATGTTGCACAACAAGAATACATGTTTGCATTTTCCACATACTGAAATGGACGAGGGAAATTGTCACTGTCGGTGTCAAATTCATAATGTCATTAAGGTAATGGAATGTTGTGGTGGCAAATTCTTGGGGATGGAGGAGTATTTTCAGAGCTACTTTATTTGACTTTGCTTTGTGATATCAATGCCATTGGTGGATCCAGAACATATTATGAGGAGGGTCAAAGAAAGTGATTGCTTAATTTTACTTTCTTACTAACATACTCGATTATATAATCCCTCTAAACCAAGCTAATTATATTAAAATGTTTTATTATTTGGATGATGTAGGAACCATGTCAAGGAACCAATTCAACCAAAAGCTTAAGCTGATGGTTGAGGCCCCAGAATATGTTATATACTCTAACATTTATCTTGATGAACTTAAAGTTTAGTAGAACTATGTTTAATAGTACTCCAATTTATGATGGCGAATAATGTACCTACAATCTATGTTTTATTCAGCAATTGAGCTACTCAAACAAGACAACAGTAAAGCAACCAAATCAATGAGGTTCATTGAAAACGTTTTTCCATGAAAACCATTTCCGACGTAAAATGCAAATGATAATTCATTTTTTTGTTTGGTTTCGCGGAAACTATAAGTTAAGGAGGAAAAAAAGATGTTGGAGATGAGTCAAGGAAAACTAATCTCCTTCCACTTTTGAAGGAAACTGTTGATAAAAGATGAAAAACTCATTTCTACTCTATTGAATCTCTTGTCAAACCAAACAATGAAAATTGAAAAACAATAATCCGACAAAAATTTTTTCTCCATACCAAACACCCCCAATACCCAAAAACCTGCCTTGATAACAAATATTCAATTGCTAGGTGCAAAACAAATAAGGAAAACAGGATTAAACTTCAATTTTTTGAAGAGCATTATGTTTTTGAAAACAATTATAGTGTCAATGCATAGTAGTTCTCTCTACAATGCACAGAGCCACAGATTCATTTATAACTTTGCCTCTCCCTCTCTTGTATGTACTCTTTCTTCGTCCTAATTGTGGTTATGTTAAGAGTATTTATTTTCCTACATCATCCAAATAATAAAACATTTTAATATAATTAGCTTGGTTTAGAGGGATTATATAATCGAGTATGTTAGTAAGAAAGTAAAATTGAGCTATCACTTTCTTTGACCCTCTGTTGAAGTGCCCATGTGTTACCCACATGTGAGTTGTCCCACATCGGAGAAAGAGAAGAATATGCATCACTTTATATACTCAAGGAGTAACTCCTACTATTACCAATTGGTTTTAGTAGTGAACCTTCTTTGGGTTTATGAGTGGACTACTTTTTCTCCTCCTTGTTTGGGTTGCCCAGACCCATTTTCTAAATTCTATCATGGTATTAGAGCCCGGTTTGTTGTTGGGCATTTAATCTTACCACTAGTTAAGGGCCTTTAATTGGATGTTCATTCCCAATAGGTTTGTAACCCTTCTGGTGGGCTAAAATTCTAAGGACACTCACATGTGAGGGGGAGTGTTGAAGTGCCCATGTGTTACCCACATGTGAGTTGTCCCACATCGGAGAAAGAGAAGAGTATGCATCACTTTATATACTTAAGGAGTAACTCCTACTATTACCAATTGGTTTTAGTAGTGAACCTTCTTTGGGTTTATGAGTGGACTACTTCTTCTCCTCCTTGTTTGGGTTGCCCAGGCCCATTTTCTAAATTCTATCAATAAATAAGCAGATCTTTTGGCTTAAAATATATGGCAAAAAAGGAGTGAGGAAAGAAATGCTGACCAAGCTAGAAATGTATCCTTTTCAATTGTTTTCTTCCATGCCTGATTTTCCTTCAGTTTTGATAGGAGTGCATGCTAACATGATGTGACTCAATAGTAAAGTCAAGTCTATTGAGTTTAATGTCCTTGCGTCTAGGCGTCTAGCTATATACATACAAAATCTAGTACGGCCCATATGCTACTGTTATGTTCATTTGTGATTAGCCAAATTCAGTGCAAAGGCAGTTGGAGTTGAGCACTCAAAAAATCTATATTTTCATGCTTGTTCTTGTTTGTGTCTTGAAGCAATTTTACCTATTTCATGTTCCAAGTAATAAAAGTTGATCAAAATGAATTTAAAGAATGGTTGCATGAGCCTTTTGACATCTCTTGAATATTGTTAACCGCTGATAAAACTGTTGTGACTTAAGAATTTGTTTAAATTATACTCGTCATAAATCACAATTGATGCAAAACAAACTTCAATTTCCAGGCAATCGTCTTGGGGTCATGCCTCAGTTGTCCTGCCCCAGGGATGAGAGAGAGAAACTGAGAGAGAGACAGGAAGGTTGAGAGAGCGCGAGAGAGAAAGAAAGGAGAGAGAGAGATGCCCAACCTAGCTCTATAAAACACTTAGGGTGTGTTTGGATGGAGGGAAATGGCGGGAAAGGAAGAGGAGGGATTTGGAGGGAGAAAAAATTCCTTGTTTGGAGGGAGAAGGGATTTGGAGCGGAGGGAATTGGAAGGATCTGATGGATAGTTTTTCTTAAGGTTCCAATCTCTCCAAAGTTAATAAGATTGAAAGATAAAACTCTCATACCCCTTCCTTTCCCTTTCATTCCCTACTATACAAACAAGAGCTATTTCCCTTCCATTTCTCTTCCCTTCCTTTCCCTTCCCTTCCTTCCCCTTCCCTCCCTTTCTATCCTCTCCAAAATTGTTATCCAAACATAGTGTTAAATTCAAAAATATTTTCTTTACTTTTGGTTCTATTATATTCTCACAATATTGTGTTGGTGAACGTTTCATGGTTTACATTTTTTTTGCTTAAGCCTTAACAATCCTGGAGCCATATATACTCTAATGGTTTCTCATGGGAGTTTATTAGGCGTGTTCATCACCATAAGTTGGAGTTTTGTAATTTGTATGCAGCATAATGTATGGTTGTTTCTGCTGGAATTAGCAGTTAGTACATTAGTGGTTGATACTTAAGGATTGACGATGATGTTGTGTTGTTAGGTGGGCAGAATGGCTGGTCAATTTGCAAAGCCAAGATCAGACGGTTTTGAGGAGAAGAATGGAGTGAAATTGCCAAGCTACAGGGGTGATAATATTAATGGAGATGCATTTGAAGAAAAGGCGAGAATTCCAGATCCTCATAGGATGATAAGGGCATACACTCAATCAGTGGCAACTTTGAACCTTCTAAGGGCCTTTGCTACTGGAGGTTATGCTGCGATGCAAAGGGTCACTCATTGGAATCTTGATTTCACCGACCACAGTGAGCAAGGTGACAGGTATATTTTTCGCCATAGCCTTTAGCGTTATGTTTTTATTTTTATCAATATGACAAGATAAAATGTGTTTGTTGCATATGTCCATCTCTCTTTGTGATTGAATTCAAGGGATTGCATCTTCTTTGGCTTTATAACTTTCAGAAATTCACGTTATATCTTCATTTAACTTTTAGAAGTTTTATTTATTTAATTGCAATATAAATAATCAATGTTGTCTTCATCAGCCTAACAAATCTTGATGTGTGTATGTATTTCGGTGTCGTTGTAGCAAGAATGCTTTGGCTAAGTTACTAATAGTTATAACTCACAAACTTCTGATTTACCATGAAGATGTAATTTTTTTTCCCATTCTTCAATAGGTACCGTGAATTAGCCCATCGGGTCGATGAAGCTCTTGGCTTCATGGCTGCTGCTGGACTTACCCTAGATCACCCAATCATGACGACAACAGAATTTTGGACATCGCATGAGTGCTTGCTCTTGCCATATGAGCAAGCTCTTACAAGAGAAGATTCAACTTCTGGGCTGTACTATGATTGCTCTGCTCACATGATTTGGGTTGGAGAACGTACACGACAACTTGAATGTGCTCATGTTGAGTTCTTGAGAGGGGTTGCTAACCCTCTTGGCATCAAGGTACTTAATTATGTCTATCACATTTACTTCTATTATCGTGTACTTTTCTTAATTTGTGATTTAATGTTGCATGAATCAGGTAAGTGACAAGATGGATCCTAATGAACTTGTTAAGCTCATTGACATTCTTAACCCTCAAAACAAGCCTGGGAGGATTACTGTGATTACCAGGATGGGAGCGGAGAATATGAGGGTAAAACTTCCGCATCTTATTAGAGCCGTTCGTCGTGCTGGTCAAATTGTAACTTGGGTTAGTGACCCAATGCATGGGAACACCATCAAGGCACCTTCTGGTCTCAAAACCCGGTCCTTCGATTCTATCAGGGTATGTTTTATTTTCGATTAGCTAAAAGCATAATGATTTACTTTTACAACACAAATTGTACCTCTACGGCTCTGCACTTTCTTCAATTCAGTTTCTAGATATTGCTATACTTTCATAATTGTCTAGTAGATGAGCTTTTACTCTACTTGGACATGACTCAGTAGTAAGAAACTAATATAGAAAAAATGTTGAATCAGGCGGAGGTAAGCGCATTCTTTGATGTTCATGATCAAGAAGGAAGCTACCCTGGAGGAGTTCATCTGGAGATGACGGGTCAGAACGTGACAGAGTGTGTAGGAGGTGCACGTACCATCACATACGATGATTTAAGCTCTCGCTACCACACACATTGTGATCCAAGGCTCAATGCTTCTCAATCGCTAGAATTAGCATTCAATATTGCCGAGCGTCTTCGTAAGAGAAGACTAGGAACACAACGCCGTTTAAGGTACAATTCTCTTTAGGAAGTTTAAGGATCTCCCTTATATTTCTTGGTGTCATGACCCCATATATATATATATATATATATATATATATATATATATATATATATATATATATATATATATATATAGTTGTATAATTATGCTATCTTGAAGAGGACAATTTAGACTACTGCAAGTTTTTTTTTTTTTTTTTTTTAAACTTTTTTGATCTTGTTGGATTATGTATATGATCTTGTTTGCTGTTTAATCCCGTGTAGAAACAATTGCGAGACATCAATGTGGTAAGAGGAAGACAGAAAATATCTAATAGTGTGCAAATACAAGTACACTGTACACTTGTACGTTTTCTTTATTCTGGATAAGGATGTGTCGGCTTAAGCGAGAGAGGAATGAGAACTGACTATAATGCGCATATGGTGAGAATCAAAAGTCTATTGCAACTCACTCGGCTGTAATTGAAAACATTTAATCATTGCAACTAGGGGTGTTCAATGGGCCAGACACCATTTTGACCCCTTATCCAGCCTGTTTTTAAAAGGGCTGTAAGGGTCGGGATAAAAATGGGTCGGGGCGAAAACGGGCTATACTATAATTAAAATGAAGCGGGCCATAAAAGGGTAAGGGCCGAAAACAGGCATTTGTAAATAGTATAATTAATGTATAATTTAAATATTATAAATGACAATGTTAACGAAATTTCTTAATATTTTTTCAATCTAATTATTATAAATGATAATTTAATTGTTAAGTTGATAAATGGGGATTAAAATAATTCTTAGTAGTAAAAATAGGTCGGGTTGGACCGTATTGGGTTTTGAAATCCCGGGCCATTTAAAGCCCACATTAATTTCAAATGGCCATTATCCGACCCACCCCATGTTTACTTAAGCCCGACTCGGCCCGGCACATTAAACACCCCTAATTGCAACCCACGAATTCCATAAATAGGTCCTGTATCATGAGCAATGGCTCAGGGTTCCAGTTTTTAAGGGGTCCGATTTAAAAAAAAATGTTAATGCCATAGAATTCATGTTTTTCTAAGCTACCATTACCACCCTTTAGACTTGGGAAAATTTGATCCGACCCGAAAATGAACTCGGGACCCGACCCGATAAAACTCAAACCTGACCGATCTGAAAGTGGCTTAACCCGAAACATGACCGACCCAATAATTACCCGACCAAAAATGACCCGATTGGCAACCGACCCGACCGACCCGTTTTGACTGGTTCAATATCAATTTTTAAAGTAATCTCAATGTTAGAATTCATTTCAAATAAAATTTTAGTTTTCAAAGTATCTCAATATATTGTGCATATCACTTGAACCCTAAAACTCATCAATAAATCTTAGAAAACACGCATTTAGTGTCATTTTATCCATCGTAATTATTTTTCTTTAGAAAAAAGACGTTATAATCATCTTAATTGAATACATATATCTTGTTAAATTAATCAAATGAGTTTTAAATTCTTCTACATCTCAGTAAGCAAATCAATATAATTTATAAAAACGTTTTGTACATTTGAATAAACTTTTCAGAAAAAGAATATCACTACCCTAAATTGTAAAACACGTATCTTGTAAGACAAATAAGTACTTAGTTATTTGTACATCTTTCGAACATGAAAATAATGAAGATATTTTTTGTGAGGAAATGATAAGATATTTAACTTGAATTCAATCACATAAGGCTTTAACATTGTCTTGATTGATATTTTGATTAATGTGATAGGGATGAGAAATTGTTTTTTTATTAAAAAAAATTTCATAAACAATAAAAATGGAAAATTCCAATTTTAAATTTTATAAGTCATAATCCATTGGATCAGACCGACCGACCCGAAACTGAGAGTGACCCGATTCGAAAATGACCCGACAGAAATTGACCCAACCCGTAACCTGCCCGCCCGATTGTTTTCCCAGGTCTACTACCATTGATATGATTAAAATTAGACTCTGAAATATGAATTCATGCTTTCCTCCAATTTTCAAAAAAAAACTCTTTCAACTTCCCAAATTAAATTCCGAAGGTCTCCTGAGAGACCGTCTATGGCAAAGACGGCTTTCCTAACAGCCCAGTGCAATGATTTTAAGTTTAAAAATAAAGCTGATATTTTGCAAAATGGGTTGGCTCATCTTTACCTGTCTATGCTATAGACGGTCTATAGCAAGAATTTGTGAATTAAATACTTATATTTTTTTTATACCATTGAGATAAATTCACTTTATAATATACTCGCCTCTCATCTTTTTAAAAAAAATTTCATTTTCCCAATTTACTTCCTTTTTTTCTCCCGTTGGCCATTCAAGAAATAGAGATTAAATGTGAAATAGTGAAGGTATTGTTTATCTCTTCTCTTTAACTATCTTACTTATTTTCTTATTTGTAAAATTTTTGAATTTTGAGATTGAAAATTGATGGAAAATATTTTGGGCGAAATAGTCTGGAAATTAGGGAAAAACTGGCTAGGGCTGAAAGCCTGAGACGCTACGTGGGAATAGTTTCTGGCAAATTTCAGTAATAAAGGAGTTGGAATTTTAGGCGAAAATTTAGTAGAAGTTCCAAATTGTTTGAAGCAAAATTTTGGGGTTATTCAGGTTGGCAATTGCTGTTTCTTGATTTAGATTATTTTTATAGTTTTATCATCGAGAAAACGATAATAGGCTTTTAAAAATGATATTTTTTATTTTGAGTGAAAATTAATTGTTGTGGGTTTTTTTTAAAAAATCACTAATTGCAAAATGATTAAATATATGAAAAGTATTAATGATACTTTTGTTGATGCTACCATTGACAATAATACTAATATTAATCATAATGGGCAGATATGATATTGAGCATTCTTTTGATTCAATGTTGATAATTATGATTTTGTTAAAAATGATACTAATTAAAATGTTGACATATTTGACTAAGAAATTGAGATGGTTCGAATTCTCAAATGAGGTCCCAAAAGAGATATGTTTATTTTTAAAAGAGCAAAAAGATAAAACTATAAGATAATTATTGACCTCATTGTATACTAGGATTTTACCATATGGAGAAAAAATTGATAGAGATTGATTAGCACATTCAAAAGAACTTGATTGTTTTTTTTATAGTAAATTATATACAAAAAGGTTGAAAGAGGTCCATTAACAAATAATGGTTTTAGTGGTTGGGCACATCATTGTGTTAGGATTAGAGTATAAAATTGATATGGAACATTTGCAAAATCTGATCACTTGGTATGATTTGCAATTATTGATAAAATAGCTCAACAACAACTTGAGGAAGAGAAAGAACATTGGAAAAATATGAATCATCGCAATAGTTATGTTTCTTGAAAAGCAAAGTGATAAATTTCGTGGTACAAATGAAAAATTGCGTCAAGATAGGAATGGTAAGTTTTTAGGATTAATTGAAATGTTAGATGTGTTTGACATAATTTTACAACATATTCGTCACATTACTAACTATGAGACTCATGTTCATTACCTTGGCCACAACACCCAAAATGAGTTGATGTTCTTGCTTGCTCGTGCAATTAAATAGGAATCATCATAACATATATTAAAAGTGTTGTGAAAAGCCACGTGTCTTTTTTTAAGAGCATTTGCCAAGTGGAACATTTTTAGTGGAGCATTGTCATGTGTCATGAATCTATTAGATGACTGATTTATTGACTGAAATCATTGACTGAAATCATTGGAAAAGAAAATTTTCCAAATTTTAAAAAATAAAATAACTGATTTAATTGCAGGAATTATTGACTGATTTAGTTGCAAAAATTAGTACATTTTTGTGCCTAAATTATTTTCACTAATAATATACTTTAATCAATTGACAAAAATAATTAGAAACATTATGAATCATTTCAGTTATATTTTTAAGCTATTGAGCGGTAATTTGGGAAAATTGTGAACTTCGATGGAAATATTAAGAACTGATTTACATGCTCAAATTAGGAAATAAAATATTTACAGAATATAATATTACTTTTGTAATATTACTTTTGGTTTGTTATAGTTTTTTGCACAAATTATGTATGTATGATTCACATAAATATTCATATCTAATGTTTTGTTATGTAATTATTATAATATTATTATAATATTAATTATATTTGAATGGAGACTCATAAATATGATAAAGACACTATATAGTTAAATCATTCATTAAAATTAATATTTTTATATTAACTTATATTAAAAAATTCGTGCATTGCACGAGTTTCTATACTAGGTTGTTAATAAACTAAAAGTGGCTATATATTTTCTATGATACTTGATTGTACACCTTCATTAGCAACCAAAAGTAAATGTCTTTAATTATAAGGTATGTGGATGTTTCTTCTAATTGGGTTAGCATAGAGGAATTTTTTTAGAATTCTTAAATATGAATGACACAATTAGGTAATGACTTTTTGATGTCTTATTGAATGAATTAACTTCTTTTGAACTAGATGTAGATATGCCCATGGTTAAGGTTAAGAAAATAGTTTAAATGTGAAAGGAAATAACCAAGAGTACAATGAAAACTTTAAGATCTAAACCCTAGAGCTTTTTACCCTCCTTGTGGTGTCCATAGCTTTAATTTAAAAGTTAGAGATTGTTTTGGTGTGATAAAATGCATTTAAACATTTTTTAGATCCATATAGAGGTAGAAAATTTTAATGGATAATGTCAAAGACTTAACACTAGAACCCTTGTCTTCCACTGGTTGAGAGAGTCGTATATGTTGAACATTTAGTGTCTAATAATCCTAAGTTTATAATCACTCAGTACTACTAAAGTAGTGAGACAATATGTATTAAAATACTGGAAAATGAGTTTTGTCTGGAAGGAAAAGTCGAGTCGGCTTTCCTTGGTAGGGATCAGACCGCCGACTCGGCAATTGCTACTGAAGTGACCGTTGGGTTGTTTTTTAATCCTTGAATTGATTGCATAGGATTCCAATACTAATTCCATTCTTAATTCAGAGGTTACAAAAGAATATTTTGGTGAATAATGCTCATGAATGTCATAGATATTAAGACTTTAATAATGCAAATATAAATTACAAATGGGAATTTGTATTTATCCCTTTGTTGATGACAAAATAAAATTACAAATAACACTAAGAACACCTTGAAGATTGTTTTGTAACGACAACCGTTACCCGGAAGCTTGATACTTGTTGTAGGCATGTAATCACTTTCCTTTTGTGATATTTCCCCCACAAAGGTACTTGGGTTTGATCTTGGAAATTCACAATGAGATACAAACAACACAACACACTCTTAGTACTTAGAGTATGCCACTTAATAACAATGTGTTTATAAAACTATAAGGTTTGGAAGTTCTAAACAAGAGTTAATTACTCTCTTGGAAAGAACACAAGCAAATGAAAGTTGGAGAATGAGAATGAAAAAAGGTGTACATTTTCATTCATCACCAAGCCCTATTTATACTACTCCAAGTATAGCTAAGGGTCATGGCCATTCAATCACCCATTGATGACCAATATTAATGTTCTCCAATTAATACCATTAACAAGGTATTCATGAGCATTATTCCTCCATATTAATGGCTTCCAATCAATACCATTAACAAGGTATTCATGAGCATTATTCCTCCCAATTACACCTTTGTAACTCCAAAATTAATATGGAATAAGTAAGGGAATTCAATGCAATCAACTTAAAGGACCTTGTATTTTAATACATATTGTCCCACTACTATTTGTAGTACTTGGTGGTTATATACTTAGGATTATTAGACACTAAATGTTCAACAATCCTCCCCCATTTAGGGTATAATAAGCCTCTCATTTACAAAAGAAACTTATAATTCCATTTCATGCATCAACGCTAATATCCCTGCGGATTGAATTAACGCCTAGTACAACACACTTCACAAGTGATCGAGCCAGAGTTGATATCCATTCGGATTTGAATCAAATGACCCTTCCAACCACTTGAAGATGTAGTACACACAAAACCAATAACACAAAGTCATTAACCTGACTCATTATAAGGCCGTGTCCGTATCTTATTCATAAGTTTATCATAGTCAGTATGCCAATCTCGACTACTTGAAGCGGCCACACTTCAAACTTATATAGGTAGGTTCTCAATACGTATAAAACATATCCCTGTGATCCGGATACAACACCAAGAACTCTTCAACCCTTGATCTTGAGAACTTTTAATGGACGACTACCTTGTTCATCACGGTCCAAAACAACGATGGGTCATTAAACTTGTTGCTTACAAAATTCAAAAGGACTTTACCACATTGAATTCAGACACGATGTTACTCATGCGTGAATTGGGCTTTTCCAAATGACTTTATTGACATAAACCGATTTCAATTGAAGCTTGTTCAATTGAATCCCTACTCATGGCTTTCGTAAACGAATCCACCACATGGAACATAGTGTTCACATAGTCAAAAGTTATGACCCCGTTAATGATAAGTCCTTGAACTTAGGTAACAGAGGTATCTCAAACATGAGATTCCTCAACCACGCCGCTTCAGTAGATGCTGAAGCAAGAGCTATAAACTCAACTGACATAGTAGAATCAGCTATACATGTTTGTTTCTTAAAGGACCATGAGATGGCACCTCCCCCATAAACAAACATCCAACTTTTAAGAAAACTTAAGTTTGGTTTTCTTTTGTACCAAAGTTCATAAGGAGTTTCCTTATTCGTTCTCATTGGAACTCGGTTAAGAATGTGACAAGCCGTCAACATTGCTTTACCCTTAAATCCTTCACTCAGGCTTGAGTAAGATAACATGGAATTTAACCATCTCGCATGATCTTAATACCAAGATCACATCGACCTCCTCCATATCTTTAATTTGGAGGTCCTTAACAAAAAATCTTGTCTTTTGAACTTGTACTAAACTAGTACCAAAGATGAGCATGTCATCTACATATAGACGAATGATAATACATATCTAAGGGTATCAAGCTTGCTGTATACAAAACATGAAAAATCATCAATAAAAGTTATGACATACTCCCTCCGTTCCAGTTTACTTGTCCCATTTCCTTTTTTGGCAATTCAATACTACTTGTCCCATTTCCTTTTTTGGCTATTCTTTTCTTACCTAAATACCCCTACTTTTCTAATTCCCAATACTCCACTACCACCTTTACAATTAATTTAATCAATTAAAATACCCAACTACCACCTTTTTAATGGACCCCACTCAACCCTTAAAATCCGTGAAAAGTCAAATGGGACTAGTCAAATGGAACGGAGGGAGTATTTCTTATTTCCCAACGATGGTGTACTATGAAAGTCACAAAGATCACTATGGATTAATTCCAAAATTTCGGATTTCCGTTCAACACTTTTAAAAAGTGTTCTTGTGATCTTATTTAACATGCACTTTTTGCAATTTTAGACATTGTAACACTCATTCAAATCAATTCATGCTTGGACATAAAATAAATTTTATCAAAATTTACATGTCCTAGTCTAACATGCCACAAATAATGCAAACCATCTTAATCATTCATGTTTGAAACATGAAAAATTTCATCTATTTCAACTTTATGTAATTTTAAATTAGCATGCATTCTTTGCAACTCATGAAATTGATCAATTATGGGGCGATTTTCTACCATCTTATAAGAATTAAAATTACTTACAAGAAACTTTTTGGAACTTGTATCCCCCGCCATGTATTTATTCTCCAAGGCATCCCATAATTCCTTAGCGGACTCATGGTATTGGTAGATGTCAAATAGCGAGTCTTGCATTCCATTGAGAATATGGCCCCGGCAAATGAAATCATCATTCTCCCACTTACTCCTCTTTCTTGTTTGATCAAGGCTTTCATCTTCCGTTTCTTCCGGCTTAGGGGTACTTATCACGTAATTCACGCTCAAAGTAATTAGGAGGAACAACATCTTCTTTTGCCAACGTCGAAAGTCGACATCGACAAACTTTTCTAACTTAGCAAAGTTAGATGTAAAATCCTTAATAGTTGCCATCCCGAAGAAGATATCACAAAAGATTATTAAGACTTTAATAATGCAAATACAAATTACAAATGGGAATTTGTATTTATCCCTTTTTTGATGACAAAATAAAATTACAAATAACACTAAGAACACCTTGAAGATTGTTTTGTAACGACAACCTTTACCCGGAAGCTTGATACTTGTTCTAGGCGTGTGATCACTTTCCTTTTGTGATATTTCCCCCAGAAAGGTACTTGGGTTTGATCTTGGAAATTCACAACGAGATATAAACAACACAACACACTCTTAGTACTTAGAGTATGTCACTTAATAACAATGTATTTAGAAAACTATAAGGTTTGGAAGTTCTAAACAAGAGTTAATTACTCTCTTGGAAAGAACACAAGCAAATGAGAGTTAGAGAATAAGAATGAGAATGAGAAAAGGTGTACATTTTCATTCATCACCAAGCCCTAATTATACTACTCCAAGTATAGCTAAGGGTCATGGCCATTCAATCACCCATTGATGACTAATATTAATGGTCTCCAATCAATACTATTAACAAAGTATTCATGAGCATTATTCCTCCATATTAATGGCTTCCAATCAATACCATTAACAAGGTATTCATGAGCATTATTCCTCCCAATTACTCCTTTGTAACTCCAAAATTAATATGGAATAAGTAAGGGAATCCAATGCAATCAACTCAAAGGACCTTGTATTTTAATACATATTGTCCCACAACTATTTGTTGTACTTGGTGATTATATACTTAGGATTATTAGTCACTAAATGTTCAACAATAGATTGATGGTATTGGTTGTGTGATCATCAATATGATCATTAAGAGTGATCAATTGGGTCATGACCCTTAGGGTATACTCTTATAGTATAAATATGGCTTGGTGATGAGTAGAAAGATACACATTTCTCTAAGATTCTTATTCTCCTACTCTCATTTGCTTGTGTACTTTTCAAGAGAGTAATTAACTCTTGTTTAGAGCTGTCTAATCTTATAGTTTTCTAAACACATTGTTGTTAAGTGACATACCTTAAGTACTAAGGGTGTGTTGTGTTGTTTGTATCTCTTTGTGAATTTCCAAACATCAAACCCAAGTTCCTTTGTGGGGGAAATATCACAAAAGGAAAGTGATCACATGCCTTCAACAATTATCAAGCTTTTGGTTAGGATTGTCATTACAAATCAATCTTCAAGTTTTTAGTATTGTTATTTGTAAGTTTATATTTTGTCATCAACAAAAGGATCAATACAAATTTCCATTTTGTGATTTGTATTTGCATTATTAAAGTTTTAATAATCTTTTGTGATATTATCTTCGGGATGACAACTATCAAAGATTTTACATGTAACTTTGCTAAGTTTGGAAAAATTTGTCGGTGTCAATTTTCGACGTTGGCAAAAGAATATGATGTTCCTCCTAACAACTTTGAGCGTCAATTACGTGATAATTTCCCCCAAACCGGAGGAGTCAGAAAATGAAACTTTTGAACAAGCAAGAAAAGAAGTAAGTAGGAAAATGATTATTTCATTTGCGGGGGCTATATTCTTAATGGAATGCAAGATTCTCTCTTTGACATCTACCAATACCATGACTCCGCTAAGGAGTTATGGGATGCTTTGGAGAACAAATACATGGCGGAGGATCCAAGTTCCAAAAAGTTTCTTGTAAGTAATTTTGATTCTTATAAGATGGTAGAAAATCGCCCCATAATTGATCAATTTCATGAATTGCAAAGAATGCATGTCAATACATAAAATTGAAATAGATGAAATTTTTCTGGTTTCAAGCATTATAGACAAGTTGTCATCCTCTTGGAGGGATTTAGACATGTTTTAAAGCATAAAAGAGAGGAGACTACACTCTTCGATCTTGGACAACATATTGTTGTTGAGTCTAGCTAGGGATGGCAATGGGTCGGATTCGGCTCGGATTATACATACTCTGACTTTGCTCCGGATAATAGTCGAACTTTTGTTTTCAGTCCACCTCCACTCGGAGTCGGATTATGCATACTCCAAGTTTGCCCTGACTCGGACTCTCGGATCTCCAACGGAGTCGGATTATTATCAAACAGTATCGTTGTGATATTGTACTAATGATTTTAAAGCATACAAAATTAACAAAATATATTTTTCATATACAATTTAACAAATAAATATGTACTTTAATTTGAATTCAATTTTAACAACAGAAATAATCCTACTACTAAAATTTAACAAAATTTTCTCGTATTTTGATTTGGCGTATTTTATTTCTCTTGATTTCATTTGTCTTATCTTGATTCATTAATCTAAATAAAAATACCAAGTACTTTTTCAAAATCGAAAATTACAATTAGTATAAGAGAGAGCTTGAATTAGTCACATCTAGCGTTTTAAAGGAAACAAAATATAGTGTAAAAGTCAAATTTGAAGTCGGATGTCCTTCAGGGTCGGAGTCGGGTCGGAGTCTCGGATTTTTAATACGGTCCAACTCCGGTCCGTCTCTAACTCGGACTCAGATCGTAAAGTCGGAGTCGGAGTCGGATGACTTTTTCCTCGGACTCGGATCGGATTATTTTCCTCGGATCGAGTCG
This sequence comes from Amaranthus cruentus, assembly GCA_019425755.1. Classification (NCBI taxonomy): domain Eukaryota; kingdom Viridiplantae; phylum Streptophyta; class Magnoliopsida; order Caryophyllales; family Amaranthaceae; genus Amaranthus; species Amaranthus cruentus. The sequence goes on along the minus strand of CM033450.1, from coordinate 13,351,071 downwards.
TACTAGGGTCGGATTCGGACTGAATTGTCATCCCTAAATCTAGCATAAGGATTCAAGAGAATTGGAAGGATGAAAATCCTAATGTTGGAACTATTAACATGGTTGCGGAAGGAAGACCATCCCATTCCGGAGAGAAAAGGAAGAAGGTAGATTCTTCAAAGGGGAAGGTCGTTATCTTAAATACCGAAAAGGTATGTTGGGAATGTGGAAAGCCCGGACACCGAAAGAAAAATTGCTTTGTTTTCAAGAACAAGCAAAAGAAGGTAAAGGGGAATGGTTAACCTTCTACAAGAAAAGACCCTTCCAATCAAGGTAATCATGCAATTTTGAATGGAAATTCTTCTTTGAATTTTTCTTCAATGAATACTAATTTTAGTGTTGTGTAGGATGATTCTTTGTCTTGGTGGATCGATTCGGGAGCTTCGAGACATGTATGTAATTCTACAAGATAGTTCAAAACCTTTCACAAGGTAGTTGAAGGGGAGCATTTCTTTATGATGAAAGGACAAATTGAGCTTTTGTTTACTTTGGGGAATCTCTTAGTTTTAAGGGATGTTTATTATGCACCCGAAATTAGTAGAAATCTTGTCTCGGGTCCAATATTGAATCGATTAGGCTACAAATTAGTATTTGAAGCCGATAGGTGTATTATCTCGAAGAATAACTTGTTTGTAGGGTGTGCTTACTTATGTAATAGTTTATTTAAATTGTCTTTAGATTTGAATAAAAGCTCTATATGTTTTTATTTCAAACATGAATGATAAAGACGATTTGCATTACTTATGGCATGTTAGACTAGGACATGTAAATTTTGATAAAATTTCTTTTATGTCCAAGCATGATTTAATTCATATGTGTGTTAAAGTGTCTAAAAATTACAAAACGTGCATGTTAAATAAGATCACAAGAACTCCTTTTAAAAGTGATGAACGGAATTTTGGAATTAATCCATAGTGATCTTTGTGACTTTCATTGTACACCATCATTGGGAAATAAGAAATATGTCATAACTTTTATTGATGATTTTTCCAAGTTTTGTTATGTATATCTTTTACATACAAAAGATGAGACTCTTGATCACTTTAAGATTTACAAAAATGAAGTAAAAATACAAATTGGTAGTAAACTTAAAAGATTAAGAACCGATAAAGGAGGTGAATATTATGATCCAAATTACTTTAATTCAATGGGCATTATACATGAAACAACCACCGGATACGCACCACAATCAAATGGTGTGGCGGAGAGGAAAAATCATACTCTATAAGAGATGGTTATTTCCATGTTATCCTACTCGGGCTTGAGTGATGGATTTTGGGGTGAAGCAATGTTGACGGCTTGTCACATTCTTAACCGAGTTCCAATGAGAACAAATAAGGAGACTCCTTATGAACTTTGGTACAAAAGAAAACCAAACTTAAGCTATCTTAAGGTTTGGGGTTGTAGGGCCATTATAAGATTGCCCGTTAACAAAAGAAAGAAACTCGGTGAATGAGGGATAGAATGCATTTTTATAGGTTATGCTATTCATAGCAAAACTTATAGGTTCTATGTTATGGAACAAAATGACTATATGTCGATTTATTCGATTATAGAGTCAAGAGATGGAACTTTTGATGAAAATAGATTTTCATCAATGAGTAAACAAAAAAATCTACAAGTTTATACTGATAATGTTGATGATAGTCAACAAGGTTCAAATCTAGATTTTGAAAAAAATCAACAACTAGATGAACAAGAAATTATTGATCATATTCCTAAACGGAGTAAGAGACAACGGAAAGCTAAGAGCTTTGGACCGGACTTCCAAGTATACTTAGTTGAAGGTACTAGAAGCGCAGTATCTTCTAGTGTTCTATATTTATTTAATGTGGAAGGTGACCCATTGACTTATAACAATGCTATGGCATCACATGATAGTGCTTTTTGGAAAGAGGCTATTGATGATGAGATGCAATCCATCATAGGCAATAATACTTCGGTATTAGTGGATCTCCCTCCTACTTGTAAATCAATAGGTTGCAAGTGGATTTTTCGTAAGAAAATGAAAATTGATGGTACTATTGACAAGTTTAAGGCTCGCTTAGTGGCACAAGCAAGGTTGTTAAAATCGGGATTTTACTCTAAATCGGAAGCACCTCTTAAAATTGAATCGTAAAATCGACCGATTCTACCAATTTTGCTGATTTAAGTAGTTTTTGAAGTTTGTATTTATTTCAAGACATTTTAAATGTAAAAGAAACACTTAAAATTATCTATTATCAATTTATTGTGCAATAAAACAAAAGTCAAAGTAGTTACTTCATGAGTTCACGTCTTCACTGTTACCTGATAAGCAATATAAATTACACCATCTACTAATAAAGTCAAGTACAAGTTGACAAACTTGAGTAATTAACAAAATACTCATGAGCAAAATTAATCATAAATAAATAAGTAAATACTCATTAACTACATAATACTACTATTTAATCTAACATGAGTAATCAATTATACTATTAAAATTAATCAGTTATACTATTTAATTCAATAAAACAATTCACACATCTCACACAAATTCAATAATAATAAAACAATTCCACAATCAAGCAATAATAGTAAATAACCAATTTAATCTAATGAATCAATTGCATACTATAAAACTAAACAACTAAAACAACCAATCTGGAAGAATTAGGCATATCTATTAATAAATGGGCGGAATAAGGTAACCTGTTGGGCGATGGTATTACGGCTTCCAACAATTCTTCGAGAAATTCTTGTTAATGGAACCACGAACAGATAATCGACAAGCGAACCACAAAAAGATCAAGCGAACCATTGCTGTTGGTGGCTGATAATGAGATAAAGTCGAGGGCTAGAGGTAGGCTGAAAATCAACAATTTTCGTAAAGGAAGCTTGAAGAACAATGAGAGAGAAGAAGGGGGTCTAGCGGTAAGGCGTAGGCTGCGGGCTGCTGTATGAAGATTTAGGTAAATTGAGATTTAGGATTTTTTTAAAAGTAAAAATTGTCATGTGGCTAATTTTAGGCATTTTCATGAAATCGGTAAAATCGTTAAAATCGACCGATTTTACCGATTTCACCCGATTTTATGGGCGATTTTACTTGATTCCGATTTCACTTCCGATCCAACTCGTAAGGCCCAGGTGGAATCGTAAAATCGTGCGATTTTACGATCCGGATCGCAATTTTAATAACATTGGGCACAAGGCTTTAAACAAAAGCTTAGTATAGATCATTTCGATACATATGCACCAGTTGCAAGATTAACCACTATTCGTTTATTGGTAGCTTTAGCTACGATCTATCATCTAGAAATACATCAAATAGATGTTAAAACCGCATTTTTATATGGGGAATTAGATGAGAAGGTTTATATGAAACAACCCGAATGGTTTTTTTTGGAAGGTCAAGTGCAAAAGGTGTGTAAACTTGTTAAATCCTTATATGGACTTAAACAAGCACCTAAGCAATGGCATCAAAAATTTGATGAAACGATTTTGTCCTTTGGATTCAAATTGAATCAAGCCGATAAGTGCGTATATAGCAAATTTGATAGTCATGGTAATGGGGTTATCATTTGTCTATATGTCGATAACATGCTCATCTTTGGTACTAGTTTAGTACAAGTACAAGAGACAAAAGATTTTTTGTCTAGATCCTTTCAGATGAAGGATATGGGGGAGGCCGATGTGATCTTAGGTATTACGATCATGAGGCTAGATAACCGAATTAAGCTAAGTCAATCTCACTATGTTGAGATGATACTTAAGTGGTTTAGTATGCTTGATAAAGCACCGGTCCCTACTCCCATGGAACCAGGTATAAATTTTGCCAAACATACCAGTCAACCAATTTCTCAATTGGAGTATTCAAAGGTCATAGGATCTTTGATGTATGCTATGAACTGTACAAGGTCAAACATAGCTTTTGCGGTTAATAAACTTAGTAGATTTACAAGCAACCCGAGTCCCCATCATTGGATGGTGGTAAGAAGAGTATTAAGATACTTGTTGCGGACCAAGGATTATGGTATTGCGCATGCGTATAGCGGGGAGCCTCCTATTATGGAAGGTTATTCCGATGCTAGTTGGATCATTAATGAAGAGGATAATTCTTCTACAAGTGGTTGGGTGTTTGTTTATGGGGGAGGTGCAATTTCATGGTCCTCTAAGAAACAAACATGTATAGCTGATTCTACTATGTCGACAGAGTTCATAGCGCTTGCTTCAGCATTTAGTGAAGCGGAGTGGTTGAGGAATGTCATGTATGAGATGCCTTTATTACCTAAGTCAATCTCACCGGTGGCGATTCATGCAGATTGCATGACGGCTTTAGGTAGGGCTTATAGTCAAGTGTATAATGGTAAGTCTCGTCATATTTCTCTTAGGCACAGCCTAGTGCAAGGACATATCACTAATGGGGTCATAACATTTGACTATGTGAACACTAAGTTCAATGTGGTAGATTCGTTTACGAAATCCATGAGTAGGGATTCAATTGAACAAGCGTCAATTGCAATCGGATTTTGTTAATAAAGATCATTTGGAAAAGTCCAATTCACGCATGAGTAACTTTGTCACTTGAATTCAATGTTGTAAAGTCCGTTTGATTTTTGTAAGAAACAAGTATTAATGACCCATCATTGCTTTAGACCGTGATGAACGAGGTAGTCGTCCATTAAAAGTTCTCACGATCAAGAATTGAAGAGCTCTTGGTGTTGTATCCGTTTCACAGGGATATGTCGTATACGTATTGAGAACCTACCTATATAAGTTTGAAGTGTGGCCGCTTCAAGTAGTCAAGATTGGCATATCGACTATGATAAAATTATGAATAAGACACGGACACGGCCTTATAATGTTTCAGGTTAATGACTTTGTGTTATTGGTTTTGTGTGTACTTCGTCTTCAAGTGGTTGGAAGTGTCATTTGATTCAAATCTGAATTGATATCAACTTTGGCTCGATCACTTGGGAAGTATGTTGTACTAGGCGTTCATTCAATCCGTAGGAATATTAGCATTGATGCATGAAATGGAATTGTAAGTTTGTTTTGTAAATGCGAAGCTTATTATACCCTAAATGGGGAAGGATTGTTGAACATTTAGTGTCTAATAATCCTAAGTTTATAATCACTAAGTACTAATAAAGTAGTGGGACAATATGTATTAAAATACTAGCTCCAAAAGGAGTTCAAAGGATAGGACAAAACGGAAATAAGGAAAACCAAGTCAGCATAAAAAGCCGACTCGACTTTCCTTGCTTTGGGCCTAAAGCCGACTCGGCTTTAGGTTCTGGGAAATGAGTTTTGTCCAGAAGGAAAAGTCGAGTCGGCCTTCCTTGGTAGGGGTCAGACCGCCGACTCGGCGGTTGCTGCTGAAGTGATCGTCGGGTTGTTTCTTAATCCTTGAATTGATTGCATAGGATTCCAATACTAATTCCACTCTTAATTCAGAAGTTACAAAGGAATATTTTAGTGAATAATGCTCATGAATGCCATATATTAATGGTATTGATTGTGTGATCATCAATATGATCATTAAAAGTGATTAATTGGGCCATGACCCTTAGGCTATACTCTTGTAGTATAAATAGAGCTTGGTGATGAATAGAAAGATACACATTTCTCTTGCATTCTTATTCTCCTACTCTCATTTGCTTGTGTTCTTTTCAAGAGAGTAATTAATTCTTGTTTAGAGCTTCCAAATCTTATAGTTTTCTAAACACCTTGTTGTTAAGTGACATAACCTAAGTACTAAGGGTGTGTTGTGTTGTTTGTATCTCTTTATGAATTTCCAAACATCAAACCCAAGTACCTTTGTGGGGGAAATATCACAAAAGGAAAGTGATCACACGCGTACAACAAGTATCAAGCTTCCGGGTAACGGTTGTCATTACAAATCAATCTTTAAGATTTTAGTATTGTTAATTATTTGTAAGTTTATATTCTGTCATCAACAAAGGGATAAATACAAATTCCCAATTTATAATTTGTATTTGCATTATTTAAGTTTTAATATTATAGATAGTGATAAGGACTCTTTAAATAAGTGAAGCAAAATATTTATTTGATAATGAAATTGGTGATTTGAATTTATGGTTGTTATTATCAATTGGTATGATAAATTATATGCTATGAATTTGGCGGGTAAAAAATTATAATGTAAGAAATAGTTTTAAAAAATTATAATCGAATTGCATTATGTTATTTTATAAACTTTTATTAACAATAATACGAATGAAAATATTATAATGTTAACGTTTTACAAAGATGTGAAGAATGCAAGATTTCAATAATTCACTGCTAATTTGAACAATAATAGGAACATGAACCCAATTGAAAATACAATATAAACCCTCCTCAAGGTTCAAACCACACTAAATGCTTGACGCTCGAGATGTTAAAATTATTAATTTAGCACTCACACGGGCTTGATAGCTATTAAAGAGGATTATGACCAAATTCAATTGAGTAACATACCCAAAAGCTAACTCTTTTTCATCCTAAGTTTCTAACAAGATGCTTAAACATAATTTTTAAGATGACCACAAAAATGAAGAAAATGAGTAAAATAGGTTTACGTAAACATGGTGAGCAGGCAAGCAACAACAATTAAAATAAAGTTCAAACAAAGTTTTAAGAAAAAGAGAAACAAGCAATCCTCAGCTATGCTATTTAAGTTGAAAATGAAACCAATCATAACTTGCAAATACAACAAGATATGCAACTTGACCAGAGTTCACGAAATGATTAGCAATTTACATAGGTTCTAAACTTTATGAGATATTGAAGAACAAACAAGAGCTGCGTGAATACAACACCTCAAGTCTCAACTCCCAAAACATATTCAATGCTTCAATCAACAAAATAAGTACAAAAAAAAAAGGTTGCAAGTGCCAACACCCAACACCAAGAATCTACTTCTATGAAGATACAGACCCATAATACTAAACTATCCATTTGACTATAAGGCATTTTAAACCAATCCCAAAATTTATCAGAAAAACAATTGAATTATACCAAAAAAAAAAAACAAAAAAACAAGCCACATAGGCATCAGAATTGAGCATCCAGCAGCAGCGTATGCTGCATCTCATAAACTCAGAAGTATAACGTCAAGAACGTGCAAGCAGCTTGTGAGAGGCATCTCATTCAACGCCAAAATGGCAGCAACAGCAGATCAATAGCTGAACACAGAGCCAGCCACAGAACTATCTCATAGCTGCAGACGGGAGCAGCAGCTTGAGGCGGGTCTCAACCTCCTCTATCATTCCTTTTTTATTTGAGAAAAAAAAGATGAGTACTTTTTCTAAAACATAAATATCAATTGATGAAAAAAACCATATATTACAAAATAAATGAGTCTCTCATAGTGTACAAAACACACACAATCTATAATCAAAGAAAGATATAATTTATGATAAATTCCAAATATTTAGCATTAAATGATTCTATTTAAATTGAATATTGTTTATGCACATTTTCAATATTGTTAATTGTGATTTGAGCGGTTTAAAATTGACTCGACTAATATAATTCAATCAGATAAAAGAACCCATTTATGAAATAAAAAAATTAAATTGTTATTTTGTCACAATAGGAGTTTTATGGCAACTCGATATCGAAATTAAGGTAACTCGATACGAAATTAAGGCGACTCGATATATTATACCTTAAATCCACCCTAGCACTCCAAATGTACCCCTCTATTTGTAATCCTGCAAACTGCCCCCACATTTACAACTACTTGTAACAAAGAAGACATCCCTAACCAAACATAGAAATCAAGCCCACAAACATTCACCGAAAAACTAATTTTATAATTACATGTGTTCATTCGGGTCATTCAATAATTTTGGATTTTGAGTCGATTTAAAATCGGATAATGTATCCATGAAGGTTTTACGCAATTATTAAACAAATTTTTATATCGGATCAAAACAAATTCAATTTTAAAGTCGGATATATGTCGGATCATCGTATCTGTTTAAAACCCATCTATTTATAATACTTTTCTAGTCCTTCCTCACTCCATCATTTCCATACATTCCTCCTTTTCCATCTCTCTATTCCTCCCTTTTTCTCTTCTCTATACTCTATTTCAAATAATCAAAATGCCAAGATAAGGTTGTAGACCTAATGAATGTGTTAGAAGAGCTTGGCATTGTGCACTATCCCATTAGAGCCTCTCTCATTCAAGACATTTTCAGGTGCTTTTACTTACTTCTAATTAAGGGCCTACGGGGGTGTTTATTTTTAGTTTCCCCATGCAAAATGAAACCCTATAAAAACAGTTGCAAATACATACTAACCAAAAACACTTTTTCAGATGAAAATAAAAATACAAAAACCATTGAACCCTAGAACTCCATTTGTCAAAATTATAACACGGGAAACATTGTCATTGAAAAATGGGGAATCTATTTTCTTATAGGATATTATTCACCTCGTAATATTGAGAATAAGATTTTGACATTGTTGTTGCATTACATGTAATGATAAAACGGAAGGGGTATCCGTTTTCCTCTATTTTTAATAAAAAAAACCCTTCCATACGAATTTTTATGTTAAGATTGAAATGAAAGAAAATGAAACTCCGTCTTCCTACCCTACCCTATCCTTTCCCTTCTCACAACACGCTTCCCCTTCCGTCCAATATTTTCGTTCAAACAAAATCTAAGAAAAACTTCATATTTATTTGCCTAATGATGATGAAAAGTAATTAGCTAGATAAGTTGGAAAGAGGAAGTGCTCCAATTCTGGATATAAGCTATATTAAATTCATCTTATTTTCAACATAGTATAAACTCAAATTATTAAAGTAGCAATTAAAATACCTCAGACAGAATTTTTGTGTCATCCATAGAATGCAGGTCCAAAAGGCCAACTCCAAAATCCCTTCTGAACTCAGGAGAGCAGAAACCCTCCTCGGAAACGTTCTGACCTGTAGGAATATAAGGTTCAGAACCAGATTCCCCATTGAAATTCAGGTTTCTCATTAATTTGTAGAGCCTTTGTTTTTCCTCAGTAGATTGTGCTCCATATTCCTTCAAAATCATTAAGATACTAAACAATTAACCAATGTACCAAATTCTTCATAATGATCCTAAAATCTTAATCACTGCATACATTATCTAAAAAAACTCCAATCTCTGGACAACAATTCTTCATCAAACTTCTCATTACCTAAAAAGAACAGAAGTCACATTCCCAAGAAAAAGGTGAGCAAAATCACAAATGAACCTCTATGCATCCGAGACTATGATCTAAGCATTTATAATCGCTACCTAGATGACCATGAGCATGCTTTGCTTTGCATATGACCACTAAGGCTATGGTATTGTTTTGTTGTTGTCGTGTATCAAATTTAAATGAATTGAGAAAGCATAACATTACAGGTATCCAACATAGGCATCTAGAAATTCAAAGGGATCATTAGAAGATCCATTTTTTTCAAAGATATCCCATCAAGTTTAATTACAAAGAAAACAATTAAAATTTTGATTATACACAATCAAAAAGATGATGATGAAGCCAAATAAGGAGCATGAATGAATAATGATTGAGTAAGAAAGGATATATGGATTACCTTTCGAGTCAGAAAGGAAATATGGATTACCTTTCGAGTAAGAAAGGAAATATGGATTACCTTTCGAGTAAGAAAGGATTGGGTAGAATGCCAATAATCACCGGAATGTCTGCTCCCTCTAGCATGAACCAGCACTCCGTAGAGTGTATAGGTCAAATCACCCTCCTGCAATGACAATACAAATCATTATTAAGTGTATAATCACTTAACATCAAATAAGTACTCATAGTGGTCTTCACTCGAATGGGGGCATTCCATAAAACGAAATGTTGGAAAGTAAAAGAGACGGACTAAAAAGAAAGAGTAGCAAATTCAAAGACTGAGGGAAAAGGGGGTATTCCATAAAACGAAATGCGGGAAAGTAAATGAGACGGACTAAAAAGAATGAGTACCAATTTCAAAGGACTGAGGGAGTATCTTATAAAAACAATTCAAACTGCACCACTTAATAAAATCAAAAATAAACTATCTAGAAGATCATCAATTATCAATTCATGCTTTAGTTAGTTAGTGCAAGGAAATAGAGTTTATCTAAGGCAAATACCAAAACCAAACAAATACAAATGAAATCAAGACTTTACAAAGATAAAATAATAAAACTAATTTTTTTACCTGAGCTTTGTGATACCATAAAGAAAAAGGAGGTGATCATTATCATATACAAGCAGGCACAAATATCTGCCGTAGGAAATTAAAGTAACTTTGATAAGACAAGAAGATAGCAAGGAAACCAACCTTGATAATCATGAACGGTGAGTCTGTTTGCCCATTTACCTGCAAATATGAACAATTGATTGAATTGTATCACCATTTGTACAGTGTAGAATAAAAAGACAAATCTTTTAGGAAACTCCATCTCTAAATAGAAAACAGGATCACATAATCTCATTCATATCCTACAATTTTAAGGTAATACAATCACATGTGAAGTGAAAGGCTAAGGACCTCTCTATGATGAAGTACAAGATGAAAAAACAATAGAAAAATAAAATTGCAATCTTACCATAAACTTGAAAATAGAAACCCCAATATTCTGGTTCCGTCAACCATAAACCTGAAAATCCAACTATAAACAAAACCCCAAAAAAGAAAAACCCCAAATCGAAATGCAATCTTTGAATTAATTTATAACAAAGGAAAAAAAAATCAACCGTGAACAAAAGCACTAACCCAAAACCCTAAATTCAAGTAGACAAACCAAAGAAAAATATCAAATTCATACCAAATCAGCAACCCAATGCAATAAGAAATGGGGAACAAAATGGGAGAGTATCAAATCATTCCCAAATAAGCAACCCAATGCAGTAAGAAGAAAAATGGGGAATTGAAGAGAAAACAAGAGTTAATGGATCCGTGTTACTAAATAGGAAATTCATTCAAAAATAACTGAAACATACCTAAACTCAAAATAAATTTTTACAACTGAACATTTCATACCCAAAAATTAACTTCAACCAGCCCTAACTAGAGACGATGCAGATGTTCATCAAAAAAGTCATCAAACTCAGGTATTACACAAAAAATGTAAGAAGCTTATCAAATTTTATCAAAGCACAAGTACAGAGATCGAATTACTTTGATATTGAATAATCGTTGGCCAAAGAAGGTAGAATCAGCGAATTACCTTGATAACGAAGAGGCTGATACAACGAAAGTTCCATCAGATCTCAAGTAAAGTTGCATCAGAAGGTAGAATCATTTACGGTAGATCTCAAGTAAACGTTGATACAATGAAGAGGCTGATACAACAAAAGAGGACTGAAGATGGTGTAAGGTAGAAGGAAAAAGGAGGAAAAGCAAAAAGCATCCGAGGGGAAGAACGAGTCACGTGAGGCAGAAGCTGAGGAAAATGCTGACGTGGCCAAAAAACTGTTTATGATGAATAGTATTCTTAGCTTGCAAATGTTTTATTGTTCTTGCAAATGTTTTATTGTTAATAAATAGATAATAGATAATAGATAATAGATAATAGGAATAGATAATAGATTATATATTTTTCAAAAATTATTTGGAATTTTACGTCAAAAGTATTCATCTATTAAAGTCCTTTAACTCTAGATGATTTCTATGTGGCCCTACTCTTTATAAATTTTGTTTATGTTTTAATTTAGAACGTCCAATTCAGCTAAATTATTAAAGCAAGTTTTCTGTGAGATCGTCTAAATATGAGACGAGTTAATATGATTAGTCAATTTATCTAACTGGTCACTTTAAAATTATAAGTGATCACTTTAAGTTTATAAGTACTAGTCATTCTAAAACTATAATAGACGCCAACTTTAAGAAAAAATTATCCAAAATAATTTGATCTTTGCTTTATTTTCTTACAATAACCTGAACTATTAACTAATCACTAATAATCCAAACTTTAAAGGATATTTGCGAAATGTGTTGGATAAATGGGTCATTTAAAGCTTTATTCAACAACTATATTTTCATACATAAAGTGTTTTAATTCTATTAAAATACATTTATGCTTTTTGACTAAGTTTATTATGATGGTTGAATTTGAGTTGTTGGAATGTGCCAGATAAAGCCGGTGTTTCATCCTTTTGGAAACACACAATTCTCAATTTAATCTCTTTTTCTATTCACCTGTGTAAGAGTGGTATTTGCTCCACACCTTTAGTAGTGAGTGTACATTGCTAATGGTGGGTATGTTAACTTTGGGAAAGTCCCGTCTATTTACACTTGGAATAGTCAGGAAATAACTTTCTTAATCTAACGACAAGTTCGTGTTACACCATACATTTTCATATCAAACACATGCTAAACATAACTCTAAACACACTTTTCATATACAAATGTTATATATATTATGATTGTAGCCATAAGAAGATTTTGAGTAGACCTTTAATAGACCTATATTTCTAACAATTTAAGAAAGTTATTATTATTGCTCTGTGGTGGTTTTAGGTATGATATGTGTATCGTGTAAATGAGGAGAAAATGTATTGAATTGGTTGATTGAATTTCGTAAATTGTGTTCATCAACTTGTGTACGACTTAGTTGCAATTTTTCCGGCCTTTCTATCATATACGCAAATAAGCATCATTTGTCATTTGGTTTGATTGACTTTAGAATTTCACATAATGTTGCCGGAAGAAATGGAAATTGTGGGGCTTTTGACTCACAATTTGTAAGTAAAAATTTCCGAGAAATTGATAAGACTCTTAAATTTCCGAAATAGATAAGATCTAAATAAAACTTATTTCGAATATAACCGCCTGATACCCCAGAGCACAGGTTCGGGTCTGTTCACACGTACTATGTGCGAACCGTAATAAACTGGTCAAAAAAATTCAAGTGTTTGTTCGCACTTAGTAACTGCGAACAGGTCAAACAGGGTCAACATGCTGATTTTAAGACAAGAGTTGTTCGCACTTAGTAAGTGCGAACAGACTGAAAACCTAAAACAGACTGTTCTAACAGCGAACACCCTGTTTCAGTGTTTCAGTGTGTTCGCACTTACTAAGTGCGAACAGCCTGAACATAAGATTTGCGGATTACACGTTTAGTTTTGGAATAAGTTTAATTCTGATCTTATTGTGTCCTTTTTTTTTTAATAAATAATCTTATTTATTTCAAATTTTCAAAATTTCCTTTCTCAGAAATGGATTTTGTAGCAAAAGGTTTCCACCCCTTTTACTAAGTAACCAAGCCCAAGTGAATAATTTACTTGGTATTATGTGGTTTATATTGAAGACTGACTCTTAATTTGTTTATTATGTGAATATAAGCCACGACAAATGAGGTAAGCCATAAACATATGCATTTTTTACAAGTTTTCTAAATAATGCTTTTGTATATGGACTTACATACATTATGTTGTGGATAATGATTTTGGTGAGCATTATTTGTTAAACTATGTTCTTACTCTTTTCTTATTCCATTCGAAAAACTTAACGAACGTTGACAACCGTAACGATATCGAGCTCGAGCTGTTATTCTTATAAACCGAGGTATACATCTCCATTTAAAAAAATTTCTTAAAAATATGTGCTTAAAAATAGAATAAACAAACAGGAAATGAATTGGACTTACTAGAATAAACTGATTAAGGATAAAAATAATTGAAGAATTCAGATTCATATTTTATACAACTAATATTTTTCTTAGGTAACTTTTTCTTTCTCTAGTATGTGGTTACTTTTTATCACTCTTTTCTCTATTTACTTATACGTCACTACAACATAACATACTTTAGATATGATATAATTAGTGACATTTAATTTAAATATCACAACTTAAGATTTCTAATGGTATATATATATAATGGATTTAGAAACATTTACACTAGTGGAAAAAACCTCATAGGTTGCGGTTTGTAGGCCACTGAAGGCTGCGGTTTTGAACCCAAGCACTTGTGGTAGCAGCTGATAGCTTTAAACAAAGGCTGCAGTTAAAAAACGCAGCAAGGAAAATGTACTATTGGCTGCGGACATGGCCAATAGTGTGTTTTTGAGAAGCCAATTTTAGGGCCCTTTATTGGCAGCGGACATGGCCAAAACCGCAGCCAATAAAGTTATTTTTTTTTAATTTATTTTTGTTTTATTAATATTTGAATATATTATCCTCATTAAAAAATAATAAATGTTTAACAATAATGCACCAACTATAATCACCATTAATTATCACCAAAATAATATAAATATATATATATATACATAAATAATTTAATTGTGCATACACAAAAAAACTATATAATATATAATATATAAAAATATACATAAACGTACACCACTACGAAACATAACTACCAACATAAATTAGAAATATACACGGCAACTTTGTCTTTCACTTCGCGTATTTCTGCTTCCGTCAATTCGCGTGTTTCCCTTGGAGTGTCGTATATAATCTACGTATATTTAAAAGAAATTATTAAAAAGTTAGTACATATATATTATTAGATTTTCAAATAAATATATATAGATAATATTATAATTTAAAAACATAATAAATACTTACGGAATCAATACTTTGTACCCCGACTTTCTTCACGGCTTCTGTGATATCATCCATAAATTTAAGAACGTAGTAGCCGCAGTAATAACTATTATTTTGTTGAAAACACTGTTAAAAAAAATATTATATATGTTAGTGCCAAAAATAGTTCAAAACCTTTAAAAACGCAACTTAACACTTAATTTCAAATATATGACAATTATTTTCGATTCTAACTACTTCAACACAATAATATATACCAGATAGTGTTGTGTGCCAAGTTTCGTGCAAAATAAACCAAGTTTAAGCTATTTTACGCGCAAAAGTGACAAAAATAGTTCAAAACCTTTAAAACCATAACATAACACTTAATTTCAAGCATGTGACAATTATTTCCGATTCTAACTACTTCAACACAATAATATATACCAAATAGTATTGTGTGCGAAGTTTCGTGCATAACAAACAAAGTTTATGCTATTTTACGCGCGAAAGTGATAAAAGTAGTTCAAAACATTTAAAAACGCAACTTCACACTTAATTTCTAGCATATGAATTTTATTTTCGATTCTAACTACTTCAACACAATAATGTATACCAAATAGTGTTGTGTGCCAAGTTTCGTACATAACAAACCAAGTTTAAGCTATTTTACGCGCGAGAGTGACAAATATAGTTCAAAACCTTTAAAAACACAACATAACACTTAATTTCAAGCATATGACAATTATTTTCGATTCTAACTACTTCAACACAATAATGTATAACAAATAGTGTTGTGTGCCAAGTTTCGTGCATAACAAACCAAGTTTATGCTATTTTACGCGCGAAAGTGACAAAATTAGTTCAAAACCTTTAAAAACGCAATTTAACACTTAATATCAAGCATATGACAATTATTTCCGATTCTAACTACTTCAACACAACAATATATACCAAATAGTATTGTGTGCCAAGTTTCGTGCATAACAAACCAAGTTTAAGCTATTTTACGCGCGAAAGTGACAAAAATAGTTCAAAACCTTTAAAAACGCAACTTAACACTTAATTTCAAGCATATGACAATTATTTTCCATTCTAACCACTTCAAAACAATAATATATACCAAATAGTGTTGTGTGCCAAGTTTCGTGCATAACAAACCAAGTTTAAGCTATTTTACGCGCGAAAGTGACAAAAATAGTTCAAAACCTTTAAAAACGCAACTTAACACTTAATTTCAAGCATATGACAATTATTTTCCATTCTAACCACTTCAACACAATAATATATACCAAATAGTGTTGTGTGCCAAGTTTCGTGAATAACAAACCAAGTTTAAGCTATTTTACGCGCGAAAGTGACAAAAATAGTTCAAAACCTTTAAAAATGCAACTTAACACTTAATTTCAAGCATATGACAATTGTTTTCGATTCTAACCACTTCAACACAATAATATATACCAAATAGTGTTGTGTGCCAAGTTTCGTGAATAACAAACCAAGTTTAAGCTATTTTTCGCGCGAAAGTGACAAAATTAGTTCAAAACACTTAAAAACGCAACTTAACACTTAATTTCAAGCATATGACAATTATTTTCGATTCTACCTATTTCAAAACAATAATATATACTAAATAGTGTTGTGTGCCATGTTTCGTGCATAAAAACCAAGTTTATGCTATTTTACGCGCGAAAATGACAAAAATAGTTCAAAAACACTTAAAAACGCAACTTAACACTTACTTTTAAGCATATGACAATTATTTTGGATACTAACCACTTCAACACAATAATATAAATCAAATAGTGTTGTGTGCCAAGTTTCGTGCATAACAAACCAATTTTAAGCTATTTTACGCGCGAAAGTGACAAAAATAGTTAGAAATACTTAAAAACGGAACTTAACACTTAATTTCAAGCATATGACAATTATTTTCGATTCTAACCACTTCAACACAATAATATATACCAAATAGTGTTGTGTGCCATGTTTCGTGCATAACAAACCAAGTTTAAGCTATTTTACGCGTGAAAGTGACAAAAATAGTTCAAAACCTTTAAAAACGCAACTTAACACTTAATTTCAAGCATATGACAATTATTTTCGATTCTAACCAGTTCAACACAATAATATATACCAAATAGTGTTGTGTGCCAAGTTTCGTGCATAACAAACCAAGTTTAAGCTATTTTACGCGCGGAAGTGACAAATATAGTTCAAAACACTTAAAAACGCAACTTAACACTTAATTTCAAGCATAGGACAATTATTTTGGATTCTAACCACTTCAACACAATATTATATACTAAATAGTGTTGTGTGCCAAGTTTCGTGCATAACAAACCAAGTTTAAGTTATTTTACGCGCGAAAGTGACAAAAATAGTTCAAAACCTTTAAAAACGCAACTTAATACTTAATTTCAAGCATATGACAATTATTTTCGATTCTAACTACTTTAACACAATAATATATACCAAATAGTGGTGTGTGCCATGTTTCGTCCATAACAATCCAAGTTTAAGCTATTTTACGCGCGAAAGTGACAAAAATAGTTCAAAACACTTTAAAACGCAACTTAACACTTAATTTCAAGCATATGACAATTATATTCGATTCTAACCATTTCAACACAAAAATATATATACCAAATAGTGTTGTGTGCCAAATTTCGTGCATAACAAACCAAGTTTAAGCTATTTTACGCTCGAAAGTTACAAAAATAGTTCAAAACCTTTAAAAACTCAACTTAACACTTAATTTCAAGCATATGACAATTATTTTCGATTCTAACTACTTCAACACAATAATATATACCAAATAATGGTGTGTGCCAAGTTTCTTGCATAACAAACCAAGTTTAAGCTATTTGACGCGCGAAAGTGACAAAAATAGTTCAAAACCTTAAATAATTCATACCTTCTGAATCACTTAATTCAAATGTATTCCTTCCGTGTGATCTACACGCATATAATCAACATCTTCATCATCTTCATTCACCGATTTTTGATTGATAAAGGGTGGCGGGTCTTCAAAAGCATTATATTCTTCCTCTTCCTCAACATCACCTATACCAAGGATACTTCTTTTTCCTGGTATAACAATAGACCATTTTTTATCAGAAGGGTCTACAATGTAAAACACTTGGTTGGCTTGTGTGGCTAGTATGAATGGCTCCTCACTATCACGCAAACGATCTAAGTCTACAAGAGTGATTCCACAAGGGTCGTCATTTTTAACGCATCGTCGATTATTATCCACCCACTTGCATTTGAAAAGACCCATAGTGAAAGTACAATAGTCAAGCTCCCATATTTCATGTACCCGCCCGTAGTATACCGATTTAGCATCAACCGGCGATTGATCCTTGGCACTCGCATAAAATGTAGATGACGACAAAATAGAAACCCCACTATTCTGCAGATACGATGACTTCTTATCTTGACCCTCAGTCCAAAATGTGAACCCATTGACATCGTAACCCCTCATATTTGTTGACATCATCACGAGGAACAAAAGCTAACCACTTAACAATTTTAGATACACCCTTTAGTTCTTCACATATTACTCGATTATGAAACCAATCAATAAACGTCCTTTTATGCAACTGCATCAATGCCCTATCACCTTTAGAAGGATATTTTGCGCGCAATATATCTAAATGCTCATTCAAAAATGGATGAACTTCTGAAATATGATGCAACACATACAGGTGTGCTTGTAGAAGACTATCCCGAGAAGGTATGATTGTTTTGGAGCCAATTGTTCTTTTTCCCTAAAGTCTTCCTTCATGTCGAGAGGTGGGAAGTCCAATAGGCTTTGCCATAGCCATATACTCGGCTATAAAGTTACCAATCTCATCGCTTACAGTGCCTTGAATCATACTCCCCTCTGGTTGTGCTGGATTCCTCACTTTGTTTTGTAAAGCACCCATGTGTCTCTCAAAAGGATAACACCACCTTAAAAAAGCTGGACCCAAAAGCTTGATTTCGCGAACGAGATGGACAATAAGATGAACCATTATGTCAAAGAAAGAAGGTGGAAAATACATCTCAAACTTGCATAAAGTTACAATCACATCGACTTGAAGAGCATCAAGTATAAAGGGATCAAGAACTTTACTACAAATTGTGTTGAAGAACGAACATAGCTCGGTAATAGCATATCTCACATGTTTTGGCAATATTCCACGTAGTGCAATCGGTAAGAACACTTTCATCATTACATGGCAATCGTGAGAGTTCATGCTTCCCAACTTCAATTCACCATTTAGGGTCACAAATCTCTTCATGTTGGATAAGTACCCAGACGGAACCTTAATGCCATACAAAGACTCACAAAAGGCCCGCTTCTCTGCTTTGGACAATGTGTAGCAAGCTGGAGGCAAATAAACTTTTTAACTACTCATCTTCTTCTTACCGACCTTTCCCTTGCTACTGCCACCAACTTCATCAGCTCTTTCTCTTTTCTTACTCACCTTAACTTGTGCCCACAACTCCGGACGAATACCCTTACATTCAAAGTAATCTCGCACGGCCTTAACATCCTTTGTCTTACCCAGAATGTTCATGAGAGTCCCGTGTATGGCATCGCATACATTTTTCTCTATATGCATGACGTCAAGACGATGCCTAACCTGTAGATCTCTCCAATATCGAAGCGTCCAAAAGATTGATTCTTTTTTCCACAGTCGGTCTTCACCCCCTTGTACTTGCCCTGTTTTACCAAATACAGTCTCAACCCCCTTAACCTGTTCGTAAACCTCATAACCGGTCAACGGTCGACGAGCTACACGGTCCTCAACCTCCCCGTTGAACATCTTCTTCTTCTTACGGTATTGAACTTTCGATGGTTCATGAATACATGTTTGCACTTAGGAATCCACGTGGATTCCATGTCATTAATACATATTGGGCACGCTTTCTTCCCTTTGTTCTTATACCCTGATAAGTTTTCATATGCCGAAAAATCGTTAACAGTGCATAAAAGCATTGCACGCAAGGTGAACTCCTCATTAGCATATGTATCAAACACGGAAACTCCTTCATCCCACATCTTTCTCAAATCCTCAACGAGAGGTGCAAGATATACATCTATGTCATTGCCAGGTTGCTTAGGACCCGAGATAAGAAGGGAAAGCATAATGTACTTACGCTTCATACACAATCAAGGTGGCAAATTATAGATCACTAAAAGTACCGGCCAAGTACTATGTTGAGAACTAAGATTGCCAAATGGGTTCATTCCATCCGTGCACAGTCCGAGCCTTAAATTACGAACTTCATCCCCAAAAGTCTTATGCAACCTATCAATACTCTTCCACTCCGGAGAATCGGATGGATGTGTGAGCAAGTGATCTTTCTTCACCCTATCTGCATGCCACCTCAAATTTAACGCATCTTTCTTTATAGAAAACAAGCGCTTGAATCTAGGTATTATTAGAAGATACCATAATACCTTAGCCCGGGGCCCTTTAGCATCCCGAGCCCCTTTACGCATGTAACGCGATAACCCACACCTAGGACACTCTTCTAAGTTCTCGTTTTCATTTCGATACAATACACAATCATTCGGACACGCATGAATCTTCTCGTACTCTAACCCGAAAGGACACATTAGTTTTTTGGCATAGTATGTCGACTTTGGAAATTCATTTCCCTCAGGAAGCATCTCACCTAACGCTTCTAATAACATTGTGAAACTAGTGTCACTCCAATTGAACTTTGACTTAATGTTGAAAATTGTCAAAACTTCTGTAAGTTTGGTGAACTTTGTACATCCAGGATACAAAGGCTTTTGAGAAGCCTCTGTCAACAAGTCAAATACACGAGGACGTTTTCCTAACTCATCCTCGACTCCCTCCATCATCTCATCAACACGATCCACATCCTCATCGACATTCTCTTTATCAACACGATCCACTACATCCTCATTGACATCGACCACATTATTGACATCCTCAACAACACTCTTTTCCTTGTAAACTCCCTCCTCACCATGCCAAACCCAAACATGATATTGAGGCCTAAACCCACGTCGAAGTATGTGCTCCCTAAGGATATAAACATTATCTACCGTTGATACATTGCCACAATTGACACATGGGCAATAAAAACCAACTCCCCCCGTCCGAACTTGATGTTCAACCGCAACACTACAAAATTCTAATACGCCATCAATAAATTCTGACGATTTAATGCTTCCACACATCCAAGAACGATCTTTTGTCATCCTAAGTGTGATTAATTAATTCAAAATAAAATTAATACACATTACATACATAAGTACATATATACTTAACCCTAGATAACCCAAATTTACCCCATCTAACCCTATTTCAACTTCATATTATTGAAATTATTGAAATTATGTGTATTTTAATTAATTAACAAACCATACATAATAAGTAAACTATATTGTGATTGTTCATACATAAATAAACTATGTACAAAATTAAATTACATACATAATTAATTAAACTACATACATATACACAAGTAAACTACATATATAATGAATTAACAAACAAAATACACATATAAAAATAATTAACAAACTAAATATAACAACTTGAAAAGAATGTAAAACTTAAAAATGAAAGAACTTAAAGAACGTAAATTAAGAACTTGAACAACTTTAAAAAATGTAAAACTTAAAAAATTATCAACAAACTAACAATAACATCAAATATATAAACACATAAACATATCAAACAAAATCAAAATAAAATTATACCTTGAATTTTTATGGGTTTGGGATTATGTAACCTATACAATGAAAAACCAAATCAAAATTAGTATAAAAAAACTAAGCCCTAAAACACAACAAAGATTGAAAAACTTAAAACTAGCTTGAATTATAAAATTAAACCTTGAAGAAGAACAAGAACTAAGCCCAAATTTTCGTGGGTTTGAAGAAGCAAGCAACAACAACAATTTCGTGGGTTTTTCGTGTGGGTTGAAGAAGCAACAAGTGGGCAAGAATGAAGCTTGAAGAAGAAGAGAAGAAGAAGAATAATGAATCCAACTGTAGGTTTTTCACCCAACAATTTCGTGGGTTAATAATGAAGCTTGAAATCCAACAGTGGGTTTGAAGAAGCAACAACAAAAATGAAGAGAAGAAGAAGAGGCGTTTTTGAGAAGAAGAAGAAGAATGATTCAAATGTTTTTCGCACAACAATTTCGTGGGTTAATAATGAAACAGTAGTGAAATGAAATGAAACAGTAGTGAAGAAGAAGTGAGCAAGCAAGAAATGAAACAGTCGTGTAAATGAAACAGTAGCTAGGTTAATAATATACGTTAAGAGGCGCATTTTTTAAAGCATTATTGGCTGCTAAAGGCAAACCGCAGCCATTGAGTAGCTTTTTGAACAGTAGGTTTTTAATTTCCACTTATTGGCTGCAGACATATACCCAACCGCAGCCATTGCTCAATTTTTTTTTTGAAATTTTATATATTGGCCGCGGACAATGCCCTAACCGCAGCCGTTGAGTATTTTTTTTTTTAATTTGATATATTGGCTACGTATACACTAAAACCGCAGCCAATTAGCAGCAACCAATAGCTTGTTTTCCACTAGTGTTATTATATCTTTTAGCAACATAATAACAAACCATACTAAAACTTTTCGCAACATAGAATCTAATAACATTTCTCATAAATGTCACTATAGACGGTAACACTTATATATGTCATTAAAGACCAAATAAAGTGTCACTCAATTACTTTTAGTGGAACTTAATATAAAAACCAATAATTATTACTGTTAGAATATAGGAAATATTTTATTCTCAATATATTTGTAAATATAGCAAGTTAACATATCTGTTATCGGTGTATTTACGGTAACCCTAGGAGCTCGGTGTATATATTCATTCTCTTATCAATGGTGAATAATAGAACATAACATTAAAACCCCAAAACTGTGTCTTTACTTGAAATCATGGTATCAGAGCAGCAACGGTTCTGAATCGTTTTTGTTGTCTCATCATTTACCTTTAATCTACCTTTAAACAAAAAACCAGAAATCCGAAAATGGAAGATGAATCAAAGATCATTGTTGCAACTGAACAACCAGTGATAATGGGGCAGCTATTGCAACTCATTCAAGAGTTAAACACCAATAAACGACCCACTGAACCGGTTACCAACACCCAAACCCCCACAATATCCGAAAAATTAACAAACTTGAATTATACCAAATGGTCCAGGCTGATGCAACTGGCCGTCAATGGCCGTGGACGGCTCAAGCACATCACTGCAAACCCACCGGCCAGAGACGACCCAGAGTACAAACAATGGACTCGATATGACTCGATTGTTATTTCATGGATATTGGAGAATATAGACACTGACTTGGTAAATCAATTCCTTGATTTTCCAACTGCCAAAGCCTTATGGTTAGGCATTCAAACCCTATACAGTAGCGGAAGGGACGGCTTACAGATCATTGATCTTACAGTCAGAACCAACAAGATCCAACAAGGAAACGACTCAATCGAGTCTTATTACGGCAAATTACTCACACTGTGGAAGGAAATAGACAGGAGGCAACCAAATCCCATGAGAGATCCAGAGGATATCATCACTAACAATCAAATCCCAAGACCCTCTTCCCACAGTTGAAGAGGCCTACGCAAGCATTAGGCGTGAAACCATGAGGCGAGGCATCATGAGAAGAGAGCCCTCATCAGAAACCGAATCATTGGGCGTGGGAGGAGGCTGCGCTGTCAGAGGGAAAACATACCGGAAAACCGAGGACAAAAGTCACCTTCGTTGTTCTCATTGTGGTGGTACTAAACACACCAAAAGTAAGTGTTTTAAGTTGATAGGCTACCCAGAATGGTGGCCAGACACGAAGAAAAAGGGAGCCAAAGAGCCTCACACTTTCTCCGACAACCGAACTGGTAGAGCAGCCGTAGGTATGAGCTTCAATGGCGGCATGCCATGCGAAGAAGAAAGGGAAACAGAGGGAGAAACCCTAAACAGTACAGCAACAGGTAATGAAGAGAGAGAATCTCTCTCTCAAAACGGCGCACAACAGAAGGAAAGAATAGGGTTTTGGGGGTGCCCCAAATCTTGTGGGGTTGGTGCTTCAAATAAGAGGGAGAGAGGGAGTCACGTGCCTCTCATTAAATGTGACCCCTCTCTTCCTTCTATTGGCACAACCTTATCTATGTTCCGAGGAGGGTGGATCTTTGACTGCGGGGCCACAAATAATATGTCATATGATCCTAGTGATTTTAAAACGTAGGACAGACCGTTAAAAAATGTTATTAAAACGGCCAATGGAGAAAAAATTAAAGTGGGAGGAGCTGTGACTATTACGTTCAATTCAAAACTCACTTTAAATAATTGTTTGCTTGTGCCTGATTTATCTCATAAATTGTTATCTGTGAGCCAGATTACGAAGGATCTGAATTGTACGGTCCTAATGAAACCTGGTTGTTGTATTGTGCAGGATGCTCGGACAGGACAAATTATTGGGCGTGGTATTGAACGAGGTGGATTGTACTACCTGGAAGAGGAGATTCAAAAAGGCAAAGAAGCGCTTGTTCACGGGTCAGAGGAAACGCAATTATGGACTTGGCATCGTCGACTTGGACATCCATCTGTAGGGTACTTAGAGAAACTATTTCCTGCTTTAGTAAAAAATAAGTCTAGTTTTAAGTGTGAAACTTGTATTTTGGCAAAAAGTCACAAAAATTCCTATCCTAGTGGTTTGAATAAAACTAATGTTCCTTTCTTGCTGATTCATTCTGAAACATAAATGAGGTGTATAAGGTGTTTGTTGAGTTTTATAACATGATATGCACTCAATTTCAAGCCCAACCCCGTATTCTTAGATCTGACAATGGTAGGGAATTTGTCAATTCTGACATGCATCAATTTCTTACCATGAAAGATCTAGTTCACCAAACCTCTTGTCCTGACACACCCCAACAAAATGGAGTAGCTGAAAGAAACAACCGGACCCTTCTTGAAATGACCCGTGCCATTATGCTTGAATCCCATACACCTACTCATCTTTGGCCCGAAGCCATTGCCACTGCCAACTACCTTACAAACCGCTTACCCACAAAAAGCCTTGCCTACCATACACCCCTAGATACTTTGAAAACCTTCCATCTTCTACCTTCTTCCCATTCTCTACCACCCAAAATTTTTGGCTGTTTGGTCTTTGTCCATCACCAAAAACGAGTGCGTAACAAGTTTGAACCGAGAGCAGGGAAATGTGTTTTTGTGGGGTACGGAAGAAACCAGAAGGGTTATAGGTGTTATGATCCTCATACTCGGCGAATTTACACCACTATGGATTGTGAATTTATTGAGGGAACCTGTTTCTGGATCTCTACTTTACGGAAATAATATTATTTCGGGTGCTATTATTCCTACTTCTGCAGCTATTGGGTTGCACTTTTACCCAATCTGGGAAGTGGCATCAGTTGATGAGTGGTTATACAATGGTGGTCCTTATGAACTAATCGTTCTACACTTCTTACTTGGTGTAGCTTGTTATATGGGTCGTGAGTGGGAACTTAGTTTCCGTCTGGGTATGCGTCCGTGGATTGCTGTTGCATATTCAGCTCCGGTTGCAGCGGCTACTGCTGTTTTCTTGATCTACCCAATCGGTCAAGGAAGCTTTTCTGATGGTATGCCTCTAGGAATCTCTGGTACTTTCAACTTTATGATCGTATTCCAGGCTGAGCACAACATCCTTATGCACCCATTTCACATGTTAGGTGTAGCTGGTGTATTCGGCGGCTCCCTATTTAGTGCTATGCATGGTTCCTTGGTAACTTCTAGTTTGATCAGGGAAACCACAGAAAATGAATCTGCTAACGAAGGTTACAGATTCGGTCAAGAGGAAGAAACTTATAACATCGTAGCTGCTCATGGTTATTTTGGTCGATTGATCTTCCAATATGCTAGTTTCAACAACTCTCGTTCTTTACACTTCTTCTTAGCTGCTTGGCCTGTAATCGGTATTTGGTTTACTGCTTTGGGTATTAGTACTATGGCTTTCAACCTAAACGGTTTCAACTTCAACCAATCTGTAGTTGATAGTCAAGGTCGTGTAATTAACACCTGGGCTGATATCATTAACCGTGCTAACCTTGGTATGGAAGTTATGCATGAACGTAATGCTCATAACTTCCCTCTAGACTTAGCTGCTATCGAAGCTCCATCTACAAATGGATAAAATTTCGTTTTTAGTTTAGTATAGATGAGTTATTGAAAGTAAAGGAGCAATGCCGTTTTCTTGTTTTGTCAAGAAATTGGTTATTGCTCCTTTATTTAGTACTAGTCAGTTTTTTTTTTAATTCAAAATGGATTCAAGACTTAATACTACTATCACCATCCTCGATGTCAGGGGGAGAGGTCAGATGACGATCTCAGATGGTTAAATAGTCCAGTCTTGTCCAACTTAGATCCAAAAGAACAAGTAGGCAATGCCGCTGAATCACCTCTCCAAGCTGTTCAGTCTTCTTCAACAACTCCACAACCAGTCCTGTTTGATCATCAGGTGAGTAGCTCTCATGATACTATTGTTTGTAATGATGTTATCGATGATCAACCAGAAGTTGTAGGAAACAGTTCTGAAACAGGTTCTCATGAAGGAAAGGAGAAGCAGTCATATATCCTACCACCTCGAGCTACAAGAGGGATTCCCCTAAAGAGATATGATCTAGAATACGAAGCCAAACGCTCGAGATATCCGGTTGAACCACCGGGTGAAGGGAATCTGTCACAGAGTGCATTGGCATTCAATGCTGCTTTATATGGTACTAAGCTCCCTACAACTGTTGAAGAAGCTCTTGCGACTGACCATTGGTAGAAAGCAATGGAGGAAGAAATAAGTGCTCTTAAGAAGAATGGAACTTGGGAGAAATGTGATCTACCAGATACGAAGAGAGTTGTTGGATGTAAATGGGTCTTCACAATCAAATATAGAGTCGATGGAACTATTGAAAGGTACAAAGCCCGTCTTGTTGCGAAGGGGTATACTCAGACTTATGGGATTGACTATTTAGAGACCTTCTCACCTATGGCAAAGCTTGATACTATTCGGGTCTTATTCAGCATAGCAGCAAACCTTGATTGGCCGCTTCATCAGTTCGATGTGAAGAATGCCTTCCTTCATGGGGAATTACAGGAAGAGGTTTACATGGAAGCACCATCAGGGTTTAATTCAGAATTCTCAAAAGGGGAAGGATGCAGATTGAGAAAGGCATTATATGGGTTGAAACAATCTCCTAGGGCATGGTTTGGGAGATTCACATCAACTATGAGAAGATTTGGGTACAAGCAAAGTCACTCTGATCACACCTTGTTTCTGAAAAGGAGAGGAGGGAAGATAACATGTCTAATAATCTATGTTGATGACATGATCATCACGGCGGATGATAGAGTTGAAATTGAAAATCTTAAGCAGAAATTGTTCCAGGAATTCGAAATGAAAGATCTAGGCAGGCTCAAATACTTTCTGGGTATAGAAGTTTTGAGATCAAACAAGGGAATCTTTATATCACAGAAGAAGTATGTCCTAGACCTATTAGCTGAAACTGGGATGGTAGATTGTAAACCCATTGAAACTCCAATTATGATGAATCATGGGTTACAGATTCTTGAAGATGGAGAGTTGGCAGATTGTGAGCAGTACCAGAGGTTAGTAGGGAAACTAATTTACCTAGCTCACACTCGACTAGATATCGCATATGCAGTAGGGGTGGTTAGTTGGTTTATGCACAAACCACAAGCTCAACATATGGAAGCAGTCTCTCGCATTCTAAGATATCTTAAGGGAAAACCCAGCAGGGGGGTATTATATCGGAAGAATTGTCACCTAAATCTCATGGCATACACTGATGCTGATTGGGCGGGAGATCGAGATGACAGGAAGTCGACATAAGGATATTTCACTCTGGTGGGTGGAAACTTGGTGACTTGGAGAAGTAAGAAACAGAAAGTGGTTGCATTATCAAGTGCAGAAGCAGAATTCAGAGGGGTTGCAAAAGGGATTCAGGAAATACTATGGCTCAGAAAACTGCTGACTGATCTTGGTTTCTCTCTAAAGAAAAGCTGTGAACTATATTGTGACAATCGAGCTGCGATCAATATCTCAGAAAATTCATTTCAGCATGATAGAATGAAGCATGTCGAAGTTGATCGACATTTCATAAAGGAGAAACTCGAAGCATACATAATCAAGCTACCTCATGTGAAATCAAAAGACCAACTCGCAGACATCCTTACGAAAGCAGTTGGAGCTCGGTGTTTTGAGGAGGTCTAGTGCAAGTTGGGTATCGGAGATCCGACGACTCAACTTGAGGGGGAGTGTTAGAATATAGGAAATATTTTATTCTCAGTATATTTGTAATTATAGCAAGTTAACATATTTGTTATTGGTGTATTTACGGTAACCCTAGGAGCTCGGTGTATATATTCATTCTCTTATCAATGGTGAATAATAGAACATAACATTAAAACCCCAAAACTGTGTCTTTACTTGAAATCAATTACACTAAAAATATGAATCAGCGACATTTGTTTCAATGTCATAAATCTTATGTCGCAAAAAGCTAATTTTGTTATATTGTGTAGTTATTCTTTGTTTTAACCCTAGCTTTCGTTAATGTTATTATTTCCAAATAGTTTTAATCTAAATGCAACAATAACACTCATATTTCTCTCTGTTCAGCTCTTAATATATGGGGTAAAATTAATCATATTCTTCTAGCCATCTATCTGGAGGGAGTATGGATATATATTGTATGTTACGTTCCTTCATTCAAACTCTGTTTTGGAGCGAGGTATTAGATTGATGATAATGATAAATGATGATGGTGGTTGTTTAGTGTGAACACAAAAGTGAGCATCAAAACTAGCAAATACATCTAGCTAATACACGTGGGGCGTTGTTGCTCAAGTATTTAATAGAAAAATTAAAGTGATTTGAAAAAATTACTTCCTTTGTTCCATTTTACTTGAAACACTTACCGTTTTTAGAAGTTTCATATTACTTGCAACATTACTATTTTTGGCAAAAATAATCTATTTATTTTATCCTCACTTTATTTCTACCCCATCATCACCATCAATCATACATCATCACATTAATTATTTAATATACCCACAAGTCACAATCACTATCTACTTATAATAATTTTTTTTATTTCTACCCCACATATCACCATCAATCATACATCATCCCTACTTTTACCATACTGATTTGACAGCCTTAAAAAATGTGTCAAACCCAATGGTGTAACTAAAACGGAACAGAGGTAGTAGTAAATTTGTCCAGGAACCAGGAAGAAAGTGATTTGAAAAAAAATTGACGTTTTTGTTCAAGCATTTAATAAAAAATTGCCAATATAATATTAGTTTAACATTTTTGTGAATTACAGTGTTAAAATTTATTTTTTGTGAATAGCAGTCATTAAAGTATCAAAGTTTACAAATTCAGGCCAAAATACAGCATTCCGACCATTTTGGATGTCGGAATTTCTGGTTAAAAGTAGTCAGAGTTATGTGTTTTTAGCCTGAATATGTAAACTTTGATATTTTAATGGCTGTAATTCGCAAAAAATAAATATCGCGATTGTAATTCGTAAAAGTGATAAACTTAATATTGTAATTCGCAGATTATTCTATTTAATGATCTATAGTAAATTTGTACTCTTCTTTTTCTTTTTCCAGTTTTGAATTTGAATATGTTTTCATTTATATACAAGGCTTTGTTATTTACAATGTTATATATCTGCGTTTAACTTTGAATTTATATATATATATATATATATATATATATATATATATATATATATATATATATATATATATATATATATATATATATATATATATATATATATATATATATATATATATATATATATATATATATATATATATATAATATATATATATATATATATATATATATATATATATATATATATATATATATAATATATATATATATATATATATATATATATATATATATATATATATATATATATATATATATATATATATATATATATATATTATATATATATATATATGATTCATGAGAGGGGTCACAAAAGGAGGATGAAGGATTTATAGCCATTGATCTTATGAAAATCTAACGGGTGAAAAAATTGGTTACTCTCTCTTGTTCTCTCTCTCCTGTTCAAAGTATTTTCTCTTCGTGAAAACCACAATCAGTGCTCCATCTTTCTCTTCGATCTTCTTCTCCATTTATGTTATGATTAAAGGTTACTATGTTTTTAGAAAATGATACTATGTTATGATTAAAGGTTACTATGTTAATTTTAAAAGTTACTAAGATTAAGAGAAGACAGTAACTATACATAATCATAGTAACCTTTATTCATAACATAGTATCTTAGTCTAAGAACATAGTATCTTTAGAAAATGATATATTGAACCGATTTAGCATTAAAGAAAATGGTTCATATTACACGAAAAAAACAATATTGAACCGCGTGCAACTAACAAAATTAACAAATTAAATCTGTCCATTGATCTAAAAAATGAACGCTTCAGATTACTTCTTACCCTTCTCATTTTGAGACCCCTTCTCATTTGATCCTATATATATATATATATATATATATATATATATATATATATATATATATATATATATATATATATATATATATATATATATATATATATATATATATATATATATATATATATATATATATATATATATATATATATATATATATATATATATATATATTATATATATATATATATATATATATATATATATATATATATATATATATATATATATACTCTTATGGCCGGCCCTAAATATTTTAGAGCCTTGGGCAAAATTGTAAAATAGAACCCTTTTTCTTTGTCATTTATAATCTATGTGAACCTTCTACAACTATTAATTTTGTTTTTTTGACATTTGGTCCTGGGCGACGGCCCCTCTTGCCCACCCTAAGGGTCCTGTATACTCTATTACTCCATGTTAAATGAAAACTTTTCATTGTTACTTTCGATTTGATATGTTGACATTTCAGAGCGATGTGGAAATGAAATTAATTAGTAGCATTTCATGACTTCAGCACATTTCATGTAAAACATTTTTCTTATTTTGTGGACCTCAATTTTCAGCCGTCCTTAATAATACAAAAAGCATCAACTAATACTATGTCCTACTTAAGTATAACAGTAGCCGACCCTCTCTTTCTCTCTTCTTTCTCTAAAAAACCCTAATATTTATAGTTGGTTTTGAGCTATTATCAATTTTTAAAAGTTGATAATAAGC
This sequence comes from Amaranthus cruentus, assembly GCA_019425755.1. Classification (NCBI taxonomy): domain Eukaryota; kingdom Viridiplantae; phylum Streptophyta; class Magnoliopsida; order Caryophyllales; family Amaranthaceae; genus Amaranthus; species Amaranthus cruentus. The sequence goes on along the minus strand of CM033450.1, from coordinate 13,320,248 downwards.
CCATAACTTTTCCCTTTTAAGTTTTTTAATATGAATAGAATAAATTTTCAGCTACTCTCCTGAGAGACCGTCTTTCTGAGAGACGTCTCTCATACCCAATCCATTAAAGCTTATTGCCTACATTTACTCTACATTTTCTTTAATGGGCCAACCCAATTAGAAAAGTTCTCTCAAAGAGACCGTCTCTCACAAGAATTTGTTATAAAATTTTGTCTTATCCCTGTAGGAGAGTTGTTCTACCCATTCATTGGGTTGATTCAACTCATATTGGGTTTTGAAGTCTCTCCTTGTGAGAGTTTGGAATTATGAATTTTGGTATTTAGTTGATTTGTTGATAGAGATTAATGTGATGATGCAGCAGATACTAAAATTGCAATTACCATCAACTATATCAAATTCAATTCTATCGCAAGACTACAACAGATCGAAAGATGCCCTGGTAGAAGGTTGTATCAAACAGTAATGTGGAAGAAGATATTCAAAATTGCCAGATCTCATACACAAACGGTCGTAGTTTTGTTAATTTTGAATTATATTTGATTAAAGTTGCTATTTACTTGCTAATTTTTATATCTGATGTAGATGTCGTATGACTATTTATTAATAAATGAGATATTATTCAAAAAAAATTGCCCTACTTAAGTTTTGCATATACTTTCTCTGATTTTTAAATATAATTGTTATAAATTAAATGTAATATTCAAAATCAAATATCTTTTAACTACTATATCCTACTATAAAAAGTTGATATTATGATTATAATTACTAAAAGTAGTTATAATTAACTACTATGTGCTACTTTAAGAGTTTGATTTGTTGCAAAAACTTCTCTTATTCTTTTTCGAGTAAAGAGACTCTTTGACTATACTATCTTTTATGGGTATCACTTGTCGTTATCCTTCTTTTTCCAGATCATAACCATAGTTTTCTATGGGCATGATACACTGATTATGATGATGATGATAATTATGAAATAAAATTTTGCATTTGAGATTAAAAGAATAAAATTTTACTTGTTTCTTTTACGTAAAGTACATGAAAAAAAGATAATATTGCCCGATAAAATATGGCTATTGAGCAAATTTTGGAATTAGGATCAATTAAAAACAAGATAGAGTATTTCAATCATTATATCAATACCAAATTAATACTCCTTAAGGTTAACAAAATAGCTTTTTTCATAAACGAACAAACCCTTTCTCTCTCTTTTTTTCCCGTAGAAAAAAAAACCTTAGCCTTCATTGTTAATTCTATTCATTTATTTTTCTTTGTACACTCTTTAGTTACAAATAAAACTCTTTCTTTTTATAATATAGATTTATTCTATTCATTTATTGAATTCGATGACAATCTACCCATATATTGAGTTTTAAATTCTCTTATGGTGAGAGTTGAAGTCTTTTTATCAATTCAATGGAAAAAATATATATATATATGATGTCTAAATTTGTGTAAGTTTTACTAAGACAATTAATGGTATCAAACTTATCACTATTTCAAAGCCACACCAGATCTAAAGACCCCCTCGAAAGAGGACAGCGATGTAATAGAGGGAACGTTTGATTAGTGTTAAATTTCCATCATAATGATAGTGACTTTTTCTATATAGATATTTGTTTTATTAAAAGTGTTATGTATTTGATTGATTATTATATTGTTGTATATATCGGATGACATTTTTATAAATGAATTATTATATTTCTTCAAAAAAAATACTCTAAGTTAAGGTGGATCAAAGGAAGTTGATAGAATTTAGAAAATGGGTCTGGGCAATCCAAACAAGGAGGAGAAAAAGTAGTCCACTCATAAACCCAAAGAAGGTTCCCTACTAAAACCAATTGGTAATAGTAGGAGTTACTCCTTGAGTATATAAAGTGATATATGCATACTCTTCTCTTTCTCCGACGTGGGACAACTCACATGTGGGTAACATATGAGCACTTCAACAGAAGTAGAGTTTGGCCTACCCCTGAGGTTAATTAAGAAGCATGACAACATTTGAAGGCATATTTGGAATAAAGTTGAATATATAGTTGATCGTAACAAAAGTAAAAGTATAGCCTAAATAACAAGTCGTTTGATTTCCAAAAAAAAACAATTCATTAATTTTCCATTTAAAAAACTACAGTTCTTAATTCTCCAATTGGTCGTCTTTCTTAGTGTATGTGTCGCAGCATAGGACCTCAATTATGAAACCCTAATTACGAGGTCAGAAACATAATTAGGATAAAGTACCTACAGGACGTCCAATCCTGATAATGGAGGGACAAAACCATTCTCACCAGGACGACTTACCCTGTGGAAAGTTCATGAAGCCTATCTATACCTGCAGGGCCAACACCCCTGCAGAAAGAACAAGGAACCAGCGTACCTGTAGGATAACTTGTCTTGCAGAGCGATAACAACGAAAATGATGACATGGCAAGATGACAGCTGTAAAAGCACTGTCCAAACATCGCCACAACTCGTATAAGGCGAGGCACCACACCTACCTCGTACACTACTGTACTATCATCATAAATGAAAGACAGCCAATGGATGTCTACCAATCTACGGATGCCACGTCAGTAAAAGGATATTCTTTGCTTCCTCTTTGCTGACACCAAAGAGATTCCCCACAAAGGTAAAAGCCAAAACTGCCCTTAGGGTTTGGGAACCTTCTCCTAGATCCACCTTTATAAATATTATACAGTGCCATGCACTGACAAGGGTAACGTAACTCTTTGCACTCAAGATCTTTGCATTGTGTTGAAAAAGAGAAACCTTATACAATACTCTTAGCTTAAATCTCAGTTCCATTACTGACTTCATCATCGGAGGAGGACCCCCGAAAGTCTCCTCTCCGGCCCTCGTTTGTTACCTTGTGCTGATCATCATCGGAGAAGAAAGCTAGTACGTAACTTGTACCTTTCCAGTGATTCATACCTATTGTGAATCCTAAAAGACATTCTTCTCATCTTTGAAGAGAGTGTTGATTGTTCTTCCCAGCAGGAACACTTAGATTTTGTTGATTTAATGTAAACCAAAGTTAAAAACATCTTTAATGTGCTTAATAACGAGGATAATCATATACTTCAAAAATAAATATAATATTCATAACCCTAACATTTAATCATAAAGATATAAAAAAACTAATTTAAAAAATTAAGTACACCATTTAACGCTCATATACAAGGTTACATCAAATTTAACGCTTTTTTTTAAAGTTGTTCTAATTTGTTATTTTAGGTTGTTTTATTTGTTGTTCTTATAAAGATCTTTATGTTTATATTAAAAATTTATGGACGATATTAAATATTTTAATAATGCTTATGATCCTACTTGTGGTCCAATAACTCCATTCTAATATTTTTATATTATTTATCATCCACATATATATCTCACTAACATTATTAAAACATTTTTTAAAAGTTGTGATCACATATTTTTTTCACTAATTTTTTAAATAATGTTTCTTTAATGTTTATGGTTCTTAACTATACCCCTATCAAATTTAATATTTAATAAAATAATATATATTCAACATCGTAAACATTCTATTTTTTTTACTTTCCGTGAATATTCCTTGTGGAAATTTTGGGGGCTCTAGGCAAAACTTTTATTTTACACCTTATTTATACCCCTATCAAATTTAATATTTAATAAAATAATATATAACATGTGTTAGTCGGAAAAGTAGTCGGAATTTTCCGACTAAAAGTGGGTAGTCGGTGGGTTTTGGTCGGAATTTTGCATTTTTTTTGTAGTGTTATTTTAGGAAAATTTACCAAGAATAATCAAATTTATTCATGATTTTCCTACAATAATCCTACCTATTGATTAACCATGAATAATCTCAACTTTAAGGGGTATTTGCCTAGAGTAAACTTGGGTAACTCGATGACCTGTTATAGTATAGTAGGTAATTCACCAAAAAAATAAACTGTAAATTAATTTAAAATTATAGAAAAAATTTGAAATTTTACATAAAAAGTTCTTAATAATAAAAATAATCATAAATTTTTTTTGAACATTTTTTCAACCCTTTATAATTTATCTTTTTTCTAAAAAAAATAAAACTTGTTATAACAAGTCATCCGGTCACGGGGTTTACTCTAGGAAAATATCCTTGAAAGTTGGGATAATACAGGGTTAATCAATATGTGGAATTATTATAGGAAAATCACAAATATGTTGTATTATATATTCTAGGTAATTTTTCCTTTATTTTATTCTTTTTTTAATATCTTTTCAAATACGAGAAAAAGAAAAGATCTTATACAATCGATCAATTTCGCACACGTACCCTCAAAGACCATATGTCCATAACATATATGAAAGTGACTTATATACATCCTCATTTTAAAGCTGCAGTGATCAAAAGTAGTTAAATGAGAATGGCCTTGTACGTACCATTTTAACACTATAAATATGGGACCATATTCTCACGTAATGTGTACCCAAACAAACAACAATTAATATATATCACCATTAAGTGATCACAGCTATATTTTCATAATAATAATAATAATAATAATAATAATAATAATAATAATAATATTCCTAGCTAGTATTCTTTCTTAATAATATCATGGCTTCTGATGATCAGCATGATATATCAGTTTTAGAGGTAGTAGAATTCCAACAAGATACTGCTCCTAGGGCGGCAATAAGGGATCATAATCTTGAAGAAGATGGTGTATGTTTGACATGGCAGGATTTGTGTGTTACAGTTTCTGATAAGGAAGCTAAGACTTCTAAAACTATACTTCAAAATGTTACTGGTTATTCTTGTCCGGCTCAACTTTTGGCTATTATGGGTCCTTCTGGTTCCGGCAAATCTACTCTCCTTGATGCCTTGGCAGGTAATATATACCTTTTTTTAATCTTTATGTTTAAAACCAACATATGCATGTTTATAAATAAGACGTAGAGTTAAGGTTTATGTTTTGAAGGTAAATATTGAAACTGATGACATTTGAAATGGTGAGTCGCATAAATAGGCATACACTAGCCTTAAAGTTTTGAAATTAACGTTTGCTAACGTTTTTATGTGAAAAAAGTCACGGTGAAACAATTATGTAAACCTCAGAATTACCACGTGGATCTTTAAAAAATTTTAATTGCCACATGGAAAACCCAACACCTCAGGGTTACCACGTGAAATTTCCCAAACATTAAAAAAAACATAACTTCAAGAAAAATAATCGAGGACAAAATATATTGTAATATTATTTTCTAAAATTACTTCAAATATAAAAAAGATTTATAAACAAACACTTTAAAAGTATTGCTTAGACCCCTGTCTGAATAGCAGTATTTGACGCCCTAGCGTTTTGCTACTTGGAATAGCCTTAGAATCAGCCTTGGTTACAATTGATACTAGCTTGGTCATTATTAACGTACATAATCTGCAATTTCACATAAAAGAAAAATACACATAATTTAATAAATTATTTTACCATAATCTAGTATAATGAAAATCAAAATATTATATAAAATCCTTTGCCCATTGAAACAGGTGACGTTATAACAAAATATAGAGAACATAATTGAATGATTAATTGGAGAAAGTCCTTACGAATAAAACCTAGGATTGTTCGTAGTAGATACTCCAATTTTTCAGGTTGACGGCCGTCTGTGTAAAGATGTTGTCAGAAACATAGTATTAATAATAACAATAACTAGCTTATCTTAAATAAGGATACTCATTAATATTTTTTATATGACTTGTAGCTAATCTTAAATTATAGGAAAAATAAATAAATAAATAAATCAGAACAATGTTTTGTACATGACTTGTAGGTAGATTGGATCTAAACACTAAACAAAGTGGCCAGATACTCATTAATGGTACTGAGCAAGCTCTCGCCTACGGCACCTCGGTAAGTTTTACTTTATGTGTCAGTAGTTTTAAAATAAATTATTTATGATTGAAGTTTTAAAATAAATTATATAATTTATTACGGTCGTTCATATGAAAGTCTTTTGAGTCAGAATTGTAGATATATAATATTGTTCATCTCATACATAATGCTAAATATTTTACTTAAATGAGGATGGAAAAATTTTGATCCCCAATAATTATGTCAAGTTAGAAGAAACCAATAATCAATACTAAGATACCATGAATCAACTCAAGCAAAAGCCAGTGTAAGCTACTTAATAGTTAAATCAGTTGATCGTATATAGGCCTGGTAAAAGCAGAACCAACATCTACCCAACCTAAACCTAACTTGAAATAATTAGGTTTGAGTTGAGACTTTTGACCTAACTAATTAAATAAATCAACCCAACCTGATCTATTAATTAAATGGGCTAGGTTAAGCCAAGGGTATACGTTTGTCAAATGGTCGATGTCTAAATTTGTGTCTTGTCTAACCATAGAAGCTGATAATATTGACTGATAACTTAACTGTTAGTTGTTATTAGGGAGAATCATGTTTGACACTACAACAAATTTAACTTTTTGCGATATTGAATTTAGTGACATTAAAAAAAATGCCACTGATTCATATTTTTAGTGTAATAATTATTGGTTTTTATTTTAAGTTCCATTATAAAGTGATTTAGCGATATTTTATGTGGTCTTTAGTAACATATATAATTGTCACTATAGGCTATAGTAACATTTGAGAGAAATGTCACTAAATCCTATGTCGCAAAAGGCTTTAGTGTGACTTTTTATTATGCTGCTAAAATGTCTAACAAATGTCACTAAATCCTCTATATACACTATGAGAACTCTGAAATAACGACATTTAAATTAAATGTCACTAAATATATTCCATTAAAAGCAAATTATGTTGTAGTGTGATAAAATTTAGTTGTTAGTTATTCATTGTTTATTAATTAGAGCAAAAGTAGCTAGATTAAATATCCAACAACAAACTATATTTATTGTAAGTTTTAGATTTTGGCTTTGACCGTTTAGCTTTGTTTGTTTGGTTCCACTATGATTCATGAATATAGGCATATGTGACACAAGACGATGTATTGATGACAACTTTAACAGTGAAAGAAATAGTGTACTACTCAAGTCTTCTCCAATTACCATCATCCATGTCAAAAAAAGAAAAGAGAAAAAGGGCAGATGAATGTATAAAAGAGATGGGTTTACAAGATTCAATACACACAAGAGTTGGAGGTTGTGGAGTTAAAGGTTTAAGTGGTGGACAAAAGAGAAGACTTAGTATTTGTATTGAGATATTGACTCATCCTAAACTTCTGTTCCTTGATGAGCCTACTAGTGGTCTTGATAGTGCGGCCTCATTTTATGTCATGAGTCGAATTGCAGGCAATCAAAGATCCATTGGTAGGACCATTATTACATCAATTCATCAACCTAGTACCCAAGTTTTTCAACTATTTGATAACTTATGTCTTCTTTCTGCTGGTAAGACTATTTATTTTGGACCTGCACAACAAGCAATTGAGGTGAGTTTTTTATTTTAAAAAATGTATTCTCATGAATAATCCCACTTATTATCTATCTGTTGTGAATAATTTATACTATTAATTATTTTTAAATAATCCAACCTTTGTATAATTTTGCTCACAGCATACCTTGCAGCATTTTAACCGGCTTGTAGTATCTACCAGACATACCACCAAAGAGAAGTAGAGGTAGACCAACGAATTAAAAAGCATAAGGAAGGAGTGAGTGTAATGGCTAGTAGGTACCGACAATAGCTAGTTAAAATGTGGCAAGGGGTGTTGTCAGTGAAAAATATAAAAAAGGTTTGATTGTTTTGAAATAATATAGTAGAGATTATTCATGTATAGAATATGTGTAATAGGTGAGATTATTCAGGATAATTTTTCCTTATTTTTATGTATAGAATATTAGAAATCTTACCAAATAATTGTTTTTCTTTGTGTTGTACGTAGTTCTTTTCAACAAATGGATTTCCTTGCCCTTCTTTGCAAAATCCTTCCGATCACTTTCTACAGATGATAAATAAAGACTTCAACGACGATGTAACATAACATATTCTTCCTACACCTGTTACTTTCTGTCTTAAAATGATCATCTACAAACTTGATAATTTTGCTCATTATAGGACATTGAGCAAGGTCTTTCTACTAGAAAGTCAACTGATGAAGTTATCAATACTTTGGTAAACTCATATAAATCTTCGGAGGGTTATGAGCAAGTTCAAGATATAATTTATGGAATATGCAATAACTTGGTATGATCAATTTATTCATATTTAATAATTATCATTATCAAATATATAATGATAGATTAACTAATTATACATTTATTTTGGTTTAAATTTTCACAGAAAGGGAGTCGATTAGAGAAGGGAAGAAAACGTGCTAGTTTCATTACACAATGTCAAGTTCTTACAAGAAGATCCTTTATAAACATGTGTCGTGATTGGGGTTATTATTGGCTACGACTTGCTATATACATCATTTTGGGTGTTGGACTAGGCACCCTTTTCCTTAATATAGGGTTTAGTCATAGCTCTATTCAAGTAAGAAATATTCACCCTTTTATGCTTTTATTTTGTTGCTTCATTAATTTTCTAGATAGGTTGTTAGAAATTTTAATTTTAGGTGTGTTTGATTAAAGGGAAAAGATTTTAATATGAAAATGCAATGACAATTAGTTTTTTTTTTAGTTTGATAAAAAAATTAAAAAAAAGTTATTTAGTTAAGAAGGGAGAAACAAAAACATTGTTAAGTAGAAAAAATAATAGTAAAGTAGAATAGGCATGAAATAAAACTAATGTTCCTAGATAGTTTTTAATTTTTTTCTTAAATTATGGTAAAACCAAATAACAAAAAATTGTGACATTAAAATAGTTTTTTTTAGAATTTTTTTCCCTAATCAAACCCCCCTAAAAGTTACATATTAATTTAATAAGTTTGTGAAAATGTTTGAAATTGTGATATTTCTCTCTTTTAGGCAAGAGGGTCCTTGATCATGTTTGTGGCTTCATACTTGACTTTCATGACAATTGGTGGATTTCCTTCATTTGTTGAAGATATGAAGGTATGTTTTGGGGACATAAAACAATTGATAGATATCTTTACATTTCTTGGGAAAGAATAATGAAACTTGTACACTCTTCTAAACCTTTTTGTTATGCTTA
>CM033450.1:13273665-13306165 GCA_019425755.1 Amaranthus cruentus | reverse complement strand
ATAGACTTCGTCCGTGAGAGTGCCTTGTAAAAAAGCATTATTAATATTTAATTGTCTTAAGTACCATCCATGCGAGAGAGTTATGGAAAGAATGAATCGAACCGTTGCGGGTTTAATAAGGGGACTGAAGGTTTCTATGTAATCTACCCCAGGACGTTGATGGAATCCTTTAGCATCAAGACGTGCTTTGTACTGTTTGATTGAACCATTAGGATTACGTTTGATACGATAAACCCATTTACAACCAATGGTATTGTAGGAGGAAGAGGGGGGTGTGAGTTCCATAGCTTTACGCCAAATGGGGTGTTTGAGAGCTTGAGTAATATTTGCGGGTTCACTAATAGTGTCTTGAAGTTGGGCATGGAGATTGAGCTTTCGTATGGGTTTTCATATATTATTTTGTAATCTTGTGGTCATTGTTTGGGTTGGTGGAGGAGGAGCATTATTAGTGGAAGTTGTGGAGGAATGTATGGGAGATGATGATGAGCTAGCATGTGATGTAGAGTTGAGGGAGTCAGAAGGCAAAGCAGACACATTTTGTGATATGGAAGTAGGAGTATTGGATGTAGGAGAAATGAGAGGCAAGGTAAAGGAACACCATTCATCGATATTGTGGTCAATAGATGTGTGAGACATTGAATGAAAAGGGAATTGGTCTTCAACAAACACAACATGACGTGATACATAAATTTTGTATGTAGACGGGTCTAGACAATAGTATGCACTTTGATGAAAAGAGTAGCCCACAAACACACAAGGTAAGGATTTAGGATCAAGTTTGTGCTTTGTATAAGGTCTTAACCAAGGGTAACACAGACACCCAAAAGCTCGTAGTTTGTGATAGTTTAGTTGTGTTTTGAAAAGAGAGAGATAAGGAGAAGAATTTTAAAGAGTATGTGTGGGTAGACGATTTATTAAATAGGTAGCCGTAGCAAAAGTAAGTGGCCAAAGTATTAGGAGCATAGAGGCATGGGATAAGAGTGTTAGGGAAGTTTATGACTTTTATTACAAGCACAACTATTACAATGTGTAGGAGATAAATATAAATTTTGCAGATTACAATGAGACTTGAGAAATTGCAAAATTTTAAATGATGGATGGCCTAGCCTATGGTGCCAATTTATTGAAGTGGATAATGTGCTTGTAAGAACCGTAGGGGGAGAGTAGTAGAGTTCATAGACACCTTGTTTACTTGTGCCCTTGAGAGGAATCGTCCTCGATTTGTGATCCTTAACAGAAAAGAAATTTGATAAGAATTCAATGGAGACATTATTGTATTTACATAAATGAGAAAAGAAATGATATTACGAGAAATGGAAGGAACATAAAAACCATTGGTTAAGTGAAGAGAGGTAGAAGACAAAGTTAAATTAAGAGAGCCAATACAAGATATAAGGAGACTTGTACCATTACCGATGACCAAATCCTCAATTCCATCATAAGGGGAGTGAATGGAGAGGTTCGCTAAGTCATTGGTGACGTGATGAGAGGCACCACTATCAAGAAGCCATGTTTGATTTGGAAGGGTTGTGGAAGGTTGGAAGGATGTATGATAGGCTTGTGGAGTACTGGTTTTAGAAAATTTTTGAGAATATGAGGGAGTAGGGACTGCTGTGGGAAAGCGTTGGAGAAACTTAGTACAAGCGGTGACTACGTGGCCTTGTTCCCTACACAATTGGCATTTTCCAAGGAATGGACGTGGAGATGGTTGTACATTGGGTAGTGTTGGCAAAAGAGGAGGTTGATTTTGTGATTTTTGTTGTGGTTTAGTAAAGTAACGATGTGGGCGAGAATTGGTGTAAGCAGCAAAGGCCGTTGCTGGGAGGGCACTAGCAGTTTCTTGCTCCTGTTGGATAGTAAGCTCACGATTTATAAGTTTCTCATGGAGTTCTTCAAAGGAGATAGTGGTATCACGACCATTTATGGTGTCTTTGAGGGTTTTGTAGTTGGAGTCAAGACCATCGAGAATACTCTCAATGAGGTCTTCATGATTAACGGGTTTGCCGAGAGAGGCTAGTTGGTCAAAGATAGCTTTGATGGAGTTAACGTAGTCGGTAACGGATCGATTACCTTTGGATACTTTGTTTAGTTTATCCTTTAGTTGTTTAATATGACCTCTTGTGGGTGTAGCATATGTTTGGGCAAGTTTCTCCCATATGGCACGAGAGGTAGTGGCTTGGGACACAAGAGAATGAAGGGAAGGGGATAGGGTTCCAAAGATTGCTCCAAAGAGGAGTTGATCTTGCCTAAGCCATGCGACATGGTCGGGGTTGGACTTTTCAGTTCCGTCAGATTTGATAGTGACAGGAGGTGCTGGATAAGTGTCATCAACAAAACGAAGGAGGTCGTGTCCTGTGAGGATGGCTTGAAGTAGGATTTTCCATGAGATGTGGTTGTGAGAGGTAAGTTGCACAGAATTGTTAATGTTAATATATGTGAAGGGTTTGGAGGTATCAAGAGGATTAGGAATTTGGTAGGCTGAATTTGAGTAATTGGCATGGTGAAGAATAGAAAAAAAATCAGTTGATGAAGCAGCGGGGGGGAATTGAGATCAAGCTTTGATACCATATAGAGTTGGAAAGGATTTTATATATTACCTTCTGTAAAATGTACATATTTTATACTAATTAATACAAAGCTCATATCTTTACAAATAAGGTAACAAAAGATGTTGTACAAATATAGAGGTAATTGACATAATTTAAGTATAGCATGTTTGACTAGCTAAGATAATGGAGTGATTGTAGAGATCTCATAATATTATTACAGAAGTGATTTTAGGAAGATGATTTATTCCTTAACATTAATAACCTTTAATAAATACTTTTTAGAGAATTTAATCAAAAATACTAAAAGAAATATTATGTTGACAAGAGAATATTTATAATACCCCCACATTCAAGAAGTTCTACCATATTTTAAGATCACATAATTCTTACTAAGGAATAAAATCCACAATTTTAATCCCTAGTTTTTACTATCCTTCTTATCTTCAAAAAGTTTTTACATCGTTTACAAGTCACAGTATTTACAACTCCAAATTTTATGAATCACTTTAAAAGTTAAATAATGACAACATTTTTAGCTAATCAAGATTCATACACAAGCAAGCTATAAAAGTTTTAAACCACATTCAAAACCTTATGGAACTTGATTCAATCCACAAGACAAGATAATGTTTTAAACTTCTACTATAAAGTCTTTATACATCAAGAAATAAATTATTTTGAATAAAACTTTCTTTCAAAAGTCTCTTAACCATAACAATGAGTAAACTCCAACCATATTAAAAAAAATATGAATTTTTACTCAATAAATTAATTTCTAAAAGAGAAATTTAGGACTAATAATGTACACATTTTCCCCTTAACCACCAACATAAGTAGAATTAATTTTTCATGAGCCAAACCACTTACAAGACTAATTTAGTCATAAACCATTGTACCTTATGCACAATAATTTATCAACTCGTGAACAAAATCCTTTAATCCAATATAATTAGTATGTGGACATACTTTCAAAAATCATGTAAATTTACCCAAGTAGTAAATAATACAAATTACAATTCCCACATACATTGATACACAACATATTAGACATCTCAAAAGTAAAAATTGGTTACTCATGTATAATAATTAGCACCACTTAGTTAATTTATGAGTACATTCGAATAAAACAATTTTCTTCACAATCCACTTAAAATAAGAAGATTATAACACTAGTTGTTTGGAAGAAACTAATCAATATTTATGTCATAAATAATCATGCAATTTTTAATAAGTCTTTACTACTTATATTCATGAACATATCCACCATCAAAATATTAACGGAGCTAATTAAGAATTAACAAACCACCACTTTAAGGTTTGCAATTTACAGCAACATACTTAATACCCGATAAAGATGACTTAATAATTAGCAACTTTATTTGGTCATGAAATCATCCTCATCATAAAGAACTAGGATAGAAACCTGTGCAATGCAAGGATTTTTAAATACGTTTATATCTTAATGAAATTTTAGACGAACGAACATCTTTGATTATTGATGTTTTATAGAAGAACATCTTCCATTCATGTTTGGTTGATCTATACTCACCCACTGTAGGGTTAACTCTAAATTTTGCAAAAAAAAATATGATTTTCCTAACACATAGGATTTAGAATGAGTTGACATTGTAAATTTTTCCATTGAAGTCATTATAGATGTTCCCTTTTCGTCCACCATGATTAAGTGAATAGATGTGGTCACATCTCTCTCTTTATACTCCCACATATGTATGACCTTTAAATTAATTTTCCATGTTCCCTTATCACTCTGTATTTCCTGAATGTAATTTAAGTCCATGGTTATAATTGAAAATATTATTCACCAACACTGAAGTTTGAGAAAAAAGAAATGATATGAGCAAATAATTAAGTTCGTCAAATGGCGTATTTATATTGTAGTTCATGCCATTGTATTGAAAGACAATTTTTATTATTGTCAACTTATAAAATTGACTGGATTGAAATTCCTTCAATTAATATTCCTGCCTTTAATATAAATCATAAATTTTTATTTTCGTAAAAGAATCAAATTGTCTGAATTAAAATCCCTGCAATTATTACTCATGTCATTATTATGAATCCAACGTTTTATTTTTGTAAACGAATAAAATTGACTGAATTGAAAATCCTGCAATTAATATTCCTGTCATTATTATTTATGCCATTAATTTAAATCCAAATTTTTATATTTGTAAAGAATAAACTTTGACTGAATTGAAATTCTTGCAATTATTCCTGCTATTAATATGAATGCAACATTTTATTTCCGTAAATGATTAAAATTGACTGACTTGAAAATCATGCAATTAATATCCCTGCCATAAATATTCTAATAATGCTGGCCAATAAAAAAATTACACATGGCACTCTCTTATTCAATCTAATTTTCTTTACTATACAACAAAATTAACATAGTGTGGTCAAATTGCGTATTTATATTGTAGTTCATGTCATTATATTGAAAAACAATTTCTATTATTGTCAACTTACAAAATTGACTGAATTGAACTTTCTTCAATTAATATTCCTTCCATTAATATAAATCATAATTTTTTATTTTCGTAAAAGAATAAAATTGTCTGAATTGAAATTCCTGCAATTATTACTCTTGCCATTATTATGAATGCAATGTTTTACTTTTGTAAAAGAATAAAATTGACTGAATTGAAAATCTTGCAATTAATATTCCTGCCATTAATATTTATGTCATTAATATAAATCCAAATTTTTATATTTGTAAAGAATAAACTTGACTGAATTGAAATTCCTACAATTATTCCTGCTATTAATATAAATGCAACATTTTATTTCCGTAAATGATTAAAATTGACTGAATTGAAAATCATACAATTAATATCCCTACCACAAATATTCTGATAATGTTGGCCAATAAAAAAATTACACATGACATTCTCTTATTCAATCTAATTTTCTTTACTATACATTACAATTAATATAGTGTATGATTAAAAAAATAACTTTTAACTCTTACATCATAAAAGTATGATTAAAATTCAATTTTAATTAGCCATAAAAAACTAGCTGTTATAATATAGCCGTTATAACTAGCCGTTATGAGTTAATTAACATTTATAATTATCTACCATTTTATTAATCATCAAAGAGGTCAATGAAATAAATTATCATAACTCTCATAATAGATGACCAAATAATGACCCTCTTAAAGTAATTTTAACACCACATAAAATTAGTCATAATAACGGTCATATATAAAATGTCATTACTCTTTTCCAAATCCATGATCAAGTTGTAAACCACATTGAACTCAAAATTTATATTACCATGATCATCTTTTGACTAATTTTAAATGACATCAAATGCTTGCATATTAATTACAAAATTAAGAGGAATAATAATATACATGATAGCACAATTTGACTAGTCCATCTTACTAATAAAGGAGTTACTTTAAACTCAAAACAATGACTAATTTTTAAACTCACATAACTCCATGACACATAAGTCCCATATAAACTTAATAAACAAAAAAGAGTTATAACAAATAGTCATATATTAACATCATATTAAAATAACATAATTATACTACCAAAAATTAGGCATGAAATAGTCAACCTTTTAACATGCACTTTTTAAAATGACCTATTTAATATGATCATAATATCCCAACCATTTGTTTAGTGACACACATGATCATCATGAACGTAAAACACAAACCACACACATGACCATGAATTAATAGCAATAATCCATAATTTAAATCGCAAAACAAAACATGTCAACTTAATATCATGTAAAGATATACTCATTAAAATATTAGATCATATGCTATGATGCTCACCAAAATCATTACCCACAATATATTATATGTAAGTCCATATACAAAAACATTATTTAAATAACTTATAAAAAACAACATAAATTTACGACTTACCTTATTTCTCGTCCAGGGGCGGATCTAGTGGGGGGTCAACGATGTCAACTAACATCACTTAAATTTTGAGAAAAAAAAATTAGTATTATGGGTTTTATTGGCTAAGTTGGTGAAGGAATGGACTTTTAACTATGAGATCACAAGTTCAAACCCTTCTAACATAATTTTTTTGGGCCTTTTCTGATTTTCACAATATTCATTAAATACCCTGGCCCCACGCAGCTATAGCTGGCAGCCTAGCATTCACTTTCAGAATTTTTTTTTTTACCCATTTCCCCACACCCACTTTTACTTTTTCAATTTGAAAATTGAAAGAACCAAAATCAACAAGTCTCCCTCCCATTTTAACACCCTGCGAGATTGAAGAAGCCCAAGTCAGCAACGGCGTACCGGCCCGCAGTAGCTTTACCGGCGGCAAACAGTGGACAGGTAAATAGATTAGGGCTTTCAAGTTTATCTTTTTAATTCTTAATTTTAGTTGTAATTTGTTTATCTCTAATCAATTTGTGTATGAGTTATTAGTTAATGAATTAATCTATTTCTTTATAAATTAGGGCTTTTATAATTTATATGTTTATCTATTTAGATAAATTAGGGCTTTTAGTTTGATAATTATCTAAGTAATGATTAGGTAAAATTAGGGCTTTTAAAAAAGTAGGGTTTTTTTTAGAATTTTCTTAAATCTTAGCAATTACTTATTTAACTAATTGCAATTGATAATTTTGATTAACTATTTAGATAGTTTAAACTTTGAACGTTGTATAATTGTGATTAATTAGTTATTTAGAATTCTAGTAATTTAGTTTAAAAGTTCAAGCGTGAATTTGTGATTGATCATGTTATTACAGTTTAAATGGATAGGTATTTTAGAAAATTATCTGTTGGATCATCGATTGGCAATACTAGTTCAAGATCTGAAAATTCACCAACTCCCCTAGAGGAATTATCTGTTGGATCCTGATGATTTTGATTATTTGGCCTTAGATTGTCTTAGTTTTGAGTTGGATACTTTTATTGATAATTTCTCAACTGATAAGCGGTTTTCAAGCTTAAGTACTCTTGGTGAATTCTCCAAAACACTAGTTCAATCTGGTTTGTACAAGTCTTGCCCACATTTTTATAAGCTTCTGAAATTGGCGTTGATTTTGCCAGTATGTACAGCAACAGTGGAAAGAGTGTTCTCAGCAATGAAGATTATCAAAACTGAGTTGCGCAACAAGATATCTGATGAGTTTTTGAATGATACTGTTGTAGCTTATTTTGAATGTTATTTGTTTCAAAGTTTGTCAAATGAGGATATTATGCGCCGTTTTCAGAATATGAAAACTCGGCGTGGACACTTACCTTAATCAATTCTTGTTTAGTGTAATTTTTAACGCAATTGATTTAATCTTTTTTTTTTCAATTATCGACATCCCTCATCTATTTTTCTGGTTCCGCCCCTGTTCTCGTTCCTTATATTCACATAATAAACAAATTAAGAGTCAGTCTCCAATATATGTATTTACTTTGATAATAATGACATAATACCAAGAAATAACTTTCACTTGGGCTTGGTTACTTGTAATAGGGGTGGAAACCTTTTGTTAAAAATCCATAATTCCTGGGAAACGAGCAATGTCGGAAATTTTTATTTTTTTTTTCAAATAAATTGTTAGTCGAAAGCCCCCACAGTTCAGGGAGTTTCCAACTTTTCCAGCAACATTATGTAAAATTCCAAAGTCAATTAAACTAAATGACAAAATATGCTTATTTGCGTATAGAGTTAGTATAGGTAAATAACGGTTAGTTATGAAAGTAGTAAATCACCTTTATGTGTCTTCATTTTATAGGAGGGCTTTTAAAATTTATATTTTATCTTTTTTTATTTTGTTTATTTTAATATTATGTATTTTGTGATTTTGTGGTTATTTGCAAATAACCGTTATTGATTAGAATTTTCTTTTTGCATATATGATAGAAAGGCCCGGAAAATTGCGACTAAGTCGTACACAAGTTGATGAACACAATGTACGAAATTCAATAAACCAATCCAGTATGAATTTTCCATATTTTCACATTAAACATATCATATATAAAATAGCCATAGAAGAATAATATTAACTTTCTTAAATCGTTGAAAATATAGACCTATTAAAGGTCTTCTCAAAACCTTCTTATGGCTACAATCATCGACACATATTAGTAATAATAATATAAATAACATTTGTATATGAGAAGTGTGTTTAGAGTTGTGTTTAGCATGTGTTTGATATGAAAATATATGGTGTGACACGACCTTATCGTTGCATTAAGAAAGTTATTTCCCAACTATCCCAAGTGTAAATAGACGGAACTTTCCCAAGGTTAACACACCCACCATTAGCAATGTACACTCAATACCACTCTTGCACAAGTGAATAGAAAAAGAGATTAAATTGAGAATTGTATTTGCAAATGAATTAAATTACATCATCTATTTATAGGGATTTTCTAACAACTCTTTTTTAACCTTGATAAAACATGATCAAAGAATATAAATGTATTTTACTAAGATTAATACACATCTTGAATGAAAAAAAGAGTTGTTGGAAAAGGTTTTAAATGACCATTTATCCAACAACTATGTCCTTGAAAAAAATTATTATTACTATGTATTATAGTTTTCTATAACCCTATTAGCTTAATTTGGTCGAACACTATGTATTTGTGCTTATATTGTACATGGGAAGTATGTTCAAATCCTAGATAGACTCTAACTTCTTAGGCTCAATTTTCTTTAAGATGATGTTTTTCTTATTATAACATACTAGATAATGCCCGTGCGATCCACGACTTTATTAAAATTTCTGACATATTTGTATAAGACAAAAAATAAAAAATTTACGGCTTTATGTTTTTATCATCTCAAAAAATCATATACTCATTTAATTAAAAATATTATAAAGATTTAATAAAAACTTGAAAAAAATAAAATAAAATATACTTCTATGAGTTTCTAATACATTAAATAATGTGACATAAAAAGTAAAAAATCAATCAATTCAAATAATATTAGCTAATCATACTTAAAAATTAGTAAAGTCAAATATATTAATAGTAGCCATTATAACAATGACATCATCATATTAAAAAAAAAACAATGACATCATATTTAAGTTTTGGAGGAAATTTTTTTATTGAGAGAACGAAACATAAGCAAATTTGATAAGTGAATTCATGAGCAGTGTTTTATTTTAGTAATAGTTATACTTTTCTTTTTTTTTGTTTTGAATAAAAGAGAAATTGGTTTGTACATGGAGTATAAAATACGAAATTATGAGTTTTTTAATAAAAATAAAAACATACTAATTTTTGCTAACAAAAATAATTGTTACATTAATTTAAATTAAATATTACTACTATTACTAACACACTTTAAACTCAAATATTATAACATAGAAATATGTAAAATTATTTCATAATAGATCAAACGAAAAAAATATTTTTCTCATAAAAAATATAAGTGACTTATATGAAGATAGTCACAGCATAAATCATATTAGAATTAAGGATAACATTTAAGTAACCAAGAGTACAATTAACAAAAACAAATCCTAATAAAAGTATATTATGTTTTAACCATTTCAAAATATCCAATACACTATATAATACTCGTTTAATAATAAAAATTGAAAAGATTTTATAATTGAAATAAATGAAATATATATAAATTTTTCTAATACATTAAATGATTTGACCTAAAAAGTAAAAAATAATCAATATTACTTATTATACTCAAAATTCGAAAACAGTAAAGTCAAAGATAATCATAATAACAATGACATCATCATTGCATTTTGGAGGGAAAACTTTCAATGAGGAAGTGACACGTAAGCGATTTTAAAAGGAGATAATATCAGCAGTGTTTTGTTTTAGTAATAGTTATTATAGACTATATTCTTAAAAAAATTACTATGTTCTTAGTACACTATACTATGATTATATAGAGTTTAAGGCTGGCAAAAGTTGACCTGACCTACTAATCCGACCCGAACCTAACCCGAAATAAGTGGGTTTGGGTTTAGACTTTTAACCCAATTAATTAAATGGATCGACCCGACCTGATCAGTTTATTAAATGGGTTAAGTTCAGGTCAAAATTTTAAACCTGAAAAAAAACCTGTATGACTCATTTATTTAAATGTGTTAATTTCGAGTTAAATCAATAAGTATAAGCTAAACTTAGTTTATTTAACATTTTCTTATTTTTCATTGTAAATACAAAATAAACAACAAAAAAACATAAAAATAAAATTAAAGCCTAAAAAATAAGATTTAAACAACATTAAAAACCTTAAAACGAAAACAAAAAAATTATAAACGGGTTAAGTGGGTCAAAATCAGGTCAACCTAATCTGTAGCAGGTCGGGTCAAGGTTGTGATTTTCGACCCAATTAACTAAATGGGTTGGGTCTGGTTCAAGAGTTTTCTGACCTGTTTATATATGACCCGAACCCGAATTCGACCCAACTTAATCTGTTTGACAGGCCTAATAAAGTTATTGTCTCCTTATATGTAATTTTGAAAAAACAAATTCAAAATAACCATTTTACTATTTTGAAAAAACAATACTATTTGCGTAATGGGTGGTAGAGAGGGAAGTGAAAAGGTTATTAAGGGGTGTGGTTATATCTGTGGGTTAGTTGAAAGTGATTTGAGTCATGGTAAAAATAAAAAAAAAAAAAAAGGTTAAAGAGTTTTTGGGCATTAATTACTAGATTATAGTGACTTGAATCTACCGCTATAACTTTTCAAAACATTAAATTTGTAGTGAGCAAAAATAAAACATTGAAGCTATAATTATTATAGCATGTATAAATATAAACACTGGTTTTCACAAAATATTCTTCATAGAGTATAAATATAGATTAATAGAACTAGATAGATGTCAAAGACGTCCCTATACTACTTATACAACGATAAAATCTTAATCAATCACCGTGATCACAAAAACTTTTATTTGATCACCTCACACGTACGACCAAAATAATTTTATACTAGTTGAATTCAAACCTTAGGGTGTGTTTGGATTGAAGGAAATGGAGAGAAAGGAAGGGGAGAGATTTGGAGGGAGGAGATATCCCTTGTTTGGATAGCAAATTGGTAGGGAAGGGATTTGGAGGGGAGGGATTTGGAAAGAAAAGTTGGACAAGTTTTATTAAGAAGACAATCTCTCCTAAAGAGGAAAGATTTGGAAGGAAAACACTTTCCTTCCTTTTCCCTCCCCTTCCCTTCTAAACAAACAATATACAATTTCCCTCCTTATCCCTCCCTTTCTTTTCCCTTCCTTTCCTTCCCCTTCCCTTCCTTTCTTTTCTCTCCTAATTTGCTATCCAAACATAGTGTAAAACACCCTATCAAGACTTAAAAAGCCAACTCTAATACTTAAACCCCTACTCCAAGCCTCAATCTTCCTTTCTCCAGAGGCCTAATTTAATTTTTTAATTATCGACTTCAACCCTTAAAACACCAATTCCACCACTTAAAATGTCATTCTGACTCTTAAAACCCCTACTCCAACCCTTAATTGTATATTGTTACTCCAACTGAAAAATATTCATTCAAGACTTATAATGTTTATTCCAATCACTACAAAAAAACACGAGATGGCTACAGGTCCATTCCGCAGCCATTCCATAGCCATCACCCATATGGCGACGGGATGGACCCGTAGCCATGTTTCACATTGCCACATGTAAATTCCGTAGTCATTCTGTCACCATTTATTGTGTCAGATTTTGATTTTGTCTCCACATCCCTACCTTCCTTTTACATTCTAATATTATTATTTATTATTAATAATTTAATTTAATTAATTAATTTATTATTAGTATTTTAATATTAATTAATAAGAATTAAGTGTTTATAATTTAGATTTTAGGTTTTTTATTAATTAAAATAATAATAAATATATAAAAATACATAAAATTAAAATAATAAATAAATTATATACGACCAAAAAAATATATCAACAATAAAATAATTATATTAATATAATAATAGTAACAAGTATATAATACAAAAGGTTTAAAATACTAAATTAACATATAAATTGTTTTTCAATAAAATTATAACAATCTAGATCACCTATTACTAATTTACTACTACCACTTCTACCACCCCGCCACATAAAAAACTCGCCTGAATCGCCTGAAACACGTGTATTATGAGATCCATGAAATTAATGCATCAGGACTTTCACCATGAAAGAAAAAAACTCAAATGAACAAAAAAAGGTCATTATTTAACGTATAATTAATCTAAAAGATTTCAAAAAATAAAAAAAATAATATAAAAATAAACATTTCGATCGAAAATCAAAAAAATCTAAAATTTTAACCAAAACATAACTATCAATAATTTAAAAAATCTACCAACAACAACATACAACAATCTGAACTAAAAGAAAAATCATCATATAAACAAAAAAAATTTTAAAAACTATCATTTAAACAGAATAATTAACAAAAATCTACATATAAACAGAAAAATTAACAAATCTAGCAACAACAAAAATTACCAACATGTACAGCAATATACGAATCAAAAATTATCAAAAATAAAAATAACTAAAAGAAAACCGAAAGAAAACATAATGCACAAGCTAAAATTTACCAACAACAACATACAAATCGAAATACAAATCTTCATATAAATTATCATCAAATAACACCAACATATAAACTACAAATAAAAACTAAAAAATGTTAGAAAAAAAACTGAAAATGGATGATGTTGGTTGAATAAATATTGAAGGTTGAACGTTGAACGTTGAACGTTGATGGCAGATGGTTGAAGATTGAAGGTTGAAAGTTAAAGATTAATAACCGTAAGAGATTGAAGATTATTGAAGGTGTAAGTGAAAAAATGAAAGTGAAAGTGAGTGAAAAAAATGAAAGTGAGAGTGAGTGAAAAATATATAAACTAAATTTCCTTCTTCCGCAAATATGAATTCTCACAGAATATTAATAGCGACGGGATAGAGACGAAAAATGCCCGTAGCCAACTTTGGAGACTGAATGGCGATGGAAAATGTCCGTAGCCAAATTTGGAGAAAGCATGGCTACGAGATAGAGACAGAAAATGCCCGTAGCCAACCTTGGCGACGGGACTTTCTTGTCTCCATCTCGTAGCCAAGCTCGGCGACATATGATCTCCATATGTGTTTGTTTTTGTAGTGAATGTATTAAAGTTCATCAAATCCTAGACTTAAAATGTTTATTTCAAGGTGTAAAATGTCCAATTCAAGCTTTAAAATGACAACTTCAAAATTATGAGTTGAAACTGTGAGTGATTGCACATATGTGTCCGTCTCACCGGAGATTTACTGCACCGCACTTTGTAATTCACCACATAAAGACAAAATAAATTATCAATAAAGTAAACAAAATAAAAAAGATAAATTAAAATTTCAAAAGCCCCACCTTATTAAAATGAAGCGGATTGTAAGAAGACTTGAATAGGGTTAAAACGGGCCTTTGTAAATTTAAAATGGACTTTAGTAATATACAACATTTGTTGAGAATATTGCATTTTTGAGAAAATACGACAAACAATGATACAAACTACAAAGTTACAAACTCATTTCTCTATTTTCTTTTGAGATAACGATTATTACCTACGTACCATATTCTTGCTTACTTATATTTTCCGATTTCAATTTTGTGTTTTTTATATTTGGCTAGTTTCTTGAGATATCGTCCATTTAAGAAACGTATTTTAATTAAGTCCAACTTATTAAAGATTAATACCTACCTACCATATTCTTGCTTACTTACTTATATTATCCTTAATGTTTACTTGCTGTATACTTAATGCCTACTTTTAATATTATCTTAAATATTTATTTACATCATTCTTAATGTCTACTTATTATATTTTAAAAAATATATAATAGACTCACTAGATTAGAGATGGTCTTTTAAATAGATAGTTTATCATAGAAATTTGTATTTATTTGTATTTTTTTAAATTCAAACAATTGATTTTAGGGTAAGATACATCAATTATCACAGAAATTTGTATTTATCACGGAAATTTGTATTTTATCACAGAAATTTGTACTATTTTATATTTGTATTTTATAATAGGATAAATGGACATTAATAATCCCAACTTTGCGTGACCCGCTCAAAACAATCCCAACTTTCGTATATTTTCTAATATTCCTAACTTTGCTTGTTTGTTGCTGGAGGCATACCCCTTAAAATTTTAACCGGTTATTACCTGTAAATGCTAACTTCTTACCCACTGTTTCCCACTTCCCTCCTTATTAATGAAATTCACCTAACCCAATTACAATTTTCAAGCCATTTCTCTGCAAAATCTCCATCATCAACCTTGGCTAAATTTGAAGGGTCAATGAGGAAGAAGAGTTGCAGGTCTTCATCATCAATGGTAAGTTTCTCCATCATCATATGTAATTGCGATTTCTTTACTGTTTTGATTGAATAAAAATGGTAAATTGGCTGCAAAATTCTGACCATTTTGCTGCAAATTTTTTAATTTTTAGGGTTATTCGTTTGATTCTGAACATTTTGCTGCAAAATTCGTTTATGAGGGTAGATTTAACAGGGTAAGGGGTGAGTTAGATTATTGGGGTGGGGAAATGAGGACCGTGGACATTGATCCTGATAAGATTTCATAGTTAGGGATTAATAGGGCAGGAAAAATAAAAAAAAAAATTAAGAAAAGATGCCAAATTGGTTTGAAGATAGCTATGGTGGTTGATAAGGATGAAGGGCAGCAATGGTGGAAGGTTGAAGATGAACTCAATTTAAAGGGAAAAAAAGATAAAAAGGATAATAAATGCAACGGCTCCAATACTACCGGTTATAACCGGTCAAAATTTTAAAGGGTATGCCTCCAGCAACAAACAAGCAAAGTTAGGAATATTAGAAAATATACGAAAGTTGGGATTGTTTTGAGCGGATCACGCAAAGTTGGGATTATTAATGTTCATTTATCCTTTATAATATCGTATTTTTAAAAATTTGTACGGGATATCAATCTTATTCTTTTACCCACAAAACTCTCTGCCCCCCTCCTCAACCATTTACTATCTTCACTATCGACTCTTAAGTCTCACCGGAAGTGGGCCACCACCACAGCCACTGCTCACCGGTGGCCGTCATTGTCGACGAACTTCTTACTCCCTTTCACAGTGATATTAAAATTGTCTCCCATCTCACAAGTGACATTCCTGCTTGCTTCCATCTTCTCCAACCCTTGGCGTCGCACTCCGAGCTCCCACAATTCCGCTCTCGTACGACGTCACCAGCCACCCCACGGACCACCTCATCATTTCAGGTTTAGTGCATGTTTTTTCCATTTCTTTAATTGTTTATTAATTGTGTTTTAAAGTTATTTACTTGTAGTATATTGTATTATTGTTTTATGAACTAAACTAGATAGATTCCCGTGCTAAGCACGGTTTATTAATTATTTAAATAAACAATTATTAATATTATATATGTAATTAATTATTATATAAATTTTAAATATTGGTTTATAGAAATAGTATAATTTTCGGTAATATAAAAATAAAAACATAAAAAAATATTCTAATTAAAATAAATAGATAAAATAAAGCATGTAATAATAAATAAAACTTTATTAGTTAACAAAATTATTTGATCGTATTCCCACTACCATAAATTAGTGTTTTATAACAATGATATGATGCTCGGTAATATAAAAAATAAAAGCAAAAAAACATTATAATAAAAATAAGCAGATAAAATAAATAACAAAATTATCATTAAAAAAATATATTTCATGCAAGTGTTGTCATCGCCATCAGCGTATAAATATTCAATTTGAAATTAAAATTAACTGAAATAATCTAAGTAGTAAAATTGGGAGAGAAAATTTTTATTGTTGTAGGATATGTATCAAATCTTCTATTGCTTCCATAATACCCCGTTAATTTTTGATTAAAATTTTTTCGGTTATTATATGAGTTGTGAGCATTTGATATTTAAAAATCATAGACCAAAATTAATTTTTACATGTCAATATATTAACTTTCCTTAATTTCTATTAAGATAAAATAATAATAATAATAATAATAATAATAATAATAATAATAATAATAATAATAATAATAATATTATCTTGTCGATTTTTTTTATGGTACGGTGATTTTACAAAGAGCTCTGGAGGTAACCTCAGTTGGTCTAAGGTCTGCCAATCAAAGAGTAGTGACCTAAGGATCCGAAACCTTGATGTATGGAATCTAGTGTCTGTGGGCAAGCTTGCCTAGCATATCAGTTCAATGCAGGAGTCCCTATGGATCAAATTAGTGCACGAAGTTTACACGAAAGGTGCTAATTGGATGCTCGTCAACCCTTTCATAACGGTTAGCTGGGCTCTGAAGAGGATCTGCTCTGTAAAGCTTTAATTAAGTGAGTGGATGTGCAGGCAGAGTCAGGGATAAATTGGTTCAAATGGGTGTCCTTAATGATAACGTTTGCCCAATGTGCAATGATGCACCCGAGTCTATTGATCATATCTTTTTTCAATGTGCTTTCAGTATACATTATTTGCAGTTTATGGAGCAGTGGCTATGTAACACCCCGATATTTTAAAACGATAAATTTCGATATATTTAATAGAATTACTAGTATTTTATATTTTAATTAGTGTCTTATGATCTCAATTTGGGCTTGGTCATACATTATGCAACCTTTTAAACCTTTTAACTTTTCGGGCCCAAAAACCTTAAACCTTTCTTAACTTAACTTTAGAAAAAAAAAAAAGAAAAAAAAAATTCGGTTACAAATTCTGTGCAGATCTTTCCCACCTTTTCTCTATGATTTTTTTTATTGTTGAACGATAATAGTATAAATCATCTTTCTTGAAGACGCTATAGAGCTATATATTTACACACCTCGTTTAACCTTATGCAGTATACCTGCCAGCATGCCACCCTTCCTGAATCGGTCTACGCCACGAAGGAACTCTGACCGGGTTCTGCGAAACTTAGTTAAAGCCTTAGCGGGTGCGAGAAACCCTAGACAAAAATCTCTGGAGGAAAGAGCTTCCTCAATAAGTAAGAGGATAGCTCAAAGTAAACTCTCGACTTACAATGGGAACGGTGAACCGTCCATGCTAGAAAACTGGCTGAGGGAGTTCGACAAGCTCTTCAGTGTGGTTAAATGTCCCGCTGAGTTCATGGTCGACCAAGCCGCGTTTTTCCTAGTGGAAGACGCCGACTATTGGTGGACACATAGCAAGGCAAGGTTAGTAGCTGAAAACGATGGTGAGTTAAGCTGGGAAAATTTTAAGGGGGCGTTAAGGGATCAGTTTTACCCGCCTCATGTGAGGAAGGACAAATCCAATGAGTTTGCTAGGTTTGAAATGGGAAGTTTAACAGTGGACGAGTATTACCAGAAATTTATGGAATATCTGAAGTTCTGCCCTGAAGATGTTCCAACGGAAGGAAAGAAAATTCAGCGGTTCGAATTAGGTCTATCGTATGAGATTCAAAAACACATTGAGACTGATAGGTATGATACGTTAGACCAGTTATACAAAAGAGCTGCACAGATCGGAAATGTTATTAGAAAAGAACGGGAGAAAATGGGTCAAAGTGGGGAAAAAAGGAAGGAACCCCTATTTCAGAATGCCGTAAGTGTGAATAATCCCGTTCCCAACTCATTCAAGAAGCATAAGCCGTTTGGAAGCTTCCAGGAAAAAGGCTTTCATGCAGGCCAGTCTAGCACGAATAGGGGGGATTCGACATCAGAGGTTAGAATGTCGAAACCCTTGTATGACCGCAATGGGAAAGAAAGGATTTACAACTGCAGAAAATGTCAAAGAAATCATCCAAGAAGGGACTGTCGGGGAATGTTAGTGGACTGCTCTCACTGCGGTAAACCGGGTCATAGGATGTATGAATGTTATTCTCGTTTGGGTCAACAAGAGCTCCAAGGGGGAAGTCATCGAGGTTTTCAACAGCAACGCTTCGGTAACGGAAGGGGCAACAACGAAGCTGGAAGGGGAAACCACAATGCCGGTGGCTTTGGTCGAAACTTGGGGGGTGCCACGAATTCTAGGTTTCAAGGAAACCACTCTGCTGTTCAGCAACCTCAGGGAAATGCTAGAAGCGAGAACTTTACGGGGCAACGTGGAAATCAAGGAGGTGCTGCTACTACTCAAAATTCGGGCAGACTATCCGCAATAAACTCTAGAGAGGCAGCGCAGACGTCGGATGTGGTCACAGGTACGTTCTGCATCAATACAAAGCCTGTTAAAGTTCTTTTTGACTCTGGTGCATCATGCTCGTTCATTTCAAAGTCTAGAGTTAAGGACTTAGGGTTGGAAAACCCCGAGAAAAACATCTTTTTCGGTCACTATTCCCTCTGGAGAGACTTTTTACAGTAATATGTTATTTCGTGAGGTGTCGGTCAGAATAGGGAAGACAAATTTTCCGAGTGATTTGTTGTCTCTAGAAATGGATGACCTGGACGTAATACTTGGGATGGATTGGCTAGGTAGATACAAAGCGACAATAGATTGTGAAGAACAGTCTGTGACTCTAAGTGGGCTTAGGGGAGAGACGGTTAAACATAGGAACCTTCCTAAAGGACCTAGGGTAAAGGTCGTGTCGTCTTTGGAAGTTAAGAAGTTAATCAAACAAGGGCAACCATGGTATCTGTATAGCATAAGCAAAGTAAAAGAGCGCGAGGTACGGCTTGAGGATATTCCAGTGGTCATTGACTTCATGGATGTGTTCCCGGAAGAAATTCCTGGTATGCCACCGAGGAGAGATGTAGACTTCTCGATTGAATTAATACCAGGAACAGGGCCAATTTCAAAGGCGCCTTACCGAATGGCCCGAAGGAGATGGAGGAGTTGAAGGTTCAGTTAGAGGAGTTGTTAGAAAAAGGTTATATACGACCTAGTGTTTCGCCCTGGGGAGCCCCAGTGTTATTTGTGAGGAAAAAGGATGGGACAATGCGTCTCTGTATTGATTATAGGGAACTTAATAAGGTCACCGTTAAGAATAAGTACCCGTTACCACGGATTGATGATCTTTTTGATTAGCTACGAGGAGCCGGGATCTTTTCAAAGATCGATCTGCGGTCAGGGTATCATCAGTTACGTATTAAGGAGGAGGATATTAGTAAAACAGCTTTCAGGACGAGGTACGGACACTTCGAATTCACCGTGATGCCTTTTGGGTTGACGAACGCACCAGCAGCTTTTATGGGATTGATGAATCGGGTTTTTAATGCATATCTCGATAAGTGTGTGGTAGTGTTCATTGATGACATTTTGGTATACTCTAGGACTCCAGAAGAACATCGAGACCATCTAAAGTTAGTCTTGCAGATTCTAAGGGAAAATCAGTTGTATGCGAAATTTTCGAAGTGTGAGTTTTGGTTCAAACAGGTGGCCTTCCTAGGTCATCTCGTTTCTAAGGATGGCATCTCAGTTGATAAGACGAAAGTGGAGGCCATCCGAGACTGGTCTACACCTCGAAATGTTACGGAAGTTCGGAGTTTCTTGGGTTTAGCCGGGTATTATCGTCGTTTTGTAATGGACTTCTCCCGTATTGCTCGCCCACTTACATCCTTGATGAAGAAGGAGAAGAAGTTTGAGTGGACCGAAGACTGCGAGAGAGCCTTTCAATTGTTGAAGGAAAAGTTAACTACTGCTCCAGTATTGGTCTTACCTGATCCTTCGTTTGGAGTACTGTGTTTATAGCGATGCTTCCAAATAGGGTTTGGGTTGCGTGTTGATGCAAGATAGAAAGGTTGTAGCTTATGCTTCGCGACAATTGAAGTCTCACGAAGTCAATTATCCAACGCATGACTTAGAGTTAGCGGCTGTGGTTTTTGCGTTGAAGATCTGGCGTCATTATCAGTATGGAGTGAAATGTACGATCTTCACAGATCACCAAAGTTTACAATTCTTGTTTTCACAACCCGAGCTTAATCTGCGACAACGGCGTTGGTTGGAATTAATCAGTGATTACGATCTGGAGATTTCTTATCACGAAGGTCGCGCAAATGTGGTCGCAGATGCTTTAAGTAGGAAATCACACCACTCGGTGGCGACATTGATAACGTCTGAGGAGTTAAGTAAGGAGTTCGAGAGAATGAATTTAAAGATAATCAGAGAAGGGGAATCGGAAGCCAAATTGGGAGCTTTGTCAATTCGACCTATGTTCTTTGAGGAGATTATGGCTAGACAAATGGTTGATCCCAAGCTCATTAAGTTACGTGAACAGGCGAGTGAAGGGAAAGCCGAGGGCTTTACAGTTTATGAAGATGGTAGCCTTCGTTTTAAAGGGCGATGGTGTGTACCGGATGGATGCGACTCTTTAAAGGACACTCTGTTGAACGAGGCACACAACTCGAGATACTCTATTCATCCGGGAGGAGACAAAATGTACCAAGATCTAAAAGGTATGTTTTGGTGGTCGGGTATGAAAAAGAACATTGCCGAATATGTTTCTAAGTGTTTAACGTGCCAAAAGGTTAAGAGAGAGCACCAAAGGCCAGTTGGATTACTACAACCCTTGGAAGTTCCGGTATGGAAGTGGGATGACATTTCAATGGACTTCGTCTTAGGTCTGCCACGATCTAAGGCTGGTAATGATACTCTTTGGGTGATTGTGGATAGACTTACTAAGTCTGCACGGTTTATCCCGATGAACTGTAAGTGGGATATGGAACAACTTGCTCGTGCGTACATTAAATATGTGGTGCGGTATCATGGGATACCTCGTACTATAGTTTCTGATCGGGACACCCAATACTTGTCACATTTTTGGAAATCCTTACAGTAGGCTTTGGGAACCACTCTTCTTTATAGTACGTCCTTTCACCCTATGACGGATGGTCAAACCGAGCGTGTTAATCAGGTGTTGGAAGACATGTTGAGGGCAGTAGCCATGGAATGGCAGGGTTCATGGGATGAACATCTGGATCTTGTAGAGTTCCCTTATAATAATAGTTATCAGGCCACAATTCAAATGGCTCCGTTTGAGGCACTGTATGGTCGCAAGTGCCGTAGTCCAGTGTCTTGGGATGATTTCACCGAGTCTATAACTTTAGGACCAGATATGTTAGTTCAGATGACTGAACAAGTCAAGTTAATTAGCGAGAAAATGAAGGCGGCCCAAGATCGACCGAAGTCATATGCCGATCTTCGCCGTCGGCGGGATGAGTATGCCGTAGGCGACAAGGTTCTTCTCCGTGTGTCGCCAATGAAAGGCGTGGTTCACTTTGGTGCTCGTGGGAAGTTAAGCCCGCGCTTCATTGGTCCCTATGATATAATGGAAAGGATAGGGAAGTTAGCTTACCGGTTAGCGTTGCCTAATGCAATGGGCAAGGTTCACGATTTTTTTCATATCTCTCAGTTGAAACGCTATGTAGCGGCTTCTTCGCATGTTTTAGACCCAGAGCGGTTAGAACTTGATGAGAGTCTCACCTATGAGGAGCAACCTATTTAGATTTTAGACAGGAAGGTTCGCAGTACTCGGCGTAAGGACGTCGAAATGGTTAAGGTGTTATGGTCTAATCATCGGTCCCAAGAAGCGACTTGGGAAACAGAGGCTTCCATGCGAGCGAAGTATCCACACCTATTCTCTCAGGTTAGTAAGTTACGGGGACGTAACTTTTTAAGGGGGGCAGAAACAGGGGCGGAACTAGTGGGGGGTCAACGATGTCAACTAACATCACTTAAATTTTGAGAAAAAAAAATTAGTATTATGGGTTTTATTGGCTAAGTTGGTGAAGGAATGGACTTTTAACTATGAGATCACAAGTTCAAACCTTTCTAACATAATTTTTTTGGGCCTTTTCTGATTTTCACAATATTCATTAAATACCCTGGCCCCACGCAGCTATAGCTGGCAGCCTAGCATTCACTTTCAGAATTTTTTTTTTTACCCATTTCCCCACACCCACTTTTACTTTTTCAATTTGAAAATTGAAAGAACCAAAATCAACAAGTCTCCCTCCCATTTTAACACCCTGCGAGATTGAAGAAGCCCAAGTCAGCAACGGCGTACCGACCCGCAGTAGCTTTACCGGCGGCAAGCCCTCACCGGCGGCAAACAGTGGACATGTAAATAGATTAGGGCTTTCAAGTTTATCTTTTTAATTCTTAATTTTAGTTGTAATTTGTTTATCTCTAATCAATTTGTGTATGAGTTATTAGTTAATGAATTAATCTATTTCTTTATAAATTAGGGCTTTTATAATTTATATGTTTATCTATTTAGATAAATTAGGGTTTTTAGTTTGATAATTATCTTAGTAATGATTAGGTAAAATTAGGGCTTTTAAAAAAGTAGGGTTTCTTTAGAATTTTCTTAAATCTTAGCAATTACTTATTTAACTAATTGCAATTGATAATTTTGATTAACTATTTAGATAGTTTAAACTTTAAACGTTGTATAATTGTGATTAATTAGTTATTTAGAATTTTAGTAATTTAGTTTAAAAGTTCAAGCGTGAATTTGTGATTGATCATGTTATTACAGTTTAAATGGATAGGTATTTTAGAAAATTATCTGTTGGATCATCGATTAGCAATACTAGTTCAAGATCTGAAAATTCACCAACTCCCCTAGAGGAATTATCTGTTGGATCCTGATGATTTTGATTATTTGGCCTTAGATTGTCTTAGTTTTAAGTTGGATACTTTTATTGATAATTTCTCAACTGATAAGCGGTTTTCAAGCTTAAGTACTCTTGGTGAATTCTCCAAAACACTAGTTCAATCTGGTTTGTCAATGGGTAGTGTTGGATGTTGTGTTTGGAATTTATCCTTGAAAGAGAGCATGTTAAATTAAGTTGATGAAGGATGTGTAAAATAATCATAATAATCATAAAAATAATAATAATAATGATAATAAAATATATGTTTAAAATAGGATTTTAGGGAGAAATTTCATTGAAGCATAAGAGGATGTTTTGGTATGGCATGAGATTTTAAAGTGGATGAATGATTTGTTTAAGAATTTATTATTTGAGGATTTTGAAAATGATTTTTTTTATGTGAGCATGAATTTATGAATTTTATGGTATAGATTTAATAAGAAATGTGGAAATTGGAATTTGTATGTATTTTGAATAAAAATTGACAAAATCCCGTAGGGTTGGAAAATCATGAAAAAATGGTGTTTTTGGAGCATTTTGGCTTTGAAATTAGGTTAAAAATACCTATACTATGTTATAAATTATGAAAATTGGTACCCGGGGGTTTTGATGCCTTCCGGACGCAACGGTGAAGTCGGATTTCCAGTTTGACAGTGTTATGGCAGGTTTCTGGACAGATTCATATGCTGTGTTTTTTTTGTAAGTGTTTAATGTGTCTTAGGGTTGTGGTGTTTGACTCATGATATGTGTATGTGTTCTATGTGTGATGGTAGTCGTATGTATGTGTTATGGTTTTCTTTGAGGAGGATGTGAATGTGTTCTTATTTCCCGAATACGGTTGAACCTTGTAGGAAGCCGATTCGTGACCGGAAATTGATTAGGACGTTTGTACGTTGTTTGCTTGGTCAAGGTACGTACACGCAGCATAGATTCATAGTATATGTTATGTACCATATGAAAATGGTAACAAAGGTAAAGTATGGGCGTGTAGTATGAATAACGATACGCTTCCCGAATAAGTTACTTCATTATAATATTTTAATAAGCAGAGGTAGTATGACCTCACTAACTTTAGAGTGGACGTAGTATGACGTCAATTGGTGGAATGAATTACTCGCGGCTTTTGGAGCCTATGAGCCACCGCGGGGGTATGCATACTTAACCATAGGCACCGAAGTAGGACGTGTGTCTATGGTAGGGACTTGCTTAGGGGTTAGCTCCCCCTAACGTATTGTCTCGCCTATGGAGTTTGAAGTGGAACCGACAGTATGGCTGGAAAAGATACAGCAGTATGGCTGAAAAAGATACAGCAGTATGACTGACTAACAGAAACAAGAAATTATTAAAGTTATTATCATAAAATTTATTGTACTCGAATTAAATGAATTACGACTTCTTGCTGACGTGTACTTTTGGTCTTAACGATCCTGCGATGATGTCGTTTCCTTCTTGGACAATGACTAGCAGTAAGTTAATTGTAGGTTTGGGGAGTGAGGATTACTCTGGGAGAAATAAATTGCTAGATTCAGGAGTTTGTCATGAACTTAAGTTTCGTATTTTTGAATGTTTGGTTTTATGAGGCGTTGACGCTCTCAAGTTGTAATAAGTAGAACTACCTTCTCAAACTTATCCGCTGCTAAGTCCTTCTTTATGTTTGGTAGATCATGATAACTCTATTAGAACTCGGTCCGCAAGTTTTGTCTTGTTATGAAATCCGTTTTTAACTAGCCATTTAACGCCCTGGTTTGACTCGGACTGTATTTAGCTCTTCAAAAAGTCATTTTCTCTCTTAAAACGATCCGAGTTAAACTACGGGATGTTACAGGCTAGTTATTCGAATCCCTCATGGTCTATGATCGGGACTTTACGTCCTTCAAAATGTAATACCGCAAGTGCACGGCGTAGCTTAGTACGACGGCAAGTACGGGTCGAATCCACAGGGAGTGGTGGTTATGTCAGTGGTTTCTCAATCGATTAGTTAGCTCAAAAACGTATAAAGTAGTGTTTGGAGGTAGAACTAAATTAAAGCAAACAATTAAAAAGAACGGAATGAAAAGCGAAAAGCAATTAAGAACACAATAAACTAAGGCAATTATAAAGTAATCAATTAGCTAAATAGGCATAGGCTAGGCTTTCTCACCATGGTAGTCCTTCCTAACTTCAACCTAAGGACATGGTTATGGGTTGTTATGAGGAAGAACGTATCTTAAATACTAATGTTCTCTCTCGAGCAACAATAGCTTCCTAAAACATACTTAACCACCTATTCTCATGGAGCTAAGCATAAATTAAGACATGGAACACACATTCATTATTTCCAATCAAAACATCTACCTATTCTCATGGAGATGATTCAACTTTTAAGCATAGATTATCATTAAAAATCGACTCTCGCCCTCAATTCAACGACACTAAACAAGATAGCAAAACCTATACTAAACCATAAACAACACAACCAATGCCAAAGGTCAAGATAGCAATTCAAACTATATACATGGTGATTATGCCTAGCCTAAGCCAAAACAAACTACTCACACATATTCATATTGAAATTATAGATTGCAATTAAGCCAAGAATCATGGATGAATGAATTAACTATTGTAACTTAACAAGATGAATGTAATCAATTGAAGAACAATCAAGCAAAAATATATGAAAGCAAAAGCAACAATAACTAAATAACATGAATTGAATTTAATGTAAATAAAGATAGAAATTACTCTTTGGTGAACAAAATGAATGGATGATTCAAAGTAATTCCTTCCAAAAGCTCCAATTCAATACACCAATAGTTGAAGAAATCCAAATGGAAAAGTGTTACAATAAGGAATGAAACTAAGATTGAAAATGAAATTGCAAGTGTTTGATTTGAAAGTGAAATTATACTAAATGCTAACTCTCTATTGAAATAAAAGCTAAGCAAATGAAGAATAAATAAAGATTACTCTAAGTGATGGGTGAAATCTGAAATAGCTAAGTTGAGATGAAGCTTAGATGCTCAACTCCTTCTTCCTCTTCTCTATTTATAGGCTTCAAAGCATGTGGGGGTGGTGGTTTCATGATTGCTCCACCACCCCTAAGGTGTAGGAGGGAGGTGCCACCCCTAAAGATAGGGTAGGGTGGCAAGGGAGGCTTGGCAGCAGAGATAAGAAGCAAATGAATTTAATTGGACCCAAATGCTTTTTAAAAGAATCGCGAAAAGCTGCTGCCGCCCATTTCGCTCGACCCGAGCAAGTCCGCTCGACATGGTCGAGCGAGCATCAGGTACACAGGTCAAAATCTTCAAAAACAGAACAGTCACCAAAAAATAGCTCCGCTCGACCGAGCGAGCTCACTCGACCCATCAAAAATGCTTCTGTCGACATTCTAAAGCTACTGGAAGTGAATAGTACTTTCGCTCGACCCGAGCCAAAATCGCTCGACCGAGCCATATTGCTCGACCTGGTCGAGCGGCCTTCAAGATGGCTTTAATCAGCTTCTGATCTCAAGTGTGGTTTCAAGGATGCTCGAGCCACCTTGGCTCGACCCAGATTTGGTCGAGTGGGCTTAGAATGGTCTACTTTAGCTCCTTTTGGCCTTCTTTCCTTGACTTGGGTCATCAAGGCTTTGATTACTTTAGCTTTCGAAGTTAAGTGAGTATTGTATGCGCCAAATGTACTTGGTTTGTGATCAGTTTTGACGAATATTACCTGAAATGCGCAAAAACACCAAAATACCCAACCAAGCGTAAAATCCTAAATAAAGCCAGCATAGTTATGCAACATTCCAATATAATAAAGCTAAATAATGGGGATAAAATATGAATAAAATGCAGCTAACAGTCTACACAGACTTGCTTTCAAGAAATGGAAGGCACCTAGATTCTGTAGTTCCCTGATCCTCACCAGTATTTGCAACCTTACCTATATGGTCTGGGGAACCTGGAATGAAGCTATTTGGATGATGAGTATGAACATTGTTGTTGTTGTCACTAAAAGGATCCTCTAGGAAGTGAGGTGTCAAACTTGGTTTATGAGACTCTTTCAAGTCTAATTTTCTTGTTTTGTTCCCTGAGGTGTTTCATTCTCCTTTATGCACATAAAGAATGAGGTGGTTCAACCTTTCCTAAAAGGTGGGTTCCACTTTCATATTGAGTTTGATCAATGAAATATTTTTCTTGTTCAAAATAATAATAATAATAATAATAATAATAATAATAATAATAATAATAATAATAATAATAATAATAATAATAATAATAATATGCAATTTGGAGCGTGAAACAATTAATCATCTTTTCTTCCAGTGCCCATTTAGTCGTAAATGTGTAACCACACTCAAGGAGTGGTATGAGACTAATAGCAGAATCGAGACACTTGAAGATACCCTCAAAAAGAACCGCTTGGCATGACATAAAAGGAAACAGTTCGAGGCCACTCTCTGCAACCTCATATATGCAATTTGGAGCGCCAGAAATGACGCTGTGTGGAGCCACAAAGTCCCATTGGTTAACCAAGTAGTTAATAGCTTCAAAGACGCCACTGAGACCAGACTCAATTTCCTAGCGTCCTTGAGATCTGATCTAGCTTGAAGCTCCTACAGCTTTTATCTCTCTGTTCGGTGTTTGTCCGTTCCAGGATACGTCTCCAGCGCTTAAATTTCAAGAGCTTGACTTCATGATTCATGTTGTATTAGGCCTCAATATGTATGCTTTTACTTTCCTTTGTTGTAGCTAGGCCAGTTTTTTTTTTTTTTTTGACTCCTTGCTTTTGTCTTGTCAAGTGGGCATGTCCACTAGACATTGATAGTGTAAATCTGGTAGAGTCTAGTGTATGGCTTTTGAGGTTTTCCTCTTGCCTCCTTGCACATGAAGAGTGACACTTTGAAACCCTTCCTAGAAGGTGGGCACTGTGTTCATACTGATGCAGTCTAGAGGAGAAAAGCTGAAAACCTAAGGGTCCTAGTTCCCTTGTATCCCGTTTCTTTTTTGATTGGGTAATACATAAATCTTTTCCTAAAAAAAAAATAGTAATATTAATAAAGAAATAGAGAATTGAAACTTGACAGCAATGCATATGGAACGACTGATATTACTAAGGAGAAATAAAAGAATAAAGATTAAGAGTCATGAATACAACATTGTTGATATAAGAACGAAATGGTTATAAAACGGTTGTGATGATTTTCAGACGGCATGATTAGCTTAAGGTTGCAGTTTCATTTTCCCTCATCAATATCTAGATCTCTCATATTCCCCTTTTTCTTCTATAAATACCTATTTCATGGCAAGCCAATACTCATCAAATACTACTCTTACCTTCTTAAATTGGGTTATTTTTTTAATTCCTTTTAATATGTTGTTGCAATGATATTTTACCTGTTTCACAATTGTTAGTTAATTGTGATACAACATCTTTATTATCATCAGATGTGTTCTGGACAATGGTGTTGCTATGAATTGTATATCTTCCTGATACTGAAAGTCTTTTTGGTGTAGCTTTTGATGATGATC
Organism: Amaranthus cruentus; assembly: GCA_019425755.1. Lineage (NCBI taxonomy): Eukaryota > Viridiplantae > Streptophyta > Magnoliopsida > Caryophyllales > Amaranthaceae > Amaranthus > Amaranthus cruentus. The sequence goes on along the minus strand of CM033450.1, from coordinate 13,277,572 downwards.
ACACGTTGCTTGTCGCAATACTTCTTTTGCACAAAATAATTTTCCAAAACATTAGAATCATTTTACATGTTTATCATATCCAAAAATAAAACTAACTTGTATACCATTTGTAATGTCACTTAAAGGTCTTCGACTTGTAGTTGGCGACAATTTGATAATATTTGATGATGGTGGAGGTGTCATAAATAAAATAATAATTATTATTTATATATATCATATGCTATACAAGTTATGTTCACATAGCTATATAATATATATGTCTTATATGCTATATGATGCTTACATACTACTATATATATGCATATGTTGCTGCTATAGCTAACAAAGCTGTATAGCTGCTGATATATAGCCTGCATTATATATGCTATATATATATATAATATATATATATATATATATATATATAATATATCCATAATATATATATATATATATATATTATATATATACATATAATTAATTATATATATATATATATATATATATATATATATATATATATTATATATATATATAATATAATATATATATATATATAATATATATATATATATATATATATATATATATATATATATATATATATATATATATATATATATATATATTTAGGACCAAATGAGAGGGGTCTCAAAATGAGAAGGGTGAAGTAACGAGCGTTCATTTTTAGATCAATGGAATGATTTAATTTGTTTATTTTTCTAAGTTCTGCAGCGTTCATTTGCTTTTTTCGTGTAATATTAACCAATTTTTTAATACTGAACCGGTTATGAATAAAGGTTACTATGTTCTTAGAAAAAGATACTATGTTATGAATAAAGGTTACTATGATTATGTATAGTTACTGTCTTCTCTTAATCTTATATAGAACATTGTAACTTTTTAAAATAATCATAGTAACCTTTAATCATAACATAGTATCATTTTCTAAAAACATAGTAACCTTAAATCATAACATAAAATGGAGAAGAAGATCGATGAGAAAGATGATTTTCACCCGTTAGATTTTCATAAGATCAATGGCTATAAATCCTTCTCATCCTTCTCATTTTGAGACCCCTTCTCAATGGATCCCTCCCCTATATATATATATATATATATATATATATATATATATATATATATATATATATATATATATATATATATATATATATATATATATATATATATATATATATATATATATATATATTATATATATATATATATATATAATATATATATATATATATATATAGGTTTAGGATCAAATAAGAAGGGGTGTGAAAATAGGAAGGATAGGAAGCAATCTCAACCGTTAGAGCAAATGCACTCACAATTTGCCCTGGTTATTTTGCGATTTCATCCAATTTCATCCTTGCGATTTTACCTGTGCGATTTTCACATAATTTGCGATTGATTTTCATCCTTCACTCTCAATCCTTCACTCTCAAATTGCGATTGATTTTCAATCCTTCACTCTCGATTTCATCCTAATCTTGCATTCGATTTCTAGGGTTCGTGATTTCTAGGGTTCATCTAATCTGGTATGTTCGTGATTTCTAATCTAATCTTTGTTAGTTTAGTTCGTTTGTTTGTTCGTTTGTTCATTTGTTCATTTGTTCGTTGTGAGCCTAATCTTGCAAATTTTGGTCTAATCTAATCTAATCCTTGCGATGTTCAATCGTTTTTATTTGCGATTTTTAGGGTTTAATCGTTTTTATTTGCGATTTCTAGGGTTCATTTGTTCATTTTTAGGCTTTATTTGATTTTTAGGGTTTAATCGTTTTTATTTGCGATTTTTAGGTTTCGTTGGTTCATTTTTTTTCGTTTGTGAATTTTTAGGGTTCGTTTGTTCGTTTGTTCAATGTGTTTAAGGTTTAATCTAATGTGTCTTGTTTAAGGTTGTTCAAATTGTGATGTAAATGCGGTTATGAAATGCGATGTTTTCTTGTTTAAATTGTGATGCTTTCTTTATCAGTTGTGATGATAAACCTGAATGTATTGCTTTCTTGATGAACATGTATTGATTTCTTGATGAACATGTGATGATAAACCTGTGAAATGTACTGAACCAACTCAATGCCTTTTAGTGTTTTTCAAATTTTAAAAATATGGTAGTTGTCACTCGAAATTCTGCACAAGCTGTTGAAGAACCTATAATCCCACATCCTCCAGAAGGTATATCTCTTGAAAATGATTTTTATATGCTAAAATTATGCTATAATTATGGTTTGGCAAATGAGTTCATTTGAATCATAGTTCGCAAATGATTTTTGTATTTATGATTTTGTAGTTGTAAAAGGAAATGTATATAAGAGGAAAGGAAGACCACCTCGTAAACAAAGAGTTGAGGATGTTCTGCCAAGTAAAGGAATAAATTGGTTACTCTCTCTTGTTCTCTCTCTCTCCAGCCCAGAAATAACCCTAATTGAGGCATTTGTATTCCCCTTCATTCCTACTGAATTGCGCCTCTTCATTCACCTTCTTTTGCGCCTCTTCTTCCTTCTTAAATCTATCAATACATTCAAAAATACCCAAAAATGCGCATCCTTCTTCTTCTTCTTCTTCTTCTTCTTCTTCTTCTTCTTCTTCTTCTTCTTCTTCTCTTTCTCCTTCTTCATTTCATCAATGGCAGAACTTTACCCGAACACAAAGCTTTACTTGGTATAAAATCTATCCGCCATTACTGACGACCCACAAGCTTCTCTTTCTTCATGGACACCAACAACCCATCATTGCACATGGGCATTTGTCACTTGCTCTTTGTTGTTCACTTGAAGGCGGTTCGTAGATTGGGTACAATTTGAAGTTTTGAGAGTGAGAATTGGGTACAATTTGAAGTTTTGAGAGTGAGAATTGAGTACAATTTGAAGGCTTAATTTGAAGGAAAACCCTAAATTGGTTGGTTCCCTCCAAAGAAGGTGGGTTCGTTCATTTTTGTTCTCTTCTTTGTTTCAGTTGTTCATTTTTGTTCATTTGTTGTTCTTTGTTCTTTGTTGTTCTTTGTTGTTCACTCAGAATTGTTCACAAAATAAAAAAATAAAGAATTTTTGTTGTTCTTTGTTGTTCATTTTTGTTTCAGTTGTTCATTTTTGTTCATTTGTTGTTCTTTGTTGTACAATCTGAATTGTTGTTCTTTGTTGTTCACTCAGAATTGTTCACGAAATAAAAAAAAAATAAAGAATTTTTGTTCACGAAATAAAAAAAAAAAATTTATAAAAAATTAAAAAAAAACCCTCAAAGGCCAATAATCCCCTTTTTTTTGTTGTGAAAATAGTCTATAGGCTGCGGTTTTTAGGATCGCAGCCAATAATATTTTGTCATCTGCTGCTATTCCTAATGCTGCGAGTCAAAACCGCAGCCTATATTAGCAAAAAAACCGCAGCCAATAGCTTTTTTTCCACTAGTGAAAGAAAGCATTACATATTTATCAATCTTTACCAGAAAGTGAACAAGAAAGCATCACATGTTATTTACAAAAGCATCACATGTTATTTACAAAAGCATCACATGTTATTTAGAATAGCATCACATATGATCAGAAAGAAAAGCATGAATAAAGAATCAGTAATTAAGAAAGTATGTTAATTAAGAAAGCATCACATATTAATCAGTAAATCATCACATATTAATCAGTAAGGCATCACATATTAATCAATAAAGCATCACATGTGTATTAAGAAAGCATTACATATTTGTCAATCTTTACCAGAAAGTGAAAAGAAACCATCACATGTTATTTACAAAAGCATCACATGTTATTTAGAGTAGCATTACATATGAACAAGAAAGTATTCGATCTTTACCAGAAAAGCATCACATATTCATTAAGAAAGCATAAATAAAGAATCAGTAAAGCATCACATATTAATCAAAAAAGGATCACATGTGTATTAAGAAAGCATAAATAAAGAATCAGTTA
>CM033450.1:13256165-13268665 GCA_019425755.1 Amaranthus cruentus | reverse complement strand
GACATTTTATACATGTCTTATATGAGTGTCTATACCTTTATATCTGTGGTCTTTATCTATTGCCTATGCATTTTTAGATACGCATGTTGAAGGTCAATTATGGAATCTTATGTAAATAGTTTTTAGGTTCCTATGAAATAACAAAACCCTTCTATGTAAAAGAGAAGGCATATATGTGAACAATCTTTATAGTACGGAAGTTCCTTTCTCCTTTCAAACAAGGAAAGCTGTCGTAACACATCTTTTTTAGTTTTTATTGGTCTTCGTTTTAGGTAAGATATTTGAAGGACACGTAGAACTTGATATTGGATACATATTTAGCATTTGATCTTGTTCCTTTTATTTTAGTAGCAAAAGATACATACGCCAGTACATTGCTAAAGACATGGCTTTTGGTTTGATATGGGATTATGTAAGGCTGAGAAAAATTATCTCTAATTTTGAACTATTATCGCGCAACCAAAGTGTCACTTCATTAATATTTTTTGTTTTAATATTTTGTATATGTTCTCCTTTTACACAGAGTTCTTTTTTTATATAATCTGATGCTTTGACCCTTTTTGCTGGTGAAATCAAAAATGATTTTCGGATATTAATGTGAATCATCTTGGGAAAAAGCTCTCCAAAGTTATCTATGTTGTCTAGGGGGCCTTGGCAGGCTTAAAAGTTCATCTGCCATCTTTGACAATGATTTGTCACTTGCTAGATGACTAGGTTTTCCTTGTTAAGAGTTGTGCAATAAATGATGCTTATCTTGAAAGAGTTTTCTTGTGCCGTGAGTTAAAATAAGATGTTCGTATTATTGTAGACTATTTTCTCTTATTTGTTTTGAAGGGAAGAAGGATGAAGGAATGTATGATATTCCCTTTTTAATTTGATTTTTTAGCACTTAAAAATATTTTGAGCATAAAGTTCTTCGCTACCCTTACTTATAACCTGCATTCAATTGTTAGGTCTTTTCGAGGTTCTTTTCACCAAAATACAAAAGAAAGAATTTGTTATAAATCTGTTGATGTGGGTGGATTCCCTTTTGGAAATATCAAACAGTCAGGAAAGATCTCTCACAGATGTTGGTGTGAAACGAAGAATCACGACAATAGTTGTGACCAGGAAAAACAAAATATATCTCAAGCTACCTTGATATGGAGGGCCATAAAGTTACCGATATATTCTGTTGCAATTGTTCCTCTTACCGTATGTTCTCTTAATCATCTATTATTAACCTTAAAAGATTTTTAATATTCATGATCCTGTTTTTTTACAGCATCTTTTATCCAAGATATTTTGAGACCTTTCCTTGTGGAGCTCTAGGGTCCCACAATCTAATCATAGCTTCTGGAATATTACAAAGTACTATTGATATTTGCATTTGACCTTAACGGTGTTCTCATTATAAATTAATGCAAATTATCAATGCGTTTGCCTTCTAATCTCCCACACTCCATCTCAAGGATAAAAATTGCTTACTTTGGCATCTGATTTGATTGTGGCTTCCCCTTGAACTTCAATACCAAAAATAATTGTGAAGGTGGTCCTTACTTAGGTGGCTAGTGCTGCTGCCTATTTGGAAACTGGTCAATTCATGGCGAGGCGTTACCTTGGGCTTATGGTCTCATCAATTTTCATTATTTCGTGGCTTAATTTAAGGTTGGCTTCTTCTTGATATGTATTTTTCTTCCTTTGTAGGTTTGTGTCAAATGCTATGTAATAATGGTTTTAAACTTGTAAATGTAAAAGTGAGAAAGGCATACTCTTTTGATACTACAAATGTGTGAAAACTTCACTCGATATACATGTAGTAACTAAGTATGATTCTAAATCCTAGAGCTAATTGATGATTCACAATTTAATCACGAATGTAGGATTGTTATAATCTTGCTTATAAATATAGATAGAAATATATGGTGTTAGCTATCCACTATGATTTTTAAGGAACCAAACAATTATTGTACTCCTTTTTACAAGCAAGATGGAGTTAAAGATGAAGAATATGACTATGATTTTGATTGATTTTCCATGTATAGTTCTCTATTTATTTCATTGTTTAGCTCATGGAGGATTTGATAGGTGAAATGATTTAGGATTTCTTCAAAGCAGACAATGTTTTCCTTTAGAAGATTACACTCCAAATATCATGCAAAATAACATGATTTATTCAAAGGATCAATTAATATCTCTTCCTTTGCCTCTCATCGCTATCCATTTCCCCTTTACGTAAGAATAAAAGAAGAAATAGGCTATATAGTTTTACCACATGTTTTATCTCCCGCACAATATTGGTGTGGTGCATGGACCCCGGACGTGGACCTAAATTTCTTTACCATGAGTGAAACTAAGGCATCATTTTCTTGGCTAATAATTGATGGAAAAGGTTTTGGTTAAAAGTTTAGGCTTCAGGTTATTTTGTTCTTTTGTTGGGATTTTTATATTGGTCTTTTACGTTCACTTTGATTCCACTTCTTGTATGATACTTTTTCTTGTTTTTAATTTGTTACACTTCTTTATATAGGTGTTTTTTTATGAGAGAAATGTAGCAAGTACATATGCAAGTAACCTTTTTTCCGCCCAAAAATGCCAAAAATTTTCTTATCAGCCACTATCTTATTGAATAAATATTTTTGATGGGGAAGTTCATATGTTTGCTACAATGATGTGTGGCTACTTGTTATCATGAATGCTAGGTAAACTATTAGCTGATCAACTTACATTAGCACTTCATTGCAGTTGGCTATAGTACAATTTTCTTATGTTACTAAAATTCTATTTTCTCTGTTAAGTTAACAAATTTTCTTGGATGTCTCATTCGACAGCAATGATGTGTATGATTTTGACACAGGAGCAGATAAACACAAGAAAGAATCAGTTGTGAATATTTTCCAAAGGTATGTTCTTTTGCGTTAGTACTTGCTGTTTTTAGAACTTTTGAACGCTTACATAGTGCTGACAATCGTTGTTTGTTATTAGCAAACTGATAAATACCATTTGTGCTTTGCTTCTTATTTGGAAGTTGGACAGGAACCCTAGTTGCTGCCAATTTGCTACTGGCTTTTGGTTTTACAGGTCTAATTTGGGTAGCTTCAGTGGCTCGAAATGTGCGGTCAATGTTGCTTCTGCTTTGTGCAGTCATGTGTGGTTATGTGTACCAGGTATAAGATTATGCAGTTGTATCTATGATATCTTTAAAGTGTTAATTCGCATATACCTTTGGCTAAAAATGTGCGATCATTGTTGTTTGTGCTTTGTGCAGTAATGTGTGTGTACTAGGTATATTATTGCCCAATTTCATCTTTATTACCTTTAAAGTGGTAATTCACATATAGCTTCTTTGCTAAAAAATCTTTTGAGATGGTTTAATTTCATCAAGGCCTACTAACTAATGTACCCCGTTATAGAACAAATGAGAGAAATCATGCCAAAGACTAGCTTAGTATATGAGAGAGCCCATTAATTCTATAAACCCCACACTAGTTACCCACACAGTTGATGTGGGATAACGTCCCATAATCTTTAATGGCCTCAAATCCATTCCATTACACACTCCCTCGATAAGTGTGGTTTTGGTTCAAATATTATCCCCGAGTACTGTGAAACATCTAGGTGTGATCCTTGGTGGCACCTAAGTATGTTTTTTGTAGGACATGTTAGCTGGTGTTGCTGGGCTATTAAGGTCTTTTGCTGCCTTTATAATAATATATTTCTCACATTTAATTCTTCTGAAAGAATCCACTTTTTAATTATTAGTCACTATTATTGTATATACTTCTATTTGAATATTAATATTCTTTAATGTGTTGATGATTTTTTCAAGTTGGGGCTTTCTAATATCTATAGTTCTGCACATAAGAGTCTTGTTTCATCAATCCCATGATTATTAGACATGAAATATCTTATTTCACCCTTTTAACTTTCTGTTTGTTTGGTGTATGTTTGGGAATATGTGGAAGTCTTGTCTATTAATTGTTATGAACCTCTAATTGTAGTGCCCACCTTTTCGATTAAGTTACCAAGGGTTGGGAGAGCCACTTTGCTTTGCGGCATTTGGTCCATTTGCTACTACAGCATTTTATTTGATGCAGGTTACTTCAAGGTATGTATTGTATAATCTTGTTTGCTACATATGCTATGGCCTTGGAAAATTAGCTTTACCAGTCATCTAATGTTCTTAGACTCTTCTGGCAGTAACTTGGGCTATGGTTGTCGTTTAACAAGCACTATATTATCTGCATCAATTCTTGTTGGTTACACCACCACTTTAATCTTGTTTTGTAGCCATTTTCACCAGGTTGGTTTTCTTTGCATATTACCATGCTTATTGGAGTAAAATTTTTATTTGGAATTTAAATGTTTTGTATGCTTTTCAGGTGGAAGGGGATAAAGCAGTTGGTAAATTTTCACCATTGGTAATCTCATTGGAAGTAGACTTGGACTTGCATGAACTTGTGTCCTGCATTTTGATCCTTTTGTATTAAAATAATTTTTTTGAACAGGTCCAGATAGGCCGGAAAACCGGATCAAAAGTTGTTAAACTCGCAATAGTAGTACTATATGGTGCCCTATTTGCTTCATCGTTAGGAAATGCTCTTCCCTTGACTTGCACTGTAAGTGAATTTTTGTGATTGTAGGTTTTTTTAGCACCCATTTATTATTTATTTTACATTTTTCTAATTCCTTTTTTTTGCTTTCAGATTTTGTGCATGTTAACTATGCCAATTGGGAAGATGGTGGTTGGCTATGTGGATAACAATTACAATGTAAGTATACCAGTCAAATTTTTATTGGACCTGAAATTGACTCGTAACCCAATCAAAAATTAGTGGGTCATACCCAGTAATTTTGACATGTAAATTTAAAATAACTCGACTTGAGAATACCAGGAAAAACTCGGTAAATAGTGGGTCATACCCAGTAACAATTTGCCTTTCCGTTTCAATCTTATTTAACACTATATGGTCCTCCAAATTCAGTTCCATCACATTCTTATTTACCTTGCCATCAAAGTCATTTTTGGTCTCCCTTGAGTTCTTGACCACTTCAATCACAATCGATTGTCCTTGTTGTGGGATGCTAAGATCAATGGAGTATATTATCAACGTAACTTTCTTTACATATCTTGATTACAAATTTTACCTTTTAGCATATACCCACATCCATCTCAACATAATCTATATATTGTGACTACACCCTTATTGTTTTTCTTATATGCCCAACGTAACATCCTAACTATATCAAAGTGGGTCTCGTGGCTATCTTGTAAAAATACCCTTACTTGCCCATACACATTTATGACAAACAACAAGTTAACAATGACAAAGCCTTAATTCAAACGATATTCGACTATATGAGTCAAAACAAATCAACATAAAAAATCATTGCTAATGTAGATTAACTTTTATTTGGCTTTATTTAATACTAATCTATCTATAACTAAAAAAATCAATTTCAATGATCTCCAATCCAAAGCGTTAAGAGATATCCATTGTGTAGTTTTCATTCATCCTTTACACAATGAAAAGTAGCCTTTTCATTCATAAACCGAAATTAAAAGCTTTAAAAAGTTTTGACACACACACAAACACGTAGCTAATCCTAATCATTTAAGATGGTTTGGGCATGCAAAGACTTGGTATTAAGGAAAATAGAAAATTAGAGCTCAAAAGAGTTAGAAAGAGAGCAAGAAAGATTGAATATGACTTGGAGGACAAGAATGGAAAAAGATATGAATAATCTAGATGTATAGATTGGGATAGTAGAAGATCGTAATGAATGGAGAAGAAGAATCCATGTGGATGACCATTGAAAATGATATATTGGTTCAAGTAGCTAATCCCAATCTTTTGGGATTAAGGCTCTTGCATTGTTAGTGTCATCTGTAACAAGCGAATGCCTAATAATAACATCGTTGCGATGTCATGTTAGCCAGCTTATCGCGGCTTTTTTTTTTCGTCCCAAGTGTTATACTGTATTTTGTTTCGGAAAATGATGGTTCCAACCTTCCGGTTAGAAAACTAGTATATATTGTTTTTTATCTTCTTTTGCTCATGACCAAATTACCAAACAATTTCCTTCCGTTTTGTCTACAATATCTATCTTCTTTTGAATGCTCTCTTTACTTGAGCTAATTTTAGTGTTAAAATAATATTTAATAAAAAGCCTTTGGAAAAATCTTTGAAATTATTTTTTAGAAGCTACAAAATATCATAAATTTTAAAAAGTTTTTAATAGCTTAACCTAACAAAGACCAATTTATCATTATCAAAATGTTATATTACTTCAATTATCAACTATAAATAATTCAAAAACTTTTTCTTAAAATAAGTATTAATACTTTAACAACTAAATTTAAAAACTAATTTCAGCAAACACTTTATACAAAAAATAATTCAAAAATTAGTCAACGATTAAGTTTTAATGCTAATTTCATTAGCTAAACGTTATATGTCAATTAACTAAGCTATAAGCTAATCACCAAACAGGTCTACCCTTATAAACAATATATCAAAAATTACTACTAATGGTTTTCAGGCTCTTGAAGTGTACTGGAAAATCTTAGATAGAAGTGTTGGGGAGTTTCTTTGTGCCACCCTATGTTTTAGGTGTTTGAGGAACTAAAAATTAATGCATGCGAAATTGTCTTGGCAATATAATATGTAAAACCTCTAGAGGGAGATTGAAACTCTTTCTAATGGGAAGTGAAGTCAGCATTTAGGATTGCGTGAGGTCTAGAATGTATGTCAATTCATGCTTGGTGAATATTTCATTAGTTATGAATTTTGAGCAAATAACCAAAAGACTATCGTTGTCAATGATGACCTCAAGCGCCATTGGATGCAGTATACTTAATATTGTCCTCTAAGGAAAAATGATTTTGTGATTTAATTGATGCCTTTGAGGTTTAATCACCGCAATGTAGTCTCCCAAAATCACTTAAATTGATTGGATGTTGGGAGTTGGGACCATCAAGGATACTGTTGCATGGTTGCCGTTAACAACAGCCTTTTCAATGCTTTGACTTTATATTAATGAAGTTGGAGGTCTGTGGTAGGAAGCCTCCTTGAGCCAGTCTACAACTCTGATGGACTCATAACTGTTCCCGTCAATGAGAAAATGAACTTGAAATTAATCGAAAAATGTCACAAGTAAATCTCATATGATATGGACTGGAGGAGCTCGATGAAGATGGTTTAGGAGCTGAACACCATTGCACAGTGACACCCATATCTTAGTTTATAACTTCTTCCCATGATAGCGTCTCTGGAGCTCCAAAAAATCCAAAGTTCACAAAAGGAATGTTTACTTGAGATGTAGCATGTAGAGATGCATGGTGTCTTGAATGTCATTTGATGGCCTCAAGGTTGCTCCTATTACTGTCCATGTGCAATGCCGTAGTTTTTGCTTGGGAGACTTGTCTGCTGTAAATCATGATAGTTATGGGACTTTGGAACCTATAAGTGTTTCTTCTCATCCATTCGTTATAATGTTCTTATGTAAAGAATCCATTTTTACTTTTCTCAAAGTCATGGATACCTACGTGAAAATTAAACAAAGCAGAGGGTGGCTGAGTCCAAATTCTCCTGAAGTTATCATTGTTCAGCACCACCTAGACAAACCTGTATGATCTAGTTAGAAATTCTGTTTCAATTGTATGCCACTTTACTAAGCTCAACCCTAGTTCTGAATGTTTGATATGTCACTTAAGGAAATGTAACCAATGTATCTCTATGCTAGTTACTTTTCGTAGTAACCAGAATATGGTTGTGCCTATCTAATGATTGGTTTGTCTTTAGTTGGAGCCCTTGTGTTTTGGGCCTCTGCTTTTGGGCTTTTTCCCTGCACAAATTCTTACTTGAGACCGTCTATACAATAGACGTCTCAAGTTTGGACTGGCCCAATTTATAAATTAAAAAAAAAACTGATTTAGTTTTTTTGTAAGTTAAAAGGGAGATATGGGTTGGGCTCTTGAGATGCGTCTATACTATAGACGGTTTCTCAAGAGGGGACCTGTTTTCCATGTATCTTCGTGTTATTTTGAAAATAAAATCCTTTTTCAAAAAAAGGGGAACTTAGGCAACATAGTTCGCAAAAGTCTTAAATACAGATGATTTTCTTTCATTGTGGCCTATATTTCGGCCTAGGTAACCTCAAGAACCTTTATAAAGCGGTGGCATTGTGCTATGTTTGGCATCAAATGTCTTCTTTTAACTTGTTGATATATGAATATATTTTAAACTGCTTATCAGGATAGTGAAAAGATATTCATGGCGAAGTACATTTGTGTTCGATTGCACATTTTATTTGGACTGGCATTGGCTGTTGGGCTGGTTGCAGCCAGAAGATTTTTGAATTACAGTTCAAGATTCATATTCCCTTGATTAGTTCATTGGAGATGGCATATGGTGATTAAGACAGCAAAATTTGCAGACTTCAAATCGTTAGTCTGAAGCAGATTGTTAGCTCTGCAATTTTAGGACTCAAAATTCCTCAGAGCAATATTTTTCTTCTAAAAGCTTCCGGATGAACTTCAAGGTGCGTTTTTCATTGCTTAGTGAACAATGGTAGATTTTTCAAGTCAATTGATGCTAAATGGGGAAACCCTTCTACCACTGCAATAAGATAATTTTGCAGACTTGCAAAATGTGCATCCTACTTCTATTTTATCACTGTAGCTGTTACCATTCTCCCTGTAGGTTGTAGTAAGTTGATGTGATGTGCACTTTGTTCTACATGTAACGAAATTTGTGATTATACTTATTTACTTTATTTTGACAATACCTTATATTTAATCTTTAAATCACTTTGGAATGTTTTTACTCCAGTCAAATTGTTATTATTTATGATCTAGTTATTTTGTACAATTAGTATTCAAAGTTGGTTACGATGAAGTAATCTTTTTTGTTTTTCATTGTCTTTTTTTCGTTTCAGGTGCTTTCTTATCCTTGACGTCAGCTTTGATACAGGTTTCTTTTTTAATATGTAATTTTGTAATTAGTTTGACACAGGCCATGTTGTATTACATAATTTCTGATATTATGCAGTATTATTGTTGGCCTTAAAGAGGTATTTGTCTGCATGTGGCATTAGTTGTTATGGTAAATAAACATTTAGCAAATTCCTTCAGAATAGCTTATAGCTCTTTTGTCGAGTACCTCTAATGTAAAACGGTTGTTATGACTTGCTAACTGCACAGATGTGGGAGCACCCAACCTTTAGCCGATAAGTTAGTTGGTCTTGATTCAGAAATAAGAAGACTAAGTCATTCCGATATAGAATAAGAGCCTCTTGGATATGGATTTGCATTTGAGATTGGGCAAAACAAACAAGTGCTCTTTTTCTAGTAGTTTTTCTCAAACATATAGGCTATCTGTTCCTAGTTAGTTTACCATATGTTCCTATTCTAGTTTACCATCTACTCCGCAGTTCTAAGAACGAACTTAATTGATAACTATTCTTATCACATGCATGTAACCATTGCCTATTTCTTTGTGAAACAAGTTATATGATATAAAATTACAAATTAATATCATTTTCAATACTTGCTGCCAACTTTGTTTTAGGTTCGACACCAAAAGTCTCAAATGGATTACCCTTAAGAATTAGAGTGACTAGAGATTGTGGTATCCTTGTATGTTTTCTGTGGTTTCTTTAAACTGGATCATACTTGTAAAGAATGAGAATATGAACTGGCAGATCTAAGCTTTGTAAGAACTTATAAAATATAACTGATTCAATTTCATTAAAACATAGAGAGATGCATCATGCATGAGCATTTCTCATATTAAAACTACGACAATGAAACACTACATTAGTACATTTCTCATCACAGATACATGAGCATTCTTGAAACTAAAACTTACAACAGAAATAAATTGCAGAAAGAAACTCAAATGCTTGTACAGAAGTACAAGCTTATTTAATAAAAACCCACTGCCTTCATAGCTATTCTCTAATGGAAGAATTGAGATAGGTCTTTGAGATAGATTTGTGAGATTTACCCAGGTTGAGCATTCATTTTCCCTCTTTCTACCACTGCCTCTCCAAATTAAGGGTAGCCATGAAAAAACTAGTAAAACACTCCAATATCATCATTCTCATCTCCATTTGGATACCCATCATAATTAGTCTGATTCCGAAATACAAACCCATCATCACCATTACTGCTACTTCCAAATTTGAACCCACCCTGAATATTGAAGGGAGGAGCCAGGGCATCTATTCTATGGGGCCTTGATGACAGGGTTGGCATGTTTAACATGTCACGAGGTTGTGGGGGCAGGGCTGGTTGGGATAGCAGTTCATTTGACCCCCCTAGTAGGTCTGGCATAGTCGGAATTCTATTTGTCCCAATTGAAATCGAGGTGCTGGCCTGAAAATTACTCCACATTGGATTAATAGTTAGAGGGTTCATGGAGTTAAAAGAGAAATTCCCTTTACATTGGAGGTCTCCCGTGAGATTGGATCCCCTTGGGAAAGGCAGCATTGAGTTTGGATTGTTGGGATAACCCGGTTGTGCCATAGGCTCAAGAAAACTGGATACATAATTTAGGGTAGCTTCAGTATCGGCATTGAGGAGGTTCATTGCAATGGTATTTGCCCGATCTATTGATGACATTGATGAGGGATATCCAAAGGCTCCTTTTAAGGGAGGAGCTTGAGCCATCCGCATCCTGTAAGGGTCAAAATTATTGGGATGCATAACTGAATCAGGTGGGACCATTGCTAGTTTAATTTGAGGCTGATCCCCCAAATAATTATAGGGAAAAGAGTTTTGATTTTCCAGTAAATTGGGTGGGTAACGGTAGCCAGCAACATCTCCATTGTTAGCATTCAACTCTATCACATGGTAGCGTTGATGCAGAATGGTGTTAAGATGGGTGAGTGCATCTTTAATTTTATGAAGCTCTCCCAAAGTCTTAGTGTTCTCCACCATGGCCGTCCATTTACAAATTTCTTCGTGTGTCTGCATTCTATTGTTGATTTCCTCAGAGCGCTTCTTCTCAGTTTCATATTGAGTTTCAAGGATGGTAAGGTTTTGGATTAACTCTTTGATGTTACCTCCTTCCTCATCCTGAATCGGGTCAGAGGCTTGGCCAATTTGGTAGTCTTTGAGATAGTTGAAGAAACTTGTATCATTTTGATAACGGTCAAGGACAGAATAAACAGAAGGATAGCCGAAAGAATTGGCTTTCCGTCCAGGTGAAAAAACAATGATGGCTAACTCTGCACCACAAAGGGTAGTAAGTTCACTGGCTTTCTTAAAGAGGCTGACACGACGTTTTGTGAAGGTAACTAAACGACAACTCTCCTTTTCCATACAAACCATGGGGATTTTTTGCCTTCCCCTGGGTTTTTTCACAGACTTCTGATTGTTTTCCATGGAAGGGGGTAGTTCTTCCTCTTTGGATGGACAAAGTTATTTGCTTTTGCTTTGGATTTGAGATGAACTTTAGAGCTCAGGAACCAGTATTTATACAAAGTTCAGTCTGATCCATGAGGAGTCCCAATTTTGAGCTCTTTTGGATTACACTAATTCTTGATTGAGGCTGTCTCACCGTGTGTCAATTTCAATTGGAGAAGCTCAAACTGCTTAAAAATAAATAACCACTTCATATACATGTCGAAATTCAGATCTTAATGGGTTTTTTTTTTTTTTTTTTTTTTTGTGTTTTAGTTAATTGGTTGTTTGTATGGATACGTCTCACGGTGAGACGGTCTTATACAAGACTTGCTGGCTAAGCTTATTAAGAATATTCAATCCAACAAAAATTAAGTTAACCAATACAGTAAAAATTAATTAACTTGTGTCTTCTTTTATTTTTATGAATTTAGAATTTATCTTTAGGGAAATAAATTAATTTTTTTGGTGAATAAAATTGAATAGGAAAATTAGTATCAATAGTTCAACCTTTCAAGTTTCACCCATTCACTGTAAATAATCCTACATTTGAATTATTTTTAAATAATTCAATCTTTGACCTAATTTCCTATCAACGTCACTTTTTATTTTATAATAATTTTACCTTTGTCCTTTTTAGTTTGCTATCAACATATTCTATTAGTATTCTGATAGTAATTTAAGGACAAAACTTGATTTATTAAAATATAATTTAAAATTGAAATTATTCATAGCACATAGATAAAAGGTTGAATTATTAATATCTAAAATTGCCTTACTTTGAACTTGGATGCTTTACAAAAATGATTTGATTTTATGCACATGAGTGAAATATTAAATAAATTTAAAATTTAATTAATATATAATTATCTCTTTTTTGCCTTACTTTGAAATGAGATGCTTTAAAGCTGTGTGTGTGTGTTGTGTGTGTTGTGTGTGCGTGTGTGCGCGCGCGCGAGTAGGATCAAGTGAAAAATACTTAAAGTGGTAAAAACGAAAAATCAAAGAGAAGTATACATATTGTAGCAAAGGGGTATATTTTTGGAAGAAAAAAAATTCATACACTTCGTTTCAGTTGACTCGTCCCATTTGACTTTTCACGGATTTTAAG
>CM033450.1:13036165-13253665 GCA_019425755.1 Amaranthus cruentus | reverse complement strand
AATCAAGTTTATCATTAATCAACAAGCACAAACAATATGACACCTGATATATGTAAGGGTCTGGCTAGATTAGGGCCAAAGCCCAATATCTAACTGTGGTGGGGGTCGTCACCCGCCTATGTTTATGCTCGAGCTTCTACATGATAGGTAGTTAACCCCCTGTCTAACATCGCATTTTATGTGCCGGCCAACACGGGCGCCGAGATTTTACGTGCCGGTCCATGGTTCGACATTTCCTTACTATAAGGGTCATTCAATCAATACACAGATAATTTCACACAAGCACATCACAATTTTACTACTACAACTTGACTTTGACTTTGACCAACTTAGATGTTAACTTCCTTATTTAAGAATATTCTACCTTTAAGCCCTTCTTAGTTTTTTTTGAGTAACTTAAGCCCTTCTTAGTTCACTACTAAAGTTATACTCATTAAACTTTATTTAAAACTTTATTTTTAATAGTTAATTTTTTAAATAAATTTACACTAATAACTTAATATTCTATTAATAGTCTTTAGATTAATATTTTTCACAAGTAGCTACAAAAATTTATTTCTCTTGAAAAAAAGTTTTAATAATCAACATTTCTAACTTTAAATTTATTTTAATTTTTTTTCACAAAAACAAATATTCTAATTATGAATCAAGTAAAACTATATTCTATAAATAAATTTTCAAAATTCAACAATTTCACGAAAAATCAATATTCCAAGTTGAAAAATGAGTAAAACTTATCAAGTTTTACGAAAATCAATATTCCAACTATAAAACAAATGCAACTTATTATTTTACGAAATCAATGTTTCTAGTTATAAACAAGTAACACTTTATAAGCTCACAAAAATCAATACTTCTAGTTATAAAACAAGTAAAACTTAGATATTCACACAAATCCATAATTCTTGTTATAAAACAAGTAAAAATTAAACATTATTCTTTTAATATTTTCATAAAATCGAAATTTCACACATAATTTTAAAAAGGGCAAATTTATATAAAAAAAAAATAAATCTACTTTTACATCATTTTAAATAAATTTTGGTCAAATAGTCAACTAAAGAATATTTTGTACAAACTAATTACTTAATATTAGAAAAGTTACTTTTATAAAAAAAAAATCTCATATTCACAAGAAAACACTTTAATATTTTATAAAAAGTTTCTCAAAACACATATTTTCAATTTGTTATTTTGTTATTATAAAAAAATGCTCATAATAATTTAAAATAGTAAGTAAAACTTTTTTAAGTGATAGTTGCAAAATGGCCTATGATTATTTTGGACATTTTTCACATATAATTTAATTTATCATTCAAATTCTAAATTTAATAATGACAAAAAAAAGAAACTGTAAAAACAATAACACAGAAATTTAATACAATTTAAGGTTAACCACTAATATCCAAATAAATGACAATAATATCAACATTACCATACTTGGTAAAAGTATGTTCGTAAAATAGCACACAAGTTTATAAACTAGTTCAAAGGAAAACATAAGCATATTAACAACAATTCTAACACAAATAAAAAGAGTATTAAATATAATAACATTCTTAATGTAACAAATAATTCCCTAAACATACTAACATTTGGGCTCATAAAAAAATATTATTAAAAAATTTTAAAAAAATAAAATTTCATACTTAAATTAATTTAAGAAATCGGACATGTAAAAGGAAACAAATAAAAAAGAATTTGAAAATTAAGTCGGATAATAAATTAATCTAAAGTCTAATAAAATAGAAATTTTGAAATTAATTTGAGAATGATAATTATTTGAAATAAGATTTAGGTTTTTAAAGGGAAATTTGTTCATAGTTACTTTTCTATTTAACATAATTACTTTTACAATTATATGTTTTTTGTTCAATCATGACCATAGATTTTTTTTTATATTAGTGAAATCAAGGGTGTATATATATATATATATATATATATATATATATATATATATATATATATATATATAGGGGAGGGATCCAATGAGAAGAGTATTGAAAATGAAAAGGGTAATGATGAGCAAATTTATTTTAACCGCAAGCGCACGGTGTACGTGTAGTCGCGGGTCAAACACAAAGAAGCTAGGACAAGAAACTTGGTAATTTCGTTTGATTATATTGCTTAGGGAGAAAAAAAGATTGATTGGTTGTTTTCTAACAAGCTAAAAATGCAATAAGAAATATGTGATTAAGCTATATGATGAAAGCATCTAGAGTGTCGGGAATCCCCTAAAGTTTTATATGATTTAATTCTCATTAGTGTCTATGAAAAGTCAGATTAAATTCGTGGTTAAACATGATCTTTGTTAATCTCAAACTCTCGCTCTGTTGATTAACTATTAGATTTAGACCCTATTAATTCGATTCTTAGACGTTAGTTTTATTGAACGAATTAATAAGAATTTAACTTAAATTTACCCTAAAGCAAAGTCGATCCCAATCTCACACGCTAGTTCTATTGACTAGTCCGACAAAGCATATTTAATTTAGGGTTAATTAGCACAATTTAACCACTTTAATCCTTAGTTTCATAGACACATCCAAGAATCAAATCATACTCAACTAATAGATTCCAAACCCTAACCCTAGAAAATGGATCTACTCACTAATCATGGTAAAAACAATAGATAAAAACCCTAGAATGAAACTAAGCATGATAAAAGATGATATATGAAATTTGCAAGGAAAAACAATAATTAAACTATGAGACAAACAATTAAAGATCCAAGAGTGAAAAAAATATGAAGAACAATACTACTTTTAATGAATGACAATTTCTAAGAAAATAATCAAAGTTTGACAAAGAAAGATTAAACTAATACAAAATTGATAAAGACAAGAAATTAAAAAGTTTACAAGAAATAATAATGGTGTTCAATGGAGAAAGATGAAGGAAGACGAAGGAGAAAAGGGTTTTAGTCTCCCTCCTTGTGCTACTCCCCAGGAAACTAAACCTAATATGCCTTTAATTACCCACTAAATAAACCCTAAGAAGTTAATTAAAATAAAGATAAAAGAAAATAATACAAAATTCAAGTAATTGGAAAAAATTGCATGGAAAAAACAGAAGCAGCAGCCGACTCGGCGGCCACTTCCAAGTCCAGGAAGCCGAGTCGGCGTTTTCGGCTGACAGCTTCAGCAAACTTCAAATGGTCGTCATTTCTTGATCGATTGTCGGAATCAGACGTATAGTATACCGTTGGAAAGTACTTGAAGTCTAGTTTCCAATGCCGCAAACCTTGCATTAATGAAATATTCCTATCAAAAGTTATGGCAAAAAGAGTAGACATGTATTGAATTTCATCTCAAAACTTTTGCATTAACAACACTTTTCTACTCTTGCTCTTTTACTTTTCATGGCTTGACAAAATTGATAGCTTGATACGTTCTTTGAGCCCTGTAAACATGGTTAGCACCAAAAACCCACAAAAATGACTCAAAAGTACTATAATTCACCCATTTGGGTACAAATTGGACATGGAATACCGAAATGGAGTGAAACCATATAAAACGACCCTAACCCGCCTCTAAACATCGAAAAGTAGCACAAAAATGTAAATGATGAGTGCAAATAATTGCACTTATCAGGTAAGAAGGACTATACACCCTTGATTTCACTAGAATAAAAAAATCTATGGTCAAGATTAAGCCAAAAACTCATAATTGTAAAAGTAACTATTTTACACAAAAAAGTAACTATAACAAAATTTAAGCCAAAAACTCATATATATATATATATATATATATATATATATATATATCACTAGTGGAAAAAACAAGATTTGCTGCGGTTTTTTTGCCAATATAGGCTGCGGTTTTGAACCGTAGCATTAGTAATAGCAGCAGATGAAAAAAACATTATTTGTTGCGGTTCTAAAAAACGCAGCCTATAGTCCATTTCTAAAACAAAAAAAAAATAATTATTGGCTGCGGTCATGCCAAAACCGCCGACTTTAAAGGGCTTTTTTTTGTTTTTTTTTTCATTTCGTTTAATGTAAGTGTAATTTCCTTATATATAATCTTGAAATGTTTGAGATTCAAAAATTTCTTTAAGCTTTTGATCTCCATTAAACCAGTTGCAAGAATCACCAACTCACTCTTAACATAATCATTATCATCAAGTACAACACTTTCTTTGTAGAAGCTTATATTATTTGGGGATTTTTTCAAAAAAAATGCTTCCTTTTTCAACATTTTCATAAAACCCTTTTGGCACCGTCGAAATCCCACAAGAATTCATCTCTAGTAAGAAGCTATGCTTTGGTATTACTCCATATTTCTTCAAAGGAAGCTTTCTTTTTATATCAAGCTCTACCAATTTGCTGATTCCCCATCTCTGTCAAATCATACCTTCACTTGGTTTAACTTTTCCACTTTGAATAGAGTGGTTTGTGTGTGAGGAAATTCTTGTGGGATTTCGACGGTGCCAAAAGGGTTTTATTTGGTTTAATTAAAAATAAGATCCAAAGAGCGAAGAAAACAAACAAGCCTTTGAGATATAGATTGATGGAGCATTCAAAGCATTTATTTGGTACTGAATGAATGAGAAAATGAAGATTAATGAAGATGAAGTTGAGCAAATAACTTCAACTCATATAGTCTGTTCATAGTGTTTTTAAGTTAGCCAATCTTAAACTTTACAAAAACGAAAAAGTTGAGAAAATGAAGATGAAGATTAATGGAAGAAGAGAAGGATGGTACTGAATGAATAAGGTATAAAGATGCGTTCTACTGTTTATATACGATTAGGGTTAGGGTTTTGGAGTAGTCATTGATGGGCTTCTTTCACAGATGGGTATCTTTCAAAAAAAAATTAATGTGATTATTGGTGGGCAAAAAAAAATTAATGTGATTATTGGTTGGGCAAAATTTAATTTGATTATTGGCTGCAGTCATGCTAAAACCGCAGCCTTTAAGGCGCAACAAATAACATTTTTTCCACTAGTGTATATATATATATATATATATATATATATATATATATATATATATATATAATATATATATATATATATATATATATATATATATATATATATATATATATATATATATATATATATATATATATATATATATATATATATATAAGAAGGATGTTACAATATGAAGGATGAGAAAGATTTTGTTTGATTTTTTTTGTTACTATATATACAACTAATGATATTATGTTATAAAAAAAGAACACTTTAAAATTTGTGTCCTAGTTACTTTTCTGTTTAATATAATTACTTTTACAATTATGTGTTTTTGGCTCAATCGTGACCATAGATTTTTTTGTATTAGTGAAATCAAGGGTGTAGAATCCTTCTTACCCTTCTTATTTTCAACACCCTTCTCACTGGTTCATAATGGGATATTGGCATGATTGTTCTTGGAATTGGGTTTTGAGCTGGCGTAGAACTCTCTTTGCTTGGGAAATTGAAGAATTTGTAAGGTTAGAAACCATTATTGAGCCCATCCCCCCTCGTTTGGATGCATCGGATGGCATTAGCTGGAGAGGCTCTACGTCCATGGATTATCCTATTAGTAGCATTGTTGAAAAGTTGTATGACAGTTGGGAACCTATTGTTCCTCCCCAATCAATCAAATTATTGTGGCATTCATGTGCTCCTCCCAGAGCTCGTTTGAGTTGTTGGTTTGCTTTGTTAGGGAAACTCAAAACTGGAGATATACTTGTCGATAAAGGGGTTATTGAGATACATCAAGCTCTTTGTCCTTTTCGCAGGTTGGTGATTGAATCCAATTCTCATATCCTTTTCACTTGCCACTTCTCTTGGAGCATCTGGATGAGGTTATTAGATTGGTGGGGCATTAAAGGAGTACTACATTTTGATTGTGTGAATTTCTTCCTACAGTGGAACAGGCTGTTTACTGGTCGTAAAGGAAAACGATTATGGAGTTTATGTCTTTGTTGTGTTATCTTGTCTTTATGGTTTGAAAGGAATAGAGTAAAGTTTGAGTCGACTACTCCTGATCCCGATTCCTTTTCCCACTCTTTAAAAATCAGAATTGGTGTTTGGGCAAAGGAAATACTGGGGCATACTTCATTTTCCCCATACGATGTCATTCATAATTTTGATTATATCTAGTGAATCTTGGGGAAGTTTTTGATGAGGTATTACTTTAGAATGTTTCTTACTTTTGTTTCTTGGTGGTTTTGATTTTGTAAATTGGTGGTAATTGCGAATTTAGATGGTGTGTAAGGTGTAGACAGCCTGGTAAAGTTATGCTGTGTAAGGTGTTTGTTTCGCTTTTTTGGGTGTTGCATAGTCCACTCCTATGCTGTTTTGAATGGCCTGTCTCTTGGTCCCTTGTCCAATGGCTTTTTTCCCTCCCAGGGTTTTTTATGCCGACGGGCTTGGGGTTCCCAAGTTTCAGTGTGTCCTATTTTCTATATTTATATACTCCCAATTTTCAATGGAACGGAGGAAGAATATATATATATATATATATATATATATATATATATATATATATATATATATATATATATATATATATATATATATATATATATATATATATATATATATATATATATATATATATATATATATATATATATATGTATATATGGATCAAATAAGAAGGATTTTAAAATGAGAACGATGAGAAGGATTTTTGTTTGATTTTGTTTGGTTACTATATATAAAAAAAAGGATACTATGTTAAAAAGTAAGAATATTTTAAAAAAATTTTCATAGTTACTTTTCTATGTAACATAGTTACTTTTACAATTATGTGTGTTTGGCTCAATCGTGACCATAGATTTTTTTATTGTAGTGAAATCAAGGGTGTAAAGTCCTTCTCACCCTTCTCATTTTCAACACCCTTCTCATTCGATCCCTCCCCTATATATATATTTATATATATATATAGACACACACATGCACATTAACTAATAGCTTTGTTACCTCAATTGCAAATTATATTTGATGTAACAAATGATCTGATGCGCTGGTTGCAAGAAAATTGATGCAAACGGGATTTATTCGTTAATTGCTTAAAAGCAAAGTATAAAGGACAATGAAAAGGCCAAGAAATGTAGTATGGGTCCCTGCGCCGATTCATGAGAAGTCGACGCAAAACCCTGTCCAAATTTCACTTATGTTTGAGTGAGAGAATGCAGAGAGTGATAATGTATTTGAAAGGAGAATTATGAGATAAATTGATAGTTTTGAAGGGAAAATAAGGAGTGAAAAGTTGCAATTGTTGAAGCTTCAAGGTTTAAGAAATAATAAAGATGTGAAAGTGACAAGAAGATGAGACTATGCTAAGTTAATACGAAAATTTTAAATGAATAAGACAGTTTATCAAAAAAAACCGCATAGAATAAGATACATTTCAACTTATTTCCAAAAGTAAGCTTCTAAAACCCCAGAGCATAAGTTCAGTGCTGTTCGCACTTAGTAACTGCAAATAGAAGCAAATTGGTAAAAAAAAGTCAACCAAACTGTTCCACTTACTAAGTACAAACATGTCAAACTGGGTTAACATGTTGTTCGCACTTAGTAATTGCGAATAACTTTTTGACTTTTTCTAGGAGGACCAAAATCTCGATAAGTGATTAACATTAATGAAAATTTTACAAAATAATGCGAAAGTCTGAAAATGCCGATCTGCTAAAACCTTTAAAAAATGAAAAATATTTCTTAGAAACGATAAATATTACATAATAGTAGGAAAATAAAAATACATATCGTTCGTTCCAAAAATACACTATAATTAAAATTAAATACGTCAAAATCATCAAACATAAAGTATATAAAAAGATTTGCAGCTAAGTCCTCGATAGCATAAATAAATTGTAGCTGCGGCCTGGATCGGAACCTGAAACTTAATCCTGCAACATGCGAACATCCATAATACGGATGACAGCTGATTGAATTGATCAGCGGTTAACGCCGAGCATAACTCCAAATCCAGCTTAAAATATGGAAATAATACACTACATTTACAAAATAATTATCAGAGTACAAACTTATAATTAATTGATACCACTATATATTTTTATCATTTTTTTTACTGTTCCATACTTTTAAGTCATTAAGATATCATTCTCAACCCTGGCAGAAGTATATTATTGTCACTTACACAATCAGTAATCTTAATACTTAAGCAAGTCCAGTTACTTCTACAAAGTAATCTCAACCCTGGCAGAAGTATATTACTGTCAGAAGCCCCATCCAAGGAGCTTTTGCGCTCAATTTCTCGAGGAAGTTCACTAAGATTGTCATAGCATGTGTTACTTCTACAAAGTACTCGCTAGTCATCAATGGCAACCCCCTCACTGAATTCAAAGCTCAACCTCAGATGCAGAATCAAGCTCAACCACATATAGCATTTGCCGATGACCTAATGCTCTTTTGCAAAGGTGATCTGCACTCTATCAATATTCTAACTAAGACGGTAGAATACTTCTCAGCATGCTCTGGCCTCAAAGCCAACAAATCAAAAACAACCATCTACCTAGCAGGTGTCAGCGAAGAGTTCAAAGAACAAGCTGTAACGTCACTTGACTATAAGTTTGAGAACCTTTCAGTCAAATATCTATGCCCCTCACCTCACGAAGGTATTCAGTCACATACTACGAGTACTTGGTTGACAAGATGACATCTAGGACTCGGGTTTGGTATGCAAGGAACCTTTTTTATACTGCGCGACTCCAACTTGTAAACTCCGTTCTCATTAGCATCACGAACTATTGGTGTCAAGTGGTGCTGCTTCCCAAAAAGGTCATCCGACAAGTGAATGTTATATGCAAATTCTTTCTCTGGCATGACTCCTCTGAAGCAAAAAGCCCTGGGAACATTAACTGGGAGAAAGTCTGCACTCCAAAGAAAGAAGGGGGACTGGGCATTAGAAATATAGAAGCGTGGAACCTGGCGGCTGTAGGGAAGATTGCTTGGCACATCTGTAACATCCCAGAAAAACTCGGATCGTTTTAAAAGTGAAAACGAATTTTTGAAGAAACTAAATATAGTCCGAGTCAACCCAGGATATTAGAGAGATTGTAACATCATCCCGGACCAAAACTTGCGGATCGAGTTCTATTAGAGTTATTATAAACTACTAGTCATAAAGGAAGTCTTAGCAGCGGATAAGATTGTAACGTCAAATCTACTTATTACAACTTGAGAACGTAATCGCCTCATAAAAACCAAATATTCTTAAAACGTAAATTGAAGTTCATATCGAGACTTCTGTAACCTAACGGTTTATTTCTCCAAAGACAATCCTCACTCCCCATACCTGCAATTTAACTTACTGCTAGTCATTGCCCAGAAAGGAAACAACATCATCGCAGGATCGTTAAGACCAAAAGTACACGTCAGCAAAACGTCGCATATCATTTAATTAAGTACAACATAAGAAAGATTTAGTAATTGTCGGTTTCCGAAATACGATTCGATCACGCTAATAAATTATAATCAATTTCATGTAAATGTTAAGCAGCCATACTGCTGTACTTTTCCAGTCATACTGTCGGTTCAACTCCAATCTCCATAAGTGAGACAATACATTAGGGGGAGCTAACCCCTAAGCAAGTCTCTACCATAGACACTCGCCTTACTTCGGTGTCTATGGTTAAGTATGCATACCCCCGCGGTGGCTCATAATGCCCCCATATACCGCGAGTAATTCTTTGCACCAATTGACGTCATACTACGTCCACTGTAAAGTTAGTGAGGTCATACTACCTCTGCTTATCTAAATAATGTATCGAAATTCTTTATTGGGAAACATAACATCATTCGTACTATATATCCATACTTTACTTTTGTTCACCATAAATATATGGTACATATCACATAATGCAAAACTTCGCTGCGTGTACGTACCTTAGACAAGACAAGTCAAATCTCAAGCGCACAAATCAATTCCCTGTCACGAATCGACTTCCTACAAAGTTCAATCGTACGCGGGAATAAGCACACATTCACATTTTCTCAAGTCACAATCACAACACGTACATACAACTAACACCAAACCACTATTCCACACACATCATGATCATCCAACACACTATTATAACATGACAAACACACAAAGAAGACAGCATACACAATCTGTCCAGAAACGCGGGATAAAACTGTCAAACTGAAATTCCGACTTCACCGTTGCGTCTGGAAGGCGTCAAAACCCCCGTGTACTAATTTTCATGATTTATAACATAGTATAAGTATTTTTAACCCATTTTTAAAGCCAAAAATACTCCATTTTCACCATTTTCCTTAACCTTCGGGATTTGTCATTTTTAATTATAATACACACAAATTCCAATGTTTTCATTTCTTATTTAATCCATACTACCAAAAATCATAATTTCATGCCTATATATTAAAAATAAATTTCATGATTCAAAAATAATTCATTTTGTACAAACACATTTTTTTCCTCTTAAATCCTTCTCTAACACATTATAAAATTCACATATTACACTAAAATAATTTCTTACACCATAAACACATTTTTCCATGAACAATCATAATATATATATATATCTATATATACATATCTTTTAGAATGACCCACCAAAACAACAATTCTTAACTTTCACATACTCATACAAAATAAAACCCTAAAAACACCCTACACCAAAAATTTGATAAAGACATATATCACAATTCATATATTCATTTGTAAATCATGAAAAATAACCATGAATCAAAACCAACACATGCCACAAATCACATAATTTAAATTAAAACTTAATGATATAAATAATGAAGAATTATACTTACAATTGCAAGGAAAGAACACCAAAAATTAAGGGTGAAAGGTGGGAATGGCGTGTGGAAATTGGTAGGGTTTGAGGGAGTTTTTGCTTGAGTTTTTAGGAAATAATTAAGGAGAATAATGCTATTCAATTGTGTGTGATCTTTCAATATTCTCAAATGGGCGTTACACCCCATGTCAAAAGACCCATAGGGCCGGCCAACCTTCAACATTCCCTCCCATTTTATTTTATTTTTTTTAAATTAGAAATAAGAAATGAGTTAATGGTTTTGGGCCCGAAACAACTAAATTGTTAAAAAGGACTGAAAATTCATGGTCAAGCCCAAAATAAATAAATAAAAACATTATTTATATAAAATAATATTACTAGTAAATTATTAAATATATCGGGAAAATATCGGGGTGTTACAGACTATCCTCCTTAAAAAGGTTTTGACCCCAAAACCACAACTTACAAACACAAAACACAAAACAACCACACACACAAACCACAAAACAAGCACATAACAAAAGAAACTAGGTCAAAATAACTCAACGCGCGAAAATCCTATCGCCTTCTACCCCCCTTAAAAAGTTACGTCCCCGTAACTCACTAACCTGAGAGAAAAGGTGCGGATACTTCTCTCGCATGGAAGCTTTTGTTTCCCAAGTTGCCTCTTGTGATCGATGATTTGACCATAGAACTTTAACCATTTCAATATCCTTCCGACGAGTACTACAGACCTTTCTATCTAAAATCTGAACAGGTTGCTCCTCATAGGTTAAGCTCTCATCAAGTTCCAACGGCTCTGGATCTAAGACAAGCGAAGAAGCCGCAACATAACGTTTTAACTGGGAGATATGGAAAACGTCGTGTGCCTTACCCAGGGCATTAGGCAACACTAACCGGTAAGCTAACTTTCCTACCTTCTCCAAAATATCATAGGGACCAATGAAACGTGGGCTTAACTTCCCACGAGCACCAAAACGAACCACGCCCATCATTGGAGACACACGGAGTAGGACCTTGTCGCCTACTGCGTACTCATCAGGCCGACGGCGAAGAGCGGCGTATGATTTCTGTCTATCTTGGGCTGCTTTCATTTTCTCGCGAATTAGCTTGACTTGTTCAGTCATCTGAACAAGCATATCCGGTCCTAAGGTGACAGACTATGTAAAATCATCCCAAGAAACAGGACTGCGACACTTACGACCGTATAGTGCTTCAAACGGAGCCATTTGATATGTTGCCTGGTAGCTGTTATTATAAGAGAGCTCCAACAGATCCAAATGTTCATCCCTGCCATTTCATGGCTATCGCTCTCAACATGTCCTCCAATACCTGATTAACACGTTCAGTTTGACCATCAGTCATAGGGAGGAAAGACATACTGTAGAGAAGAGTGGTTCCCAAAGCCTGCTGTAATGATTTCCAGAAATGTGACAAGTATCGAGTATCCCGATCAGAAACAATAGTACGAGGTATCCCGTGATATCGAACCATGTATTTAATGTAAGCACGAGCAAGTTGTTCCATATCCCACTTACAGTTCATCGGAACAAACCTTGCAGACTTAGTAAGCCTATCCACAATAACCCAAAGAGTATCATTACCAGCCTTAGACCGTGGCAGACCTAAAACGAAATCCATAGAAATGTCATCCCAATTCCATACCGGAGCTTCCAAAGGTTGTAGTAACCCAGCTGGCCTTCGATGCTCGCTCGTAACCTTTTGGCACGTTAAACACTTGGAAACAAATTCTGCAGTATTCTTTTTCATACTCGACCGTCAAAACATGCTCTTTAAATCTTGATACATCTTGTCCCCACCAGGGTGAACAGAGTACCTAGAGTTATGTGCCTCATTCAACAAGTTCTCCTTTAAAGAGTCGCACCCATCCGGTACGCACCACCGTCCTTGAGACAGCCCCTATTTTAGCAGCTTAATTAATAGTAATTAATTAAGTTAATTTGGGTTATTAAATTTTAAATATGATATTTTATTGGGACTCAGAATAATACTTTATTATTTAAGAATATCAGTCGTATTACATTTGAGACAAAGAGCCGCACCACGTGGCTCGTATGCAAGGCGTCATGTGACTTGCACGTTACGTGACACGTGTGTGACATGTGTCGAAGGGTGAGATGGCAATTGGCATATGTGGCATGTTGCCACCTCATGATCTTTCTTTTGCTATATAAGGCCTTAGGCCGTGAGTTATGAGAAAAAAAAGGCAAGAGAACCCTAGCTTCACTTATTAAAAAGGTTGTCTCAAAATTAGTATATTAATTATTTCTATAATTAATCATATTCGGGTATTATTTAAAAAGTTCTCGATCTCTCTAAAAATATTATTCTACATTATAAAGGTAATCCTACAAACACTATTATCTTTTAAATTTAATTTAAATATTTTAAATTTCAAGTTATGTTATATAAGGTGTGGTATTACTGCTATTTATATTTAAGCAAAAATCGTATAATTTTTGGTGTTCGAAACATTGGAATTTGACTTTGTTTGACCTTGCTTTTAATCCTTAATCAAAATTATGTTTTGTATGTTCATAGCTTTATAAATATGAGATTTTAAATATTGTACTATGAAAATGAGTTATGATTATTGGTTTTAAAGAAAATCAAGTATTTATTGATTCGTTTTATATTGAAATGTTTGACATTAAAAATGTCCGTTTTTGGGAATTGGGAACGGATATTTATATCCGGATTATTATGAAATCCTATAGCTTGATAATAGGTAACACTTTTCGGATCGGTCTCGAGCCCCCGATCCCGTTTCGTTCTTGCAAGAACCGTATTTCGGTGATGACGATCACCCGTATTCTCAGGATTTAGATCAAGCCTACTTCCTGAAGGTCCATATATTCCCACGTTTTAAAGTGTTGTATATCATTGTTTTAATATGAGTTTTGAATAAATACGTTTGGTATATAAAGTTTTATTTGTTTCGCAAATGAAATCATATGTTTCATTTGCCGTATTTTGACTTTCGCTATTTACTTGTAAAGTAATAGCCGTATGTTGATTTTCGCTATTAACTTGTAAAGTTATAGCCGTGTTTTGATTCACTATGAACCAAAGATTCTTAGTCGTATTTATGTCGATACCAAACGGTCTTTTAAAAGAGTTTGAGTTTTAACAAGCTAATCTTTTAAAATAGTTTGTTTGATTACTCAACAATTCAATTGTTGATAGTCCTTGATGGGGCCTATCCCTTACGGGGGATAGATCCATTTTCAGGTTAGTTCTGCTGTGGAGATGATGCATGCTTGTGTTATGTGTTAAGTGCGAGGCAAGGACTTCTTTTTAAAAATCATAATGTAAATTAGATATTTGTAAATTAAATTGTATCATTTTATAATGTTTTGTAAATAGTATTCACTTATTTAATGTAAAAAGTTTTAAATACTCTGATATTAGTTTATCGTGGCTATCGAGCCACAGGTCGGATTCAGCCCAGACTTTTATAAGTCTTCCGTTGTCCTTAGAAATAAGATGACCTAGAAAAGCCACCTGTTCTAACCAAAACTCACACTTCGAAAACTTAGCATACAACTGATTCTCTCGTAGAATCTGCAAGACTAACCTTAAATGTTCTTGATGTTCTTCTGGCCTCCTAGAGTATACAAAGATATCATCAATGAACACCACCACACACTTATCGAGATATGCATTAAAAACCCGATTCATCAACCCCATAAATGTTGTTGGTGCGTTGGTCAACCTAAAAGGCATCACAGTGTATTCGAAGTGTCCATACCTAGTTCTGAAAGCTGATTTACTAATATCATCCTCCTTAATACATAACTGATGATACCTTGACCGCAGATCAATCTTGGAAAAGACTCCGGCTCCTTGTAGCTAATAAAAAAGATCATCGATCCGTGGTAACGGGTACTTATTCATAACGGTGACCTTATTAAGTTCTCTGTAATCAATACAGAGACACATAGTTCCGTCCTTTTTCCTCACAAACAACACCGGGGCCCCCCAGGCGACACACTAGGTCTTATATAATCCTTCTCCAACAACTCCTCTAATTGGACTTTCAATTCCTCCATCTCCTTTGGGGCCATTCGGTAAGGAGCTTTTGAAATTGGCCCTGTCACAGGTATTAAGTCAATTGAAAAGTCCACGTCCCTTCTTGGTGGCATGCCAGGAAGTTCTACTGGAAAAACATCCTTAAAGTTACAGACCTCCCGCTCGTTCACCTTACTTATACTACACAGAAATCACGGTTGCCCTTGCTTGATTAACTTCCGGACTTCCAATGACGACACGATTTTTACCTTTGGTCCCTTAGGAAGACTCCTATATTTATCCTTCTCTCCCCTAGGTCCACTTAGAGTCACAAACTGTTCTTCACAATATTATTGCTTTATATCTACCCAGCCAATCCATCCTAAGTATTACATCCAAATCATCCATTTCGAAAGAAAACAAATCACTCGGAAATTTTACTTTTCCTATCTTGACCGACACTTCACGAAACAACATACTACAATGAAAAGTCTCTTCAGAAGGAATAGCGACTGAAAAAGATGTTTTCTCGGGGTTTTCCAATCCTAATTCCTTAAATCTAGATTTTGAAACGTACGAGTACGATGCACCAGAATCAAAGAGTACTTTAACAGACTTTGCATTGATGCAGAACGTACCTGTGACCACATCTGACGCCTGCGCTGCTTCTTTAAAGTTAACTGCTGAAAGTCTGCCATTATTATAAGTAGCAGTAGTAGCACATCCTTGATTACCACGTTGGCCTGAAAAATTCTCGTTTCTAGCATTCTCCTGTGGTTATTGGACACCGGAGTGATTCCCTTAAAACCTAGGGTTTGAGGCACCCCCCAAGTTTCGACCAAAATTACCGCCATTGTGGTTCCCCCTTCCAGCTTCATTACCACTCCATCCGTTACCGAAACGTTGTTGCTGAAAGCCTCTATGACTTCCCCCTTGAAGCTCTTGTTGTCTCAAGCGAGTATAACACTCATACATTCTATGGCCCGGTTTACCACATTGAGAACAGTTCACTAACATACCCCGATAATCCCTTCCTGGGTGATTTTTCTGGCATCTTCTACAGTTATAAATTCTTTCCTTCCCATTGCGGTCATACAAAGGTTTCTGCATCCTAACCTCTGGTGTCGAATTTCCTCCACTCTTGCTGTTCTGGCCCGTAAGAAAGCCTTTTTCCTGAAAGCCTCCAAACGATTTTTGTTTCTTAAATTGATTGTGAACGTGATTACCCACATTCATTGCATTCTGAAGCATGGGTTCCTTCCTCTTTTCCCCACTATGACCCATCTTCTCTTATTCCTTTTTAATAACATTTCCAATCTGCGCAGTTCTCTTGTATAGTTAGTCTAAAGTATCGTATATATCAGTCTCAATGTGCTTTTGAATCTCATACGATAAACCTAATTCGAAACACTGAATTTTCTTTCCCTCAGTTGGGACGTCCTCAGGGCAAAACTTCAGGTATTCCATAAATTTCTAGTAATATTCATCCACTGTTAAGTTCCCCATCTTGAACCTAGCGAACTCATTTGATTTGTCCTTTCTCACATGAGGCGGATAAAATTAATCCCTTAACGTCTCCTTAAAACCTTCCCAGCTTAAGTCACCATCGTTTTCTGCTATCAACCTTGTCTTACTATGTGTCCACCAATAGTCAGCGTCTTCCACTAGGAAAAACGCGGCTTGGTCAACCATGAACTCAGCGGGACATCTCACCACATTGAAGAGTTTATCAAATTCTCTCAGCCAGTTTTCCAGCATAGAAGTTTCACCTTTCCCACTATAAGTCAAGGGTTTACTCTGGGCTATTCTCTTACTAATTGATGAAGCCCTTTCCTCCAAGGATTTATGTCTGGGATTCCTTGCGCCAGCTAGGGCCTTAACTAGGTTTCGAAGCACACGGTCAGAGTTTCTTCTTGGCACAGACCTTTTCAAGAAAGGTGGCATGTTGGCAGGTATACTGCATGAGGTTAGACAAGGTATGTAAATACATTTCTATAGCGTTTATGATTAAGGAAAACTCATACTATTATTGCTCTTTCAAAACGAGGTGATTGTCCTAAAAGGTAAGAGTGTTACACAGTGAGTCTATAATCGAAATCCTCACACTTTTCTAAAAAAAATTCCCATACTTAGTCGATTCTACTTACTAATGTTCAAACTTTTATAAACACATTATGTAAATTTCACTTTCCATCTTATGAGGATGAAAAACATGAGAAATAACACAAAAATAATAAATAAAAGAAAATATCACAAAGATAAACGACATTCAAATTCAAATCAGTAATACCATATTATTCCAATCCAAAAACACTTGGGTATAAAATCCCACATAACCACTGTTCGGCTACTACAAAATTCCGAGAATAAAACAAAAGAAATTGTCCAACCAACAAAATTGTTCACAATTTATTATTATTGAGGAACTAGACATACGAACTCGTATGCATGCATACTCAGATAAAAATAGAAACAATCAGGCAAATAAGGGCGACGCATCCAAACGGTCCTAATCTTCCATGTATCGATTAGGGTCAAAATCAGCATCTCCAGAGTCATCACTAGACGTGCTGTCAGAATCAGAAGGTGTTCCTACAGATAAGGAATCACTCATAGCAAGTCGTTCCACGGAATCAGAAAGTTCTACAATTACTGGTTCGGGTAGCCTTTCCTTCCACATGGTGATTTCACTTTCCTCCTCACTCATAGGATCTTCTCACCTCACCGGCCAACCCCCCAGAATGACTATTTCACTATCACTATCGCTCATAGCATCATCTCTATCAGCTATTCCCCTCTCCACATCAGCATTATAACCATCTCCCACGTTATCCTCATAGGGTTCTTCTACCACTCCTAAGGAATCTTCCTCCATAACTTCCCCATGTTCCTCATCGGAATCCTTCTAAAACTCCTCCTCAGGTTCCTCTTTTGGATCCTCCTCGGGATCCTCTTCGAAATCCAACTCATCGAGTTTATTATTAACACTGAGTTTGGGTCTACTTTGGGAACAGCCCCCTCAATAACATCAGCTCTTGCCCCACTAGACTCCAGAATGTCAATTCCATCCCGACCCACAGTATCCAGTGCTCTAACCCTTCTGTCGATATCTCGATCAAACTGTTCAATCCTCTCATTCAGTTTAGCCATCTCCTCATCTATTATTCTCTCATATACTTGTTTAGATTTCTTGTAAATCGTTTTCATTCTTCGTGTATAGTCCAAATCACTTTCCCCCTCTTTTCGGTCCCAAAGTCCCAAAGCCTCAATCTCTGCCCAAGCTGGGGCATTAACTAAAGCTCTCCAGGGTTCCTCTAGGGTACTAATTCCCTCTTTAGCCGGTCTCTTTCCTTTATCCATGACAGAAAAACAATAATCGAACTTCCTGACTCACAAAGAAAGCAAACGAGACAAACAATTTCTAAGATAAGACAACGATAGATATAACAGAATACCACAGATGTATATACA
The DNA here is from genome assembly GCA_019425755.1 of Amaranthus cruentus. Taxonomy (NCBI): domain Eukaryota; kingdom Viridiplantae; phylum Streptophyta; class Magnoliopsida; order Caryophyllales; family Amaranthaceae; genus Amaranthus; species Amaranthus cruentus. Next base: position 13,235,425 of record CM033450.1, on the reverse strand, counting down.
GAATTTCTACCATACACATATCAAAATTATCTATGACAATATACTTAAAGACACTAAGCAAAAGACATAATATCCCCTTAACGTCTACCCCTTACTCTCGTTATCATTTATTTCGCGTTAGTCTATCGGTTTAGATAAATAACGCTAAATAGAACTCCCGCTCTAATACCAATTGTAACATCCCGGAAAAACTCGGATCGTTTTAAAAGAGAAAACGACTTTTTAAAGAAACTAAATATAGTCCGAGTCAACCCAGGATATTAGAGAGATAGTTTAAAACGAATTTGAAACCAAGCAAAACTTGCGGATCTAGTTCTATTAGAGTTATTATAAACTACTAGTCAAAAAGGAAGTCTTAGCAGCGGATAAGATTGTAACGTCAAATCTACTTATTACAACTTGAGAACGTAATCGCCTCATAAAAACCAAATATTCTTAAAATGTAAATTGAAGTTCATATCGAGACTTCTGTAACCTAACGGTTTATTTCTCTAAAGACAATCCTCACTCCCCATACCTGCAATTTAACTTACTGCTAGTCATTGCCCAAAAAGGAAACAACATCATCGCAGGATCGTTAAGACCAAAAGTACACGTCAGCAAAACGTCGCATATCATTTAATTAAGTACAACATAAGAAAGATTTAGTAACTGTCGATTTCCGAAATACGATTCGATCACGCTAATAAATTATAATCAGTTTCATGTAAATGTTAATCAGCCATACTGCTGTACTTTTCCAGTCATACTGTCGGTTCAACTCCAATCTCCATAAGTGAGACAATACATTAGGGGGAGCTAACCCCTAAGCAAGTCTCTACATAGACACTCGCCTTACTTCGGTGTCTATGGTTAAGTATGCATACCCCCGCGGTGGCTCATAATGCCCCATATACCGCGAGTAATTCATTCCACCAATTGACGTCATACTACGTCCACTGTAAAGTTAGTGAGGTCATACTACCTCTGCTTATGAGAATAATGTATCGAAATTCTTTATTGGGAAACATAACATCATTCGTACTATATATCCATACTTTACTTTTGTTCACAATTAATATATGGTACATATCACATAATGCAAAACTTCGCTGCGTGTACGTACCTTAGACAAGACAAGTCAAATCTCAAGCGCACAAATCAATTTCCTGTCACGAATCGACTTCCTACAAAGTTCAATCGTACGCGGGAATAAGCACAAATTCACATTTTCTCAAGTCACAATCACAACACGTACATACAACTAACACCAAACCACTATTCCACACACATCATGATCATCCAACACACTATTATAACATGGCGAACACACAAAGAAGACAGCATACACAATCTGTCCAGAAACGCGGGATAACACTGTCAAACTGAAATTCCGACTTCACCGTTGCGTCCGGAAGGCGTCAAAACCCCCGTGTACTAATTTTCATGATTTATAACATAATATAAGTATTTTTAACCCATTTTTAAAGCCAAAAATACTTCAAAACACCATTTTTTCACCATTTTTCTTAACCTACGGGATTTGTCATTTTTAATTAAAATACACACAAACTCCAATGTTTTCATTTCTTATTAAATCCATACTACAAAAAATCATAATTTCATGCCCACAAATTAAAAATAAATTTCATGATTCAAAAATAATTCATTTTGTATGATTCAAAAATAATTCATATATATATATATATATATATATATATATATATATATATATATATATATATATATATATATATATATATATATATATATATATATATATATATATATATATATATATCTTTTCAATCACCCACCAAAACAACAAATCTTATTTTATATATATATATATATATATATATATATATATATATATATATATATATATATATATATATATATATATATATATATATATATCTTTTCGAATCACCCACCAAAACAACAAATCTTAGCTTTCACATACTCATACAAAATAAAACCCTAAAAACACCCTACACCAAAAATTTGATAGACATATATCACAATTCATATCTTCATTTTTAAATCATGAAAAATAACAATGGATCAAAACTAACACATACCACTACAAAAAAAATGCAACTTACCGACCAAAAAACTACCGACTAACCGAAATAGTCGGAAATTCCGACTGATTTTCCACTAAAATGTGGTCGGTATTTGGTCGGTGGTATTAAGGAATTATTTTATCTTAATATTGGCCTGGAGAACTAATTTATAAATGTTAGGCACTGTATTATAGCTTGTATAGGTAGTTGTCTCAGTTGGTAAGTGATGTAGCTTGTATTCAGTAGGTCTTGTGTTCGAATTCTATGGGTAGCTTTTTGTTGGTTTTCTTCTTTTTTACTAATCAACTAACCAACTAATAATTAATGTACTATAATACACTAATACAATTAATAATAAACTAATTATACGAGTAATAATATATTAATACAAGTAATAATATACTAATACACTAATAAAAATACTAATATTACTACATGAATATGACTAATACTTTATATACTAATATACTAATACACTCATAATAATAATAATAATAATAATAATAATAATACGACTAATACTATACTAATGCGACTAATAATACACTAATACGACTAATACGAGAGTAACATTATACTAACAACTAATACGAGTAATAATATACGAAGAATGCACAAATGCGATTAATAATAATAATAATAATAATAATAATAATAATAATAATAATAATAATAATAATAATAATAATAATAATAATAATAATAATAATAATAATAATAATAATAATAATAATAATAATAATAATAATAATAATCCACTAATTATCTACTAATACAACTAATAATGAACTAATAAGAGTAGTAATATACTACACTAATATGGATAATAATGTATTAATACGAGTAAAAATTACTAGCTGGTAGTAATATACTTATACAACTAATTATATACTAATAATACACAAATACGACTAATTATTTACTAATACTATAATACGACAAATTATTTACTAATACTATATTAATAATAATAATAATAATAATTAGTAGTAGGAGTGTTATTATGTTATAAATTCAGTATAATAGCATAGAGCATCACTAATTGATACTTGGCTTAGTGGTTAGAGCAAGACCTCATATGCATGAGGTCTCCGGTTCAAACCTCTCCAAATGCAGTTGAGTGCAGGTTGATTGTTGAGGCGCCACGTAGGCATGACGTGGGTACGCATGATGATGTGGCAAATTGTTTCAGTAATTTTTTTTTATATTTTTTTTCCGACCAACCTGATTGGTCGGAAAAATTTTTAAAAATATTTTTTTTTATTTTTGGATAAATCCTGAAATAGTATTTATCGACTAATCACCGACTAAAGGGTAGTCGGAAATTTCCGACTAATTTCCGACTACCCGTTTTAGTCGGTTTTTGTAGTGTACCACAAATCACATAATTTAAATTAAAAAACTTAATGATATAAATAATGAAGAATTATACTTACAATTGCAAGGAAAGAACACCAAAAATTAAGGGTGAAAGGTGGGAATGGCGTGTGGAAATTGGTAGGGTTTGGGGAAGTTTTTGCTTGAGTTTTTAGAAAATGGAAAATAAGAATGAAAATGATGAAGGAAATAATTAAGGAGAATAATGCTATTCAATTGTGTGTGATCTTTCAATATTCTCAAATGGGCGTTATACCCCATGTTAAAAGACCCATAGGGCCGGCCAATCTTCAACATTCCCTCCCATTTTATTTTATTTTTTTTAAATTTGAAATAAGAAATGAGTTAAAGGTTTTGGGCCCGAAACAACTAAATTGTTAAAAAGGACTGAAAATTCATGGTCAAGCCCAAAATAAATAAATAAAAACATCATTTATATAAAATAATACTACTAGTAAATCATTAAATATATCAGAAAAATATCGGGGTGTTACAACATCAGTGTTCTTCATGAGTCCCTGTGGGTTAAATGGGTTCACAAGGTCTACACAAAAGGGGGAAATTGGATGGTGTTTAACTCCCCAATAATGGCTAGCTGGGTTATCAAAAAACTTTGCAAAGTCAAAGACAAACTCAGATCCTGAATGAACACTCCGACCTATTCAATCACAAAAATATACAATGAGCTCACAAGATCCGGAGAACGAGTACGGTGGAACAACATAGTGTGGAGCATGATCGCCACTCCTAGAAGTAGTGCATGGTTGACGTTCCACAACCGGTTGAAAACAAAACAACGCCTCAAGCAAGCAGGTGTTGTGGAGTATAACAGTTGTCTAATTTGCGACCTAGAGAGCGAGACGGTGTATCACTGTCTTTTCAAATGTCCCTTTATTTAAGGATGTGTGGGTAACTAAATGACTATATCGGTATAACTTGTAACATGGCTGACTTGATGGATTCCCTCAAGGGGAATCGACATGCCAGCACGAGCAGGAAACACTATGAGGCAATCCTTTGCAACCTCATTTATGCAATCTGGAGTGCAAGAAACGATGCCACATGGAACCACAAGGTACTTAGGGTTCAACAGGTAGTAAACAATATCTTGAATACGTCCGAAGCTAGATTCAAGTATCTGAAATCTCTAAGAGCTAGATCCGTGTGATATCCTTCATGTGACATTCCTTGGTTTTTCTCTTGTATGCGCTGGTCATCAATGCAGGTCTTCATCAGAGGTCGTCTACTGTCTCGATAGGCCTCTTATGCTGTCTCAGGCCGTTTGCTCCTTTTGTTAGGGATGTGGTTTTTCTTCTGTGTCTATTAGGCCAGTTTCTTTGTTTTTTGTCTCTCCTATCAAGTAGGATATGTCATTCTGACAAAGGTAGTTAGTGACTGGTTATAGGGGTGAACACGGTCCGGTTTGGTCTGGTCTGACACTAAAATCAGACCAAACCAAAAATTCCGGTCTGAAAATTTTCCAGATCAGACCGGACCGTTTAAATCACCAGACCGGACCGGACCAAACCGTTTTACAACGGTCTGGTCTACGGTTTTTATTTTTATATTTTTATCCAAATTAATACATGTATTTATGCAAATATTTCACACATACAATTAATAAATATAATAACTTTTGATTAGTTGATAGCATCAACATCATTCAAGCATATATTGCTATATAAAAATAACTACATCTTAAAATATCTAGGTATCAACTTAATTTTTTAAATACAAAATTATGATTTTTGACCATAGTACGGTTTGCGATCCGGTCTGGTCTGAAAAATTTAAAAACCGAGACCAGACCGTAAATCGTAATTTGATTTGAAAAAAAACCAGACCAGACCAAATACTAAAATTCCGGTTTGGTCCAATTTGGTTTACGGTTTAGACCAAACTTTGTTCAGCCCTAACTGGTTAGCCTCATTATGTATAGCCATGTCTTTTTTTAGATTTCCCGCTTATCCCCCTTGCACATGAAAAGTGACACCTTGAAACCCTTCCTAAAAGGTGGGCATTGTGTTCACACTGATGCAATTATAGGGAGATAAGCTAGAACTCTTGGGGGCTTTGTCCCCATGTATCCCGTTTTTTGCTTGGGTAATACAAATTTTTTTTCTTCAAAGTAATAATAATAATAATAATAATAGTAATAGTAATAGTAATAGTAATAGTAATAGTAATAGTAGTAGTAGTAGTAATAGTAATAATAATAATAATAATAATAATAATAATAATAATAATAATAATAATAACAACTATATGAAACCAAATCAGATCAGATCAGACCAGATCAGAAGGATTCAGATTAGATCAGACTGAATCAGACCAGATCAAATCAAATCAGACCTTAGTAAATTCAGATCAGATCCAATCAGATCAGACGAAGAGAACATGCCCTAACATGATCAAAAACTACTAATTAATATTACTAGAATACATTTTTTCCACTCAACTTTCTAAACATGATCAAAAACTACTAATTAATATAATAAAAAATAACTTTAGCATAAACATACTTTAATGATCTTAATTATAATTTCACTAAACTAAATTCTTACATAAATATAATTTTATACTTTGCATATTATAAAGTAAATATAATGTAAAATTTCACATAAAGAGCAGGGGAAGAAGTTATACCATACTAAACACCAACTATTAGTACTAAGTACTAATTAAGGAGATAAGAAAATAAGATCTTCCAATAAATAATCCAAGCTTTAACTCTAACTCCAAAAATAATGATCCTCAAAGTACCCAAAGTAATGACCCAACAATGCTCCAAATGATGATGATTTAAGTTAAATAAAATTATTCTAAGCTCCATCTTCTTTAATTTCTTCAACTAATTGATATTAGAGAATTAGTAAGTGGCAGGGTCGGTACTAAGTTTTTAGAAATCCGGGGCGAATGATTATTTATGGGCCCTAAACTATTGTATTCATAGAAAAGTTCGAACCTTAGCGCTAATTGAAACTTAAAATTTATGGGGTGCCTTGGGCGTAGGCACGCCTTACTCTTGCTTAGGGCCGGCCCTAGTAAGTGGTGTTATGAAGTAAATTTAGGAGAAAAAAATGGATGAAGTTAAATAGCTTGCTCACAAAACCCATGGTTAGAAATTGGGTTGTATTTGATGAATTGTCCAACTATTCTAAGGTACCCCTTTTTAGTTCATGGTCACTAATATATAAGGATATTTAGGGAACATTTAGATAAAATATTTACATAAAAAAAACAAAATCTTGGTGCAAATCTTAAGGTCATATTGGTAGTAAGGGGTATTGCATTTTGTCAAAGCCTACTTTACTTGTGTAAGTAGGCAAACTTAAAATATTTAGGTATGTTTGACTAAGGTAACATAGGTAATTAGGATTAGTTTAGTTATAAACTTAGTTTAAAGTTAATAATAATAATAATAATATCCAAAAAAAACTAATTTAGAATAATTTAAATAAAAGTATTAAAGTCGTTAAAATAATCGCTAACGAAATTTATTAAGAAATAATAATATCCAACTATTCTAAGGTACCCCTTTTTAAATATCGTTTTTTTTTTGAAACAAACCCAAACCCAAACCCTATGAATTCCATCTCAATTTCCCGCTTAAATTTTCTAAAACCTCATATGGTAGAAGTCTTACTTTTCTGGAATATCTGTGCTCCTACTCACCTTTAATAGAGATAACAATGGACCTTGATGATGAAATTTACAGAGATATGGTTACTTTCCTTACTAACAATCACTCTGACCAACTTCATTCCCTCATTCTGTCTCCTGATTCTCGCCTTCATTACCCTCTTTTTATTGAGTATCATCTTTTCTCTTTACTCAATCCATTTTTGCTTGTGGGAGTATGCAATTCTCCTTGTTTAATTTTTAATTTTCAGTTTTGCAGAGCTTATGAATGATTATCCTTATGTTTCCCAGCTCATCTTCTTCAATCCCACTAATTATTTGCCCAAATTTGACTATTCAGCAATTTCTGCTCAGGTAAGCTTTTCAGGGTTATATTTGTTCATAAATTTTCCTTACAGTTGATTGATTTTAATGTAAATAATGCATGAACTGGATTTACTTTCTATAGAATTGTGTTCGATTAGGGTATTCAATTTATATGGAAATTTATATTTGGGAATTGGCAGAATTCGATCCAAATCATGGTTTTTGAGTACCGCTTATTCATGATTTTACCGATTACATTAGTTGATGTCAATATTTGGGTATTTTTATTTGGAAGTTTATCTGGCCTGAATATTTGGTTGGATTGTTCAGAGATTGATTATGAAGGAGTATGAAAGTGGGATTTCAACTGTCAAGGAAAATGTTCATGTTCGTATTAATATACTGGGTTCTCCTCTTGAATCCCCTGGTTTGTTTCTAACTTCTCCTATTTATTCAATTTTGGCACATTCAAATAGTTGGCTTCAGAATCTTAATTGGGTGAATTTGGAACTTCATACGTTGAGAGGAGATCGTACTTGTAGATTAATGTTAAATACTTAAATTGATGGTATGAATTCTTTTGTTACATTAGTAGGCTATTTCTTGCTCATTTGAAACTTAAATACGGAAAGAATTGTCCCAATAAACAGGAAATTAGCATTTACGGCCCGTTTGGTAACCGGTACTAAATGGTGGGAATGGTAATCGGAAATTAGTGTAATTTTGGTAGGAGTATCTCTTGACGAGTTTAGTGGTCGTGATTATACCTTCAACAATATTCTTTTCTTCACAAAATCCATTCCAATACATTATCATTTGAACATGTGGTATTAGGTGGTTATGAAAAATTATGATGGAAAAAGATAAATATCATGAAAATTTACATTATAAATCGTTCTCTTTCCCACCATTTAGTACCGATTACCAAATGGGCCGTTAATGGGTTCTAGCCTTCTAGGTGTACATGGGAACATAGTGGATATTCCGAATTGTTGTGTCACACTTAGAACAGAATAAGATTTTAGTGATGCAATGTGGATTTAGGGGAGCTTTTGCTGATTTTAATTTTGATTGCTGCTTGTGTTTTGTGTTTAGAGACTTATCCTAGCATTGGGAAGGTCAGGGTGAAGCATAGAAATATACTTCTAACCCTCAAAGGGACTGTAATACGATCCGGTGGAATCAAGACTATTGAAGGGGAAAGAAGATATGAATGTAGAAAATGTAAGAATGTATTTTCGGTTTATCCTGAATTAGAAACAGGAAGCATGATAAGGCCACCATTGGCTTGCCTTTCAGGAAAATCCCAGGAATGTGAAGGCAATAAGTTTGTGCTTGTAGAAGACAGTATCAAATATCATGATTACCAGGAAATCAAAATTCAGGAAAGTACCCAACTATTGGGTGTAGGAGCCATCCCTCGTTCCATTCGTGTCATCCTGCAGAATGACCTAGTTGACATTGTTAAGGCCGGAGATGATGTGATTGTTACTGGGGTTTTAACTGCAAAATGGTCAGCAGATTTGAAAGATGTAAGATGTGATCTAGAACCCATTTTGGTTGCCAATTATGTGAGACGAACTAATGAGCTAAAATCTGAGATAAGCGTTCCGGATGATATTATTGTGGGATTTAGGAAATTCTGGGAAAGATTCAGCAACTCCCCACTAAAAGGGAGGAATGCAATTCTTAAGGGAATTTGCCCTCAAGTATTTGGCCTTTTCACAGTGAAATTGGCACTTGCTCTGACGCTTATTGGGGGTGTGCAGCATGTTGATGCTTCAGGGACAAAGATTAGAGGAGAATCCCATTTTCTTCTTGTGGGTGATCCTGGTACTGGAAAATCTCAGTTCCTGAAATTTGCTGCTAAATTGAGTAACAGAGCTGTTATCACCACTGGGTTGGGAAGTACAAGTGCTGGGTTGACAGTCACTGCCGTGAAAGATTCTGGTGAGTGGATGTTAGAGGCTGGGGCACTTGTATTAGCAGACGGTGGGCTCTGCTGCATCGATGAATTTGACAGCATGAGGGAACATGACAGAGCTACCATACATGAAGCCATGGAACAACAAACTATAAGCGTTGCAAAAGCCGGTCTTGTGACAACTCTGACTACAAGAACCATTGTTTTTGGGGCCACAAATCCTAAGGGACAGTATGATGCGAGCCAACCTTTATCTGTCAATACAACACTATCTGGTCCATTACTGAGCAGATTCGATATAGTTCTGGTTCTCTTGGACACGAAAAACCCAGAGTGGGATAAAGTTGTTTCGTCCCATATACTTGCCGAGGAGGAACCAAGCAGGGGAAAAGATGCAGAAGATCTGACAGAGTCTTGGTCCCTCTCAATGTTGAAAAGGTATATTACTTTTGTTAGAGGGTATTTTAAGCCAGTCCTTACAAAGGAAGCTGAGAGAGTAATTTCGAGTTACTACCAATTGCAAAGGAGATCAGGAACAGAAAACGCTGCAAGAACGACTGTACGTATGTTGGAAAGTCTTATTCGACTGGCACAGGCTCATGCTAGGCTGATGTTTCGCAATGAGGTAACTCAACTGGATGCCATTACCGCTATCTTGTGTATAGAATCATCGATGACTACTTCTGCAATAGTGGATAGTATGGGGAATGCTTTGCATTCAAATTTCACAGAAAACCCTGATGTTGAATATGTGAAGCAAGAAAAGCTGATCCTTGAAAAACTAAGATAGACTGGATACATTTCCTTTGCTGCGATGAGGTCGCCTTCATGAATCAGGTAACTTGTCCATGTAATGAGGCCGACTTAACCATGTTCATAATTTATCCCAATTCTTCTTGTGAGATAGTTTACTGAGGCCAGATTTTGCAGTTTATTTTGCTTCCTCGGAGCTGTAGAATTAAACCTACCATTCTTGATCAAATTACTTCTCTTCCTGAGAAATTCGTGTCGATCAAGATGGCAGACCTTATGAGATTTTTTGAACACTTCACAGTGTGGGTGCACAGCCCAGTACTAATGCTTGAATCAAAGGTAGATGATTGAGACAGATCTCCTTTGATGAAGATAATGCAAGTCCTGAACATAATTTTTGGGAAAACATTTGTGATGATCAGGAATTTTATCTTTTAATCTAGCTCAATTTTTCGATGGCATTTTATATTTAATTTTTTTTTGTCAATTTTTTAATCAAAATCTTATCTTTCAACCTCATATCCAATGAAAATTATTCCTTTTAAATCTGAATCTTTTTCAATTTTTGAATATAAAAAGTCAGATATAATTAGTGAGAGTGACAGCTCGGTTTACAGTTTGGTTTTATCATTAATCCACCAAATTTAAATCGTTTTTTAGTTTTCAATCAAAATCCAAACCAATTTGCTCACAATCAAAACCCAACTAAAATAGAAAAACCAAAATAGTAAACCAAAAATATTATTTATCATGGTTCCAAAAATTGTATTTTATTTTTTTGAGAGAAAGGAGAGGCTAAGCATTCATAGAAATTAAATCAAAATACAAAGCATGCGCTAACCATGAAGGGGCATCATTAACCCACAACGAATCACAACTACCCATAGCCCAACTAGCCAACCTATGGGCCACCCCATTACACCCAGGGGGGACAAAAAAGAAAAGAAAGAGTCGAAAGAATCCGCCAAAGCCAAACAATTATTGACAATGGCTTGAATAGTAAAATTCCTCCTACTCTTCCCATGAATAGCATCAATAAGGAGTTTACTATCACTCTCAACTATAATATAATGCCATCCATAAAATTTAGCCATCTGCAAAGCCCAAAGACGACCTCTAGCTTCAATAGAAGCACAACCCCACACCGATTTGGAACTAGCCGAAACAACCACCTTCCCATCATGATTTATGACCACGAATCCCATGCCTTGGATATCCCGACTACAAGAGAATACACCATCTACATTTATTTAAAAACAGGCCGTGGAGGAGCAGGATTGGGTTGGATCCAACAAAATTTACCGTTGATATAAGTTTCAAGTATTTCATGAGTGGACAATATACAGTCCTTCCGGTTGAGGATGAGTACGCTTTAGATGCTATGTGGGAGCATTCAAAGATTTCCCATTCTTTAGAAATCTACGCGGAAGTAGTTCCTTTAGGTAATGTGGTTGCTTCTAATCCTAATCCTACACCTATGCCTATATCCACTCAAGATCCGTTTAATCCTTCCCCTTCTTGTACTCCTTTTCAACCCCCTCCCAATGAAGTTTCAAATGATGAAGTAGTAAACTTAGGAGATATGGATGATGGTTTTGAGAGTAATGAGCTTGATGATGATCCATCTGAGGATGATGTGGATGTGGATGAGGATGCCCTAGCAACTGACATGACTTTAGGAAATATTGTTCCCCCTACACCCTATGCAAAATGTCCATCTGTAGATGAGCATGAGGAGGACAACTCATGGAGGACTTGGGCTTGTGATACTACTTACACTGAAGAAGGGGAGTTGGAGAAGGGTATGAGGTTTGATCATAAGGAAGCTTTGTTGGAAGCTATAAGAGTGTATCATATTCGTAGAAATGTGGAGTATAGAACCGAGACTTCAAACCAATCCGTCCTTACCTTGAAATGTAAGCAAGGTTGTTCATGGAGACTTAGGGCTAGGATTGATACATATACATCTTCCTGGCTTATTGTTACATACAATGGGAAGCATGAGTCTTGTATTCAGGATAGTGACACTGTCTCGGTTGGACACATCCACTTGACATCCTCTGTTATTAACAATGTGATTAGAAATTGTGTTGCTAAAGACCCATCAATTAAGGTATCTGTAGTTCGTCAGATGGTTAAAGATCGTTTTGGTATTGAAGTGAACTACAAACGAGCTTGGTGTGCTAAGAAACAAGCATTGATGTCCATATATGGGTCTTGGGAAGGTTCTTACACTCTCCTTCCTCAATTTTTAAAAGCTTTGCAACATTCGAACCCGGGATTGGTAGTTGATTGGTTCTTTAAGGAAGACAATGAGATGGGTGTTTATAGACGACCTAATATTAGAACCTTCCAACGGGTCTTTTGGGCGTTTAAACCTTGCATTGATGGCTTCAATCATTGTAAACCCCTTATTGCCATTGACGGCACACACTTGTATGGTAAGTATCGTCATACTTTATTGACTGCCATTGCCCAAGATGGTAATAAGGGAATCTTTCCATTAGCTTTTGCCTTGGTTGAGAAGGAGTGTATAGCTGCGTGGTCGTGGTTAATGGCTTGTATACGTAAGCATGTGACACAAAGGTGCGGTCTATGCGTCATTTCTGATAGACACGCTGGTATTTTAGCAACCATGGACGAGCCGGAGTGGCAACCACCTTATGCATATCATAGGCTTTGTTTACGTCACTTGCTTAGCAACTTTAATCGTGCTATGGGTAATGTTCAATTGAAAAAGTTGTTTGGTAGAACTGCTGAGCAAAGGCAACAAGCTAAGTTAATGAATGGCTTAAAGGCAATTGCAACTGCTAAAAGAGAGGCCGTTTTTTGGATTGATAATGTGGGAGATATGTCCAAGTGGTTGTTATGTCGTGATGGAGGGCATAGGTATGGCGTTACCAACACGAATTTAGCCGAAGTTTTCAACTACGTATTAAAGGGTGTACGTTTCTTACCTTTGACCACACTTGTTGAGTTCACCTTCTATCGGATAAATGATTATTTTGTTCAAAGACGTGAACGTGCTAGTTCATGGTTCCTTGGAGGACACAAGTACACATCACATTATAGGTAATTATAATAACATATACAACTTCTACTATAATACTAATATCGTCATTATAAAACACTAATATATAACTTATATTTATAGCTGTGGGCGTGGGAGCACATTTTGATCGGCCAGCCTTACAGATCGGTTGGTCGAGGTGAGTTTGCTCCTCCGCAGCAACCCCCACCAGAGACTCCCTATGGTTCGCGTTGGAATTTTGCGCGCCGAACGCGCAAACATACTGGTACCGGCCTAGGATTCTACCGAGATCAGTTAGATCTTCTGCAACCGAATCAGGTAAACATTTAACAAATCAATATCGTTATTTCAAAGCTATGATCTTTACCGCATCAATAACGTACATATGTTATAGTTTGTATGGGATCCGTACTCGGCCGAGGCTTACGCAGCTGTCCCTGATCACTCGGGGATTCAGTCGGGTGCGTGGAGGGCTTCTGTGCCACTCATATGCTTCGACATTGTCGAAGTACATCTACCGGAGCGCGTTCTGCGCCAATATGGGTTGGTACAGAACATCCCTCCACCTTGTGATACCGAGCCCGAGCTGCACCTCATCTCCCGGAAGAACCAGGCCACGACTAACTGGTCGGAGATCAACGGGCGCCACATCGCCCGTTGGGATCGTAGACTGGAGTTTATAGCCCAAGGTGCGCCAATTCATTCTGTCGGGACACCGACCACACCGGATTACATGCAGTGGTTCCTCTCCATCACACGCCGATGGATGACACCACGTGGCGTCACTGAGGCAGCACAATATACTCCTGCTGCGCCCACGATGACTCGATTTGTAAGTCTTCATTTACATTTAATTTATTTAGTTTTCGATTTCATATTGTAATACTAGATTAACTAAGCTCTTAATTTACATTTCCAGGCACAAGGTGTGGCGGCCGTTATCCGGACTACTCATGAGGAGCCGGTCCGAGAGATTGCGCAGGATGTGCTCCTTGGCACGCAGTTCCAGCACTTCATACCGGAAGTTGCTGCCGGGTCATCATCGACTGAGCGTGAAGCTCATCTGGAGGAGATGGACTTGTCATACACAGCTATCGATGCGGGGCCATCTCAACCAACTCAACCATCTCAATCATCCCAATATCAGACCCCTCCCCGACCAACTCAAGCAACCGGCTCTTACTACCGTAGGAGGCCTAGGAGACCAACTCAGTTGGATAGGGTAGATGAGTGATCGGGATTTAGTTATATGTATTTGACTACGAATGTTTTAAACATATGTATATATTTAGTTGTATGCTTTAGACATATGTATATATTTAGTTGTATGTTTTATTTAGCTTATAATGATCTCCAAGTTTGTTAATGGTGCAATTACACATACATAGTTTGTTAATTAACTACTACAATTACAATCTAGGGTTCCTTCTTAAACTTATTCAAAATCCTCTTGGTTTCTTCACTTCTACCAGCCTTATCAATCGCTTCCCTTTTCAAGTTATTTATCTCCTTACTAAGCTCTTCATTCTCCTTATGAAGCCTAACAATGATTGCTCTTTGCCATTCGGTGCCCTCCGGAGCAACCCACCTAAAGTAGGTGCATCCTAAGGTCATGTCATCTTCGAATAGTGGACAAGCAACATATTGACGCCCGGGATACGTATCGCTCCAATCACGACCAAATTCGACTTCATAACCACAATGACAATGCTCATCCATGGGCAATGAATCTTTCATTTACACAAACATATAAGTTAAACACATCAATATAAATCAATAATAGCATTAATAAAATGAAAGAAAACTTAATAACTATATAAATAAGAATATTAACAAATAAACTTACCTAAGCAAAGGGATAATAGCTTTTTAGAATATGTGATGAATTAAGTTTTAGGGTGTATTTATAGAGGAATGGAAATGACCGTTAATTGGACCATACAACGGCTAGTTTGAAAGGTCAAAAAAGGCAAACAGGCTGTTCGCAGTTAGTAACTGCGAACAGCCCAAGCTTTTTTTTGAAATCTTCTCTTCTGTTCGCACTTATGAACTGCGAACAACTCCAAACCTTTGTCCAAACCTAGCAGACGCTTAGGTTTTGGAATAGTTTGTTTTGGCTCTTGATACATGATTTTTTTTGTTTTATAATCTTATTCATTTCAAAATTTCTTGTTATCTAAGGCAAGCCTCTATGAATCCTAAATGTCTATCACCTTTAAATTATCTTGAAGAATACAAAACAATAATTTCCAGGGCTTGAATCGTGATACCTGATTCCATTTATACTATTTTTATTAGCACAATTTCTTCTTTTTCAACTTAATTTCAACATGTAAGAACTTAAAATTAAGAGGAAATATCCAAAATCAGGCATACGAAAATAGGGGCGCAAACCAAAGATCATCAAAGGCAATACATATTAAGATGAAAGTTGAGCATTTCATGACAAAACATGGAAACAACCTGAGATTGGGGTTTAAATCAGATATGAATAGGAATACCATCAAATCCAAATAAGCAACTGTAGCAATGCTGAGCGAATAAAGGCAGTATTTTTCAGTTACGACTGCCGAACTGACAAAATTTTGAAAATTTGACTGTATATCGGAAGTTTTTGTGTTTTGTCTTTCTGAAAAAGAATGTGGCTGGGAATTCCAGCAATAGTTGTTATATTTGTATTATGTTTATTTAGGGAGTCATACAACTATGACAAAACTTTGTAGCAAAGCAAAACTACAAAATTAATAGAGGCCTAATATCTTCCACCAAAAACCTCCTACAACGGTCCAGATTGTAGCATTGACGGCCGCCATGATAAAACCAAATTTGAATACATCGGGAAGGTCTACATAACCAGCTGTTAATGATGCAACAGAATTAGCCAAACCCATTGAAACTTTATGAATGAAGTATTAAAGAAAATAAGAGAAGGCGTACCTCCATAATAAACTGCGGCTTGGCCACTACTGTAATGTGTAAGTGCTCCAAATAAATTAGTGTTGTAAGATAAGGCCAATGCAGCTAAAACTCCAGGAACTCCAGAAGCTATATGCATGGCCAAGAAGGCGGAGTACAAAGCTCCAACATGGCCGGTCTGGCTAGCAAATAGGTAATGGACAAAAAAGTAAGCAGCTTGAAGAATGCCAAATGCAGCAGGCCAGTTTAAGTTCATTGCTTTCAAACTGTTGGCGACACAACCAGACATCCATGATACGATACCAAGGTTGGTCAATTGGCCGGCCATACCCACAAGCACAGCAAACCAGGCAAGAGTATCCCAAGCCGACTTTTCATTCAGACAATCATTCCAATCCAATACTCCTAATAACAAGAGCACTGATAGCCCAAGCATGGCCGCAACAACACTCGAAACACCAATTCGCTCCCTGCAGGAAGAAACTGATATAATAATTGACCACTTCGGGGACTATGATATTAAACAAGTAAACAGATTAACGTCAACATGGTCAATGAAACTGAACACCAGATCCCACACACATGAAACAGTATAACATTCATAAATAGAGAATGAACAGATAGCTCTACTCACCCAAATACCCAGAGTGAGACTGCCAGGAGCATGGTACTAACCATCACCCATTCATTTCTAGTGACAGGCCCCATATTCTTCAGTTTTTCAGAAGCTATAGCAGGAGCATCTGGGGTGTCTTTGAGCTGTGGGGGATAGAGCTTGTACATTATCAGTGGAGTAAGCAAGAGTGCAACAGCTGCTGGTAGACTAGCAGTCTTGAGCCAGAAAACCCATGGAGAAGCAATCTTTACACCGAGCTCCTCAGCTAATTTAAGGCATAGCAGATTTTGAGCTGCAGCAGTTAGGAAAAGAGCACTAGAGTTACCGGCACACTGTCATGCACACAGGGAGTCCAAAGTTATGATTGTATTGTATCCATGTAATTTACGTGGTAAAGATAAATTGTAAGTTATAGTACCTAATGAAGAAGAATGATCACAAATGACACTATACTTCACTTTGATTCAATTTTAATAATTATGTGTGATAGAAAATGCTCCAGCTCAGCAACAATGGAAATTAAAACAAACGGTAAGTTTACAAACTTGTGCCATACATAGTGCGAAAACAAGGTTGTATCGTATCGTATCGGGTGTATCTAAAGGTTTCAAATTTATGAGACTGATATAACCCGTTTTGTGAAGTGGTGAAAAACCGAATTTTAGGCCGCTTCAAGCAATGTTTCATGGTTTAGTCCTAAATGATACGATAACCGCATAACAAATGCCACCGTCCGCGACCATATTTTTGCACCATGGTGCCATATAGACCTGGGAAAATTTGATCCGACCCGAAAATGAACCCGGGACCGGACCCAGTAAAACCCGAACCCGACCGATCCGAAAGGGACTTAACCCGAAACATGACCGACCCGATAATTACCCGACCGAAAATGACTCGACCGACAACCGACCCGACCGACCCGTTTTGACAGGTCCAATATCAGTTTTTAGAGTAATCTCAATGTTAGAATTCATTTTAAATAAAATTTTAGTTGTCAAAGTATCTCAACATATTGAGTATATCACTTGAACCCTAAAACTCATCAATAAATCTCAAAAAACACGCATTTAGCGTCTTTTTATCCATCATAATATTTTCTTTTAAAAAAAGACGTTATAATCATCTTAATTGAATACATATATCTTGTTAAGTCAGTCAAATGAGCTTTTAATTCTTCTACATTTCAGGAAGCAATTCAATATCATTTATAAAAACGTTTTGCACATTTGAATGAGCTTTTCAGAAAAGGAATGTCGCTACCCTAAATTATAAAACGCGTATCTTATAAGACGAAATAAGTACTTAATTATTTGTATATCTTTCTAACATGTAAATTGTGAAGATATTTTTATTAGGAAATGAGAAGATATTTAGCGTCATTTTTATCTAACGTTACAACTTTAATAGTCAAACACAATAATTTTTATGAAGCGCGTATCTTACAAGTCTTTCAAAATAAGTATTAATTCTCCTATTATCCTTACACTCAAATGAACCCGACATACCAACTATTTTTTGAAAATCGTACATGTAATTTCTCTCATGTGACATGTATGTCACAAATCCAACTATACATAGAGATTTAAAGTTTAGAACACGAGCGTCGCAATAACTAGTTCTCTATAACTTGAATTGAGTCACATAAGGCTTTAATATTGTGTCAATTGATATGTGGATTAATGTCATAAGGATTAGAAATAGTTTTTTTATTAAAAAAGTTTTATAAATAATAAAAAATGAAAAACTTAATTTTTAAATTTTGTAAGTCATAACCCATTGGGTCAGACCGACCGACCTGGAACCGAGAGTGACCAGACCCGAGAATGACCCGATCCGAAAATGACCCGACCCGAAAATGACCTGATCGAAAATGACCCGACCCGTAACCCGCCCGACCGACCGTTTTCCCAGGTCTAGTGCCATATAATATTGTGTAAATGATAACCTTTAAAATCTACGGCTAGAGCCTAGATAAACATGTACTTCAAAAGACAAGGGCCACTCTGATTAGGAAATGGATGGTGAAAAGAGTGTGACTTCAGTTTTGTTGGTCTTGATGTTACATGACACATCATGGTAAATGACTTTTGGGCCCCAAGGTAAGTGTAACAACTTTGTACCGAAGCGTGGGCATGTGTTACTTGGTAAAGAACTTCCATGACATGGCACATATATTAAAAAAGTTTGGAAGGATTAGTATGGGACTTATTCTTGAGGAGCAAGGAAGGATGGTACAATGGGACAGCTGTGAAGATTTTTTGGAAGCCAGGGGGACCAAAGATGATAGGTGGAGGGAGCAATAAACTCCCAGAATTAATCTTCTACTAGGAGCACTAGAGCCCTTTTGATTTGTTTGTGATGTTGCTTTGTAATTTTGTATACAAACCTAACTTTGCCGATTTTACATTGCACGACCTTTGCGGTATTGTGAGCCAAGCCAAGAGCTTAAGCCCCCATATCCTTCTTACCAAAGTTAATGTTATTCTCTACTCCAAAATGTTTATTTAGTTCCTCACACTAAAATAGCTCTAAGATCTAATCCCTTCATGTTTTAATTAAGCTTTAAAGCTCTCCTATCCTTTTAATACATTAATGATATACAATAGCCTAAGATGGTGGATGAAGTCAACATTTGGTGAACACCTAAAACTTAGCATCATTGTTTGCATTTATTCCATACTCACGCATCTTATTGCTTGCGAAATAATCATTTCATTGGTGCACCTTCAAGCCATGATTTCAATAGTTCTAGGGCACCTTAAGCTACGTTTCAGCTCCCGTTAGGCTTTGCTAACAATTGGTATCAAAGCCAAATGTTTGGTTAATAATATTGTGGTTTTAATTGGTATGTTGGGTTATGTACAATCATCCACAACGAAAGAAGACTTTGGTGAAGTTAAAATTCGATTTTGGGTGTGTTAAGGTGAGCTTTGTTTGATGTTTAAAAGATCTAATGGTAAATGGAAACTTAAAGTGAGTTCATGAAAGTTAGAGACTCCAAATTCAGTTCTTAAAAGAGAGATTGAGACATGGTTGGGTTAAAGAAGAAGAGTGAAAGGGTTAGTTGGATTGCTCTTGATGACCAAAGACGAATTTGTTGTTCATACTATATTAAGATGATAATATTTATATATTTTTGCTTCACCTCAAATATTTCACATTCCCTAATCAATTGATCTGCTTGCTTCAATGGTTTCAAAAGTTCGTCAAAGAAATTTTGTTGAATATTCTTGTATTGTTCTTTGCCAAATTTTGTCGTATAGGTTTTGGGTCAAAACTCTTGCTATTTTGTTAAGATTGGTTGTGAAGTAAGTTTTTTGGTGAATCTTGAATAAAGCGTTTGTTTTTATCATTATCACATAAGTTCTCTATTTTCTCGTTGATTAGCTAAAGTGTGCTTGTAAGAAGTAAGACTAATAGATAGAAGACTTTTTAGGCTAAAATTTTAACAAGAGTCATAACTTATTTTGTTTGTTGATGGCAATATTTTGACGTTTAATTACAAGTCTAGGACTAGTTATGCCAAGGTAGTGATGTTGGATAAGTATATTGAATATGCTTTTATTAATCATATTTATGATTTTGGTATGAAATTTTGCTATATTTGTCATTGTGAATACATAGATGGTTATAATTTGGTCTTTAGATTATACCGTCATTTGTCTCCCCAATTTGACACGATATAACGTCACTTGGTATATATGCTTGAGTGAGTTTAAAGATACATTGGTGAAGGTGAAGTTATTATAGTGGTGCTAAATTAAGTTTAGATCTTGTATGGAACCTATTGTTAAAATATTTTGTTTGGCACAATGCACATGTTGCATTCATGCTCTCTTCCACAAGCTTCAACCAATTGCCTTGTTTGTTAAGAACCATAATTTGAGGAAATTTTCTTTGAACAAATATGATTCCTTTTAATCTTATTTCCAACCAATAAGTTCATGATGTTATGGATTGATTTTGCAAGACTTAGTAAGTCTTTTGGTGTGTACTTTATTTGGATCCTTCGAAGACATCTTGCATATGGTCTACTTGATACATATGTGATTGGTAAGTGTGCTAAATTGCTATGGTTAAATGTTCTTTAGTGTTGGATTTGTTTTTGTTGAAGGTAATTTTTATTTGCGTTTAACTTGGGTGGACTCAACTTAAATTGGAGATTGAAAGGAGTGTGACTTGAGTTTGTTGGTCATGGTGTTACATGACATATTATGCAGATGAATTTTGGACCACAAAGGTTGGTTTAATAACTAATAACTTTGTACCAAACCATGGACATGTGTTACTTGGTAATGAACCTCCCATGAGGCACATACATTAAACGAGTGTGGATGGTAGTTAGATTAGTACGGGACTAATCCTTTATGAGCAAGGAAAGTTAGTACAATGGGAAAACTGAGAAGATCCTTTTAGAAGCAAGGGGGACCAAAGATGATACTTGGAAGGAGCAACAAACTAACAAACTAATCAGAACACGTTCAATCCTTCGAGCAACCCTTATAATTTGTTTGTAATGATGCTTTGTAATTTCGTTTGCAACCCTAAACTTTCCTTTGTAATCCAAGCCAAGAGTTTGAGCCTTCATATCCCTCTTATCAAAATAATGTAATTCTCTACTCCAATGTTTGCTTAGTTTCTCGCACTCAAATAGTTCCAAGATGTAATCCCTTAATCTTTTGTTTGAGCTTTCAAACTCTCATATCCTTTAAACACATAATGAAATATACTAGTCTGACAAGGTGGATGTAGCCAACATTAGGTGAACCACCTTAAATCTTTGTGTTAGTGTTTACATATATTTCATGCTTAATCATGTTATTGCTTGCCAAATAGTCATGTTCATTAGTGCACCTTTAAGCCAAAATTTCAACGTTCTTGGGCATCTTCGGCCACCGCTTAAGCTTAGGCTTCAATAACAGATGGAAAGATCATTTAGAAGTAATTTTCAGCATCTACCTACCAAAGATTTTGGAATTGCTTTAGACAATCAAAATCTTAACAAGATCATAACATGTGATGAAAATGTTTAGTCTTATTGTTAAAGGTTTCCAAATAGACTCTTAAGCATTCACAAAGAAACATCAAAGATTACATAACTGGTCATGAAGCAGCAGTCTTATTGCTAACTACTGTAAGACTTCCAAATAGACTATAGAACCCTCACACAAAAACATTCTTTTCAAGTGGTAAGAGAAATTACTTGAGAATCATTACGTTGTTGGTAATGATGGAAATAAGAATAAAAATTTGATGTAAATAAGCTAGAAAGACTACTTGAAAAGAATAATCATCATGCTTGTCCTACACTAGTCATTCTTTATCTTCAAAAAATCTAATCCATCCATTAGCAGAGATAATGAGAAAATATGAAGAAAAAAACATGTATAAAGGTGAAAGCGCCATTACCATGGCTACGGCATATCACGTTTTATAAAATTAAAACTAAAACACATTCCTAATACCATCATTTAATGCCAAAAACCAGACGCCATGTTATATTAACTCTCTTAGGTGTAGAATTTATGAAGCACACTGAACTCTGAAGAGTGGTTTCATCCTAAAGGAGAATTTTCCATTCAAACATAAGAGGTACTACTCCATGGTGCCAAGGGACCCATATCCATGTAACTCATGAGATAGCCTTCCAAATGCTATAACTTAAGTTAACACTTTTCAGAATGATTAAGCGAAAAATGAAAACAATAGTTATTATAACTAAGGAGTGATCAATAGTAACAGAAAACATTGTTAATAGCATACATATGAAAACAGGTCTTTATAAATAGGATCCCTACAAAATCCAAAGAAAACCTACAAGAGTTTTGTCTGAATTCAGTAAGATCAATTATAAAACTATGACAATTCAAAAGCGTTGGTGCCACTATTCTTTTTCTATTTTTCTTATTCCTTTTATATTATGCGTACATATTACCTTGAACATAGATCAAATTCTCCCTACTAGCTAAGTATTTGATACACTTGTATTCACTAACAAAAACTAAAATCTAGTCCATAAATATTAACCTTAGAAGAAGTTTGTACATAAGAAGAAAGTTTTCCCCAATTCGAAAAAATGGCCTCAAGATAGGCACCCATGCCCAAATTTCAGTATATTGGAAACTAAAACATCATAGGTTTTCACTTGTCAGCAATAATATCCTTTGCCACGTATATTCTAAAATCAAGAAAAAAAAAACAGTTTCGTATAAGAAGTAAATTACACTTTTGACTCAAGCATAAAATTTTAGCAAAGTTGCATGTATTTAAACATTTTCAGCTTGTTTGTGAACCCTCAAGTATAAACAATGTGTGGCGATAGGACTTATAATTGAGGCCAAGTTTTCTAGCTTAGCAAACTTTGAGGTTGAATTTCCTCTATGTATGAGAGTATGCACCCATAAAAGTGGGTGCATAGGAAAAAGGAGAAGGTAAAGTATTTGGTTGAACACTGTAATATTGGGTGTGGCCTACTTTACACCTAAAATTGGCATTTGTTATCTTATTAATACATTTGAATGGATACAAACGTAGTATCACAATGAAAATGCATAGGAGGAAGAAGTAGCCATAAAAGATGAAATCCATGCATAGGTAAAATGTCAAGATGAGTCGTGTATCTGTGATGGATCAGAAATTCATGAAAGAAGCTAAAGAAGAATTACAATTTTGGAGTAACTGTAGGCTCCAAGAAGGTCGTCTACTTCATTCCAGATATATCTCATCGTTATTTACATATAGTATTTACAATATCAGCCTAATAAACTGCTGACTCAACATTCCCAACTATTCCCTTCTAGATACATCATTAAATATTTTCTTGCACCACTAACTAAATTAAAACTAACTCCATTCAGGGCCCCTTGCTTTTTCCTTCAAGCTGGTGCCCTCGCTTTTTGGTTGGGCTCTTGTTAGCAATGCCACCTTCTTGGTCATGTCTAGGCATCAAAATATCCATGCAAAAGCCATACGTAAAGAGGGACAGAAAGAAGAAATTTGGGTCAATGTATTAGGATTTGGCGTATGAGGGAATCGATGCCCACATTCCAATGTCACTTTATGTTAAGTATTTTTGTTAGAATAAACTATTAACTACACAATTGATAGAATTAGTTTTTATTAGGATTTCATGTAATTTAGAATTGTGTTTTAAGTTAAAATTTGTTAGGTATAAGAGTTACTCAAGTCTTTAAAACTTAAATACCTGTCCATTTCATAAAAATACAGGTTAAAGATTTAAAAAAAAATTGAGTTGACAAAGAAAGCTCTGCGTTTATTTATGTGTGATCGAATAAGCAATTTAAATCTATTGGGTTCCCATAATTCAGAGCAAAGTCATTCAATTTGTGAGAATAGCCTAATTTATTCAACTACATAGTCAAGGTTTTCGAATCTTGCAAGCTACTAATTTTGTGTGCAAATTCAATCCCGTTGTGGCTTGATTTGTTCGGCTCAAACCCTAACACATCATATCCATAAGCGTCTCATTAGATAACCATAATAGATCATCTAATCATCAATAATGTTGAAGTAAACAAACTCTCTGGACATCCTTAATGAGTTCAATATTACACGATTCTATTCGAAGTGAAATTTGAGAATTTTGTAGAATATAAGAGTCAAGATGTGGAGCACCATTGCCAACTTTTTCATAGCTAACTAGATCAACAAAAAAAATTGGAATGAACATGTAGAAAGGAAAGAAGCAAACAGAGAAATATGAAAAGAGAAGGTGACTCAAACACCTTAAAATACCAACTATTTATCCTTAAATGGAGCATCGTAAAAAAGAAAATGCAAAATACAAGTCACTCAATTGAACATTTGAACCACAAACATACCTATGGAAGAAGCTTAACAAAGCAGTCTAAATTTTAGAAGTTAGATCTACCTAACACAAATCCTCAAGCTTCACCCAAACTCCAAAGACAAAAAACATACTTAAATCACAGAAAAATGTGCCAGATAATGATTGTACCTGGCTACCTACACTTCAAACCCAAATCTTGAACTTTTTTTCTACCATTTGCAGTGTCACATAATTATTAATCTCCTCGCAAATCGAAAAAAGCAAATAACGGTCGTTTTGGGCTATTCTTAGGCAAATTTAAAGGAATCGCGAATTCAAAAACCGAATTAGCTAGCAAATTATGTTACATTGATGATGTGTCAAACAAGAGCTAAAATCAATATTTTTTTTCATTCGTAACCCCTATTATTTCCCAAGCCTATTGTCTATAAAATCCTATTAGGAAAATCCCAAAAAAAAGTATTAGTATAGACTTGAGCAAAGCTCTGGCAACATTTTAAAAGAAAACAATCTCATGAGGTAAAAAAATTAATAAAATTTAGAGAGAAAATTCTCTCCAGCCTTCACAATTACGAGTGAAGGAAAAAGATAAGCATCCAAATATATTTCAATTAATTCACCTAAACTGGACATGATGTTTGATACCAAGGGCCAATCAGAGTTGAGATTTTTGTTATTGCAAGGCAGCAAGGGTAATGCGTACATCGCAAACACCATCTACATGAAAGCCAACTAATGGCATTAGGGTATTGAGATTGCACCATTCTACGATTTCTGCTCGTCGGAGCAAAGCTTATAGAACACCCAACGCAAGTTAATAACCAAGATATGTCACCATCTATATCTATACACCTTGCATAAAGATTGAGCCAGTTTCCAAAAGATGCACCATTTCCAATGTCTCATTTCATAATACCTAAACAAGCAACGGATGTTTTCAATATCGCATAATTCCTTAGTTCATCAACAGCCAAAACCAAGAAATTTCATAATACCCAGTCCACCAGATAGTGAGATTTAGCTACAAGCAAACACAAATCTCAAAACTTGACTTCCCTAAGGCTGTCAAACAAGAGCCAAAACCAAAATAAATTGCCCTTTCATTACCTCAGTAAGTATTTAGTTTCAAAATAAAGCGATCTTGGTCTAGATATTCCTCAAACATGTAGAATAACTAAACTCAAGTTCAATAACATCATTTAAAAAATAACGACCACAAGTGTACTACACAAAGCCCCAAACTGTATCGTATAACACGTTGTCAAAACACAAATCTCTATATTTCTTCATTAGGTTAAATATCCATCCAACACAAGTCTCTATATTTCTTCATTAGGTTAAATATCCATCCAAGCCCAAACATAACAACCAACCCAAATCAAACCACAAACTCCTATGAGCTAACCCCAGAGACGATGTCAACTAAATAGTCAAAAAAGTCAGGATGGAGTGCTTAAAAGGCCATGACTTGCACCCGAATCAAGTCTAAACCACAATAAGACACAATTGATAGAGTACACATCAAAGGAAAGGTTCCTTCCTATCATCACCCTAATTCACCTCCTAAGTATAGAATTTTTTTAATCCATATAAAAGGGTATCCTATCCTATATAATAAAAACTCTCATCCTCTAAACATTATCTCAATCAAAATAGCACAACCTGTGCCAAAAAATCAAATCCATTTATTTTGATGTTATGTTAAATATCCATTTAAGCCCAAAAAAATTCAATCAATGCTAAGAATCGTAATAAGTCATGTAATAGTACTAAAGTAGTACCCCCAATATCAAATTTCCTTTACATCAAAATTAGCATCCAATTAAATTTAATAAACAAGACGAAACAACATTTCATTGGGCCAACACCCTTAAGTGGGTCCCACTTGGGTAAAGTTTGGGGATTGAATAGAGAAAATCAAACCTGCAATTGTGTCAGCATAAGATAGGAACCAAGCTTCTTCCTAGAATCATCACCCGGATTACTCCCAGAAGCAGTAGAAAGCGATTTAATAATAGGCAAAAAGATGCCACCAGCTCTAGCAGTAGTAGAAGGCATAGCGGGAGCAACAAGAGCTTCAGACAAAGTAAGTCCATAAGACAAACCCAATGTACTTTTCCCTAACCACTTGACAAAATACGTAGCAATTCGATCACCAAGCCCAGTTTTCACAAACCCACGAGCAAAAAAGAATGAGATCACAATCAACCAAATCACTTCATTAGTGAAGGCATTAAACGCTGTTGGAAACGGCAACGTTTTGGTTACAATCGAAGCCGTAACACCCAGAAAAGCCCAAGCTCCGACTGGAAGTGGGCTGAGAACTAGACCTGAAATGGTGGAAATGAAAATGGCGAGGAGTTGCCATGATTGGGGGGTAAGTTCGGGCGGTTTTGGGACTGCAAAACGAAGGATTAGGCCTACTGAGATTGAGATAATTAGTGGGATTGGTTTAGCGCCTTTTGGAGGTGGTTTTTCGACGGGGATTGCAGCGGGTGTTGCGGCGGAATTTAAGGGTTTGAGAGGGATTGGTTTTGATTTTGGGTTCGGGGAAAGAGGAAATGGGTTTGGGGTGGAGGTGAGAGAAACTGAATAGGGATGACGACGGGGGAGGAAGGTGGTTTTGGTAGCCGGGAGTAAAAAAGAGGTGGCTTTGACGGTGGAAAGAAGAAAGGTTGTGGGTTTGACGGCGAGAGAAAGGGAATGGAGGGCTAAACTCTCCATTGTCAACTGTGTGATAGATGACGGAGAGTTGAGAATTTTCTGACATGAGAACACTCAAGTAGACCCAGTAGTAGAGGTGCTGACGTGGAAAGGGCCTTATTTTTTTTTGGGAAATACTCCCTCCAATTCATCATAATTGTCCACTTTCCCTTTGGACCGCATTTTAAGAAAATGGTAAGGCCCACCATAAAGTGGGTATTTGATGTGTATTAAGTGTTTGGATTAATGTTAATGATTCCCACCATTTCTCACTCCTAAAATGCATACAATTCAAATTTGGAGCCAAAATTTAAAATTGCAAATTACATAAATTAAATTCAAAAATTACATAGCTAATTTTCCGTAAATCCAAACTAAATTACATACCCTCAAAAAAACGAAAAAATCATAGGGCAAACACTTGTTTTTTAGATCTCAAAATCATCACAGACCAAACAAACAACACAAAAACAAAAAACGAAATCATCATCAGTCAGAGAGATGCGAGTTTTAACATACGAGAGAAGTGACCATGAACATCATCAAAATCAAGCTTCAAATCAGCATCATCAAGTGATTCTTCATCAGAAGAGGGAAAAAGGTTGTCAATAATCTCATCTTGTAGATCTAGTTGCAAATCAAACATAGCCTCAATTTCTTCATCATCTGAATTCAACTCTCTCTCCCAATTTGGATCTGTTTCTACTGTGATGGTAGGAGAATCAGGAACATACTGATAGTAGTCAAACCATGGGTTAGGAGGATCATGTAAAACGTCATCTTTAGGGGATGCTTCCCATGAAAGACACGATTTTGGAGATGCCATAGATTAAACAAAACACAGATCTAGGGTTAGGGTTAGAGGAGAGAGAGAGAGAGAGAGAGGGGGTAAAAAACGCAGAGGAGACAGAAGAAGAAGTAGAAGATGAAGGTTGAATGAGATGAAGAAGGAGTATGAACCAGCAGGGAGGAAGATGAAGACCCACGAAGAAGAAGGAGGAATGAGATCTAGGGTTAGGGTTACAGGAGAGATGGAGTTGGGGTGGGTTTTTAGTGAAAATGGAGGGAACAATTAGTGGGTAATTAGGGTTAAGTGGGGGCATATATGTAATTTACCATGGAGGGGGAATGTAATTAAAAAATTAATTTTTTGCCAAAAACGGAAAGTGGACAATTAGAGTGACTTTACCAAATAAGGAAAGTGGACAATTATGATGAATCGGAGGGAGTAGTATTTGGTTTTCCGCGAAAAGACAAATCCATTATCTATCAATCTATTTATCTATCTATATAAAGGCTAATGGCTTGTTCTGTTCGTTTGATCTGATTGGATCTGATCTGAATTTACTAAGGTCTAATCTGATCTAATCTGATCTGATTCAGTCTGATCTCATCTGAATCTTTCTGATCTGGTCTCATTTGATCTGGTCTGATCTGATCTGATTTGGTTTCATAAAGTTATTAGTGTTGTTGTTGTTGGGTGGCCTTGGCATCTACTCGGCAAGGTGATAGTATTAACTATGCTTTTCTAGCTTCCCGTCTTCAAACTGACTCACTCCAAGCACATATATCTTTCGTGATCTTTGTGGCTCGAACTCTTTTTCTCTCAACGATGAACCCGTTGCCTCCCATATGATGAAAAAGTTGGTAGGGGTTTATTTAAGTGTTGTTGAGAAAAGTCTTGCGTTTAGCTACATGCTCACCCCAAGACAAGTCGTCATTCTTAGTTCCACTCGTGAACCTCATGCTCAGGATTTTCTGCTAACTATCCCCATTGATGGCTTGGGACTAAAAATGAACAATCGCCAGTTTCGGTCTGTTTTATGCTACCGGCTCACGATTCCCTTATTTACTGAAGGTAGCTTATGCCCGAGTTGCAACACTCTCGAGATGGACAAATGGGGGGATCATGCTATTCATTGTTCTAGTGAGATTGGCGTGAAGTTTCGCCACAATTTGGTCCGAGACATGCTCGTTGATATATGTTGCAAATCTGGGATTTCAGTACGCAAGGAGGCACCACTAGTAAATGACCATTTATCCAACAATCCCCCACAAATGTCATTTAAAGAAAATAAATGTATTTTAATATAGAATTAAAACACTCCATGAATGTGAATATAGTTGTTGGAGAAAACTTTAAATGACCATTTATCCAACAATCCCCCACAAATGTTATTTAAAGAAAAATACTTGTACAAGAGAAGACTTTGGCACATAATAACGAAGTGGACTAAGCCTTGAATTTGTTGTTTAGTGAAATGAGGCAACAATCCACAAGTCCTTGTGAGTGAACTAAGTTTGAACTCCAAAAACTCTTGATCAAACAAGTGAACTAAGTCTTGAACTAGTAAGATTAGAATTGAGACCCTCAAACCACATGCCTTGCCTAGAGAGGTACTAACTCCGCTTGAGTTATATGGTGCATTTTTATGGCCTATGCACCTACCTTGATTTCCATGAGCGCTCTAGTGGAATATTAGCCCGAAATTCCACATAGGAGGTGGCCAATCCCCACACTCACATAGGTGGATCGTCTCAAGTAGCACATCACAAAGTACTACAAGATCCATTAAGAGCCTAATGACTCATTCCTCAAATATAGAACAATGCCAACAAATGCCATAGGGATAGTTGAAATGCATGCTCATCCACATTTGGGCTTTAGCACTATCCCCCTCGACACATCAAGAACCACTTATCTTGATATTCCTTTTGAAAAAGGTATGTTTGGTATTCACGTTTCCTATTTAAGGACTTTTCCCACCATACGGGAATCATGGTATTCTTTTCCCCCATTAAGAGAATCGTATCAAGAATCACTTATCTTGATATATTTTTAACAAGGTAATGAATGGTATTCTTACTTCCTTCTTCCCCCATTCGAGAATTTATATCCCAGTACCATACTTATCACAAAACAAACATCATCAAACAAATTTATACAATTACCTCAAGTAACATATAGTTTGATGCTCTCAACTTAAGTATAATATTCAAAACAATAAAAATACATAAGTATTCCAAACGCATCATGGTTATAAAAGAACAATTCATGCATCTAGAAAACAACGTGAACACTTAAAGCCTACTCTTAAATTTGGCACCACCTTCAAGTCATATGCATAGTTTAAATAACCATATTTATCCCTTTTCATATTTGTTCAACACAGCAAAATAAGTCACACAATATATTATGAATACCTTGCAACTCTTCAAATATAGTAACAAATATTCATATACTCAAACAAGTGACTCAATCAAAATTATGAACAAAATCATAAAGGAACACATCAGTTACCAAAGGTTCTTACAAGTTCTTCTAACCCAAAGTAGTTCCAAAAACTTCTTCCCTATTATTAAAAATACTTTTAGGGGGTGTTTGGTAAGAGGGATTTGAAGGGAGGGAATGAGACTTTATTTCAAATTAAAGTTTAAGTCTTTGTTTGTTTGGAGGGAATGGGAATGGGAATGGGAATGGGAATGGGAATGGGAATGGGGAATAGGACTAAATATGAGAAAGTCCCCAAGATAAATGTCTTGGGGGGTGGGTGGTATTTGAGGTTGAGACTTTATTTCTCATCTTATTTCTAACTTTTCCAAACAAACTCTCCCCACATATAAAGTCTCATCTAACATAACAAACAAGAGACGAGACTTTTTATCTTCAAAGTCTAATTTTAAAAGTCTCATATAAAGTCTCGTAAAGTCCCATTCCCACTTGCCAAACACCCCCTTATTATAATGTTTTAGGGAAATATAAGAAACATCACATACTTAAAAAGGCTTAAGAACACAACAATTAATAATCTTTAGTAAATACTTTTAGGTTGTGTTTGGGAATTAGTATTTCATTTCAAATTAATGATTTCAATTATGAAATCATGAATGTAGAATTTGAGAATGACAAGGTTGGGATGTCATTCTCAAATCATCATCTTTAATCCATTTTGATAACGATTCTAAATTTGACTCAAATCAAAATTTGAAATTCTAGTATTTGTCAAAAACTAATTTTGAGTCAAATCTATATTTGCAAATAAAATCCTCATTCCCAAACATAACATTAAAGAATTTCATCAAAAATACTCAAATAAATATTATTTTGGCAAGAGAATATTTATAATACCTCCACATTCAAGAAGTTCAACAATACTTTAAGAAGACCACATAATGTTTACTAAGGGATAAATTCCATAATTTTAATCCCTAGATTTACTGTCCTTATTCTTATCTTCAAAAAGTTTTTACATCGTTTAAAAATCACAATGTTTATAACTCCAAAAATTTTATGAATCACTTTAAAAGTTAAATAATTACCACATTTTTAACTAATCAATATTCATACACAAGCAAACTATAAAAGTTTTAAACCACATATTCAAAACCTTACGAACCTTGATGCTTTCAATCCACATGACAAGATAATGTTTATAAACTTCTACTATCAAGTCTTTATACATCAACAAAAATAAATTATTTTGAATGCAACTCTCTTTCAGAAGTCTCTTAACCATAATAATGAGTAAACTCCAACCACATTAAAAAAAATATATATGAATTTTTACTCAATAAGTTAATTTCTGAAAGAGACAATGTAGGACTAATAATGTACACATTTTCCACTTAACCACCAAAATAAGTAGAATTCATTTTTCATGAGTCAAACCACTCACAAGACTAATTTTGTCATAAACCATTGTACCTTATGCACAGTAATTTATCAACTTATGAAAAATAATTCTTTAATCCAATATATTTAGTATGTGGACATACTTTAAAAAATCATGTAAATTTACCCTAGTAGTAAATAATACAAATTACAACCCCACATACACAACATATTAGACATCTCAAAAGAAAAAGTTGGTTACTCATGTATTATAATTAACACCACTTAGTTAGTTTATGACTAACTTCCAATAACAACAATATTCTTAACAATTCACTTAAAATAAGAAGATTTTAACACTAGTTGTTTGGAAGAAACTAATTAATATTTATGTCATAAATAATCATGCAATTTTTAATGAGTCTCTACTACTTATATTCATGAACATATACACCATCAAAAAATTAAAGGAGCTAATTAAAAATTAACAAACCACTACTTTAAGGTTTGCAAGTTACAACAACATACTTAATACCCAATAAAGATAATAAGATGACTTAATAATTAGCAACTTTATTTGGTCATGAAATAATCCTCATCATTAAGAATTAAAAATAACTTTTAACTCTTACACCATAAAAACATGATTAAAACTCAATTTTAGTTAGTCATAAAAAACTAGCCGTTATAATATAGCCGTTGTAAACTAGCCGTTATAATATAGTTAATACTTATAATTATCCACTATTTAATTAATCATCAAAGAGGTCCATGTGATAAAACTATCATAAAAAATGACCAAATAAATAATTACCCTCTTAAAAGTAATTTTAACACTCATCATAAAATTAGTCATAATAACGATCATATAATAAAATGCTATCACTCTTTTCCAAATTCATGATCAAGTAGTAAATCACATTAAATTCAAAATTTTAATGGCATGATCATCTTTTGACTAATTTTAAATGACATTAAATGGCTACATATTAGTCACAAACTTAAGATGAATAATAATATACTCCACATAATAGTATAATTTGACTAGTCCATTTTCAAAATAATAACTACATAAAATTCACAAAAATTGCATATAAACTTACTTAACAAAAAAGAATTATAACAAATAGTCATATACTACCACCATGTTAAACACATGATCATCATGAACATTAAACACAAATCACTTGATGGTACACATGAACATGAATCATTAGCAATTAATATCATGTAAAGATATACTCATCAAAAATAAAAGTCACATGACATTCACCATATCAATACCCACAATAAAAGGTAAGTTCATACTAAAAAAATATTATGTGAATAATTCGTATAAGTTTAGAACTTATCATTTTTGCTAATGCTCATAATAATGTCATGATATAACCAAGCACGTTACACTGTCATGACTTCCTTGCTTTGATACAAAATATCAACCCATATAGCCAAATCACCAAGCCTCTTGAAAATAATTTAATTCACATATACACAAAGAAGTAGAGCTCTCATTTGATCTGGTCTCATTTAATGAGCAATGCAAGCACTAATTTTGGCACTATATTTAACATAAGAAATTCAATATCTAAAGCCAATAAAACAACCCATATTTGTTAGAATTAGAATTTTCACATAGTGCCGTCAAATATTTTGAAATGACGTGATAAACAATATTGATTTAGCCTAAATAAATATGCTCCTCATCACCCATAATCTTTTAATATTTAGGATCACATGTGAGGATTATAAATCTAGCAATTTTACCATGTCGTTTAATCTTAATTTACACATTACATATAACTGGTACCATTTATATAGCCATAGAAAAAACAATGTAATAACTTTCTTAAATTGTTGGAAATATAGACCTATTAAAGGTCTTCTCAAAATCTTCTTATAGCTACAATCATCGACACATATTAGTAATAATGATATAAATAACATTAGTACTTGAGAAATGTGTTTAGGGTTGTGTTTAGCATGTGTTTGATATGAAAAAGTATGGTGTGACACGAACTTGTCGTTGCATTTAGAAAGTTATTTCCTGACTATCCCAAGTGTAAATAGACGGGACTTTCCTAAGGTTAACACAGCCTCCATTAGCAAATGTACACTCACTACTAAAGGTGTGAAGCAAATAACACTCTTGCACAAGTGAATAGAAAAAGATATTAAATTGAGAATTGTGTGTCCCCAAAAGGATAAAACACCCACTATATATAGGCACTTCCCAACGGTCATATTTCAACCTCATTAACCTTAGTCAAAGAGAATAAATGTATTTTGATATAGAATTAAAACACTCTATGAATAAGAATATAGTTGTTGGAGAAAGCTTTAAATGACCATTTATTCAACATAAATAAATGCCACTAAAGCCTTATTTCCAAACAAAAAGTCTTCCCCCTCTATTCTTCCAATGTTATGTTTGATCATGCTCTAATTGTACTTATAATTAATTGAGGCAAAATATTTTCCATTCTATTAAGATAACATCAAAATTGGATATTACATTAAGGTTCTTTATACAAACTTGGTAAAATCTGATAAAAATATCAAAAAGATTAACTTATAGCCTTTTTCTCGTCTAATTTAACGGTCTTTTTCTCTTTTCTTTTCGTCCTCTTTCTTGTACACTAACACCTGACTCCTTCGATTGTTTTTTGAGTGTCTCTGTGCAAAAAAATACACCATTATATGCCAAGATTTGAGAATTAATTCTTGTAAAATCAGGAAAATCATAGCAATATGTAATATTCCAAGACGTAATGAAGTATTCATATGTGTCCTATTTCAAACTATTTTATGCAATCAGTTTATACCACATTTTTACATATCCAATAAAGGAACTCCAATAAGAAACTAGGCAACTCAATTGATCCCGAAACACATGATGTGTCCTATTTCAATATATATATATATTTTTATTTATTTATAGAAGGGAGGAGTAAAAATATTTAAAAGGATAAGATTTAAAAAAAAAATATTTATAATTTAATTATAAATATAATAATATAATTGTTACAAAAGGGTAAGGTTCCAACCATATTTCATAATATTGGGCTTTGGTTTTAATTTTGCTGGTTTTTACACATTCAGCACTGGGTAATTTAATATTAATATTTTAATAATTATTACATATTATATATATATATATATATATTATATATATATATATAGTATATATATATATAAAATAATATAATACAAATAATTATATATATATATATATATATATATATATATATATACATTATATAATATTATATATATATATATATATATTATATATATATATATATTTTATATATATATATATATAATTATATTTATTAATATAAAATTTTAATTTTTATAAAAGGGAAAAAGAAAAACTAAAATTTTTTAAAAGGGGGAAAAGTCTGTGAAGGCTTGAAGCACAAGCTTAGCAGATCCTTTGAGCACTATGCCTTGTCCACATGTGGAATAGATGTAATTGAGAGTATGTAGCAAGGCTTGCCAATGAGGTGTCCTAGGGGCCTGCATGAACTGGCTGAGGGTTTGAACAGTAAAGGAAAGATCAGGGCTAGTGTTAGTGAGAAAGTTCAGTTTGCCTACTATGCTCCTGTAGGTTTCAGAATCTTGTAGATTTCCCCATCTTCTGAATTGAGCTTTAGATTTAGAGGTAAGGGGGTGATTGCCTTCTTAAAACCATTGATGCCACCTGTGGATAGTATTTCTTTAGTATATTTTTCTTATGTATGAATCATCCCATCAGAGGAGTAATTGATTTCTATGCCTAAGAAGTAGTGTAATTGCCCTAAATCCTTTATAGTAAAGGTATCATGTAGATGTTGTTTAATGTGGTTAATTTCATTAGTATGGTTTCCTGTGATCAGGATATCATCCACATAAACACCGTTAAGAGTAATGAATGTGTCTTGTCTTTTAATAAACAATGAATAATCATGTTTTGATTGTGTAAACCCTAAAGTATGTAACTCATCCACAAGTTTGGCATGCCATTGCCTGGATGCTTGTTTTAACCCATATAGGGACTTTTTGAGGAGGCATACTTTGTTGTCTGGATTTGGCAACCCTTGAGGCATGGTCATATAGACTTCTTCACTTAAGTCCCCATGTAGGAAGGCATTGTTAACGTCCAATTGGTGTACTAGCCAATTATGACTAGCAACTACTGCAAGCATACATCTCACAGTAGTCATCTTAACTACTAGAGAAAAGGTCTCTTGGTAGTCTATCCCATACTTTTGACTATACCCTTTAGCCACTAATCTGGCTTTAAGCCTTTCCAAGGACCCATCAGCTCTAAGCTTAACTTTGTAGACCCATCTATTACCTATAGGTTTTTTTCCATGGGGTAAGGGAACAATTTTCCATGTATTATTGTTAGCAAGGGCTTTTAGTTCTTTATTCATAGCCTCTACCCATTGAGAGTTCATGGAAGCTTCATTATATGACCTAGGTTCAGTATACTCATTATGATTTTGAGCAATTTTTTTGTGTATGCTAGAAAGAGCATGATGTCTTATCAAGTTGCACCAATGTGTGGTGGTGCTGGTGTTACATTTGTAATCTTTCAAATAACCAGGTTGTGTCTTTGTTCTTATAGGCCTGCAAATCTTCTGATTGATCTCACTAAAAGTTCTTTTGATGTTGACTCTATCATTGCTATGCTCTGTTTGCACAATTTCTAGAGAGCTACTGTCTTCATGTTCTGTTTGCAGCCTTTGATGAATAGGGCTATCAGACTCATTTCTGTTTGTGTCCCTTGGTATGAATAGCTCTGATACCATGATAGAATTTAGAAAATGGGTCTGGGCAACCCAAACAAGGAGGAGAAGAAGTAGTCCACTCATAAACCCCAAGAAGGTTCACTACTAAAACCAATTGGTAATAGTAAGAGTTACTCCTTGAGTATATAAAGTGATGCATACTCTTCTCTTTCTCCGATGTGGGACAACTCACATGTGGGTAACACATGGGCACTTCAACACTCCCCCTCACATGTGAGTGTCCTTAGAACTTTTAGCCCACCAGAAGGGTTACAAACCTATTGGGAATGAACATCCAATTAAAGGCCCCTTAACCAGTGGTAAGATTAAATGCCCAGTATAAAGGCCCAACAACAAACCGGGCTCTGATACCATGAAACAAACTGATGCAAAGACTTATTTCATTACTTTGTAAATCAGTTTCACACATTACATATGAGGAATGTGTCTCATATATATACAAATCAAGAATCAAGATCCTAGGTTAACTATATATAACTAACTACGGCTAAGACTATGGTAGATAGTTACAACAACCTTATATATCATTCTAACTATAATTAACTCCTAAAGATAAACTTAATCATAGTCAGCAGCATAGGGTGAGTATAACATCTTCACAGCAGTGTGTCCTTTAGATCAGTAGCTTCCTTGTAGTCTTCAGAGGTGCCTTAGTAGTCGTGGATCAGCTCCTTGTTCTTGTGAGAGGATTGAGTAGCCTTAATGCCACTAAAGATAAAATTTGTTGTAGTGTTACCATTTTATTTGTTCCTAGGTTACTTAAAAATATTTCCACCGTCTCATTATATTTGCTATTGATTTATTCCTACACAACTTATCACACTCGAGTACAAATATTTCGGAATGAAGAAAGTAGAAAGGAATAATTTCATAAAATACAAGCAACACAGTTTCATCTGAATCTAGACAAGTCAATAAAGACTACTCCTAGTGATCCATCAATTTACTTATGCATATTTCCAAAGTCATACTCATTTTGCATTAATAGTTATTTTTTTCTGGACTTTTTACTCTATTTAATTTATTTTTTATCATTTTAATTTTTAAACAATAATTATCATTTTCTTTTAATTTCATTTATATATTTTAATTCTTCTTATTTTTATTATCAATATTTATTTTTTTTCTTAAATAACACTCTAATCCTCTTTAATCTAAAATAAATGGAACATATAGAGTATTTAACGTACACAAATTCTTCTGAGAGAAGGTCTCTTTGACAGACCTACTCTAATTGGATCGGCCCATAAAGAAAAATATAGAGTAAAGGTAGACATCAAACTCTAATGAATTGAGTTTGAAAGACATATTTTAAAGAGACGGTAACTCAAGAGACTAGTTATTTAACTAATCTTAAATTCTTAATCAACTTAAAGCCACTTGTTCTGACTTCTGACCCATACTTTTCGCCGTTGTTTCTTTTCCCTTGCCCTCCTGCTTCTCACAACTTCTCTTCTTTGATCTTCTCTTACCAAATTTTCTTCAAACACGACAACTATATATATATACACCCAAAGCATTGTAATAATTCAGAGAAAATTACTTCAATTCTGTAATATTCTGATCAATCTTTTACCTTTTCAACAACTTTTGGGCTGTTTTTTCTTTCATAATTATCAATGGCTTCTATCTATCTATCTCCTACTGCTGCTATCTGTAATTCACAGTATGTTTTCTCGTTTTCTTTTTATTACTTTTTATTGATTATTTATGACTTGTATCCTTTTTTGGTAGATGGTTTATTTTTTTTGGATTGCTTCTGCTTTGAAATTAGGTGGGTTTTGGGTTTTTTAGCTCTAAATTATCTGGGTTTGTTTAATTCTCTTTTCAATTCATATATGATTCACTTTCTTTTGATTGTGGGTTTTAATGGATACCTTTGCGAAGTGTTGGCAATTGCATTATTACATTTTTTTTAGAATATAATTGCATTATTACATGATCCAAGGATAAATTTGATTTCATAAAGTGATGATTTTGTTGGGGTTTTTAAGTGATGATGCTTAGTTTTTAGTTGATAGTACTTTTTTCAATCAATTTTCCAAATCAATTGTTATAATTGTTTCCAATTGAAAAAAATATGTTGATCTCTCTTCTGAGATGATAACTAATGATGTTAAATTTCTGAGATCTTATTTTATGCTTGAAATGGTGAAAATGAAAAGATGAGGATTGAGGATGAGTTTTATTTACTGCAGAAGTAGCATAAACCATGATTCATGGAATGGATTGCAAACTACAAAGTTAAGCTTTGCTGGAGGATTCAAATCAAATTTAGCCTTGGTTCGTTTAGGGAGTAAATCTTTGCGGAATGTTAAGAAACAATTTAGAACTAGGGCTGCTGTTATTTCTGGAGAAGGTGACCTTTTGTCTTATTCGAGTGACAATGGTGTTTTGGGCAAAAATGACATGCAAGCTGATGCTGTAGAAATGGGGGCACTTTCTGCAGATGTTGCACCGACATCTGCAGGGTTTGCAATGGAGGATGATGAATGTGATTTAGATCGCCCAACTCCGGGTTTTGCTTCCATTCCTGAGGCTATTGAAGATGTGCGACGAGGAAAGGTTTGTATTTATGGATTTGAAAACTTAAAGGGAGTGCTCGGTAAGGAAGTTTCGTTGGCTGAACATATTGATGATTGAATTTTGTGCTTGTAAATTTGGTATTGTTGCAGATGGTGATTGTTGTAGATGATGAAGACAGAGAAAATGAAGGAGATTTGATTATGGCCGCAGAGTTAGCGACGCCTGAGGCTATGGCCTTTTTTGTTAAGCATGGAACGGGAATTGTTTGTGTTAGTATGCAAGAAGAAGACCTTGAGAGACTGCAACTTCCTCTTATGGTGGCAAGCAAGGATAACGAGGAGAAGCTTTGCACTGCATTTACCGTCACTGTGGTAAGTAGTCTGGATGGACATGTTTACTGTTCAGTAAATTGGCTTCAATAATCTATAATGTATATGATTAATTTGGATCAGTGTAACATAATTCGCCAGTTAATTCGCTTTTGGAATTAGCGATTCGCTCAAAATGACTCTAACATAGCCCAAAACCGACCATAATTTACTTTTTTTAATTCACGATTCGCAAGGAGATTAGTGAATCACGTGACAGTGATTTGGATTAAAAAAAGGGTACTATTGTCTTGGAAGAACTTCTATATTTTCTGAATTGCTTTGAACTATGAACATCTGTAGGATGCCAAACATGGAACAACTAC
This sequence comes from Amaranthus cruentus, assembly GCA_019425755.1. NCBI lineage: Eukaryota > Viridiplantae > Streptophyta > Magnoliopsida > Caryophyllales > Amaranthaceae > Amaranthus > Amaranthus cruentus. Next base: position 13,195,668 of record CM033450.1, on the reverse strand, counting down.
TGGTGTGTCGGCCAGTGATCGTGCAATCACAGTGAAAGCCCTTGCATCAAGGGACTCCAAGCCAGAGGACTTTAATCGTCCTGGTCATATTTTTCCATTGAAGTATAGAGAGGGGGGTGTTCTGAAGAGAGCAGGACACACTGAAGCTTCAGTTGATCTTGCTGTGTTAGCTGGACTAAATCCTGTGGCAGTTATTTGTGAGATTGTGGATGATGATGGCTCCATGGCTAGATTGCCCAGGCTTCGTGAATTCGCGGAGAAGGAAAACCTCAAGATTGTATCTATTGCTGATCTAATCAGGTAGTCTATTGAATTGTTTCATCAAACATTAGCTTTTTTCTTTTATATTTTGGATTGATTCACTACATAACTTCCATTCCCATTTTAGGTGAATTTACCTCACATGTGATTTATTATTCATGTGGTCTCCACACTTCCCTCACAATTAGCTCTTGATAAAAACACACAGGGTCACTATTCATGTGGTCTCCATGATTTCCTGTTTATAAATCTTCATCGAAAACACATGGGATCACTATTGATGTCGTCTCCACAATTTCATGTTGTAGAATAAACAAGAGAACTCACACAAAAGACTAGCCTAGTAGCCTAGTTGGTGAGTGAGGGAGCCCATTTACTCTATACACTCCACATCAGTTGCCCATACTACCGATGAGAGACAATCCCATAACCTTGTAATGCCCTCTAATCCATTCCATTCCATTTCCTTACAATTAATTCTTCATCAAAAACATGCGGGCGGCCGTTCATGTGGTCCCCACACTTTCCTTACAATCAACTCTTCATCAAGTATGCCCTTTCTTTTGAGCACTAGACTTCAAAAATTACTCATTTGTCCCATTAGATTTGCATCAAAGAGAAAGAGGATAATTTTTAAGAAAGTGGTGATAAATGAAGAGAGAAAATGAATTGTGTGGATGAAATTAAAAGAGAGTTAAAATGTATGGATGAGATTGAAAGATAGTGGTGGGTCATTGTTTAAAAATAGAAATGGTGCAAATTAAATGGGATAGACTAAAATGGAAAATGCTACAACTTTAATGGGACAGAGGGAGTACTCTTTAGTAATCTTTACAATCAACATTGACAAATTAATCATTGAGGTGGTCAATGCCGACACTCAGAAATTTATTAAGATTTTCTTTTTGTGAATCACAAAACTAAAAATTATCCTCTTTTCTTTTCATTTCTTTTTCTTTTTCCAGGAAAGTGTTTCTCAATTGATCAGTCCTATTTCTTCTTGATAGATGATTGCTGAACTGATGTCAAAATTTATTTGCAGGTACCGGAGAAAGAGAGCCCAATTAGTTGAACGTTCTTCAGCTGCAAGAATCCCTACAATGTGGGGACCTTTTACAGCTTACTGTTACAAATCATACCTTGATGGCATAGAGCATATTGCAATGGTTAAGGTGCGTCACTTTTGATTGGCCTTCTTTCTATGTTGTCAGAAGCTATTATTTTTAACTTATTTTTTAAAGATTATCGTTCACTTAAGAAAATTTTATAAGAGAAAAGCTAGGTGCTCTGCACTGTTTCGAATTAGATAAGAATTTATAGTCGAATTTTGGTTGGCCTTCTTGCTTATGCCTTATTGGATTTGTAAGTAAAAATTTCTGTAAGAGTTTATAATCGAATTTTGTTAACATGAGTATTGCCTATATTTGGTGAACAAGTCTTATGTTCTTGTCTTTAGTATTTCCTGCGTATTTAGCAGTTTGTTCTGTTTTCATGTAATTAGGGAGACATAGGGGATGGACAAGATATCCTAGTGAGAGTTCATTCAGAATGCCTTACAGGAGACATATTTGGTTCAGCCAGATGTGATTGTGGAAACCAGCTTGCTCTTGCAATGAAGAAGATAGAGGCTGCTGGGAGGGGAGTGTTGGTGTACCTTCGTGGCCATGAAGGCAGGGGAATCGGTTTAGGTCATAAGCTTCGTGCCTATAATCTGCAAGATGCTGGCCGTGATACTGTCGAAGCCAATGAAGAACTAGGATTGCCTGTTGACTCCAGAGAGTATGGCATTGGTGCACAGGTATTAACCTTCAAGCCTTTTTTCGTCACTTTGATTTCATCTCTAATTCTCATACTGGTGCCCAGTCTTTCACCTGTTAATATGCTAAAAACTAATGCTTATTAAGGGATGGGTTACTGCTTAAGCAAGCTCTACCATTTCGCCTGGAGCCGAAACTTGTGCCCAAAACCTGTAAAATAAGGCTATAAGGTCTGAAAGGGTGATGCTGCTCCCTATATTTACCGTGACCGATTTTGGTCATTTCGTTCGATTCCATATATACTTTATTTTTGAGCAAATTGATATAGCTAGTCTGAGTGACATTTACTATGTACGAATTTATTATTGACCTTCGTAAGCTTGACTTGAATGCAGATTTTAAGGGATTTGGGTGTTAGAACAATGAAATTGATGACGAACAACCCGGCAAAATATATAGGGCTTAAGGGTTATGGTCTTGCTGTATCCGGAAGAGTGCCCCTTATCACTCCAATAACCAACGAGAATAAGAGATATCTGGAAACCAAGCGTAAGAAGATGGGTCATGTCTATGGCCTTGATTTGATTAACAATAAAAACAGCAGTGCAAACGCTGAAAATAGTAAAACTAATACAAACTAATACAAGCAGTCCCGAAACATGCGTTTGGTAGCTTCTTCACATTCACGCCATGGATCAAGCTTGCAATTCGATATTTGATGATCTTCAATTGATTGTTACATTTTTTGTGTTAACTAAGAAAGATAATTGATGTCATTTTTGTGATACATGTCATTTTTTTCATTTCATTTATACAGTATAAAATAGGTTTAGAGCAAGGCTTAAGAATGTAATTCAACTACTTCTCATCAATGAGATTAGGTTTTCCTGCATCAATGTACCCCTTGGATTTTTAACTTCCCCATCTTTAGAAATTGGTTGCGTTATCGTGTACACAGGTGCAAGGTTAACCCCGATCCCTTCTACCTCGGGTGGCTAGGCATGAAATTGCAGATCTACTTTCTGAAATCAGGTATTGTGAAGTGGTCTTAGAACTTAGAAGGTATATTTAGCTGCTCTAAATTGTATCACAGACAATTTGAGCCCTTTAACGTTACAGTTTCCAGCATACACTTGATCTGGTCATCTGCAGGACTCAGCACTGTAGGGATGGGCAAGGGTCCAAGACCCTATTCGGACCCTACCCTTTGTTAAGGGTAAGGGTCTATTTTTTTGGTCCCTAAGGGTCCGGGTCCGGGTCCGGTTTCGGATCTAAAAAATATTATAAGGGTTCGGGTCCGGATAGACCCGAATTTGACCCTTGGACGCTTTTTATTATTTTATTTATTTTTAGTTATTTAGGGTCCGGATCTAACAAATACCAAGAACAATGTTAGAGCCTACATCTCAAAAGAGATGGAAAAAAAAAACAAAATCCTGAATCAAACCTTGGCTAAAAATTTTTGTTGCAAATTGAAGCTCGGAAAGTGTGAAATTCTTGCAAACTGAATCAGAATTTGAAAATGCAGGAACTGGGATTTCTACTCTCATACTAATACATCTTAATCCTGATAATTTGTGGGTATTGAAAGAAGCCATTGATGGTAATTGTTTCTTAGATGTATCATATAAACTATTAAATTTGCAGTAATATGATAGATGACAGTTTAATAAAGGACACACAGAATGCTGCCATCTGTCTTTTTTTAATTTGTCAATCACTGAATTGCAGGGATTGAATAATAATTGCTTTTTTATTGATTGAGCTAGTTTCACACAAATTGATCATATATTCTGTAATTTTAGAACTAACCAAAAATAATCAAAGAATCTTTAATTGACAATAATTGCTATTAATTGTCTGAAACAAATTTCCACAAATAGATACATTCATACATTGCTATAATTTATTGACTGATACAAAACTGGACAAAATTTTTCATTGATTACCAATATGCTAATATTAAATATTTAATTGCTTTTCTATTGGCTGAGACAGTTTTGCACCGAAAGATTAATAATGCACTTTACATACAAATTTGCACAAAACCACAACAAATACTTTTAAATTTTAAATATTTAAGTACATATTTAGAATCAATTAAATGATGTATTTGTATCAAAACCCCTAGAATAGGTATCATCAAATATCTTTACTAATAATTCAGATGATGCATAATATAAAAAAAATCTTAGTAAATAGATACCACTAACTATAAATTGTATGATGAATATCTACATACATAATGTTTATAAAGATAAAATATTTTAGTAAAAAGATGCCATTCATTATAAACTCCTGTATAACCATCCAAAATAGTATTGAAAGGAATTAGAGGTGTGTAATGGGCCAGGGGCCCACCCTTTAGTAGATGGACCTTTAACGGGTCGGGCCTTAAATGGGCTGGACTTTTAAAGGGTTAATTTTTACTATGTACGGAGCGGGCTTTGCTCTTTTATGAGTTTTACTCAACGTGATAAATGTTGCTCAATATTCATGGTGGCCACAGCTTATTAATATCAATAATACTATTCAATTATTCAATATCAACACTTGCTACAACCATATATATTCTATGTTTTAAGAAATTTAACCTAACAAGACCAGAGGCGGAACCAATGGGGTGTCAACGATGTCAGTTGACATCCCTTAAATAAAAAACAAAATGAAAAATTATCAGATGTTTGCCATAGATCAGCTGGTAGAAGCGCTAACCCTCCATTATTCACGTCTTGGGTTCGAGCCCTTAGCAATACACTCTTTCCTTTTTGTTTTCTTTTTACTGGAATTGCATAACAGATACTCATATTAGAAAAGGCAAAGGTTAGCTTGAGAATGTAGTATATTAAGATTGTTGTACACTTTATTCTATATTGGAAATTAAATTAAGGTTGATTTTGGAAACAAAAAATGTCCATTGTTTTTTTTATTTTTTTTTTCTATTTTTAAAAATGTCAATTGTTTTTTTACTTCCTCTATTCTTATATAGTTGCAACATTGTTGACTTCGGTACTATTTATTAAGCAAATTGACTTTTATATTGTCAGTAATCTATAAGTTGAAACATAGTCATATGAGATCTTGTTTGAATCGTCTCGATTCAAAGTTTATTAATTTTGAGTTTTTGTAATTTTTCGATATGTATAATTAGAGATATTAACGATTGAATTCATGTCTTGGGGAGTGTGAAAAAGCAAATAGTGCAAGTAAATAAGAACGGAGGTAGTATATTACTTGTATTTCATACAAAGTGATTGCCTTAAAATGATTTTTTTTGTATGTTGTTACTTTGTTTGTTTTAAATGAGTTTGTTCTATTTTTATTTTAGTTTGTTGTATACATAAATCATCATTTTTATTACTCTTTATATTATTATCTACTTTAATTCTAAACACTCCCACTTCCTCAACACACTATATTTAACTCAAGTCTCTGTGATATTTGTAATGGGAGCAAACGGACTATGATCGAGTTAATATTTTAAATAGTAGTAGCAAAGGTTATATTACTGAAATATCTAGCAGAACGGTAAACTTTTAGGAATTTCATGGAGAATGATATTTTCTCGCTAACCTCATCTCATTATCTCCTTTGATAATATCATAATGGTATGGTTTGACGTGCTCTATCCTTACCCATACGCTATGATTTATAATTGGTAGTTGCTATACTCTTCCACCTAGTACATTGTTTTAAAATTTGGCTTGTTCGTACCATATAATTCTAAATGTAATTTTTTGAAAAAATTATCGACATCACATGTTTTACTTTCTGGATCCGCCCCTGAACAAGACTCTTAGCAAATCTAGATAAAGAAATATCCAAGGAAAGCAAATGATAATAATCTGACGAACAAAATCTTGAGGCTCCACATAGAATCAAGCTACTCCAAGCAAGGTTGTTAGGATCGGGATTCTACGTAGGATCGTTGAGGGGGCAGGATAGAAATCGGTAAAATTGGATCATAAGATCGTGTGATCCTGCAAATATGCATTGATATACTTTAGACAATTGATTTTCAATTGTATTTGTTCTTCTTTTTAGTTTTAAGGTTTAAATTAAATCTTATTTAACTTCAACGACTATTAAGTTTTGTAAAAGAACATATTTAATAATCATTTTCAAAACACGAATCAAGAAAAACATGAATTTTAGTCATATTAATATAATTGTTTATATATATATATATATATATATATATATATATATATACACACACACACACACAAGTAAAATCTAGATTATATGAATTTTTTTTTACCAAAACCAAGGTTGTTAAAATCGGGATTTTACTTTGAATTGGAAGTACCTCTTAAAATCGACTTGTAAAATCGAATCGTAAAATCGACCGATTCTACCAATTTTGCTGATTTAAGTAGTTTTTGAAGTTTGTATTTATTTCAAGACATTTTAAATGTAAAAGAAACACTTAGAATTATCTATAATCAATATATTGTGCAATAAAAAAAAAGTCAAGGTAATTACTTCATGAGTTCACGTCTTCACTGTTACATGATAAGCAATATAAATTACAGGGCAAAGTGTCAAAAAATACCTAATAAAAAAAATTGTCAAAAAAGTACCTTATAAATTTTTTTTTCCAAAAAGTACCTAACAAAAAATTTTCTTTTCAAAGGAGTACCAACTAACGGTTCTGGTTAAGTTTACCGTTATCTTTTTTACCCATCTTTAAAAAGTGCCTAATAAAAATTTTATTTTCAAAAGAGTACCAAGAACACAACATAATCATCTAATACAAAAACAACATAATATATAACTCTAAGAACATAATCCAAAAAAAGTTCACATATCATTCAATACAAACACAATAATAATAATAATAATAATAATAATAATAATAAGGAAAAATTGTCAAAAAGTACCTAATAAAAACTTTTTTTTCAAAAAAGTACCTAATAAAATTTTTTTTTCCAAAAAATACCTAATAAAAATTTATTTTTTCAAAAGAGTACCAACTAACGGCTGGGTTAAATTTTCCGTTATCTTTTTTTGCCCATTTTTAAAAAGTACCTAATAAAAATTTTCTTTTTAAAAAAGTACCTAATAAAATTTTTCTTTTCAAAAAAGTACCAAGAACACAACATAATTATTCAATACCAACACAACATAATATATAACTCTAAGAGCTTCATCCATAAAAAAGTTCACACATCGTTCAATACAAACACAACATAAGAACATAATCCAACACAAACCTAGAGCAAGTAACGGTTGGTGTTAAGTTGACCGTTTATTAAAAACAATTATTAGGTAATTCTTGACACTTTTTCCTTATTGTTATTATTATTATTATTATTATTTTTTTTTTTAAAAGAAAATTTTTTGTTAGGTATTTTTTGGAAAAAATATTTTTATTAGGTACTTTTTTGAAAAAAAATTTTTTATTAGGTACTTTTTGACACTTTTAATAATAATAATAGTAATAATAATAATATTAATAATAATAATAGTAATAGTAATAATAATAATAATAATAATAATAATAATAATAATAATAATAATAATAATAATAATAATAATAATAATAATATAATAATAATAATAATAATAATAATAATAATAATAATAATAATAATAATAATAATAATAATAATAATAATAATAATAATAAGGAAAAAGTGTCAAAAATCACCTAATATTTTTTTTTTAATAAACGGTCAATTTAACACCAACCGTTACTTGCTCTAGGTTTGTGTTGGATGATGTTCTTATGTTGTGTTTGTATTGGATGATGTGTGAACTTTTCATGGATGATGCTGTTAGAGTTATATATTATGTTATGTTTGTATTGAATAATTATGTTGTGTTCTTGGTACTTTTTTGAAAAGAAAATTTTTATTAGGTAGTTTTTATTAGGTAATTTTTGACACTTTTTCCTAAATTACACGATCTAGTAATAAAGTCAAGTACAAGTTGACAAACTTGAGTAATTAACAAAATACTCATGAGCAAAATTAATCATAAATAAATAAGTAAATACTCATTAACTACATAATACTACTATTTAATCTAACATGAGTAATCAATAAAAATGAATCAATTATACTATTAAAATTATTCAATTATACTATTTAATTCAATAAAACAATTCACACATACCACACAAATTCAATAATAATAAAACAATTCCACAATCAAGCAATAATAGTAAATAACCAATTTAATCTAATGAATCAATTACATAAATTATTCAATCTAACATGAATAAATTATGCTATTTAAACTAAACAACTAAAACAAGCAATCTGGAAGAATTAAGCATAACTATTAATAAATGGGCGGAATAAGGTAACCTGCTGGGCGATGATATTACGGCTTCGAGCAATTCTTGTTAATGGAACCATGATGGTATTATCAACAATTTTGATAATGGAAGCTTGAAGAACAATGAGAGAGAAGAAGGAGGTTTGGAGGTAAGGCGTAGGCTGCGGGCTACTGTATGAAGATTAAGGTAAATTGAGATTTAGGGTTTTTTTAAAAGTAAAAATTGTCATGTGGCTAATTTTAGGCATTTTCATGAAATCGATAAAATCGTTAAACTCGACCGATTTTTACCGATTTCACCTGATTTTACCGATTTTACTTGATTCTGATTTCACTTCCGATCCAACTCGTAAGGCCCAGGTGGAATCGTAAAATCGTGCGATTTTACGATCCGGATCGCGATTTTAATAACATTGATTGAAACTACCCTTGTAAGATCGGATTGTAAGATCGTAGGATCGTAGAATCGTGTTATGATCCTACCACTTAAATCCTGAAGCTATGTAGGATCGTACGATTCTACCAACATTAAGATCCTACCTACGATCCGGATCGGTCGCCTAATTTTGGATCGTAGGATCGTAGAATCGTTGACCAAGATTGAGATTCTGATAACCATGACTCCAAGCATGACAGACCTCAATCCAAATGGTGATGCAAGAAAATTTGAAGAATTAAAATAAGCGGGCTAGGTCGGGTCGGGGTGGGCCATCAAGCCCGACCCGTTTAAAGCCCATTTTATATTTTGTAAGAACCGGCCCGGCCCAACCCATTTAAATTAGAGCCCGACCCGACCCTTATCCGGCCCATTGCACAGGTATAAAAGGAATTACTACCATATTTAATCTAATTTGAAAAATAAAAAAATTTGATTCTATAATATACCATAAATAAACTTCAAAATGCACTATGTTTTCAAGGAAAAGTACAAATAAGTCTTACCACATATTCCTTTCTTATTTTTGAATTTCTTAAAAGGTATTGAAATAATGAAATTAAATTATTTAGAGGAAATCAATAGGGATCGTGGCGCATGGAAAATTAAGGTAAAGGTTAAACACATGTTTGAGTACAAAGAATAAGGAGAAACACACACAATAAACTTAATACAAACTGAAGAGAAGGTATACACTATTTGTTATGGGGTCAATACACCCCCATTGAGTTGGGTCGGGTCAAAAGGTCCAATTCATTCAGTCAACACCAGAGTTGACTCACCTTGGGGCGAAATTGCTAAAATACCCCTGAGGTTGTCTCATCTAACTTATGAAGCTTATAAATACTCACATTCTCAACCATAAATGGTATGCTTTCTCTCTCTCTAAATTACCATTTTTAGTCTTCACTATTGACTCTTAAACCGACTACTGACTTGAGCGTCGGAGGGGCTTTCTGGGAAATAGCCCCCGGACAAGTAACTCTGTTCGTTTTGTAGGTATTCTGCCTTCAATCTAATATTTGGACCTTCCAAACATCCGAAGACATCACCTTCCAGTCAGGGAGACTCGACTCGATTTTTACACAAAAACATTTGGCGCCGTCTGTGGGGAGAGAGACAAGCACTTTTTCTTTTCACTCAGAATCAAATACCATGAACTCCAAGAGAAATACAAGAGCTAACACTAGGCAGTCCGAACACCATTCTGCCAATTCCGTGCATGACCAAGATCCCAATGCTGGGATTCAGCCGCCCAACTTCGTCAAGGCAAGACTTGGACGATTTCGCCGCAACCATCACCTCTCGCTTCCAAGAATCAATCCAGCAAGCAGTGAGAATACTGCCAACAATTTTTCAGCCACAGTAACCGAGTATTCTTCATTCTACCCGTCGACAGACAGAACAAATCCCTACCCTTCAAAGGGAGGCCCCTAACTACTGGGTAGAGGACATTGCAGAAAGTCAGGAATCACCCTTACAAAAAAATCAAGCTCCTAAGCAGATGTTACGACCTACATGGGGTATGCCGAATTCGGCCTTGCGTAACAACCAGATACCCCTTGAACGCAGCCGACAGGCTCCTAGCCGGATGCTTGAGCAGGCCCCTAACCGGATGCCTGAACAATCAGGGAGTTCGAGGTTTGACGCTCGACAAATCATCAACAGGAGAAAGAAAGAACAAGATGCTAGAACATATTTGACTTCAAAAAGGGAAGGGAAGAACCTAGTGGACGAATCCTACCATAGCCCTATGTACCAGGAGAGGTACGAGAGGAATGACTACGCCAGAGAGGATTATGTTAGAGATGGTTCTGATTTGGCCCCTATCACTTTCAAGACACCTCGGCCCGAATATTAGTTGTTACTAACCGGAACAAGGTGAAGGTACCGGCCATAAGGTCGTTCGATGAGTCGGAATATCCCGCTGAACACATTGCATCTTACCGCGCTCATATGGCCGTAAGCACCACTTGCGAAGCCATGCTATGTAAGTTTTTCCCTACTACATTATCTGGGCTGGTGCTAAACAGGTACACGTCCCTACCACCTGGGAGTGTGGATAGTTTCGCCGCTCTTGAAGCCTTATTTCTCGACCACTTTGTCGCCTCCAAGAGGCAAAAGAAGTCCAACCTACATTTAATGTCCGTGATTCAGAAGGAGGGGGAGTCCGTTACCTCCTACATCTAAAGATTTCATGAGGAAGTTCTGTCAATCCCTGGGACCACCGATGCTACTACGATCCCTGCCCTCATCAATGGTGTGAGAACACCAAAATTAAAATGGAAGTTGCTAGAGCATGACATCACAACGTATTCGGAGGCCATGGATGTCGTACAGAGATTCATTCGGGCATCTGATATATGTAGACCTTTGGATTCTAGGAAGAAGAAAGAAAAGGCCGGCAGGTCACAAGAAGCAATGCCTAACCGACGTAATTCGGATAATTACGGGAGGGAAAGATTCAGGTCACCCATGGGACCTCCCAAAGAAGAAGGCAGTAGATTAGTCCAAGCCTATCCGGCATTGGAAGTGAAAGATGCTGAATCACGCTTCAATCGAAGCCAAAAGGATATTTTCTATTCTGTCAGAGAAAAATTACCAACTCCTCCTAAAATATCAACTTCACAAAACAGAAGGAACATGGACTTTTGGTGCGAATATCATAAGGAACACGACCATACAGTGTCTCAATGCCGTGAGTTGAAGAAAGTGTTGGATAAGTTGGCCGATGAAGGCCAGTTGAATAGATTTCTGAAACGCAATGATAGTCGACCTAGGGGTCGAAGAGACAATCAAAGAAATGAAAGACGCTCGGACGCTCATGAACAGTCAGAGGCCACGCAAGGAGTCATCCACATGATTTCGGGAGGTTTTTCTGAGTTTTACCCAAGTGCACGGTCCGTCAGTGACAGTGTTCACACCTTGAACACCCTTACGGCCGAATCCAAGAAAGCCATAGATGGACTGAGGATGATCTTCGGGGAAGGGGGTCACGCAATTCAACACCCCCACTCGGACCTTGTCGTCCTCACCCTCAAAGTGGGACTTATGAATGTAAGAAGAGTACTAGTTGATACTAGCAGTACCGCTGACTTGATTACGATGGATTGTCTGAAACAACTGAAATACGGCCCGGAGCATTTGGAAAAGCTTGACCGGCCTCTTATAGGATTCGGGGGAAGTCGAGTTTGTCCCTCGGGGACAATAGTCTTGCCAGTCCGCTTCGGGGAGAAAGGAAACGGACGGACCTTGCCGGTTCGTTTCACGGTTGTTGATATCCGATTCCCTTACAACATCATCATGGGCCTGCCCTTGATAAACAAGATAAAAGCCGTCATATTGACCCACCAACTACTCATCCAATACAAGAAAGATGATGGTAAAGTTGGAATTTTATATGGAGATCAGAAGAGCGCTTGAGAATGCCAAGTCAATACGCTCAAGATGGGAGCCGAAGGTAGCGCCGACCAGAAAAACAAGTAAAGAAAAGCGACAGAGGAGGAGCTGGTCTTACATGTGACCGATGATGATACCAGAAGAGTGTCTCAACCTCAGCCTCTAGAAGGCTATGAAGAAGTCGCCCTTTAGGGCCAAGAAAAAATACGTCTGGGAAGGAATTTAGCCGGACCCCTGAAAGAGAGCATCATCGAGGTCATCCGGCAATATAGAGAAGTGTTCGCTTATACTATCGAGGAAATGCCTGGTATACCTGCCGAGGTCGCCTCCCACCATTTAGACATCAAGCCCGGCTATAAGCCGGTAAAACAAAAATTGAGACATCAAGGCGCTGAGAGGGCGAAGGCAGCGAAAGAAGAAGTTGATCGGCTTCTCCGGGAAGGGTTTATAAGGGAGTGCAAGTATTCTGACTGGCTTGCAAACGTCGTCCTTGTCAAAAAACCATCAGGGAAGTGGCGCATGTGCGTAGACTTCACCGTTCTCAATAAGGCTTGCCCCAAGGACGACTATCCCTTAACCAAGATAGACAAGTTGGTTGATTCGACCGCTGGGCATGCGTTGCTGAGCTTCATGGATGCCAACGCTGGATACCACCAAATCCCACTAGCCGTGGAAGATAGGCCCCACACAGCTTTCATCACCTCTTTCGGGGTATACTTTTACATGGTAATGCCTTTTGGATTGAAAAATGCAGGGGCTACCTACCAGCGTATGATCAACAAGGTCTTCAAAGAACAGATCGGTCGAAACCTCGAAGTATATGTCGATGATATGATTACCAAAAGCAAGAATGCTGAAGATCACGCCGAACACTTGAGAGAAACGTTCGAAACTTTGCGTCTAAATAAGATGCGCCTCAATCCGGAGAAGTGCGTATTCGGTGTAACTAGGGGCAAATGTCTCGGCTTCTTAGTCGACGAGAGGGGGATCGAAGCAAACCCTGACAAGATTCAGGTAATTATGTCGATGAGGTCACCGAAAACGGTTAAAGAAGTGCAACGCCTGACCGAATGTATTGCTGCTCTAAGCCGCTTTATGTCTAAATCAACCGATAGATGCTCATCCTTTTTTAAAGTCTTGAAGCAACAGAGGTTCGCTTGGAATGAGGAAGCCGAAGAAGCCTTCTCAACTTGAAGAGTTGTCTGGCAGAAGTGCCAAAGTTGGTGTCACCCTTGCCAGGTGAAGTGTTGTATTTATATGTCTTTGTGTCTGACTATTCAGTAAGCGCCGTACTAGTGGCTGAGTGAGAGAAACAGCAATTGCCAGTATATTATATTAGTCACGCCTTCCGCGGCTCCGAAGACCGGTATTCGGCAATAGAAAAACCCGTCTTCGCGCTGGTAATGACAAGTAGAAAATTGAAGCCATATTTTCAATCCCATCCTGTCGTAGTTCGGACCTCTCAGCCTATGAGAAAAATTTTAGAAAGTAAAAATCAATCGTCCAGGGTGGCAGACTGGGCAAATTAGCTAGCTGACTATGGCCTCGAGTTCGAGCCTAGAACGACCATCATAGCGCAAGCCCATGCTGATTTCATTTCTGAGGTGACAGGCTCTTTGGAAGAAGTCCCTTAAGAAGAAAATTGGAAGTTGTATGTAGACGGGTCCTCGACCCGGAGTTGCTCTGGTGCCGGACTTCTGATAATATCACCTAACGGAGCAAGACTTGAACATGCGGTCAGATTTAGTTTTGTGGCCACCAATAACAAAGCCGAGTACGAAGCGTTGCTACTTGGACTAGGCATATGCTTGGCTTCGGGGGCCAGAAAAGTCATTACTTATACGGATTCGCAATTAATAGCCGGCCAAGTAAGCGGGGAGTTTGAAGCAAAGGACGACAGTATGAAGATGTACCTAACAAAGGTAAAAGAAGCTGTGGCTAAGTTTGATTTAGTTAAGTTAAGTCACATCCCTAGGTCGGAGAATGCACAGGCCGATGCCCTTTCAAGATTGGCAAGTCCGACCATTAGTGATGAACTGCGAAATATTGTTTGGGAAGTCCTGCCCTGTCCTAGTATTAACGACTTTGTGGGAGGAGTAGACCGGACCAACTCATGGATGGATCCATACATTTCACTCCTACGCGACAGTCAATTACCCGAGGATCCTGAATCAGGGCCAGTTATTCTAAAAAAGGCAAAGTGGTTCGAGTGGTATGACGGAGCGTTGTACAAGAAATCTTACACTCACCCGCTTCTCAAATGCGTCACCCCTACGGAAGGAGACTACATATTGAGGGAGATTCATGAAGGAGCCTGCGGAATCCATCAAGGAGTTCGGACTCTCATTGGTAAAGTCTTGAGAAATGGGTATTACTGGCCAAGCTTGAAGGCTGATGCAGAGAAGCTAGTGAAAACTTGTGAAAAATGTCAGTTCTACGGAGAAGTACCTCGCCGGCTCTCCAATTATCTCTCCCCCATGCAAGCCCTTCTGCCGTTTGATAGATGGGGGATCGATCTCTTGGGTCCCTTTCCCCCAGCTAGTGGGCAACGTAAATTCGTCCTCGCCGCTATAGACTACTTTACCAAGTATGTTGAAGCTGAGGCATTGATTTCGTAACTGACAAACAAGTTTGTCAGTTCTTATGGAGGAATATCATCACCCGATACGGGGTACCACAAGTTATAATCTCTGACAACGGCAAGCAATTCAATAGCGCCGCCACAAAAGACTACTGCAGCCGGTTCAACATCCAAACAAGATTTTCGTCGGTATCCCGCCCTCAAACCAATGGCCAGGTTGAGTTTGAAAGTAAGACTATTTTGAACGATATAAAAAAGAAGCTCGAGGGAAGTCGTGGTAATTGGGTGGAAGAGCTGCCTGGGGTACTATGGGCTAGTCGAACCACTGTCAAAGAATCCACAGGTCACACTCCATTCTCGTTGGTATTCGGCACGGAAGCGATCCTCCCCGTTGAAGTCGGCATACCCTCCACAAGAGTCACGTACTACGACCAGTACAAGAATGATGATGATAAGCCGATCAACCTCGACCTATTATCAGAGATGAGGGGGAATGCGTTTTTGAAATCCGTATCCCAAAAGCAACGAATAACGAGGCAATTTAGCAAGATAGTGAAGCCATGGCAATTTCAAGTAGGAGATCTTGTCCTCAGAAAGGTGGAGGCCACGGGGAAGATCGTTGAAAAAGGAAAACTTGGGATGAATTGGGACGGACCCTTCAGGGTCACTCGAGTTGTCCGACCGGGGATATACGAATTGAAAGAAAACGGAAAGATCTTGCCAAGGGCCTAGAACTCGGATCACTTGAAGAAATTTTATATTTGAGGACGCCAAACCCAAATTCAAACTAGGGGCATGTAAGCTCAACTCAATCAGTTCAGCATTTTAGTTTGTTAAAGTTTGCATTTTGTTTGGCTAGTATTAGGAAATTGTAATGCAGAAGGCCTAACCGGCGAGTGGATGGATACTGTAGTGTTTGATAGTTTATATTCGTCAAAATTAAGTATTCGGCTAGTTTGGAAGAACATTCGAAATTTTTGAATTTGCAATCAGTATAGTATGAAGAAAAATAGCAAAACGCAAAAATAACAAATTAAACTTCGCATTAATGAAAACGTTTATACAAAGGCCGCAGCCCCTTGAAGAAAAAAGAAAAAGGTACATGTGGACCGGAGTTCATAACAAAAATCATCATCATCAACATCATCATCATCAGTCAGCAAGCTGGGAGACGCCGGACAACGGAGGGTCTCACTCTTCTCCCTCATCCAATAACTCCTCATAGGAGAAGAGTGGATCAAACGCCTCCCCCGGACCAGAGGAAGCATGGTCGCCTCCAGATGCAGCAGGCGAAGCCGGTACAATAGGAGGGAGCAGAGGGACGGCCTGCACAGGAGAGGGTTGGGGAGTGGGCGACCTTGAAGGGATCGAAATGTCGTAGTGAGCAAAATCGACATCGAACTTCTTCACTAGTTCAGAAGGTAATGCCTCTTCCCAAGCCGTGTTTTCGGCCTCCTCCTCTTCATCAGGGCCGTGAGCTTCAAACTCTTTCATCTCCTCGGCGGCCTCTTAAACAGCCAAATCATACTCCTCTTCCCCGGCCTTGGAAAGGGCCTCCCAGTCCGCCTTAGCCTCGGCTTTCTCGTTCGCATGCTGAAGCATCAGCTCTTTGATGCGCAGTCCTTGGCTGAAAGCATCAGCGCCCAGCTTGGCA
Organism: Amaranthus cruentus; assembly: GCA_019425755.1. NCBI lineage: Eukaryota > Viridiplantae > Streptophyta > Magnoliopsida > Caryophyllales > Amaranthaceae > Amaranthus > Amaranthus cruentus. Next base: position 13,179,295 of record CM033450.1, on the reverse strand, counting down.
ACAAACTACTGGCCTTCACCGGTCTCTAGCCACTCTTTAACTATCTTCTTCTTCAAAGATAGTTGTTTTTCACGGACAAGCACCGCCTCTTTGAGGAAACGACACTTGCCGTACATTTTGTCCAGGGAGTGGCGGAGACCCTTATTCTCCCGGGTCAAACTCATAACTTGATCATTTTTAGTGATCAGTTTCCCATTCAGCTCATGAACCCTTTTCTGGGAGGCCCTAAGATCGGCCTCCATGGTCTCCGACCCCAGCGTCGTTGTAATTTCGTATTGCATACGAATATTCAGCTGCAAAATACCAAAGGGATTAGTAAGTGATTTCGAATATCTCGACAAGTGAAAGGGCATAAGCTCACCTCGGCCTGAAGGGCAAGTATCTCATTCGCTCTTGTCTTGGCCGGGATAGTTGCCAGTTGCTTCAAATCTTTGTCGGACACCAGCTACCCCATTGCTTTCCTCCAACGGACCCTCAAGTCCTTGGGGGATAGATCGGAGAAAGCCTGGTCCGAGTAGTGAACTACCCCCGTGTCTCGGTGGGTTATTTCATATTCAGAGTCATCGACAGCAATGACCTTCTCTTTCCCCTTCTCTTTCTCCCTCGACGCCCCCATAGCCTTTTTGCTGCTGTCTCCCTTTGGCGAGAGTGGCTTTTGACGTTTTGCCGGCTGGGTAGAGGGAGAGCCGATGGATCCCGTAGCTCCGCTGGAAACGGGCTGTGACTCTTCTGGAAACCTTTTGTTTTTGCCATTCTGTACACAAAAGGAACAAGGGTGAACCCAGATAAACAAAGAAATTCGGACACCTAAAGAAAGAGCCGATACCTGCGGAGGAGGAGGAAGCGGGGTGTTCTCCGCCTGCGCCCTCTTCTTTCGAAATTCGACCGCCATTTGAGCAAAGTTCATCGAATTCATTATCTCTGGATATTTTCTCTCTAACTCCTCAAAGGCAAAAATTGCGAACAAGAGAAATGGTTAGTGGCCGATTAAAGACGAAATAAGATACAAAAGAGCCGAACTCACCCCTATGGTATTTCGGACTAAGCCCTAGGGTTGATAAAAATATTTCATTTTGAAGATGTGCTCTATCTACAACAAAATTTCTCTGTACAAAAACGGGTTTAAATCCCCCTAACTCTACGCCCTTAGTCGCATGTTCTATGACCAAAAACTCGTCTAGATTGCACTGGGGCACATTATTATTAAGTTGAAGGTTCGGCTGCTCATCATGACTTGTCCTAAATGGCCACGGTTCGACCCTGTACAAAGGACGAAATCATTTCGGAAGCGTTTCATGCTGTCCTTCAGCTTATCTACTATCAAAAAGCCCGACCGGTGCTGGAAGGTCACCCAGCCGAGGCCTTGTTCAGCCGAACATCTCCTTAACCTAAAGATATATCTAAATGCCGTGAGAGTCGGCTCTACCCCGACGGCTATGCAAACCATTATAAACGTTATAACACACCCCTATCCGTTGGGATAGAGTTCGGACACTGTTAGGTTGTAGGCGTTTAAGATTTCCACCGCAAATGGATGGAGGGGAAACCTAAGACCTATTTCCATTGCGTCCTTATAAACAGCGATGCACCCTTCGGGCACATCCAACACACTCTCTCTTTCCCTGGGCTTCACCAAAGAATACTCGTCGGTCAACGCCCAAGCCTGCTTGATTAGAGACAGATCCTTATCCAAAGAAGAACTCCAACTCGGCCTAATAAAATAGTTGGCCGGTCCATTACCAGCCCTATACTTCGGTCCTTGATAGTGTGGGTTCTGACCCAGATCTATATTCTTTCCGGTAGAAATGGGCGCCATTTCGATGGATGCAGATGGGTATGACCTGTAGGAGGGGGGAATGATCATTATACCCTCTAAACGAGTAACATCAACATCAAATTTACCGAAGGCGAAAGCAATAGTTGGTTCCCACAGAAAGGGGTGCAAGGTCTCCGGATAGTGTATGGGGGATTCGACACAGGACTCATTTATGTCATACTCAGTTACATAGTTATATACATCTAAAAACTTAGTTTCCACATCAAAATCGTCGAAGTTAAATTGAGAAAAGGTATAATCGGCCATTATTTTTATACAAGACCGAGGAAAAGAACGTACCTGAAGATGGAAAGACTCGAAGGAACTTGAAAGAAAGCTGGAAAGTTTTTGAGAGTTCTTGTGAAATTCTTGGAAAAGCTCTAGGAGAAGGAAATGCAAACTAAAACAAATGAATTCACAAGTCCCATATTTATAAAAAATAGGGTGAAACAATACTTATGGCACAATTATCAAGGCAATAGTCAGGATTTCGAGGAAATGATATGATGTTTCATATACTCGGTAAGTATGAGTTGTATTCGGCCTCTTTACTTGGGGCTCACTAGCCCAAGTATCAGTAGGGCTCATTAGCCCCTTGACGGTAGCCGGACACCCCAGGAGGAGGGTGGAATCTCCTATTCGGCACCTACCTAACCTGGCAAGTACGAGTTGTATTCGACCTCTTTAAGGATGGACTCCTTAGGGGTTCAAATTAAGTTTCAACTTGGGGCTTATTAGCCCAAGTATCAGCAGGGCTCATTAGCCCCTTGATGGTAGCCGGACACCCTAGGAGGAGGGTGACATCTCCTATTCGGCACCTGCCTAACCAGGCAAGTACGAGTTGTATTCGGCCGGGTCCGAATTAAGTTTCAACTTGGGGCTCGTTGGCCCAAGTATCAGCAGGGCTCATTGGCCCCTTGATGGTAGCCGGACACCTCAGGAGTAGGAGTGAACACCGGTCCAAACCCGAACCGGACCGGATGAACCGGAAGACCGGAATTTAAAAATTCGAGGACCGGAGACCGGACCTGTTTCATCCGGTCCGGTCCCGGTCCGACCCTGAAAAATTCTGGTCCGGTCCAGGTTTGGACCGGTTGGACCGGCTATAGATTATTAATTTAAATTTTATGATATTTATTATAGTAAAATTCAAAATAAATCTAGTTGAATCTTCATTCATAGTACTCTAGTTGAATCAATATTAATTTTTAGTTCATAGTGCAAAGAAAGTTTATTTGATTTTGAATACTGACATTTTGAATACTCATTAACAAAGAATTAATATTTCATAATCTAATAAAAAGAAATAAAACAAGCATTGTCATTATTTCTAATAAAATTAAGAAGACTAAAACAAAATGATAAATTCTAATAAAATAAAACAAAATCAGCCATTACTCATTATTAACACAATGAAAAAATGATATATTCACATTTCTGAAACAAAATTCTAAATACTAAAACTAAATTCTAAAATTCTAAAAGAACCAACGCTCAAAATTCTAAAAGAACCAACCCTCAAAAATGATAAATTCACATTTCTGAAACAAAATTCTAAATTCTAAAACTAAATTCTAAAATTCTAACAGAATCAAATGACTAAATTCTAAATTCTAAATTCTAAAATTCTAAATTCTAAAACTAAATTCTAAAAGAACCAACCCTCAAAATCTCCATTGTTGAACAGAAAAAAAAGAATGGGAAGGAATTGGGAAGCAGTACTCGTGAGCGTCGTCCGTCTGGAGAAGTGGGAAGGAATTGGACTTTGGAGAAGAAGGGATTGGAGTGCGCCGCAGCCCGCAGGTAGTAGCAAAGGGATTGAAGAAAATAAACCCTAAAAATGAAATTGGGTATTTATATATGTTAGAATTCAGAAAGTAAAAAGCTAAGTTACAATTTAACCGGTCCTAACCGGGTTGACCCTGAATTTTCCGGGTTTGACCGGACCGGACCGAAAACCCGGAATTGGAAATTTTATAGGACCGGAGACCGGACCTGATGCTTCCGGTCCGGTCCGGGTTCATCCGGGTCCGGTCTGGACCGCCGGTTCGGTCTAGGTTTGCACAGCCCTACTCAGGAGGAGGTTGGCACCACATATTCGGACACCCCAAGGAAGGGTATGTGCTCTTATACGGCCCTTCTAGTATTCGGACATCCCTAGGAAGGGGTGTGCCCCTATTCGGCCCCCACCACGGGTAGACTCAAACGGAGTCCGAACCCTACCTCCTACTTAAGGTACCCCTATTCGGCCAAGTATGTATTCGGACACCCCATGATGAAGGTGGGATGTCCTTATTCGGCCAAGTGTATATTCGGACACCCCATAATGAAGGTGGGATGTCCCTATTCGGCCAAGTGTATATTCGGACACCCCGAGGAAGGGTGTGTGCCTCTATTCGGCCTTTCTAATATTTGGACACCCCGAGGGAGGGTGAGTGCCTCTATTCGGCTCCTTCCGCTGGAAGGTTTAATTAGAAGTCTGAGTCCTATATCCGGATACCCTAAGCAAACAGTAAGTGATTTGATTGATTTGATTGATTTGACGGGTGTACAGTGAAATCATGGCTATAAAAACCCTTGCAAATTCCATATTCACCATGGGTTTTTCACAAAATTCCTAGATACAAAAGAAAAGTTGTGTAATATCGTTCTTATTAATGTAGTCCCTTATACGAGGTAGAAATTCTCTTTCACTAGACCAAAATTTCTGCCTGTCTCAGGGACTATATGAATGAGAATGATAAAAACTAAATTGGAGAAGGGCACCTCCTATTCGGACCGAAATCGTATTCGGACATCCCCAGGAGAGGGATGCCTTTTGTTCGGTCTATGAGTGTCCGGAGTTCTCTGAAGTATCACTCTTATTAATGTGGTCTTTGCATTGGTGTAAATATTTTCTTTACCTTGAGCAAAATCTCTGCCCAATGCAAGGACCATATAAATGGGAACGATAAAAGCTAAAGATGGAGAGGAATGCCTCCTTTTCGGCTTGACTAGCATTCGGACACCCCCTTGAGAGGTGGTGTCTCAATTCAGCCTAATCGGCATTCGGACACCCCCATAGGTGAAGGATGCCTCCTGTTCATCCTATTTGGTATTCGGACCTTCTCAGGAGAGTTGTGCCCAGTTGGCCAATCATACCCTAACTGGTATTCGCCCCCCCTCTTTTGTCATGTATTCGGACACCAAAAAGCAGGGGCATGTGCTCTTATTCGACCCTACTTGTCCGGTACCCGGACTCCTCTAATCAGGGGAAAGTGCCTCATCCATACTTAGGTGAACTTTCCCCCTTGCTTCCCTATTTCTTCCGCACAAAGTCCGCCCTAGGTCGCGCTAAAACGCCCTTGGTGCATGGGGCTAATGTTATGGGGTCAATACACCCCCATTGAGTTGGGTCAGGTCAAAAGGTCCAATTCATTCAGTCAACACCAGAGTTGACTCACCTTGGGGCGAAATTGCTAAAATACCCTTGAGGCTGTCTCATCTAACTTATGAAGCTTATAAATACTCACATTCTCAACCATAAATGGTATGCTTTCTCTCTCTCTAAATTACCATTTTTAGTCTTGACTATTGACTCTTAAATCGACTACTGACTTGAGCGTCAGAGGGGCTTTCCGGGAAACAGTCCCCAGACAAGTAACTCTGTTCGTTTTGTAGGTATTCTGCCTTCAATCTAATATTCGAACGTTCCAAACATCCGAAGACATCACCTTCCAGTCAGGGAGACTCGACTCGATTTCTACACAGAAACACTATTGATCAACTTATTTTTTTTATTAAATTATATATGGGAAACAGTCCCCAGACAAGTAACTCTGTTCGTTTTGTATATATATATATATATATATATATATATATATATATATATATATATATATATATATATATATATATATATATATATATCATATATATATATATATATATATATATATATATATATATATATATATATATATATATATATATATAATATTCAATAATAAATTATTTAATTGCTAAATTACAGGACACATCAATTATGGCTTCTAGGGGGTGGTTTGGTAGAAGGGATTTTGGGGGAGGGAATGGGAATTTTTATTGAGACTTTTAAATGTCTTTGTTTGTTAAGAGGGAATGAGAATTTAAAGAGGTTGGGGAATGAGACTTTTTAATGGTAAAGTCCCAAAGAAAAAGTCCTTAGGGGGAGTGGGTAATTGAGGTTGGGACTTGAGACTTGGGATTTTGAGATAAAATTTAACCAAATTTTAATTTAGTCTCATCCTTTACCAAACAAAGACATGAGACATTTTATCTTAAGTCTCACTTAAAGTCTCGACCTTAAGTCTCACCTCTAAGTCTCACAATTTCCATTCCTTTCTACCAAACACCCCCATAGGAAAGACTAGATTCTCCACCCATTTAAAATCTTGTGAATTAGGAAAATGTTACTTTTTACAAATTTTCAATGTAATTGAAGCTGTGGGACAGTACAGAGAAACTGAGCATCCTTGCAAGACAATTATTTATAGAACTTCAATCATAAAGCAGATTGCAGATTTAACTAATGAAGGATTAATCTTCAATTTTGTCTCTTTCTCGGAAATTCTTAGTAACAAACATAAAGACAACTATCTATTAGGTTAAAATCATTTCAAATTTTATTTTTAAGGCAATATGGTAGTATTAAATTTACTAAACTAATAGTGTTGATTTTGTAGATGTGATGGGAGCGGTTATTTAGTTCAGCAACTACAACGAAACTACAGAAAAGAAAACTATAAATGTTGACTTAATCGATGAAAAGTATGGTATTAATAGCTATAATTATTTTGAACAATTATAATTTACAATAATAAATTTGTTTATTTGTGAATCTTTTTTATAATTATAACAGAGGAAATAAACTAGGAGTACGACTCTGGGAAACTTATGCACAACAAGTATATGAACACATTAAGAACCCGATGAATGAGAATATGCAAATGATATTGGTTCTACGTTTTGCTAAGATGAAGTCATGGCAAGGTATTCCTATATTGCATTGTCAATTTTTTTGACTAAACTAAAATATTCTTAAATTTTTAGGAAACACATATGTCCAAAACTGCTTGGGGGATAACAGTATCATGTACACTAATCCAGAAGACATATTTGAGGTTTCAGAATTCAAAAAAAAGGTTATATTTAACATTCAAGAATATATTTATTATTAATCCTAACATAAACATTTATCCAATAATTATAAATAATATAAATCCTATTTCAAACAACAGGATGGAAAAGAATTCAAATGAGCAAACGGAAATAATTGAGGCATCTTCATCATGTTCTGTGAAATCAACAGAAACGAAGTTCTTTGAATGCCAAGATTAAATTTTCTGATTTACAAAATGTAACTGAAGAAGGGGATTATGGGACTATTGGCATTATTTACGAAATAGATATTTCAAATGAGTGGTGGTACCGTTCTTGCTCTAAGTGTTGCGCGTTAGTAACAACAGAGAATGGTTTATTGAGATGCCCCAAGTGTAATTTGAATGTTAGCGCAACTTTAGCAAGGTAAATTTACAACTTTCTTCATCTAAAAACTTAATTTTTTTCATTAATGTTATTTTAAGACATATTATGTATTTTGATATTATACAAGGTAAAAGACACACATCAAGTTCAAGGATAGTCAAGGTGATGAAGCAATACTCATTCTTTGGGATCCCCAAGCAAAGAAGGAAATTGGAGCAAGCGCAAAGGAACTAAGGGATACGCTTGATAAGGTTTTTCATACACTTTGTTTTTAAATGAATTCACATAGCTAAAATATAATTGCCATAATTAACTATTATTTTGTCATTTGCAGACTGAGTTTCCAGATGCATTACCAATGGAATTGGACAGTTTGATTATAGAGAATATTTGTTCCACTACAAGGTTTCTAACCACTACAACATCATTAAAAGAAACAAAACGTACACAATTAAAAATTTAACTAATGATGCCACTATCTGAAACGTTAAATATGCTTTTCATTTTGTATTAGGTCTTCCAAACATTCAATGAAGTTGATGAACAAAAATCTGAAACATTTATGTTGGATTCTCATTCTATACAAGATGAAACTTAATCTGAAACACCTCTTAAAAGATTAAATGATGAAGCTGCTTCAAAATTTGCTGCAATGTCATCAATAAGGAAGCCAAAAACAGAAAATCTCTAAAATTAAATTAGTCTTTATTTATATTACTTATTATTATAAGTTTTAAGAATTATCCGTTTATGATTAGACATAAGATGTTTTCATTTTAAATAAATTTCAATTAGTTTGAATATTTCAAAAGTCTATTGTATTGTTTGAATACATTGGTTATGAATTTGAAATTTTAAATCTTAGATGTCCTTCACAACATGTTCCATTAATATTAATTCATTTTTGCGCATTTACGTTATAAATAAAATGATTTCAACAAAAGATGTAGTTTAGAATGATTTTATATATAAAATAGTTTTATATGTAATACAAATTTCAAAAATAAAAACCTTTTAATATAAGTTAACTACTACAAAAGTCATTGCTCATGGCTTGGATGGAGTGCAACAAACGATACGAAGATGCTAAAAATCTTCTATACGGTGAATTCCGTGGAAGTTACGTATGGCAGGAAAAAGAAAAAGTGTGGACTCCAAGAAAAAGAGGATTTTCAATAGGCAGACTATATCATGTTGCACCGGGTTGTGGTGAACGATACTACCTGAGGACATTGCTCAGCTTTGTGAAGGGGCCGACATCATTTGAGGACATTAGAATTGTCAATGGGGTAATACATCCAACCTTTTAGGACGCTTGCTATTCAATGGGCCTTCTCGATGATGATAAGGAATACATTGATGGAATAACTAAAGCAAGCTTTCGGGGATCAACAATATATTTAAGAAAGTTGTTTGCAATGTTATTGTTGTCCGGTAGTATTTCTAGACCAGAATACATGTAGGATAACATATGGAGATTATTGTCCGAAGATGTGCTAAATAGACAAAAATCCTTATTACAAATGCCAGATAATTTTACTATACGAGTAATTACAATTATTAATTTCTTAGCATTTGATCATATTATCATTATACTCTATATAATTTATCAAATTTAACTAAATATGTACCATATTTAAACTTTACGGATCATCAATTAAGAAATTATGCCCTAAGAGATATTGACGAGATGCTTGGAAATAATGGAAGTTTTTTTATGAATATATGTCATGAGCTGTGCCCAGATGATATTATCATCAGAGATGGAAGTAATAAGCTAATCATGGAGGAGCTTAACTATGACAAGGAATCTTTAAAAGTTGAGCTACATGTTTTACTTCCATTGATGACTGAAGAGCAGGCCCTAATATACAACGAAATTACTACAACCATCGAAAGAGGACAAGGAGGTGTATTTTTCCTATATGGACAGGGTGGAACTGGGAAAACATTTATGTGGAATATATTATGTGCAAGTCTAAGATCAAAAGGTGAAATTGTTCTATCTATTGCATCAGGTGGCATAGCATCTTTATTACTTCCTAAGGGTAGGACTGCACACTCAAGATTTGGGATACCCCTTAAGGTCACTGAAGATTCAATGTGAAGAGGCATTGAACCTAATAGTCATTTAGCAGAACTCATTAAAAAAACCAAGCTTATCATTTGGGATGAGGCTGCAATGACTCACAAACATTGCTTTGAAGCTTTCCACAAAAGTTTACGCGATGTCATTCGTTGTCGAAATGGTAAACCATCTGAATTAAGTTTTGGAGGCAAGGTTGTTGTCTTTGGTGGTGATTTTAGGCAAGTTTTGCCGGTAATCCCAAAAGGTACAAGACATGACATTGTATTCGTAGCACTCAACTTTTTAAAGATTTGAAATGATTGCAAGGTGTTACGACTTACAAAGAACACGAGATTACGATCCGGATTAGCCAATGTTAAGGAGCTTCGAAAGTTTGCTGATTGGGTTCTCAAAGTTGGTGATGGAAAGATTGGAGGGCCTAATGATGGAGAAGCTACTATCCATATACCTGAAGATTTATTAATTAAAGAAGCATCTGATCCAATAGTTGCAATTGTTGATTACATATATCCTGGAATTCGTGAGGGTTCAATTGATAGTTCGTACTTTAAAGAGAGTGCAATACAAGCACCAACAAACGAGATTGTTGATAAGGTCAACGAACATGTATTGTCACTTTTTCCAGGAGAGGAGAGGACATACTTGAGTTCGGATTCAATCGATAAATCTGACGGTAATTATGGTGGCAATGACGATGCATTTTCAATTGAATTTCTCAACTCAATACGTGCATCTGGAGTTCCAAACCATAATTTACTATTAAAAGTTGGTGCTCCAATTATGATGCTCAGAAATATGGATCAGTCAGTAGGCTTATGCAATGGTATACGTTTATTAGTTGATCATCTTGGTGACCGAATTTTACAAGAAACTGTTATATCCGGATCAAACATTGGATACAAGGTATTCATTCCAAGGATTACACTCACACCGACGGATAATTCTAATATCCCAGTTGCTCTACAAAGAAGACAATTCCCTGTGTCTTTGTACTTTGCGATGACTATTAATAAGAGTCAATGACAGTCACTATCCCATGTTGGTTTGTTCTTACCTAAGCCGGTTTTTAGTCATGGGCAATTTTATGTCGCAGTGTCTAGAGTGACTAGCAGAAAAGGTTTGAAAATTCACATACGTGATAAGAATGGTGAAGTATGTCATCGCACAGAGAATGTTGTCTACAAAGAGGTGTTTCAAACCCTATAAATGTTACTTATAATTTAGCTACATTTCACACATTTAATGTTTTCTTATTATTATATTTCTAAATTTTCTTGTAATTTTACTTGAATAATATTTCCTATTCTATTCTCTTATAATATTAGTCACATATTGATCATTACACTTTAAATAAAATAAATGAACTTAATTATATTAATACGTATTTGCTCCGTTATTTTTAAAATCTTATTTTTGATAGATATTTACGCTAAGAAATTCGTGCATTGCACGGGTCCTATACTAGTTTCTTAATAAATTGATAAACCCTCGAAAACGCAAAGTTATTATCTGGGTTTTTTGCTCTTCATGAAATGTTTCTTTTGAAGAATTTGAATCAAATTCGCTTCAAAAATAATCTTCCAATACTCCTATTGGGGAATTTGAATTGTGCCCAGATTTCTCCATGGATGGTTCAATACAGAATATATTACAGTCTAATCTCACTCAAAAAATAAAGTTTTTAGGGTATGGTTTTAGACCCTAAGGATCCGGAATCGGACCCTTAGGGTCGTGGTCAGGGTCTAATTTTTTAGATTCTTAATATCAGGGTTCGGGTCTGGACCCTACCCTAAAATTAGGGTCCGGGTCCAGGCAGGGTCCAAACCCGACCCATACCCTTCAATGCCCATCCCTACTCAGCAGCTATACTTTTCTATTATTTTGAGTTTGCTACGCTTAAGCTATTTATAGGAAAATCCATTTGAGTTAACCATGCTCGAGTTTTATGGAGCAAACTCAAAAGAATAGAGATGGAGATACCCAAGTTTACAATAATGATACGATACATGTTGATGTTATCATTCTAATGCCAAATGGCCATCGCTTAAATGAGATTTAATGGTTTCATAGATAAAACGTTACCCTTGTTTGTTACAATAAATATGCTATTACTAAGCTCATTTGCAATTTTAGATAAATAAGTAAGTCTTTTAGAAATGCTCTCTCAAAATGTTTAGTTAATTAATACTCCCTCCTATTAACCATAAGTGTTTATTTGATTTTGGACAAATTTTAAGAAAGTCAAAATAGAACCACATGGGTAAGAGGAAATAGGTGTTCTCTTGAGAGACCGTCTTTTGTAAAGACGACTCTCAAAAGTCCAGCCCAAATCTATATTTTGAGTTGTAACAATATACTTCCTCCGTTCCACAATACTTGCAACACTTACCATTTTAGGAAGTTTCAAATTACTTGCACCATTACTATTTTTGGCAAAAACAATACTTATTTTATCATCACTTTATTTCTACCCCACATATCACCATCAATCATATATCATCCCATTAATTATTCAATATACCCACAACCGATACCTACCTTCCATTATTTATAATAATTATTTTTTTTTAATCCCATCATCCAACTAATCTCATTTAAATACCCACAACAACCAATACCCACACCTAATTCAATTACTCCAACGGTGCTCTCAAAAACAGAGTAATTAATGTCTCCCTTAAGAACTCTCTAGAAACTGAAAAAACCCTTCAACCTTCCTCCCTTTAAATACCCCAAAACCCTACCCATTTTGTATCCCTTTAAACGGCTGATTTCAGTCCTCATCTTCAATCTTCTTTCATCCTTCTTCCCTTTAAGAGTTCTCCTGAAACCCTAAAATCCCTTCAACCATTGTCTTCTTTAATCTTTATATTGTTCATGTAATTTTTTCAATCCTTTCAGTTTTTGATTTTCGTTTTTTGGGCAAATTTTATGGCGATCTGACTGGAATTTCGTTTTTTTGGGCAAAATTTTATGGCGATCTGACTCCAAGAACTTCATATTCTCCTAAAATGGAGTCCTTTGACAGTGATCAAACTACCCCTGGTTATTCTGAAGCTTACCTTGAATATTGCAAAGATGAAGAATGATTCTGATTATTATGGTGTTTCTGATGACGGTGTTTCTGATGATGAAGGAAGATTTTTACTTTATCATAAAAGGATACCCCCCAAAATGAGCATTTCTAACCCTATCTTTTCATTTAATTAATGTTCTTTGTTTCTGATGATGTTTGTTGGGTATTTGGTTGCTGATTTACTGTTTTACATCTAAATAATCGTTTATTATCTGATCGTGGTTAATTTATGTTAAATGACATGTTGCATGTCGAATTTAAGATTTGTTTTATGATGTTCTTTTCATTTAAATGATGTTCTTTATTTCTGATGATGTTTGTTGGGTATTTGGTTGCTGAATTACTTTTTTTTATCTAAATAATCGTTTATTATCTGATCGTGGTTAATTTATGTTAAATGACATGTTGCATGTCGAATTTAAGATCTGTTTTATGATGTTCTTTTCATTTAAATGATGTTCTTTGTTTCTGATGATGTTTGTTGGGTATTTGGTTGCTGAATTACTGTTTTTTATCTAAATAATCATTTATTATCTGATTATGGTTAATTTATGTTAAATGACATGTTGCATGTCGAATTTAAGATCTGTTTTATGATGTTCTTTTCATTTAAATGATTTTCTTTGTTTCTGATGATGTTTATTGGTTATTTGGTTGCTGATTTACTGTTTTTATTATCTAAATAATCGTTTATTATCTGATTGTGGTTAATTTATGTTAAATGACATGTTGCATGTTGAATTTAAGATCTATTTTATAATGTTCTTTTCATTTAAATGATGTTCTTTGTTTCTGATGATGTTTGTTGGGTATTTGGTTGCTGATGTACTGTTGATTAATGTTATTTTATGATCTGATTTACTGTTAATTAATGTTATTTTATGATTTGATTACTGTTTATTTGTTGATTCATGTGAATTTATGATCTGGTTTACTTTTTATTTGTTGATTTATGTCAATTTATGATCTGGTTTACTGTTTATTTGTTGATTTATGTTAATTTATGATCTGGTTTACTGTTTATTGGTTGATTAGTGTTAATTTATGATCTGTTGTATGGTTAGTATTTGTTTATGATCTGATTGTGGCTAGTAAATTGTGTTGGATGATTAGTAAAATCCCAATGATGATGGGGTATAAACTGGTAAATTAGTGCACGATTGAGTAAGCAAGTTCATGCCACCTCGGGCTTAACCACAATGTAGGTTGATATAAATGCACTATTGTTCATGCCATTTTAGTTACTTTGATGGGGTTAATTTTGCCTTATCCTTTACTATCTTTGTTCTGTTTTAGTTGCACTATTGTGGTTTCTTCATTTTGATATGGAAAAAAGATGTAATCTGAGTATTAATGGCAAACCATAGATGTATTTTGCGTCCTTACTTGTGGTTACCCGAGAAGAGGCTGAACTGCTTGCTTGTGCACTAGTTTAAATGATGTGAAACTTAAACAATCTAAGGGAAATATCACAAGTGAAACGTGGGAATAAACACTGATGAATGATGTTAAATGTTTGTTAAATGTTTTTTTTGTTAACATATCACCTCAATGACTAATTGGGAGAGGTGTTCCCAAACCCAATGGTGCAACTTAAACGGAACAGAGGATGTAACTGTTTACAAAATGTTGCATATAATCATTAAAGCCTTAAATTATTTACAAAATGTTGCATATAATCATCTAATATTTGTATCCTTTACAAAATGTTGCACCTAATTATCTAAGCTTTAATTCTTTAACCCATTCATCAAAAATATAAGGGTTACTTCACATGTACAAAAAGTCATTTCCTATGACTAATTAATTACAATCTTCTTCTTGTGGAAGAACATTGAGATTAATTAACCCGCGACGTAAATATTAATTAGTTGAATCTATTAGCTCAGTAGGAACTTCAAGTTGACTTGGCAATTGACCTAACCTGTCCAATCTGTTCTTTCCCATACGTGGTTGCTTGTAATTGTTACCACCCCTTACTTTAAGTACCTCAATCATGCATAATTGATATTGAATCCATGAGTAATTCAATAATTTTGGGTTGAATGTGTCATATGCATCATTTACTACCTTAACTAAAGCTTCCAAATCCCTTGAAAATTCTTTAAATTGAATTGATTGAAGCGCACTAAATATACCTAGATCCAAAATGTTCATGTATGGACTAGAAGCCGGTTGACAGACTAGCCTAATATTGAACCCATCTTGTGTAGCAGCTTCATTGAATGCATAATCATTTATTAATATGTGTGGTCTTGCATTGTCTTGCTGAATCCATATATCCCTGACTCCATTTGCTGGCCATTCGGATCTGATTGCTGGTAAAACATCGGCAATTAACTTTTGCCTTATGACATCCCTTGTAACTCTTGTAATTGCTTTTAACTCTAGTGTACCTACTGGCCTATTGCTTGAACTTCTAATTGCCCTTTGTATCTCCGTGAAAGGGAATATGCCGTTTTTTCCATCCCACAATATGTCCCCATTATTGTTGATAAGAGGCCTAGCAATAGCAGCAATGAACATGACCTTGCCTATGAATTTTTTGTTTTGAACACACCTGTATGGCTCTTCTTCTTCCCATGTGAATAGGTAAAATCTTTATGTCTCTCTGCTCATATAAAACCACTTCTCGTCGATGTGTACCACGTTGTACATCAAACTAAACTTGGGCAATGTGTTCATTGTTGCCGGTATAATTTGAGACAAAGTAAATTTAAGCCTATTAATTTTGTGCTCATGTGAAAGCTTGGGTTTGATGGAATTAGTGTGGGATCTAAGGTCTCTGGCTTTTAACATTCTGTAGACTTGTGAATGACCCATTTTCATCTCATTAGCAATTGCTCTAATTGTTGTTCTTTTTTCAATTGGAATTGCATTGAGTGTGTCCATGTTAAAAACAATTTTTTTTTCCTCCCACCCATCCCCTCTTCTTGTTACTAACATCAATAACATTACCATTGACCATGGAATTTTTGGCACTTTCCCATAGCCTCCAAACTGTCCACCATGAAACATTATGTGCAAGTGCAGTTGCCTTTACACTTCCTTTAGGCAAGGTTATACTTGGTGGTTGACAAAGGCAAGTTAACTGTTGAACAATCAACTTTCTTTTTTCAATGGTGAGTTCCCTACTTTAGGTCTGAGCTGGAATATTGTTCATTTCAGCTGTGCTGCTGCTGTTTGTAGCTTGTTGTTCTATTGTGTTGCTGCTGTTTGTAGCTTGTTGTTCTGCTGTATTGTTGTTGTTTGTAGCTGGTTGTTGTGGTTGATATTGATCATCTGGTTCTGCTGATGGTTCATGCATAGGCTTGATTGGTTCATGTTGTGGGTTGGATTGAGGTTGGGAATTATTTAGACTCAAGTTCAAACTGACATCAATATTCCCATATGTTTCACTTGTGTAATCTTCAAAAATATCATACTCATCCATTAAGTCTAATTGTTCAAAGTAAGAAATAAATACCTCAATGTCGGGATCGAAATTCTCATCAAGGTTTGTATCATCCATCTTGCTTGCTTGTTTAACCTTCAAAACTGTACAAAAATTGTGCTTGTGTTCGTTTCTAATGTTAAGAACCCCCTTCCCCAATTAATTAGATTTGGCTTGGTTTTTGCTTTTTCAGAGGTGATGATTAAAATCGGGTTAGACCCTCGAAACTATGAAGTTAATGCTCAAAGAGTAAAGGAGAAAGTGGGGAAGCAATGAACCCTTTATGGATTCTGATTTGTATTTATGGTGGGAAAATTTCATTTTGGGGTTTGTAATTTTGGTGGGAAAGTTAAAAAATTTTGGGTTGTTAAAAGTTAATTTGATTTGACTTTGTAAAATTTTGGTGTGAACTTTATGGAATCTAATTCATGTACAATGGTTGTGAACTTGCTGTTTAGTTTTTTAATATTAAAATCATGTAAAATGGTTAGTGGATGAGTGGGTGGAATTATGATTTGACATGCCTAAAATCCTGTGCCCATACCCAATAATGCAACTAAAACGGAACAGAGAAAGTATATTTAGAATTGGACTGGACTTTTGAGAGCCGTCTTTGCAAAAGACGGTATCAAGTAAGAATTTGTGAAGAGGAAAAGGGTAGTGTTTTCAAATTTTGATGGGTAAAGTGGGGTAACTATGGATAAAGATGTAATATAAGATAAGTTCATTAAGTATAAATTGATAAAGTTACGAATCAAAAATAGAATCCGGACAATTAAAGTAACTTAACTAAAAAATGAAGTGTATTGGCTTAGTATTATAGATGATCATTGGATGTCTTCAAGGTTAGATTTCAATCAAAAGTGAAGGCATATTAGTGAATTGTATTTTCTATTAATTAAAATAGTGTTTCACCCAATTTAGCATTCGGGCTGACCATTAGAATTCCCTACATGGCCAACCTTATTCATGGAGTGGCCATTAAATTGCACATGATTAAGAGGAAACGACAACATAGGACTACATTCAGAGCTAGATTTTAACATCACAGGGATTTTACACAATGAAACAGTAGTAGAAGGCAAATTAGGGTTACCTTTACTAGCAAGCTTCTCACCCGCCTTACTATTATAGGTATATTTGGTATTAAGATTGTAAATATTATAGGTATATTTGGTATTAAGATTGTAATTAGTGAGTCTTAGTAGTATAAAAGGGATATAATGTTGTATTGGAGTTAATCAAATAAAATGAAATAAAACTTCTCCTCTTCTAGATTTCTTCTCCTCTCCTAAAATTCTTATCTTCTCCATCTTTTTCCCATTCACATGGTTGTTGAGTTTCAACAACCATAACATTGGTATCAAGAGCCATTTTTTCCTTGGCACCAATATTTCTCTTCCATTCTTTTTCTTTCTTTATCCTATTGATATATTCATTTCTTGATGTTAAATACTACAATTAAATTGCATACAACCTATTTGTGAAAAGCATTGCCATGGTCTTTTGAGTTCTTGGAGTTTTTCCCCAGATTAGAGATTTCTTTTAGTGTTTGCAAAGATGAAGAGTGAAGAGTTTTACAAAACTATACAATTTGAAGAACCAATTATCCCACAACTTGAAGAAGCCAAACAAAAGAAGATTATCAAATCTTTTAAAACACTTTTGAAAGGTGAATGTTTTGATAGTTGGGATATAGGATTGTGTGAATGGTGTAAGGAACCAATTCTTGATCATAATTGCCAACATAATAGTGATAATTGGAGTTTTATTGTAGTATATGACGAAACAAGTGATTATGTGATTGCATTAGAGATGTTCGATATTGAAGTAAATAACATTCAAGAATTAACGTGTGATCTAAAAATTGATACTCAAGAATCTTTAAATGATGATCATATGAATCTATGTGCAAAAAGTAAGTTGGAATTTAAAGGCTTTGTTCATATGGATGATGATTTGGTTAATTGTGTGATTGATGTCGTGAGTGAACACGATTTAGATGAAAATCATGAATGTTTTGTGGCAATTGAACCTGAAAATTTATATTCAACACATGGGGAAATTCTTGAAATTCATTCAATTAAAAGTTCTAATATCCCAACTAAAAATCTTCCAAGAGAAACTCATCAACGGGGTACTTGGTCAAGAGTGCAATCAAGCTCCAAGAAAGTTAAAAGAAGATATGAGATGTACAAGAAAAAGAGAAAAGTTTGGGTAGAATATGCTAAAGTAATGGTTGACCCACCTTGGTTGTTAAAAATCAAGAAACGGAAGATTTCTTTGCATGTTTTTAGTTTTATTCATGAAGTGATGAATAAGTACAATAAAGATGCCTTGTTACTTGATCATTATCAACAATCCGAGTCTCAAAATCACAATGTTACTCTTAAAATTCAAGCAAGTGTTGGGGAAAATGAAAGTATTGTAGCACAAGTTTCAACGCAAATGATGTTGGCTCATTTATCGGCAAAGAAGATTCGACTAATATTGAGTTTCAAATGTATTGCTCGAACTCATTTGGCATGGAATCAGAAATTACCGAGATTGATCTTACTTCATTTCTCACTGTTTTGGGCTTTTTTTTTGTAGTGTTTAGTTTCAGTTAAAAGTTGTCTTGTATTTTTGTTTAGATTTTTTAACATAGACTTGAGGTCAAGTCTTTTGAAGGGGGAAAGTATGTTATAGGTATATTTGGTATTAAGATTGTAAATGTTATAGGTATATTTGGTATTAAGATTGTAATTAGTGAGTCTTAGTAGTATAAAAAGGATATAATGTTGTATTAGAGTTAATCAAATAAAATGAAATAAAACTTCTCTTCTAGATTTCTTCTCCTCTCCTAAAATTCTTATTTTCTCCATCTTTTTCTCATTAACATGGTTGTTGAGTTTCAACAACCATAACACTTACCAGAAGCCGGCGGTGTCTTTAGCACTGTGATTGTGACCCAACTGAGTCCCACCCTATTCGAAGATTCACAAACCGATTGCAGCGCACCGTAACCGTTTAAACTTGACTGGAAGTCGTATCGCTCCGGGGACGAAGACTCACGCGAAGCACAGCTCGTAGAAGGCTTCCTCGGAACTACCTTCACCTTTGGTAGCCTCCCTCTCCTGCCCATGGCCGGAATCCGGGAAGATTCGGAGAGAAAGACGCACCCGCAGAGAAAACGCAGAGAGAGGAGCTCCAGGTGTTTTATTATTATTATTATTATTATTATTATTATTATTATTATTATTATTATTATTATTACTACTTGTATGACTTATATTTGTTTATTATTATTATTATTATGTTATTAGTTGTATAAGTATATTACTACTCAGATTATTGGATTATTAGTACTTTATTAGTTATTTAGTCGTATTAGTTACTATTAGTCGTATTATTATTACTCGTATTAGTTAATTAGTGCATTCTTCATATATTATTACTCGTATTAGTTGTATTAGTATATTGTTACTCGTATTAATCGTATTAGTGTACTATTAGTCGTATTAGCATAGTATTATCTATTTCATTTTTTTTATTATTATTATTATTATTATTATTATTATTATTATTATTATTATTATTATTATTATTATTATTATTATTATTATTATTATTATTTGTATTAGTATATTATGTTATTGCTCGTATTAGTGCATTATTAGTATGTTATTAATTAGTTGGATCATTTACCAACTACAGCCTTGAAGTTTACTCAATTTCAAATAAATAGCCTCGAACTTTGTTTTTTTTTACCAACAACAACCTTCAACTTGAAAAACACGACATCGATATAGCCATTTTACCGAATGACCTGCTAATTGACCGTTGACCAAGGAAAATGAACTTTGACTTTTAATTAAATTTATTAATCTAACCTAATTTACCCAATTACCCCAATTAAACCCTTCTTCCCCAACCTCTCTCTAACCTTCCTCAATCACCACAATTCTCCCACCTCACCACCACCAACAAGACCACCGACAAGACCAGCAACATCAACACATCAAGAACAGCTTTAGGATCTTCAGATTGAACCCCATCTTTATACAACTCTTCTCCCAATCTATACTCACTTTTCATTGTAAACCTCAACAAAGACATCTCCTTTTTATCCTACAAATCCCCAAAAAAATAACAAGACTGAATTTAATGTTGAAATTCCAAATTCCATTTTTGGGTTTAAATTCCAAATTTCAATGTTCCATTTCTAGGTTTGAATAGTAATGGAATGTTTGGTAAAACTAGAAGTAGAGAGAGGTTGTGAGTAACAGAAGAAAAAAGGAGCTTTTAAATGGGGTACCAAGGATGTTCGAGTAGACGTCAAGCTCAACAAACAAATCTGGAGCAGGGGTATCAGAAGTGTTCCACGAAGGATCAAAGTTCGAATTGCACGCAAGAGAAATGATGATGAGGACGCCAAGGAGAAGCTTTACTAATTGGCTACCATTGCTGAAATTCCCGCAGAAGGTTTGAAGGGTCTCGGTACTAAAGTTATTGAAGATGAAGATTAAGCCAAACCTTTCTGGACGAGGGTAATGGGTAGCTTAATTATTTTCTTTTTGATGTCTTGAATAATAGTAGATTTTGATGATGTTTAATGTACTGCACTGCTATTTACAAATGAATTTGGCAACAAACTCATCAGCACAAAGATGAAAGACCCAAAGAGAACGGCAAATAAGTAAAGGAGGGGTTTTAATGGTGGTGAGGTGGGAGAATTGTGGTGATTGAGGAAGGTTAGAGAGAGGTTGGGAAAGAAAGGTTTAATTGGGGTAATTGGGTAAATTAGGTTAGATTAATAAATATAATTAAAAGTCAAAGGTCATTTTCCTTGGTGAACGGTCAATTAGCAGGTCATCCGGTAAAGTGGCTATATCGATTTCGTGTTTTCCAACTTGAAGGTTGTTGTTGGTAAAAAAAACAAAGTTCGAGGCTGTTTATTTGAAATTGAGTAAACTTTAAGGTTGTAGTCGGTAAATGATCCTAATTAGTTATATACTTATGTTAGTATATAATTAGTTGTACTAGAGTAGTATTATTATTAGTTGGAGTGAATTAATGACGAGAGACGAAATAATAATACACAAACAATAGGAGATTCAGTCAAACAAGATAAATAAATTAAACTAATAAAAAAGTATACTTTTCGAGTTCCGACAAATTAAACTAGTAAGTCAAATTAAAGAAAATAAATAAGAGTTGTTCATTTTAGTCGAACAAAATAAGTAAAGTTAATACTTAATACAAACCAAAGTAAATAAACAAATTTCTATTAAAAAAAATTGCAAATGAAAATAAATTGCAAACAAAGTTAATCATTACAAACGAAAATAAATTGCCAACTTGTAATAGAGCTCTCGGACTGAATTTTAGTCGGAATTTGGTGGGAAATTTTTCCGACAAAAATTCAGTCGGAAATTGGTCGGAAATATAAAATTTATAATTTTCCTTTTTGGCCAATTTTAAATTGTGACTAAAAACAAATTCAGTAAAAAATTAGTCGGAAATTCTGATTAACGCATGTTAGTCGGAAATCAGTTAGGAAATTTCCGAACGTTTGGGTTACTCGAAAACTTTTAGTGGGAAAATTGTGTTTTTTTATAGTGTTGCATAGTAAATCTTCTTTGTGGTGGGTCATTGTATGACCATTTGAAGCGCGAATTGGTGGCTATTTAGAGTCATTGTTAATAAGACAATTGCGAAATTTGTCCTCATGAACATTAGAAAGAGTCATCATTAACATTGGTCTAAGAAAGCTTTGGCGACCCATTTGGGTTTAAACTCTTACGCATCCAACTGGCACGACGTAATCTTAAGGATAAGAAGACTATTAATGTAAAAGGAATCGTTGCACAAAACTCTAAGAAAGCTTTGGCCCATTTACTTATTGGACTTATTCGTTTACTAAAAAAGTCAAGTCATAGATTAATGACCTCTTCAACTATACGAGTTGCATAAATACCTGCAGGTTTATCATAATAGAAGTACAGACATAAAAGTACGTATATAATTCTATTAAAAAAAATGGCAGCCACACCAATTATAATTGTAGCAGGTGTTGCTGCTAGTGTTAGCACCTTAGCCAATTATGTGGTTAAGAGAACCACTCCAAAGCTGGAAGATATAGACCTTGCTAGCTCAGCAGAGAAACCAAGAGAGGGATGCTGAACATCAACAGGGAGGACCATCCTTACCCACTCCCATACAACACTATACTGTCTTCATCCACACCACACTATCATTTTAACTCATACCACTCCGGCTACTAAATTGTGCGTCCTATCTCTTCTACTATTACTTTTTTTTTTTTTTTTATTTTATAAAACTAAACGTGCCCATGTTCTTTAATTAATTATTATTCTTAATTATTAATACTTTTATTCATAGTCTTACCACATTTACATAGATAGTAGATAAATTTTAATGCTAAGTTTTGACTATTAATTTTCATTGATCTATATGAAAAAACATATTAATGAGGGATCTTGATAGTTCAATTCAATATGTATCATCTAAATATCAACATTTTAAAATTTTTAAAACACACAATTAATATTATTTGACTATTAAGTTTGCAATTACATATGCATATGAATGCGAAGAACAAATAAAAACAGAGAAAGTACCACAAATCTAATCAGTTAAATATTACATGATTTGCTAAAAAAATATTTGCATAACTAGAACATGAAAAGAGCGAGAAATTACTTCTTCTAATTAAAGTCGATATGTGTCCTAATTATTTCTTTATTAGTATACCGGTATAAAAACTTGTGCAATTCACGAATTTATTATTACGAAATATATAAAAATATAATTTCAAAAATTAATTCAAGTATATATTATCGTGAGTAAATTTATCAAATACATGATTTTTAAATAAAAACAAAATAATGATTTTTTAATACGTATTTATCGAACACGTCAATTTTTCATTATTGAATTCTAAGTTAGGCATATAAAATTGCTATAATAAATTTTATAAAAACTTTACTTAATTTAGCTCCAATTTAAAAAAAATCATTTATAAATTAGATAAATATTTTCATGTATAATCAATTATAATCCACTAGAATAATTCCATTTGTTAAGGTTTTCTACGGATGACATTGTTTTAAAACATTTTTATTAGCATGTATGATTTTATTAATCATAATCCCAGGGAGGACTAACATCTTCCCTGCACAATTCATTTTTACGACATAATTAAAATTATACCCCCAACTTTCACAAAACAAAAAGAATAAAATCAATCAAATATAGAATTAGTAAATATGAGTTAGTAGAATTATAAATAGTTTTATCTGTAAATAAATGTTTTTATATATAAATCCTTTGATAATTTTATTTTATGATGAAACATGTAATTATTCATTGTGATGATTCTTCATACAATCGTTAATGCATTATTTTGCACCATGTAATATAAAATTATTTAATTTTAT
This sequence comes from Amaranthus cruentus, assembly GCA_019425755.1. Classification (NCBI taxonomy): domain Eukaryota; kingdom Viridiplantae; phylum Streptophyta; class Magnoliopsida; order Caryophyllales; family Amaranthaceae; genus Amaranthus; species Amaranthus cruentus. Next base: position 13,155,934 of record CM033450.1, on the reverse strand, counting down.
TAGAATGTTTTTTTAAAAATAAATTTTGTCTTTTTTTGTTCAATCATGTGCTTTTTTATCTCTATTTTTATTTTAGAATATTTTTTTATATAAAATTCAATTACTAACTCTCTAAGATTATTTAGCATAACAAACCATAAGGTAAGAGATAGGGAGAATTTAGGAATTAAAATAGTCAAAGTCAAATACTATTTCATTTTTGTTGTAGTAGTGGCAAATAGCAATACTTGCAATTGGAAGAAGCAACATTCAAGCGTTATACTTTTATTACTGTTTTCTTTCACTGTAGAAATGTTATAAGTGTATAAATGTCAATATCATTTACACGTTTAAATCTTATAAATTTCTACTTTAAGAAAATTAAGTAATATTATTGGTCAATGGTATAACTAAGAACAATCATAAAAAAAAATTTGCAGAAGAACAATTATATTAAAATTCAACCCAAAGTTAGCTTATCATTATTTATAAAAACAAAAACAAATGTAAAACCAGATATTCTGTTTCCAAAACTATGATCCGGAAGCGGAATCCGATTTAAAAAATTGGGTACTCAATCCCGATTATCTGGTGTGTAAAAATCGGATACCGGATAATTCAGATCGGGTTTTATGCACAACCCTAAATATAATTAGCTCATTTATCTAATTAATTATAGTTGACCTCTTTAAATTTATAATTGATCCTTTTAAAGTAAAATTGGACTCATTTAGATTATAATTGAATACGACTTATAATTTACCACTATAAACTTTAAATTAACCATTTTTAAGGTTGTAATTGATTATTTATAAACTTATTAGTCATAAAGTTAAAATTGTCAACTCTTATATTATAATTGATTACTTATAAATAATAATTACTTTAAGATTTGAATTCATCACATTAAAGTTAGAATTAATCATTTTACAAAGATTTTATTATGCGTCTTTTAAGAAGGTTACATCCGTTCAATTATATGCTAACGTAATTTATGACATTTCATACATAATATTACAATTACATAAAGAACAAAATTAATTAATAAAATATATTTTTTTGTTTTATAATACTCGCTACATTTCTATAGTAGCAGTGTAGCACTATTTATTTTCGATCATAATTTGATAATTCCAACTCATGCATAAGAAATAGTATATTCATATAGTTTTTTAATATGTAATTTTAATGTTTCGATTGTGAAAATAAAAATATTTAATATTAAAATAGACATTGATTTACGTATAAAAACAAATGTAGCAAGTAATGGGAAGGGAGGAAGTATAAGGCTCATTTCATTTCAATATTCGTGTTTATTGGAGTTTTTTATGATTGAAATTAACAGCTGCCACGCTTGCGAAAGGTGTATCAAAGCCAGAAAGCATTATCATTGCAGTGAAAATTGCAACTTTGACCAGCATACGGAGTTTGCATTATCACTTATCAGAGAATATGCTAGAAAATCTGACAGATAAGACGCAACTAGTACGTTTTGTGCGAGTGAACCATGGTCACTTCACACATTTTGTGCGAGTGAACCATGGTTACCTAGCACATTTTGTGCGAGTGTGACTGTTTTTCGTGTATTTTTTGAATTTTTTTTTAAAATTTTAGAAACGATTAAGGCAACCGATGTAATCCTAGATAGCATGTTGACTTATTATTATTATTATTATTATTATTATTATTATTATTATTATTATATCATAAAAAGGGACTTTACAAGAAGTTGGTGGGGAGTCACGCAACAAGCTGAGCGCCCATACCCTTTTGAATACAAAAAGCTAATCTATGACAAATAAATGCCCTAGCCTTGGCGCTACCGGAGTTGCTCGAAGAGAAGGATCCAATCCTTGCTAACAAGTCGAGAGCATCTTCCCCTAACTCTCCAAAGGTGGAGAAAGCGAAAAGGATAAATTTATAGCCATTCTCCTCACATTTCGCAGTGTATTTCTTCCTTTTTCTTTCTGCGACATTGGCTAAAGAAGCCCCAGGTGCCCATGAGGTGACTCCTGTGCCAGCAAAGGGCGAGCCTCCAGTGACATCTACACATGCATCTTTCCCATGAAGCCAATTAAAAAGAAGGAGATCTGCGGGCCTAAGGTCTTTCCCTTCCTTTGAATAAAACCCCAGCGGTGCCTCCTTACGTGCTGAAATCTCAGCTTTGTAGCAAATATTCATAAGCATGTCCCGGACTAAATTGTGTCGAAACTTCACACCAATTTCATTAGAGCAATGCACAGCGTGGTCTCCCCATTTATCCAGTTTGTGATTGTTGCAGCTCGGGCACATACTATCTTCAACGAATAGAGGAATAGTGAGTCTGTAACATCCCAAAAAGAGCATCTTTTATTTCCCCTTCACTCACATCTTGCATAAGAATTTGGCTTTTGTGATTGCCAATTTGAGGACCCTCTCTCATAACTCTCCTATCAATCACCTCAAGGTTGGGGGTTGCTCTCCCTTGAAGATCTTGATAGAAGCCAATAACCTCCTCATGAATCTCCTGCGTAGTACTAATCCACTTTCCGTTTCTGTCTTGCAGATCAAAAATACTGTTGGAGGCTTGTCTCTCTTTGATTGTTGCATGGAAATAAGCTGAGTTTTCATCCCCGTTTCTCATCCAGTTGATTCTAGCCTTTTGGAGCGGCGCTTTGTCCTCAACTTTCCTCCATTTCCTCACATGGTGGAAAGCTTCTTTCTCTAGTTGATGGAAAGCCGTGTTTGTAGGATCATTAATCAAATCGGATTGCACCCTGCTGAGCTTCTCCTCCCACTCTTTGATTTTGTTGTGTATCCCAGCGAATTCCCTGGAGTGCATCTGCTTCAAAACCATTTTCACATTTTTCAGTTTATGCCAGAGTCTCTATAAGCCAACCCCTTTGACCCTGATCTTCCAAGCTTTCTCTATCACTGTATGGAACTCCTGATGCTCGCACATGTAGTTGAAGAACCGGAACGGCCTACTATGGGGAATGTCCTGCTGTTGCATATTCAGAATGAGTGGAGTGTGATCTGACGTTTGGGGATTAGCATAATTCACACTCGCGTGGCAGAAGCTATTCATCCACTGGAGGTTACCCAAGGCATGATCTATCTTTGTAAGAATGCGGTTTTCCCCCTCTTCCTTGTTCGACCAAGAGTATCTGTGCCCTTTCTCGTTGATGGGTTGAATCTCTTTGACATCCATCCAATGAGTCATGTCATACATTTCATACGTGGACACTTGCGTCCCATTCTTCCTATGGTCTTCTTTGTAGATGGCATTGAAGTCTCCTATGTATAGGCAAGGAGAATTGTAATCCATCTGTTCTGGGTCTGTCCACATAAGCCTTCGATCTCTCACATTATGGAGCCCATATACAAACACAATGAGAAACCCATCACTAGTTTGGAGGGGGGTGATTCTAACTACAATGAATTGTTGATGCGTGTCAACCACTACCAATTTACACCTATCTTGTCTCCATCCAACCCATATACGCCCTTTATCGTGCTGATCATAGTTCATGCACCAGTCCCAATTTTTACCAAACTGATTTTGAATTTTCTGAGCATTTTTTTTCTTGATTTTAGTCTCCATAACTCCTACTACACTAATATTATTATCCGCAAGGAATTTTTTCACATCCCTGACTTTAATGGGGTTATTCATACCCCTCACATTCCAAGCTGTGATTATCATTTCATCGAGGGACTTGGAGGGTTCCCGTCCCTATCAAGATTTTCAAAAACTTCTGTTATCACGCTGCTGTATTGGATTGTCTGACTTGGAGAGTTCCCTTCCTTAGCTGATGTATTGGAGTATACAATCGCAACTGGGCAGCTGCTGCTGTTGTTATTTTGAGTCCTACGAGCTGTTTTACCAGGAGGAACAGGGGACCAGGAGTCTTCATTTTTTTCCCCATGATCACACTGATCATCACGCACCATACCAGCTGCTGCTGCACTTGATGGGGTGAGGTTATCTTCCTGTTCTGCTGGCTGCTGGGTGGGGGCTGTTTGTTCAACTTCACTTTGTGTTTCTGTGTTCACTTTCATTCGCACCTCATCAACGGTTAACAAGCCTTTCACCATTCTAGCTATACCCACTGGAATCCACATTTTCTTATCTTTGGTCAATTTGCCCTCTTCTTTCTCCAAAGAAAGCTGCTGTGTTTGGGTTAACTCATTGGTAGGCTTGCATTCATGCCCAATTTTGTTACATTTAGGGAAAAAGAAAGGTCGCCATTCCGGGATAACTTTTTGAGTGAACTCACGGCCTGTGTTATCTCTAACCCTTACTTTCCATTGTTTCGACGTACATTCATCAACTAGAATAGGGACCCCCACTGCACTTACAATTCTACTTAGAGTCTCTTCCCCCCAACAATGGAGAGGAAGGTTTGGAAGTCTAACCCAAACTGGAATAGCACGCAGGATCTCCTCCTTGAAATCAAAATTTATACTCCACTGTTTGACAATTAGGGGAGCTCTATTCAAGAAATAAGGCCCTCCTTTAAGGATATCAGTCACCTCATTCACTGAATTAAATCTTAAAATGAAGTACCCTTCTTCATGGGCATGAATGGTGGGCATACTCGCAAAGGACCAGTACTTTCGAACAAACCCTCTAATTATATCTACATTCACATTTCCTCCTACCACATACACCACAATGGCTTTTTCCCAAAGATTAACTAGATCAACTACATCCTGAGACTCTATATGCACAACTTGAATTCCATTCTCAATCACAGGGGGGATGAATTTAAGAGGCATACCAGTGGGGTTAGAGATGAAACCTTCTCCTTCCAAAAGGGCAGCAGGGGCTGAATTCGTTGCTCTTGACCATTACCCAGTGTCGGAAAGTCTGCCAAACTCTCCAATTGCGGCTATCCAGAAGGTTCAGTCTCCTTTGCATCCCGTACATCAGCCTTCTGTTCTCCCAAGCTACTCAGGTGCTTGTGAATAACTTCCAATTGGGCCTTTACAGCCTTTAATTCATCTTCAATTACTTTGTCCTTGCCCTCCATACTAGTTCCAGTACCAGCCGTTCCTTCAATTTTTGAGAATTCCGGCGTTTTTGGTTCATCTTCATCAGATTCTGATTGGGTTGCCCTAGGATCTGGCAGTTCAACGCTACTTCTGGTGACCATGGGTGCGCTCCTTACTTCCTCTCCTCTTCCTCTCCCACCTCTTCCTTGTGCTCCTCGACCTCCTCGCATGGTGGTTGTGTTTAAACGGTCTTAAAAGCTCTGAAGGATCATGGTGAATGAGCCAATGCCCATCACTTCCAGTCATCTTATATATATATATATATATATATATATATATATATATATATATATATATATATATATATATATATATTATATATATATATATATATATATTATATATATATATATATATATATATATATATCATATATATATATATATATATATATATATATATATATATATATATATATATATATATATATATATATATATATATATATATATACACTTATGAAAGTATTTTATGGATTTGCAAAATTACAACATATTATTTTAAAGTCAAATGTTTTCAAGTATAAATGGTTTGACACATTAGAGAAACTATTCACTGAGTTGTGGCTCATGTTTTGTGTTTTCGTTTTCCACAGATAATGACAGGTTCTTTGACATGTTTAATGCATGAATGTTGAGTGACGTAGATCATACGTCATAGAGTATTTTAAAAAATTAGTGTAAGAATATTTATTTTTTCTTTAAACTATATTAGTTTGAAATGTTTTATTAAAGGTATCAATTTTCCTTCCAAGCCCTATAATATAAAAATTATTTCATTTTTCAACTCGTTAGTACGAAGAATTCTGAAATATGATGATGCTGTTATAATTACTAAGCAGGGTCGGCCCTGAGTTTTTAGGAGTCTGGGGCGAAAGATTATTTATAGGCCTCTAAACTATTGTATACATAGAAAAGGGAGTAGGCACGCCTTGCCCTTGATAGGGTCGGCCCTGTTACTAAGTTATAATGAATGAAAAAAAAACAATAATAAGATTACAAACTTTGTTGAATACTGCATTTTCTTTAGAGATTATCATTTTACACTTTTCTTATACAAAAAATTAAAATCTGAGTCAGTTAAACTTTGATTTTTTAAGTCCATAGTGACTGAGTTGAATTCATACTTCGCTTTGAATATTTTATATGCTCATATTAAACTCCAAATAGATTTGAATTTGGATTGCCAAATATTTTCAAAACTTTACTTTCAACTATTAACAGGCTCAAAGTGAACTTTTTTCCCATATTTATTTCCTTGACTAAAGTTGAATTAAAGTGTTTAATTTTCATTCAGCTGTAAAATTAAGTCACTGACTGAAGCAGCAGCATTTCCACTTAACATTAGTATGAGCACTTAGATCTAATAGTCAGAGCAAAATATCTATGAAACAAAAGGAATATTATATTCATATTTTCACAAGCCTGTATTACCAAAACGATGTGATAAAATGCAAGCTTTAAAGAAAAAGCGCTTTAAAATGCAGCAACTAATTATAATACAAAACAACATTCTGAAATAACAAAACTATTGCGAAATTCTACTATTTATGCACTTCCTCTTTTGTGTTTGAAGTTCAAATCAACATTTAAAAAAAATAAAAAAATTTCTTTTTTAGCTAAAACATTTAATTTTTTCTTCGGTGAAATGCATTTAATAAACTACTTCATCATTATGATTAAGAACTTATAAGAAAATTATATGAAATAAAAACTTAGAGATCACGAAAACTCAGTGTCATATGCTTTTTGAACCCTATCAAGCAGTTTTCATCCTACACCTTACTCCTTAGGCTTCTACATGGATATCATCCTCATCCACGACAATAACCTGTGCATGTTATGTAGCAATAGTACCTATATTTACAATGAAAACATTTTAGGAAACACCAAAAGAATAGAAACATGTATAGTAGTCAAAGAATTGATGGTCCACTTTGCACACTTACTTTAAAAATAATTACTAAGTAACTCTTTCTTTTTTCGTTTCTTCAAAGTTTACTTACCGTGCCATACATCATGTCCTATTCTTATATTATGATTGTGTACACTCCTAGCCCCTAACTCTTATTAAAAAACTCACACCACGAGTATTGAAAGCACATGCAAAACACATCACCCATCCTTCATATATATGACAAATCATAGCATTAGTTGCCTTCTACAAAAAACAACAACGCTACTAATACCTACTTTCACCTTTTATTTAAATAATAATATTTACATTCTTATACAAATAGTACTTCACTACACTTTTATAATTGTAGACTACAATTAATTCTAATTTCTCATTCTTAAACATACACAACACGAGTTCCATTCTCTTTAACCATGGCAACTTGAAACTTGACCCGTTTCTTGGCAGTCTTATATTTACCGGTAGATATGCTTCCGACTCACACTGAAATACTGATTCATCAAAGTGATCCTACATTTTATTTGTGTTGAAAAAAGAAAATCAAACAAATGAATAGAAAAATCACTATGATAAAGAAGTGTTTCAAGGTGAATCGGTTTACTATATGCTGATGAAGATAAGACGGCCATTAAACGGGTCAGTTTCCAAATTTACATGATCGACTACACTTAGAACTCGCTTGATAAAATTAAGAATGAGTAATTAGCATTAGTTTTAGGCTACAATAATGAGAACTGGAAAGAGTGTTGTTCATATGGGTTAATACTATTAAATTAATAAGTGAAATAGGAGTTGTAGCAACATTACTGTTATGCTAAAGAAGATTTTTCATGTTTGATTATGATTATTTATATAGAAAAAAAATAGAGAGATATATTTCATATTTGATACTCTAAAATAGGTTTTCAAAAAGCCTTGACAACTACCAAAATCATATTCTAGGAATAGGTCTTGCTGTAAGACATAGTAACTAAAAATAAAACAAAAATAAAGATGGCAAAAGAGTTCGTAGTTGGGTGATAACTACAAGAAAAAAGGTTTTGGGCGACAAAAGAACTTGTTGCACAAAATTGTTTTTTGTTGCCCGAAGTATTGTGCAACGAAAAAATATTCGTTGTGAAGTCGTTGCCTAAGGGTCGATGCACAAGATTATGAGCAACGAGTTGTGAGTTATTTGTTGCTTAAAACCAATACTTTTGAGCAACAACTAAAGATTGTCTTGAGCAACAACTTTGGTTGTTGCCCATTGAAATGATGTAGAGCAACAAAATTTGTTGTTGTCTAAGGTAATTACCAAGGGCAACAAACGTGAGCGTTGCTCATTAAAAATGCATTTAGTGTAATGAAAATTGTCGATGCCCAAAGAACTATCTAGTGCAACGAACTACATTGTTGCCCTTATATATCACCTTGAGCAATAAACGTTTAGTTGCCCATTCCATTTTCTATATGTACGAGCTTTGGAGATAAATACGCATTCATCGCCCAATATATTAACTAACTTCTAAAAATATTAACATTTACAAGAATATTATATATCGCATAAACTTGCATTAACAAAAATGATACAATTCATTATATAATATAAAAACCTAAAACATCCATATCTAAAATACAAAGATAAACATCCTCCATCCTATATATCTTGAAGAAAGAAAATAGTATTGCCTAATAAAAGTAAAGTATATAATACCTACTAGATTATAAACCTTGAAAAAAAAAACTATATCAAGTATAAATAACATGTTAAGATATTCATCTCTTAAAACCCGTGCATCTTGTAATCTTGATTCCATCATTAGGATTCCAACCTGTCATTAAGTGTAAATTAAAATTAGTATATATTATTGAAGATTTTCGAGTATTTTCTTAGGAAGGCAAAGTATAAATATTTTAATATACTTAACTTAGAAACCAAAAATGAAAGAGGTGAGTGGTTAATAAAAGCATTACAAAAGTTTTATGTCATTCCCATAGTGATGAAACATTGATGTACAAAAGTTTTTTTGTTTACGAATTTCCATTACCACGTAATATAACCTCCCCCAATGGTAATAGGCTATTTAATCTAAGTATGAGACATGTCTTACGCTGAGACCGTCTTATACAAAAATTTGTGAATATTTATTATATGTTAAGCAGGTGAATAACTAGTAGGCGGCACTAGTACAAAAATGACTTTATGTAACACACTAATATGTAACACTTTAAAAATTGGTAACACTTGTATGTAACACTTTAATAATTGGTAACACTTATATGTAACACTTTAAGAATTGGTAACACTAATATGTAACACTTTAAAAATTGGTAACACTAATTAATATGTAACACTTTTTACATTACTAACCCATTTGTAATACTATTTTACTTATTTATTATATTTTTTATTTTTGAAATAAAATTGGCAAAATAAATTTTGAATTTTAGTTAATATAATATAATTAAAATATTGATATCAGTCCCAACCTATAATATAATTAATTTTTCAAAATTTACAATTATTAATTAATTATCCAAGATAACTTTGAATGATATAGATTAAGATTATATACTGTGGTATATGTTTATAGTTGTTTGCAAACAGGAATATATCCATTTGATTTCATAACAAATCACTAATATCATGTATCTCAGTTGGCAGTGGATGCAAATCAATGTCAGAGGCACTAGGGCACACAGACTGCGTGCTCGATTCCTTCGAGCAGCAATTAATTGCAAAATTTTAGTTTTTTAAAGTGTTACATTAGCTTAATTAATTAAATGAAAAGTGTTACCTAATATGAAAAATATGTTACCTAATCCTCAACAAAGTGTTACATAAAGTAGTTCAAAGTGATACATTATTGAAAAGTGTTACAATAGCTTAATTGATGAGGTGAAAAAGTGATACCTAATTAGAAAAAAGTGTTACAAAAGAAATGATAAGTAACATTATGAAAATGATACATATGTAAAAAAAGTGTTACCTAAAGTTATTTAATATAACACTTTTAAAAGTGTTACCATATCCATGTAAAAGTGTTACCTAAGAGAATAGGTAACACCGCCAGATGTAGCACCCAAAAATGTGCTATCTTAGGTCTATAGTAACACTTTAAGCACTTTAGGTTACAATCAATTATGTAGTAGTGCGGTACAACAACTTTTCTGGGTTAAAGATTAGTTTTCTCTAAATAAGTTAAGTACATGGGGTTAGCCCAATAAGAAAGTAAATACAAAGTTCTTAATGGTTTGTTAGTCCCCAATGCCTTAGTTATATGTTTAACACATTGATCTTTTTCGAAAACAGGGGAAGGAGCAATACCATCACGAATATCATTTTGCACATTTTATAAATATAATTTACATTACTTGACCTAAGTGAAAGACTACGAAACTACATATATAACATGTTTAAATTTCAAGCAATTTTAAACACTATGCACTTATAAACAATTCAAAATTTTCAAAGCCAACCAATTGCTAGATGAAATATAGTGTATAGATTAACAAAGAAAGACAACCTAAAAATTAATTTGAAACAAAAAGTCAAATACTGTATTTTTCTTTATTATGGACTAATAATTGATTTTCAGTTAAATACCATTATAAATCTACATCAATTTAAAAAAGACAAATTATGGAACGAATAACATTTTTCTTTATACCATTCCCAGCTACAATTAAGTTCAAGATTTACATAAGCAAAGACTCAAGTTAATATAGTATTGAACGAATTTCGGATTAACATAGACCAAATTCCGCTTCAACAACAATGGTGCTCTCGATTTCAAGAGCAGAGCAAGCAAATGAGTGTCAATGGTGCTCTTGCTTTATGTCGCTTTCTGATGAAGAAGAATACTCAGAACATATTCTAAAATTTTTTTTTAAAAAAATCGCTCTCAATTTCAAGAACAAATTGGCGCACTGGTGTTCTCGATTTGCTCTCTATCTCCCTCTCCTAATCTTTTTAAAATATGAAACATTATTTTTTTATCTCTAAATACTATTTTTATGAGCCCAAAAGTTTTAGTTACTAATTTATATACTACGGAAATTTAAAATGATTTAATTAACCTACAGTTTACTAAAACTTTACACTTAAAAATTCTTATTTCTTAATTAATTTCGTTAACGATTATTTTCACGACCTTAATACTTTTATTTAAACTATTCTACACTAGTTTTTTTTTGTATATTTATTATTAGCTTTAATTAAGTTTTTAATTAAATTAATCCTAATTACCTAAGTTAAACTTAGTCAAACCTACCCAAATATTTTATATTTACCTACTTACACAGGTAAAGTGAGCTTTGACAAAATGCAATACCCACCTTACCACCCATATGACCTAATTACCTAAGTTCAACTTAGTCAAACCTACCGAATTTTTTTCCCCTCACCTTTTTAAAGTTAATCTATTGACGTTTATTTAAATTCTTTTCCTTTTCTTTTATGTAACACCCGAATTTTCTCCTGTCCTTTACGGTTTTGGTTTCGTACAAGAGGTCGAAAATTCAGGGGTGTTATAGGTGGTTACCAGAGCCAGTGGTTCCTATCTTTGACACCTTGTGTTTTCAAATTCGTTGAATATTTCTTGAAGTTAGAAGTTATTCGTGAGAGTTTGGGTAGATATGGGATAGGTGCACATTACATATATTCATGCATAATGATTATCATTGCGCGTGCATATATATATATATATATATATATATATATATATATATATATATATTATATATATATCATATAATATATATATATATAGTATATATATTATATACTATATATGTATATAATATATATATATAGTATGTATCTATATATATATATATATATATATTATATATATATATATATATATATATATATATATATATATATATATATATATATATATATATATATATATATATAAATATATATATATATATATATATATATATATATATATATATATATATATATATATATATATATATAATAATGTATATATATATATATATATATATATATATATATATATATATATATATATATATATATATATATATAGTTTGTTTAGCTTGTTATGAGAATCATTCTCATGTGTGTTATTACAGCAATTAAAAGTTATGATTGTAGTTTGAATGATGATATGATTTAACAAATCAGTAGATTTGAATTATTTTTTATCGAACAATAATGAAATCTTTGAGTATTTGGTTCAACTCATGAGTTGTATTAGTGTATTATAAGTGGTAATTTTAGAGATATAAAGTATGAACGATGGAATTCTAAAGAAGTTGGTTACATCAGGAACTTTCTTTTGCTTGTTTCGATAATACGAAATTTAGTCTTACGTGTTTGAATAGTTGTTCACGTTAATTGTTTCTATAAAGCATACGTGTTTTGCTATTGATCCTATACGTAAATCCACTGTTTATTTATCTGGTTGAACATTTAATTGTCAAGTACATTCATTCATCGTAACATAGAATGTGTTGATCATAATTCTTTTGAATATGGTTAATGATTGTGCAAGTATGATAGTAAGTGGGTTAAACAAGAATAAGGACGAGGAATTAAAAATAGGAAAAGATTTGCACGTGATTGTAAATGAAGTTGCTTGGTTAGGAAATTGATATTATGCCTCGTAGATAAAGCCTTGATCATAAACTTAGGGTTAATGTTATAGTCTTTGAAGTCAAGTTGGTGTTTTAACTCATTGGTGACAATTTTATCCATATTTCTGAAATTGGTTATAAAATATTTACACCTTGGAATAGTGTAATTGGAGACCATTAATTATTGTCTTAAGATCGTGGACGATATATGGATGAGTATGGATTCAAATGACACTGTATGATTATTATTGTTGATGGAGTATGTCAGAATATGAAGAATTAAAAGTTGTTGATGCATGAATGACACTAGAAAATCAGACAAGTAATTCGAGTGGTTCGAACTTACTTATCCTCTTACTTTGTTTTGGTTGTAATGATTCTTAATATGTCTTCTTCTAAGTTTTAATCATAAGTACAAAGTTATTATGCATAAGGAGTATTGTTCAAATTGGTATCAGTTCAATATCATCCTTTGAATTTATAATTATTTCGAGATGGTTTTGGAGTTTTAAGTGTTGTCAAATCCAAGTAAGTCTTGGGCTAATGGTGATTGGGATTTTAAGCTTGCTAATTGGTCATAGCAACATTGATGTTAAGTTTTAGTGTGGCATGATTGTGATTATTGATAAATGCTTTCGAATCTACACAACGAATGAGTTCAACGATTTTGTAATTCATATTCAAGTTGATTGGATCATGTAATATAATTGTTCTAAGTCAACGTCTTATGCCTGCAGTGAGACTTTAATGTAATATATGTGTAGTTAGTGGTTCGATGTTGTGTTTTGAATTCACTAGACTGAGTTAATCACTATTTATATAAGTATTCGGAGAATTCAAGTACTATATTGGTTCTTTGTCTTTGAGTTGCTTTAGTTTGAGCATGCCTACAATATAAACATTACTCATCGTCATTTAATCAATGATGAAATTTTTGCTATTGGTACTTATTTAGCACAATTCGAAGTCACAAAAGTAGCTGGTAAATAGTGATCAAATTGCAGAACTAATATAATATTTAATGTTGATAGAAATGCTGAAATTGATTTTTTTTAAGTGATCGCTTTGATGTGAAACGAGATAAATTGAGTATGGGGGTTTACTCAATGAGTATAGTGGGGTCAAAATAAAAGTTGAGAGGTGTTTTGTTAACTAAACATTAAAGAAACAGGAACAAGTATGCAAATTATTTGTAACTTCAGAGCTAAATCGAAAACGTAAGTTACATTTCAAATTGTTTATAAAACAAAAAAAATCATTAATAGGTGATGAATTGAGTTAATGGATTCTCGCACTGGTGTCAGAAAGAGTTAAATTAGATGGTACTGAATAGTTGGATCATAATAAGCTTTACATGAAAGAAGTTTTGTAATTTCAAAGGATTATATATATATATATATATATATATATATATATATATATATATATATATATATATATATATATATATATATATATATATATATATATATATATATATATATATATATATATATATATATATATATATATATATATATATATATATATATATATATATATATATAAACACATATGTTATGGTTGTTAAGTCTAAGTTTAGCATCCTATGTCGCAGAGAGATTTACTCGAAGGAACTAATGTGATGGAAAATTTTAAGTAATGCATTAGTTTGTTATCATATTATTGTATTTTCGTATGGTGTTGGGATTATTAATGTAATAATCGTATGGTTGATGGTTGTCTTGTCATTGATGTTTTAATTGCTAATGCTTAAGTATCGACATTCTGTCAAAAATATTCTTGATAGTTTTTGTAGCAAAATAGATGTGTTCACACATTATCCTTCTTGTATATTAAAATACTATCTGTGTTGACCATCACCGCTATTATTATACTATTGAAATCCTTTCAACGTACATGTATGATTGATAACTTCACTCATATGTAGCTTGATACAAGTTTTATACTTTCAACATATCTAGTCGTATGGCAAATGAATAGTTGAAAAATGTTGGTGACCTTTGACGTTGCCATTCATGATTCTAAATCATCCTCATATTGTCGTAATTAGAATTATGGATAAAGGATATTATTGTTGAACAATTATGATATTTGTATTATTATCATGTCTGTGAACGTATAATTATTAACTACAGTAACTTGCTAAATTGTGGTATATATAATTGGATTATCTACTTGAAACATGTATTATGTTCTAAGTTATTAATTCGAATTGTTAATCTACTAATCGAGTCATGATGTATGATTTGATATGTTATATAATAATTTGATCATATATGATTAATGAAAAGAGCATTTCATGTTAATTAAAAGGTTAAAAATATGTTATGATAAGTAATGTTAGCGGTGAATCAATTTGGGATTGATAACGAATCAGTTTTGTAAGATTCATGTATCCTTAGGCCTAGGGTGTCTAATTGTAATACAAGTTAAGTGTTGAGCAACTTCGTGCACTTTACTTTTAAGACCTTGTTGTTTTGATATTTTACCCCATTTATGGTTCAAATTACAATAGTTGAACCTTTAGTACATTGCAAGACTATCACAAAGTACGACCTTAGATGATCACATAGAAGTGGAAAAATTGTCTAAAGAATTGCATTAGATAACGGGACATTTCGTGTTGTTACGAGCTCAGGTGATACACTTTTTATAAGCCACTTGTGCTAGATCTTTTACTTTTGTAAACATTGAAGAGAGTTGTCTTACTAAGAGAACATATTGAGACCTATATACTAAGGTGTGTAGTATTGAGATCAGAGATATGAAATAATTAAAGTTCCATGGTCTAACCAAACTATTCTTGCCTATGTTTCAAGGTAAGTGAGTTACGGGGTCGTAACTAAGTTTTAAGGGGGGTAGAATGCGATAGAATTTCGCACGTTTACACGCATTTTCTTCTGCGTTTTCACGCACTTTCGCCTCTATGATAACAACATATTACAAACTTACATGTTGTTGATTGATTGTTTGAATCAATTGGTGTGATATTTATCAATTAGTATGATATTTACATGCTTTTGATTGATCGTGTTGAGTAAATTGTGTGATATGTACATGCTTTTGATTGATCGTGTGGAGTCAATTGGGTGACGTTTACATGTTTTGATTGGGTGTTGAGCTAATTTGGGTGGTTATAAATACTTAAAATGATGTATGTATGACTATTTTGATAGATTGAGTATCCTCTTTGTTAATAGTATCAATAAAGTTACGATCATTGAGCCAATTCTTAGGCTTAAAATGGTTAGATTACCTTCTTGGGTTATTAAAATACAAATCTTCATGGCTAGTGCCTTGCTACTCCAGCTTAACTAGTATCTTGTTACGCCAGTTTCGGGGACGAAACTCCTTTTAAGGGGGGTAGTCTGTAACACCCTGAGATTTTCTGACGTCATTAATTTATATTTTAATAACTTTTGAGAGATTTTATAATTATATTAAATTTTTTTTGAATTAGTTTTAATAACTTTTTTTATATATATAAGAATTTAAATGTTAACTTATATCCATATTAAAAATATAGTTACGATTTCTAAAATAAAGAGGTTCGAATCAAAAAGATTATTTTACTAAAATGTCTAGCACACAAAGGTGAGTCTCTTAGTTGGGTCTCGCAAGAAAATGAATCTAGATGAAAATAAAAAAATAAATAAATAGACATAATAATAATAATAATAATAATAATAATAATAATAATAATAAATATAATAATAATAATAATAATAATAATAATAATATATTATAATAAAATAATAATAATAATAATAATAATAATAATAATAATAATAATGAGAATACAAAAGCATGAAACCTAGTTGCTCTTGCTCACTAGTAGCCGTCATTCATCATCACTCTCTTCTTCTCCCTCACTTCTCACATTCCATTTCCCTTCCCCGAAAGCACCACCAGACTCAATCCGCTTCCACTGCACCCAAGCGAGCATTCATGTAAGGTCATGGGTCCCTCTCCCCACAGAATGACAACAACCACATGGTCCTTCTCCTGCGGCACCCGTGAGTCTCAACAGCAGCAACCATGTTTGTGGTTGTTCCCATGGCAGCAGCTTGCCCAGCACCACCACCAGCCGGTGTCCCACCACCACACCAACCCCTTGTTTCTTCACCCGTTTTCTAGTTTTACCTTTGTAAGCCACCACTTCTTTCTCTAATTAATTTTTCTAATTTTAATTGGAATTTTATTTAAGTTTATGAGCTTTGGGTTGATTATGTATTAATTTTATTAAATCTTACTATGAGTAATAATTAAAGGTGTTATCTTTGAATATTAAATAATTAGGGTTTGATCTAGAATTGAAATTAGTAATAGCGTGGGCTTTCATGTTATATTTTGATGGTGTGATGATTGATTAAATAACCTTACAAGTTGTTTTAAGACTTTGTTAGTTGATTATTCTTGTGATAAGTAGCAATGATTATGATTGTAGCTGATTATGGAAGTGGTTTTGGTTGATGATTCGGAATAATAGTTGTTAATTATTGTTATTTGATTATCGTTAAATTACAAACACTACAACATGATTTGCTTTTAGTGGGATATATTTAGCGACATTTAATTTAAATGTCGCTATTTCAAATTTCTTATAGTGTATATAGAGGATTTAGTTACATTTATTAGAGCCTTTAGCGGCATATTAAAAAGTCACACTAAAGCTTTTAGCGACATAAGATCTAGTGACATTTCTCACAAATGCCACTATAGACTATAGTGACAATTACATATGCCACTAAAGACCAAATTAAGTGTCGCTAAATCACTTTATGGTGGAACTTAAAATAAAAACTAATAATTATTACACAAAAAATATGAATTAGTGGCATTTTTTTAATGCCACTAAATCCAATGTCGCAAAAAGCTAAATTTGTTGTAATGAAATACTCTCCTTAGGTTATTGAAGTTATAGATACATAATTTTGGTAAACCATGAGCATAGTGTTAACTCATTGTTGAGAGTTGCTAAAGATACTTGTCGTGATGGTTGATTATAGTTCTTGCTAGCTCTAGAGAATGTATCAAATGAGGTCGCGAAGCGATAACTTTAAGAATTTAAATGTTATATTAAAAATTGTAAGGTTTAGGTTGTGATTAGTTATTTTGGGTAATGCGAACCGATATACCCAAAATTAGTTGATGAAAAGGAACTATTCACATATACTTGTACTCTTAAATCGGTGAAAAGACTTATGTTGTGTTGAATTAATGATTTTGACTTGTATTGAATAAGTTGTGTGCGTGAGTAATGGGAAACTCATGTTAAATGGGTGATAGCGGTTACTTTGGTATCTAGCTGGTATAACAAAGTAGTTAAGGGGACTTATTAGTTCTATTCCAAACTATATAGGGGCCCCATTTCATAAAAGGAAGGTAGAACCTTAGTTAGGTGACTTTGGTGATTTTTGGTCGTGTAGTGACGCTTACAGGTACGTACACGCAGTAACTATCATTATATGCAATTGCTTTAAGACTTTATTATTATTGTGATAATATGTACTGTATCGAAATTATGAAGTACTAGTGAATACATTTTATATGAAGAACTATCGATTATAAAATCCTTGCGCTTAGAATAGTTTAGTGAATGAGAGTGTTGATAGAAGGCGGGGACCACCCCCTTATTTCTTTGAGAATTGGATTATGCCTTACTCGGAGTTAGAATGACTCCATTATAGGTGAATTTCATATTTTGTTTGAGTTGCTAAGTGGGTTTCGGCGTTCTGCTATCCCCGCGCACTCATTAATAGTCAAAAGCGGGAGTTATTCCCCTTTGATAAAGTACTAAATTATGATTAATTGGCGTGACTCAACGGGATTATATCCGGTTGATTTAGTAGTCCCCTAGGTGAGGTTCGACGGGACCAGGAGCGGACCCAAATAGTTGCCTGGGGTAGCCCAGGCACCCCATTAAAATTTTAAAAAAATTTGCTATTGCCTAGAGTCGAACACGCAACCTCTGGAATATTAAACTGCGATGCTTACCGCTGAGCCAACGCCAATTTGCTAATCAGTGTGACAACCACTACAATATCACCTATTATTATTATTAGTTGGAATTATAAAGCAAATACGCAATATCATTCCAATCGACAACAATGACTTTTTAAGTTTTATAATTTAATTTTATCGATTAACAATTCACGCGAATCTCAAGTAAAATTTGTAAATTGTAATTTCAAAAAATCATTGATTAATTGATTTATGATAATATTTTTTTTTATGTAAAATTTATGAATTTAAATTTGTTTTTATTGCGTATATGTACATGTGTATTTGTTTGTTTATTGATTCCTTGATACTTAATGATAATAATAATTGTAAATCTATAACACAAACATGTTCACAATTTTGCGGTTAAGTTGATAACACAATTACATTCACAATTTTGTTAGAGATAAAGATGCTTTCTTTATTTTGATATACAGTAACGACTTATAAGTTAGTGGAGTTTATTTATTTTTTGTGTTTTATATGCATTTCTAATGCTTTATTTAGTAATGCAAAGATTAAATATCGATTAAACTAGACTTTAAAATACACATGTTAAAATATTGTGCAACCCCATTTCTAAAATCCTGGGTCCGCCCCTGGACGGGACCACAGTAAGGGGGGTATGAGCATACTTTGTCATTGGGCGCCGGGTGGTCGATAACGCCCCTTGACCGAGGTGTCACCATGCGGGCCTTGCAAACCCCAATATGGTTGCCTCTTCACTGGATTGGTACCCCAGTGTTAGTTTCCCGAAGGTAGGACCCAAGAGGGTCAACTGGAGGGGGTATGAGCTCATACTTTGCCATGGGCGCCGGGTGGCCGATAACGCCCATGGCCGTGTCACTATGCCATGAAGTGAAGAAAATATTTACTGATAGAATGTTACTCATTGATAGAAAGCTTATTCATTCATAGAAAGCTTACACATTAATAGAACGTTTACTCATTGATTATTCAATGATAGAGTAGTTTATGCTAGTGAGAAGTGCGCCCAAGCTAACTTACCTCAAAGGAGTTACCGGTTTCAAAGATGGGCTATGAAGACGCTTACTCTAAGATAGACAAGCTCTATGGGATCACGTGTTAGATAGTCTGTTAATTTCTTAGTCGAGTTGATACTACGCGTGTTTTACAAGAGTTCGTGTTTTGAGAAGAGAAGTGTGAAGACCTGCATTATACCCAAGAACACATGGTTCGGGTTGGAAAGGACGTAATGAGATTAAGAAGTAAAGGTGGACGATAAATGGTTACTATTTGTGCTTGTATCTTATGAGATCGTCTTATGTTGTTGTATAACATAATGTTATCTATTAGTTGGGCTTATTATATTTGATGCTAGTTTCTGACGTGTACGTGTTTGTGTTTATGTTGATTGTTTGATGACGTTCTATGATTGTCCTGTTATGACACATTGGCCTTTGGTTTGATGTCGAGCAACAGGAGGATCTTGGACAGTCGTAGCAGGTATTGAAGCTTCTTTTGCATTGCATTAGGGGGATAGTGATGAAGGCGAAGCATCACCTGGGTCATACCGTTATTGTAACACCCCTGAATTTCCGACCCTCTGAACGGAACCAAAACCGAAAGAGAACGAAGGAAATTCGGGTGTTACATTTAAAATAAAATAAAATAAAATAAAAGGGGTTATAGAAAAACTTTCAAACAAAATCCTACGGAAATTTCGGCAGCATTTGCCTTGAAATTTCACGCACCAAAAGGATTAAACAATAAAAAAAAATCATCATGAAGAAGAGGTATCAATAACCTCATAACAAAGATCACGGCGGAAAAGACATCGCCAAATCCTCTGTCAACATGCTAAGCATGGATCGTGGCTCCCATGTAAACACTTGGGTTTTCAAAAACATAACCAACTATACAAACCATTCAAGATACTATAACGAAATATAAAATGAAATAAAAACATCAAAAGGAGGAGGAGTGCGGCTGCGGTGGTGGTTGATAGGGTGCCTCCCATGTAAACACTTGGGTTTCGCTGGCGCTCTGCTTTGGGCGCTGGGCTTGTGGTGGAGGAGGAGTGCGGCTGCGGTGGTGGTTGATTGTGGGTGGCTGATGGCTGCTCAAAGGTGAGGGAGAAAGGAGTAGTTCAACGTGAGTGAGAGGGAGAGGAAATATGGGTTTGTCTCTTTGAAAAAGAAAGAGTGACGACTCCTCGAGTATTTAGGGTTTCATGACTTATCATGGTTATTATTATTATTATTATTATTATTATTATTATTATTATTATTATTATTATTATTATTATTATTATTATTTTTGGATTCACCTACTAGAAATGCTCACTTAAGAAACTCACTTTCATGTGCTCACACATTCAAAAATACTAATAGTTCGATTCAAATCTCTTTATTTTAGGAATCGTAATTTTATTTTTAATATAAACATTTGTTAATATTTAAATTCATATATAAAAGAAATTTATTAAACTGCTTCAAATTTAATTTAATATAATTATAAAATTCCCAAAATTTATTAAATTATTAATTAATGATGTCCGAAAATCTCAGGGTGTTACAGTTATCTTTTGATCCTGTAGTTCTTATTTATCTTTTGTAAAATTTTGCTGTATACGTTTGTTATGAGGCCTTTTGTCCTCCTTTGTATAACTGTATTTCCGTTGCGTAGTTTATAACATTGTATGGTTTTAAAGTGTTAAGTCACCTTAAAACGCACGCGTTGACATTGGAACCACGATCCACTCTTGACATGTCGATTTGAGAAGTCGGCGATGAACTATTCCGCCGTGGCGTGAGATTTTAAAGGCAATGATGCCTTAGATTAGTTTAATGTTTTTTCCCTCACCTTTTTAGAGTTAATCTTTTGACGTTTATTTAAATTCTTTTCCTTTTCTTTTATGTAACACCCGAATTTTCTCCTGTCTTTTATGGTTTTGGTTTCGTACAAGAGGTCGAAAATTCAGGGGTGTTACACCCACACCACAGTTATATCAGGTGTCATATTGTTGTGCTTGTTGATCAGTGATAAACTTGATTACTATTGATGCTATGAGGCATGGTACGGTTATAAGTATTAACCAAATGAACTTGCTTAAGTATTAAGATTATCGGATTGTATAAATGGCAGTAACGTACTTCTGCCAGGGTTGAGAATAGTATCTTAATGACTTAAAAGTATGGAACAACAAAAGAATATGGTAAAAGTATACAGTGGTGTCAATTTATCATAAGCTCGTACTCTAATTATTATATTTAGTAAATGTAATGTATTATTTTCGTATTTTGAGTTGGATAGGGAGTTATGCTCGGCGTTAAGCGCTGACCTATTTAATCGGCTGTCATCCGTATTATGGATGGCAGTATGTTGCAGGATTTAGTTTCAGGTTCCGATCCAGGCCGCAGCCACAATTTATTTATGCTATTGAGGACTTAGCTGCAAGATTTTTTTTTATACTTCATGTTTGATGATTTTGACGTATTTATTATTGTGTATTTTTGGAACGAACGATATATATTTTTATTTTCCTACTTTTTATCATTTCGAATAAACATTTATTGTATTTTTAAAGGTTTTTAGCAGATCGGCATTTTCAGAATTCCGCATTATTTTGTAAAAAAATTATTCATTAATGTTAATTACGAATCGCGATTGCCGCTTCTGTTACAATTACTCAAATTTAGATATTGTGCAACCCAAAATAAAAGTTGTTGCCCAAATAATTTAATTCAACAACAAAAATAACATTTGTTGCACAAAATGTTTATTTTGTGCAATAAAAAAATAAAGTTGTTGTCTATTATTGTAATTTGTGCAACGAATATGAAATTTCGTTTCTCTACATGTTGTTTGTGCAACCACTTAATATTCGATGCCTTTACGTTAAATTTAGGCAACGACAAAAAAAAAAATTATTGCCCATATTTTTGACATTTGTTGCCCAAAACCTTTTTTCTTGTAGTATATAAAAAAAATCAGCTATAAGGATGGAAACATAGAACAACGCTAAACTTTTCAGCGCTCATATATCCAAATAAGCTCTTGAAATCCGAATCTTAACACATATAAGAAAAACATAAAAATTAAAAAAATTAAATAAAAAAAACTTATGATATATAAACAGTTTGCAAAGGCAAAAACCAAAAAAAAAACATAATGAAAGCATTCAAAATAGCTTTATCAAAAATGTTTGCCTTTGCAAAACATTTTGTATTTCATAGATTTGTTTACTGTTTTTAGTCTTTTGCTTAACATGCTTATATGTGTTAAGGCTCAGTTTCAAGGGCTTCTTGGAGATATGGGAGCTAGGAAGTTTAGCGTTATTGTTCGTTTCTTCGATGGTGATTTCCTCAACTTTCAGTTGAACTTTTGTTAAATGTAGCCCATCCTTTTGCTATATAACAAATCATAGTATTAGCAACCTTATGCAACAAAAAAAACAACACTACTACAATACTGACTTTCATCTTTTATTTTATAATTTTTCATTCTTATACAAAGAGACATTTCTAGGCTGCAACTAATCCTAATTTCTTACTCTTAAAACACAACATGAGATCTCATTTTCTTTATTAAGGGAAACTCAAAAGTTAAACCGTTTTCACTTGAAGATATTCCTCCGCTTCACATTGAATACCGATTTCTCAAAATCATCCTTCAATTCAATTTCCTAATTTATTTGACAACCTTAATTAAACAATTACCGCAATACTTAACAGCATTTTCATAATAATTTTTCTATAAAAGGTTAAGTTAAATAGTGTGCTAATATCTTAGTTAGGTTGCCAAAAAAAATCCAGGGAATGAATGGAACAAGCACTTTGACAAAATCGGTATTCCCATGTGTAGCGGATGAAACTCTACTAATGAAGTGTTAAGGAACCAACTCAACCAAAAGCTTAAGCTGATGGTTGAGGCCCCAGGATATGTTATATACTCTAACACGCCCCCTCACACGAGAGCCCTTTGGGCTAGAAGTGTGGATGCAGCACATGCCCTCCTCGTACATGGCGCTAAATTTTCACTTTAAATGAGGGGTGGTTGAGATTCGAACCTGTGATTTCGAACCTGTGATTGTCACCCTGGCTTCTGATACCATGTCAAGGAGCCAACTCAACCAAAAGCTTAAGCTGATGGTTGAGGCCCCAGGATATGTTATATACTCTAACATGAAGATACCATAGCTTCTTAACCGGTCAAATTTCAAAATTGTACATTTAAGAATGAGAAATTAGCAAAAGAAACATAACTTCTAAACTTGACAAATTAATTCGAAGTCAATATTTGATAAGTTTAAAATGAAAGTTGAAGCGCAATTTGTTTGCTTGCTAAATTCAAAAATGGTAAAGTAATATAAAGAATTCAAACAACTAATTTGATACTACTATGTACATTCTCCAACTTATATATAATGCACTTGGAAAAGTGCTATTCATATAAGCTTCCGAATAATATTAAATTGATGAGTGAAATTAGAAGTTGTAGTGACATTTCTTTTATGCTAAAGAATGCTTTTAAATATTTCAAAATACCCTTGTTATTATGTATCTTTTGCAAAGGAAAAGAGAAAAAAAATCAGATGATAAAAATTATAATATAATTTGTACTATTGGGTATGAGTAAGTAGGATTGTTCGCCGGTCTAAACTCGAACCGAACCAAACCGAAACTGGTTGGACCAGAAGATCGAAATTTTGAATATGCTAAGACCGGAGACCGGACCGGTTCCATCCGGTTTGGTCCCGGTCTAACCCGAATTCCTTTTGGTCTGGTCCGGGTTTAGACCAGAAATAATTTTTGATATAAAAAATAAATTAAAAATTGGAAGATTTTAGAAATAATTTAGCAAATTAATTATTATAAAATTAAAATATATAAATTAAAAAATTATTTTGTGTTAGAAATATACTCCCTCCTATTCAGCCTAAATGTCCCATTTAGTTTTTTTACACTTGCCGAGACAACATTTTAACCCTTAATATCTCAAATTATCCTTAATTAAAAATTATAAAAATTTGATATTAATAAATTTTGTATTGAGACGTATCAAACAAGATCCCACATGACTATGTTTTAACTTTTAGATTAAGAGTAAAATACAAATTAAGAGTGATGAGTGAATAGTGCCAAAAAACTAAATGGGACATTTAGGCTGAATAGGAGGTAGTAATATTTAAAACCCTTTAAATAAGTATATACATAAAAATCCTAAATATTATTTCCCTTTATAATTACCTTTATGTACATCCAGTCTAACCCGGATTTTTCTTAGTTTAGACCGAATCAGACCAGAATCTGGAATGATGAATATGTAAGACACGGGAGCGCGGATCGGATGCAATCGGTTCGGTCCGATCCAGCTCAAACGGTTTCGATCCGAACCGCCGGTCCCGTCTCATTTTGCACACCCTATGACTAAGTGTACTGTAAAATCTTTATGCCATCCAACAGTTACTGTGTAGTACCTATTAAATAGGGCAAAAGTAATTTTCACCAAGTCAAAGAAATGATGCTAGAAAAGTTGATGGAAATATGCAACTGTTTCCAGTACTATTTCGTGTTGGTTTTTTGCATACCAACTAAATTCTAAAAAGAATTGAAGATTTGTAGTATTTTGTTTCAATTTATACAACCATCGTAAAATAATGGTTTTCATATGAATCTCACATTACTATAATTTGATTAATTTGGGTTTGGGTTTGGGTTTGCATGACTCCTTAATGGTGTTTACATTATTTGTGTAATTGAGCTTACAAAGTTATCAATATTATGCTTCTGGAATGTTCGATTGCTATGGGCATTTGGATCGAGAAATACAAGAACACCGGCAAGAATGTCAAGTACATCAGTGATGATAGTTTTCACAATACCGAATGTGAGATGGATCTTGCGTTGCACATTATAAAAACCCGAGAAAGGTGCTATGCTTATGGGAGAAGTTGCAAAAGGAACACATACCAGCCTTTTGTGAATACATTAAGAAAGGTGTTATGCTTATGGAAGAAGTTGTTCTAAGACATTGGTAGTCTGTTTAAAGTTAAATTGCTACGTTGTTCTAGACTACGTTAAATTAACTAAAATAATGTACATCATGGATTTGAATAGAATTGAGAATTTGAGCTTACCAAGTTTGAAATTAGTATTTAAAATGTTGTGTTTTATAATGATTAATATGATTTCTATTGATATTGTACTCAAATCAACATATTATCAGAATTAATACAAACAAGGTTTACTATTAATTGACAAATAAAAAATTCACATGAAATATTGTATCGAATTACAATACTTAATAAGTGATTTTAAACTTAACTTTTAAGAAACATTATATTTTCATAGGCTCTAATTAATGCAAACTACTAACGTTAAACGCAGCAAGTGTAGCTTGGGGGTACGCATGCGTAGCAAATTCATTTCCCTAATTTATTTTTCAACCTTAATTAAACCATTTTGACAAAATTCTTATTTACTAATACTTTCAAAATAATTTTTCTATAAAAAATAAAGTTAAATAGTGTGCTAATATTTTAATTAGGTTCCCAAAAAATCCAGGGGACGATTCGAACAAGCACTTTGACAAAATTCTTATTCCCATGTGTAGCGAATAAAACTCTGCTAATGAACATAACATAGCCAGTTAGAATTTAAGTTTACTAAACTTGAATTTAGTGTTTAAAACATTATTTTATAATAATTGGTATGGTTACTACTAATATTGTACTCAAATTAGGGCCGACAAAAGTTGACCCGACTTGTTGACCCGACCTGAATCTAACCTGAAATAAGTGGGTTTGGGTTGAGATTTTTGACCCAATTAATTAAATGGATCGACCCGACCTGATCTGTTTATTGAATGATCTGACCTAATTTTAAACCTGAAAAAAACCTGTATAACCCATTTAATTAAATGTTTTAATTTCGAGTTAAATCAATAATATAAGCTAAACTTAGTTCATTTAATATTTTCTTATTTTTCATAGTAAATACAAAATAAACAACAAAAAAACATAAAATTAAAATTAAAGCCTAAAAATATTAGATTTAAACAAGGTTAAAAACCTTTAAACGAAAACAAAAAAATTATAAACGGGTTAAATGGGTCAAAATCAGGTCAACCTGATCTGTTCCAGGTCGGGTCAAGGTTGTGATTTTCGACCCAATTAACTAAATGGGTTGGGTCTGAGTCAAGGGTTTTCTGACTTGTTTATATATGACCTGAACCCGAACCCGACCCAACCTGATCTGTTTGACAGGCCTAACTCAAATCAACGTTTTATCATGAAAAAATCTACACAAGGTTTAGTATTGATTGACAAAAAAAAAATCCATGACGTATCAGATCGAATTACAATACTTAAAAAGTGATGTCAAACTTATTTTCTAAGAAACGTTATTTTTCCATAAGCTATACTCTATGCAAACTACTTACAACAAGCTCAGTAGTGTACATTAGAGGGATCAGAAGAAACCAGTCAGCATTATTAAATTGTCAAACTAGGCCCCACAACTTAGTTTTACAAAACATCTCCATAACAATTAACAACTATTTATTTAAAAGTTCAAACTAACAATTAACAAATCAGTCAACATTATTAATTGGTCAAACCAGTCAATTATCAAAGCCGACACATATATCCTAAATCAACCAAAAAAAGACAAGATACCTCTACGATAAGGAGGGGATCAGAAGAAACACATCAAGACTCTGAAGACGCAATACTAATCTCTAGTGTTATTCTCAATTTTGACAATTTTTGGAAGTATAACATTTATAGTATCTTGACATAAACAAATTCTAAGTTACGCCACAGCTTTCGAATTAAAGTTACACGAGACTCCTCATCACTTGCTACCTAACAATTTTCCATACACAAACAAATCTGTACACAAACTACAACTCCATCTAAGAATACAGTTAGCTATGGCTTCAACTCAATCGCCCCATCACGAGGAGAGACATTTTCTCTCCACTCTACTCACTGGGAGCAAAAATCTGAAACCCTTACACCATTGTGGAATAATTGAAGGGGGTAATTACCTCATTACTACAACTGCAAGGCCAGATCCGGCTGCACTGCATCCGTTTTCCCAGAAGCCGGAGATCCAGAAGACTGGAATCCAACGTTCAAGTCTGGTGGTGTGGACTCAACATTTTGATTCAACACCGTGCTTGGTAAATTTTTAACGGGCTTTTTTGTACTAGAATTTCCTGACATGGCTTCTTCACAACCGTTGCTGTAGGAATTCGGAGGTTGTAGACTCTGTGTCTCAGTTCTGGACACTGACACAATAGATGGGTTAGACTGTAACACTGAAGGCCTTCCTGTCCCGATCATTTTCCCCATCTGGGCCGCAAAATTATGCCCATAACTACCATTAAGGCCATTAATTCGAGGATGCACAGTAGAATTTTGATGGATCTGATGTGGGTTTCCTGGTTTCATAGAGCTAGTGCCGTTATTTAATACGTTGACCATTGAACTTGACGGTGAACTTGCAGTTGCTTCCGGTGCAATTGAGTTGGGCCTAGACCCAGCACCATTGCACGGTAAGTTGGAAGAAGAAACTGGAGTGGCATTATTAGCAGCAACTGAGGGAGAATTGGCTTTGCATGACGCCTCATTGACTTCCGATTTAATACATGGTTCTTCTGTCTCGGACAATTGATCAACTTGTGGCTTTAAAGATGACTTGTTACCACTTGAATTTATCGTACCTTGAGCAGGAGCAGAAGCTGTATCTGTAGGTGCCGACAATGAGGAGGATGGAGTTTGCTGACCAGCAGAAGCAGTTGACTGCTGTTGAATTGACCTTTCTGCAGGAGTGTCATTTTCTCCGACCCATCCTGGGCCAAATTTAACATCAGCAGGTAAGCATCTCTCAATCTTCTTCGAAGCAACTTTCCACGCAACAGGTCCAACTTTAGCAGCAAATCGTGCCAAACTCCTGGCATAACCATACTCTGTATGTAGCCCCATCTAGATCACATACAAGTCAAGAGATCAGAAACAAGAAAACCAGAACGTTCTTTTCAGAACGAAAGCTCACTGGTTGAAGGTTTGAATGAAGTCTTGAATAAAATAGAGATTGGATCATAGCAAAATGTAAGACAACAAAGAGAAAGCAACAAATTTAGGCCACATCATATAGGAATAAAGGATGATATTGACAATCCCAGGATTTTCAGTCACATGTCATTCTGTCAGAAAAGCACTGGAAAGTGGCAATACTAGATTCAAAGGTGTCTTAATCAGTTCCTTGTGAAAATTCTTCCACATTCACAACAGTTCATTTACTTTCTGGACACTAAAATCACAAACGTGCAAATATTTGTCCAATTCAACGAATAAGAAATATTGCTTCATAGCCTGATATCAATCTAAGACATGCCAAGATTCAACTCAACGTACTCATGTTTGCACGAAGCCATCTCATCAAAAAAATACAATCTAATTGAAAATAACCATATTTCAAAAAAAATTGTAAAAACCACCTTATACATCACTTTCTTGATAAAACATCACATTTCAAATACAAGTATCAGTAGACTTCAATTGCATTTTGTAGACTTCAAATTTCTCATGAAGGGTAGTAATCATCATTTTTTTCTAATGCGATATAATAATGATAAATTAGAGCAGTTTGTAGCTCAAAAGTATTGAGTTGCAGTTTAAATGTAATATCAGGTGCTTTTGACAATAATAAAATAAAACATTATGAAAAGTCAAGACCATTCAAATTATTTTATCTGATGAATACTTACAGCAATTAGCTGTTTTCTTTCTCTATTGAAGGTAGTAAATACGGACGAATCTTGTCCACAAGATAATGCGTAGGAATGCATGTAGGTACTGCGTCTACTGTCATCAAGGACAATATGTTTCTTTCCATGCTTCATTGCTATCCCCTTAGAACCAGAACCTAGTATAGTTGCAGGGAAAACATCAAAAACCTAAGAAAACAAGATATCGGAACCCACTAAGAGTGTCAAACACATAGGCCTAACAACTGACCTATAAAGCCATCAGCTCTCTCATATCTCTCAGCTGACCAGCCAACATAAGCCTCATTAATACGGGCACCGTACAAAGACCGCGGAAAAGAATCAGCTGATCCAATTTTCTCCAAATGAGATGCCTTTCTCAAATCATTGTTGGATCGGTTCGTAGTTCCGCCAGAGCTAGCAATAGTTGCTTCAGAAAAATCAGAGTTAGCTCTCTCTAATGGAGGTCTACCTGGTGGTCTCTTCAAATTCTTTGTTGGCGGTCTTCCCCTCCTTACGACCTTCGGTTCGTGCTCTGGTTCATTATCATCACTATTTGCCCTCAAGTTTTCAAAACTTCTCTGAGCCAACTCTTGTATTGTACGTGCCTGGCAAGACAAGACAAATTTAAAAAATGGAAAAAGATGGTATAGAAAAGCATTTATAAATAGCAATTTTTTTTACCTGCCGAAAGTAGACAGTCTCGGGAGCATTGTACTGCATTGCATTGGAACAGATCAAGAAAACATCTTTCTGCATAAGAAAAGAAAGGGATGAAAATTGAGTTTCTGTTTGAGATATACTGATACAGTTGATCTATATCACATATAGGCATCCAAAACATCATTGCAAAGTTTCACTACCAACAATCTGTTTCTAGGGCGTGCAATAATCCCAATCACAATCCACTAAGCTTAAAATGTATCAATAAAATGCATTTTCAACTATCATGCAACTAAACTTGAAATTTCTTAGCCAGCTACGTACAGCCCACCAGATTTCTATGCTTCTACAAAGAGTGATACAAAAAGAATACCATACTAGATACGAAATTGTGGATCATGTTGCTTTTGTTAGGCTTCCAAAAAATTTGGGAACGACTCATAAATATACAACCCACGAAACTTAAGATCAAACTCTGATAGATTGCATTGATGTTAGGGATATATATCATATACTGGAAAAAAAAGGGCCACCAGAAAGAATTTATCCCAGAGTTTTACGGAAAATTCCCTACACATTAAAAGAATGTATAGATAGTGAGGAAGACCTCCACTCTCAAAGAAAAACCACGTCAATGATACTATGTGCAAAAGTGAATCTTTAAACAGCATCTACCCACAAAAAGGCACAGGCAAGAAAAGTAAATGTCACAAATCTCCATACAGCCATGCATGTCCTAGGCAAGCAAAATCTGTTCAAAAAAATCTTTAAAAACTATCAGAGGATTCCTTTTACAAGAAATTGCCTGCTAATTGGCCCCTGGCTGAAAATCTAGTTTGTGAAAAAGATTCTTCTATAATAGCCCATAAAATATCTATCTAATGAGAATAAAAATCAATAAAAAAAACCCCATAACATCTAGTCGTCTAAACAATGATATACAAATCCTTTATCATTTTTCTATCAACACAATGGTGAGCGGAGAGAGATAGAGGTTTGTCCACTCTCTAAAACTCCATTATATAAATAAGGTTACAACTAGCCAAGTTGTATTGGCATCATGATCATGAATCTCATTTCCTCTCTGTTGTTGTCACTCCCCTTTTCATAATCCTAGTTACACTACATAACAAGAACAGCAAAATCTTAACTTG
This sequence comes from Amaranthus cruentus, assembly GCA_019425755.1. NCBI lineage: Eukaryota > Viridiplantae > Streptophyta > Magnoliopsida > Caryophyllales > Amaranthaceae > Amaranthus > Amaranthus cruentus. The sequence continues at coordinate 13,124,849 of CM033450.1, read as the reverse complement.
AGTTACACTAGATAGAGGAGCTTCCTTCAGACCAAGCAAGAAGTTCTCTTCCAAAAAGCCAACTTTACAAAACTGATGAGTTCTTATTATTTTCATCCAAGTGAGAAGATGTAAGGTCATTAACTTGAGCTTATGACATTTTCAAATGCCATGACTTGTCCAAAAAAAAAATCTGAGCAAAATACAGAGAAAATCTTGCAGCTTATATTTGCAAAACTAACAACCTTCTACACTCACCTTTTTTGTTCCTTACCAATCAAACTAGGAAGAAGTAAGGGCAAGTCCTACATCTAATAAGAGGATAAAAGTCTTAAAAAAAAACAGCAAAAGATTGTCAAAAAAGGGCCCTCACCACTCACCGGTGACACAATCAGCAAAAGCATCAAACAGGTTTATTGGTGACACCAGACACTCATAAATCACCAACCACCCAACTCTGCCTCAAGATAATCCAGGCAGAAACAAATGGGAAAAACAGATATAACAAAGACAGACCTCAAATTGTTCCAGGTTCGCATAAGCACCATTTTCAAGTTTCTTCCTTACTGTACTAAAATCCATCGGGTTTTTAATGACTTCATGGTAGTCTGGAAGCTGCAGCACAGAAAATACAAATGCACGGATTCAGACAGCAACATTCACAACAACTCCTATTAAATTTATAAATATCAAAACAACAATAAATTCACCTCTTCTGGGTCCACAGGTTCAGCAAAAACTCCATAAGTGTCTTTCCTGATCACAAAAAACAAATCATCCTAAGTCAAAAAGCCAATTTACAAAAAGCAAACCTTAAAATCCAATTTGGCAATAAAGGTCGTACTTTTGAAGTCTATCAAGTATAAAAAGCAACAAACTTTTATCTGGTAAACTTGTTGAGGGGCCATCATCAAGCATAGAACCTACAAACATCATCGAAATCGACATTTGACACGAGAAAAACTAATACCAATCACAAATTTGCAAACCAAATCCAGATTGCAATAAGATCATTGATAAGTAAGCAGCTAAGGAACCTGATTGAGTGTTCGTCTGCTTTGTCGCATCAGCACTGTGCTTTTCATTCTGCAAAAACAAACACAATCTCAGTCAGCAACTCAACATATATAAAGCAAAAAATAATCTCAAACAAAGCGACAGGTATATTAGCTTGCATAGTAACATAGTACTGCAACCATTATTTTTATTTTTTTTATAAAAGGAATTATTTTTAGTGTAAAGACAAAATTGAACTTTTTCTTGAGATGACAGTCTTATCATTTAATGCCCATAATCAAAATCAAAATATTAAAAAATCTCTTTAAATTAGGCGAAATAAAAAGATACCTAAATTATAGAACCACAAAAAGAAAAAAATAAAAAAAATTCTACACCCATAAAGATAACGAATTCAGAAAAAATTCCACACTTACACTTACAAAAGACCTAGTCAAAGTGCGTCATACTCACTCACACAATCAAATTAAAATGCGCGAAATTCTAGGAGCAGTACATACTAACTATTTTTCAAAAATTAACGTAATTGAACCAGAAAATTTAAAAACCCAGTTACAAAAACCCGCGTTTAATGTAACCAGTTACAAAAATGAAGAACCCACAAAATTACAAACCTTATTACCCATTTCAGCACCAGATCCATGAGAAATTGAGTCAATTTTGCGCTTCTTATGATTGGAACCCAAAGAATGATCAGAATCAGACCCAGAATTATCAGAATTGACTTCATCATTGTCTTTATTAGGCACTTTTAGAACTTGCTTGAGCTCCTTCTCTCGCCTCTTCCCAGCTGAATGTTCTTCATCTTGGTCGGAATTAGGGTTAGGGTTACGACGAGTGGATCGGCGAACAATTGAAGATGAATTAGGGTTAGGGTTTTGAAATTTGGGATTAATGGGTTTATTGTTGAATTGTTGTTTTTTGAGATGGTTTTGTTGTTCTTGTTGTTGCTTTAAAGAACGTTTTTGAAGATCTAACAAAGATGGTCTACCTTTCTTCTTCTTCCTCTTCTCCACAATTTTTCCCATTTTATTTATTTTTCTTTCTTTTTTGGGTTTTTATTTTTCTTCTGTTGTGTTGTTGATGTTGGTGACCCCCCTTCCTTCCTTGCTTCCTTCCTCTCTCAACCAGCTAGCTAGCTTGCTTGCTTGCTAGCCCTTTCTTTCTCTCTCCTCTCCTTTCTGCTTTTCTCTCTCTCTAAACTCTAAAGCAAAGGAGGTTTTGGGAAGTGCATTTTTTATTTTTTTACAAAAGGGGTTTTTTTTTGTTGATTTTTGGTGTTTTTAATTTTTTTGGGTTTTTGTTGGAGTCTGATTTGGTAAATGGGAAGATGGTGGGGGAATATTGAGATGATAATTGAGAAGAGCATGCTTGTCACGTGAACTCACACTCTTGTAATTTGTAAATGAATAATTTGTGAATTAAAGAATTACACTTTTAATGTTTAATTTTTATGACTTACGCCATCAAAATATCAAAGTTTGCAGGTTCAGGCCAAAACACGGGATCATTTTGGTGGTCGGAATTTTAGATTAAATGGTCGGAGTTATGTGTTTTTGGCCTAAACATATAAAAATTGATACTTTCATGGTTGTAATTCGCAAAAAAAAAAATTGAGGTTGTAATTCGCAAAATCAATAAACTTTAGGGTTGTAATTCACAAATTATTCATATATGTGTAAATGTTGTTGTAGTCCTCCTAAAGTCAATGTAAAAAAGACTTGGATCTTGTTTTAATTGGTGTAAATATCGTATTTTTCAAATAAAATTTTAAGTTCAATCTGTGTATTCCAAAAAAAAAAAAGATGTATACAATTTTTTGTGGGTAAAACGTAGACGTGGATCAATCAAAATAGAAAATTATTGGGTTGAGGTGTAGAATAATAAATAGTACCCTTATTTCAATTAATCGGACAAAAAGTTAAACCGTATGAATCATACTAAAAGAGAGAAAAAAATATATATAAATGAAAATTATTGAAATTTAAGTTCTATTTTAAATACAAGAACATAACAAATCGATTGGAATAAGGAAAAAATAGAAAATTATTGCAAATTGGTTGAAATATGGGTATAATAGAAAATTAGTAGGTAACTAAAAATTATTTGAGCTAGTTAATAGAGTATCATTTAGTCGAATTCGATCAGCTTTTTGGATCAAGTCTCTATTGGCGATGGCAATTGGACAGACTAAAATTGAATTCTCGAATGCTCGATAGTCAAAAGTCAACTAAATATGTTTTTTTAACCTTTCTCACCATTAAAAAGGTCAACAGACAAAAATCAACTAAAAAATCAATCCAAAACTTTTTTATCAAACATTCCAAAAACCTTGGATACTTTTGCTTGCATAATCTGGACTTTTTGAAGTAACTAGTGCATTAGTAAAATTTTATATAATCAATTTTCAATATCTTCTTTTCATCTTAGATGAATTAAAGAAGTTAATTAATTTACTTGTTAAAATGGTTTAGGTATTAATAGATTAAGAAATTGTTCTTAATTGTGATACTTTTTTCATAGTGTGTAGTTGTGTTTTTATAAAACATAAGATTAACTAGTTTTAAAACAGAAAATTGCAAGAGTTCATATGTGGAGTTTCAACAAGCGTTTAAATCAGCGGAACAAGAATTTGAAGAATAATGAGGAGCACAAGTGACCAATTAGAATTTCACCGCGTCTTGTATGAGAGTGTACTCACAATTCGACTAATCCAATTAAGCAGCCCAATAAACATAATGAAAATATTTTTACAAAATTAAATAAATAACCAAAAGCATGATTCTTGGTAAGGATAAAATTAAATAATGATTCAATTAGGCAATCTTAACTATAAACTATAACTATTATTAATACAAAACATTACTAACATCGTTGTTTTTTAAAATTGCTTATGTGTCACATCCTCAATAAAAAAATTTCTTTTAAAATTCAATGATGATGCAATTGTTATTAGACTAATGTTTATATCTTTGACTTTAGTACTTTCTTATTATGACTATAACATTATTCATATTGATCATTCTTACTTTTCAGGTCACATCATTTGATTTATTAAAAAACCATATATATTTTATTTCATCATCATCATACCCAGTGTATTCCGCTCATAATGACTATGAGCAGGGTCTAGGGAGGGAAGGAAGACGGCAACTCAAACCCATAAAGGAGAATGCGGTCAAAGTGTCCACCGACTCAAAATTTGATATCCTCCGAAAAAGTTCTTCCTACATTTACTTATCGGCATGCATCATAAATTTGACCTACAACAATAATTAACATATATAGATAAACATAAAATGATTTTTGAAATAAAAAATATAAATACTAAAAAAAGAACTAAGCATATACAAACTAAGTGTTTAAATAAAGAAAAAGTAAGCGATATATGAAAAGTCTTAGTGATCTAAGATATGAATAAGGCGCCTCCAACTACCCCAATCCCTGGTCAGGTACTCAGAGAATTGTAACTCATGCATATCCCTTTTTATCCATTCCATCCATGTTCTCCTAGGTCTTTCTCGACTTTTCTTATCCTCCGCTTTTGATCCTTCTCACGAGGGCATCATATGTCTTCCTCTTCACATGCCTAAACCATCTCAACCTATATATTTACATGCATCTTTGCTGAAAGAAGGGAAACCCCTAACTTCTCTCTAAACTCCTGGTTTCGTATTCTATCCATCATTGTGTGACCGCACATCCACCTCGGCAAACACATTTCTGTAACTTTCATCTTATATTCAAATGTCTTCTTTTGGCCAACATTATGCCCCATAATACATGGTAGGATACTTCCTATCACATAGCACCCCAATGGTTGCTCGCCACTTAAGTTAACCCGCTTCTATACAATTAGTAACATCTCCTCTAATCTCCCCATTACCCTGAATCATCGATCTTAAATACCCGAACTTAGTCGTACATGCAACAAGTTCTCCACGTATAGTCACCTTCGGCTCTGTCCCACTGAAGTTGCATCGCAAATATTTTGTCTTCTTACGACTTATGAGCGACCCTTTATCTTCTAAAACTGTCCTCCACTCTTCCAATTTTCTATTAACCTCCTTACTTTTTGCTACCAACACGATATAATCTGCAAATCGCATGCACCAGGGTACAGTCTCCCAAATTAATTTAGAAATCTCCTCCATAATGACCATAAAAATAAAACGACCTAGTGTCGATCCTTAATATAGGCCTACTACTGGGAAAAGACTCAGTTAACCCCATCGGTGTATAATGATAGTCGAAACCCTGTCATACATGTTCTGTATTGCCTCAATGTAACATTGTGAAACACCTCTAGCCTTGAGGCTATCCCAAATGATTTCGTGAGGTATGCTATCATACGCTTTCTCCAAGTCAATGAACACCTTATGTAAATCCTTCTTCCGCTTCCTATATTTTTCCATCAGTCTCCTCAAAACATGAAAAGCCTCAGTGGTTGATCTTCCTGGAATGAAGGCGAATTGGTTTTCTCTTATCGTCGTCTCTTGTCTGATTCTCCTCTCTATCAATCTTTTCTGAGTTTCATTGTGTGGCTTAAGAGTTGGTTCCTCTATAGTTCTCGCAAACTTGTGCATCAACTTTGTTTTAATACAGTGGTATTATTGTGCTGATCCTCAATTCTTAGGGCATCTTATATGTCTTCAAGATAACATTAAACAACTTAGTCAGCCAACGAATACCCTCTTCTCCTAAACCCCTCCACACTTCAATAGGAATGTTATCAGGTCCAACTGCCTTTGATCTCCCCATCTTTTTGAGAGCTACTCCAACTTCGTCTCTGGTAATATCACTAGCAAACACACAATAAAGTGTTTTTTGGGTGTCGGAATAATGACTACCCCATTATTTGCTCCCCTAGCCTTAGAGAAAATGAGTATTATTTAGTATATTAGATGTATTGAGATAGTTAAAACATAATATATTTTTATTAGGATTAGTTTTTGTTATTTATAGTATTGGTTACTTGAAGACAATGCTTAATTCTAATATGAGTTAACTTATGACTATCTTTATGAGAATAAAATATCTTTTTTGTTCAAACTTTTGTAAAGTAATTTTACATATTGTTTATGTTATATTTGATTTTATCAATAGTTTTAATACTTCATATAAATTAATGTAATATTTGTTTTTGTTAGCAAAAATTGTTATGATATTTTTTATTAAAAAAAATTCATAATTCTATATTATATAACTCTATGTACGAACTATATGCCCTGTTGAAAATTTAAAAATAGAAGTATAAATAAAATTATAATAAATATATAATCAAGTCTTTGTTAAATATATAGTTTTCTTGTCTTTTGTTTTGATTTTTTGAAATGAACTAAATTCTCACAATCACATGCGCGCACAATGCAAAATATGTTATAATTTCAACACAAAAGTAATTTATTCCATAAATTAAACAACTTGCATGTATACACCTTTAACATATGACTTAACGTCTTTCATCCTACATGGCAATCAAATTACTTAGATGAGACTTCCCTTGCATCTTTATCTTATTCACTCTACAAAATAGGACATATTAATCCAAATGCTTAACATTTACCGAATCATGATTATAAGAGTAACAAATAAATAACATATGTCCCCCCTTACCTCCAGTGTTCTGGAAAACAATTTGGCTCATATAGAGAGAATTTTCATCACGAATTTTTTTGGGGTTGGGGTGGTTTACCCTTTTCCTCCCCATGAACAGTTAGGTAATGTTGTTTACCCCCCATTTCAATGTAACATGTATGTTCTCATTACACCATTATTATCTTTTGCAATGATGTCTACCCTCTTTCCTTTTAGGGTCAAGGTCTTTTCTGATAGTTATCGGCTTAGGGATGAATAATTTTCTACCCCTCTCTAAGTGCTTCCATCTCCTCCTTGTTCTTGCTTAGCCCTTTCCTCGGAGAGGCTTAAATGTCTAATATCCACCAACCTTCTCCTTATCCGACACTAGCCAACAATCCCTAATAGTGTGGCTCATAAGACCACAAAAAAGAATAAAAGTGGGGTGACCGTTCATAATAACATCCATGAATCTAAGAATTACTCCTTCCTTGAGACTCCAAACGTTATTCATGGTAGGTTTGTAGGCATTAAAATAAATAGGCTTTTTCAGTAAACAATTATACGTTTCATTCGACTTTGTGCTAAAATCAACAACATCATCTTTGTTGCTTATAACTTGTAGACGAGAATATTGATCAGTGATATATAAGCCATAAATTTAGAAGTTTAAGAAGAATTTGTTGTGTAACAGGAGGGAAACCCTAGAAAACTAGAGAGGTTAGCCTAGCAACCCTAAAAAGGAAAAACCCTACCTTAGGGAGAGAGATTAAGACTTTTTAATTATACATAGGAATCTATGTACATGTTTGTAGTGTAACTTTGTTAAAATAATTGTTGTTTGCTTGGCCGCTTATGAGATAAAGAAAATACAACAAGTCTTGCGAGAGATTGCCTTATCGTGAGATCACATATACAAAGTAGCCCAATCGACCCAATTATAATTTTTACAATACACGATCACTAATTGACCAATAGGTAAAAATACCAACTTAAATAGGTTACAACACCAACTTTTATATCTATAGATTAAAATACTAAACTCATTGTAATAAAATACCAAGTTCAGTATTATCAATATTATTTGAACGATTTTAATCTAATTTTTTGATGATTTGATTAAATATTAATGATTGAGAATAAATGTATGGATGAAAAACTAAAACGCTTTTTCAATTTTGAAATTAAACACAATATGAGTGAGGGAAGAAAAAAACAACTTTCTTAAACTGTGTACTTAACAACCTGTTTAAATACCTATTTTCTCAAAGAGACGGTCTCTTAAGAGACCGCCTATTTATAATTTATTACTTAATTGACCACTTTTAGATTATAATTGATTTTTTTAATGTTATAATGAACTCGTTTAAGATTATAAGTTATAATTGATCACTGTACATGTGATGACTTATGATTTAGAACTATAAGCTTTAAATTGATCAATTTAAAGCTACTCCCTCCGTTCTTTTTTGATGTTCTACTTTGAGTTTTTCACAAATATTAAGAAAGATGGAATCTTTGGTGGTAGTAGGTATTATTTTAATTATATAGTAGTGGGAAGTAATGGTTGTATTGGAATTATGAGAGGAAAAATAATTAAATAATAGTGTGAAGTAATGATTGTATTAGAAGTATGAGAGAGAAAATAATTAAATATGAAGTAAGGAAAATGAGGTTTTAAGGGGTAAATGTGTGATGGAAACTTTCCAAAAATAGAAAGCATTCTAAAGTGGAAGAACTTTTGAAACTACCCGTTATAGTAAGGTGGAAGAACTTAAAAGAACGGTCAGCGAAGGCAAATGCCTCGGCTTTCTGGTCGATGAAAGAGGGATTGAGGCGAATCCCGACAAGATTCAAGCTATATTATCCATGAAGTCACCAAGAACGGCTAAGGAGGTACAATGTCTAGTTGGCTGCATTATCGCCTTGTGCCGTTTCATGTCCAAATCAGCTGATCGATGTTTTAAAACAACAAAAGTATATATGGGCCAAGGAGGCCGAGGAAGCCTTTCTCAACCTAAAAGGGTACCTCGTAGAGATGCCGAAATGGGTGTCACCCTTGCTAGGTGAAATATTGTACTTGTATATATCTGTTTCGATTATTCGATAAGTGTCGTGCTGGTGGCCGAGAGGGAGAAACAACAACTGCCAGTGTATTACATCAGCCACGCCTTCTGCGGCTTCGAGGCCCGGTATTATGTAGCGGAGAAAGCAATCATTGCGCTGGTGATGTCGAGTCAAAAGATAAATCCCTACTTTTAATCTCATCCCATCATAGTCTGCACCTCACAACCGATGAAAAACGTTCTGGAAAGTAAAAATCAATCCTCTCGGGTAGCTAATTGGGCTAATCAATTGGCCAATTATGGCATCGAGTTCGAACCTGATGTGCTCATTTTAGTGCACGTTTACCACCCCAATTTTAGTGTCAAGTCTCGACATTTTGCACCAATTTGATATATTTCACGCATGATTTCTCCTTGATCTTGTGTTCGAGTGTTTTGAGATTGATTAGGTGATTTTTGGAGATTTTGAAGGCGTTTGGCATACATTAGAGACTAAGACATCATTCCCGGAGCTTTACCGCAACAAATCGGGATTGTCCCATGACCCCGGCATTGCTCGTGAGATCGAAGAAGGAATCAAAGCTTTCAAAGGAGTGAAATGCAATACATTCGACCGAATGGAGCCTCACATTCGGGCGAATGGGAGTTCAACACTCAAGAGGATCTTTGCTATTGCCACTGGAAACGCTGAATGCAGCACTATTCGGGCGAAGTGACCCATTCGGGCGAATATCCCATGCCTTCAGGCGAATGGATCCCACATAACAAAACTTCTCCAAACCTTCTGGAAATGCCGAATGGACAATTATTCGGGCGAAGGGCTTCTATTCGGGCGAATGGGCCTTGGTATTCGGGCGAATGCGACTGTTCGGCGCAACTATTTTATTTATTCATTTTAACCTTCGAGGCCCCTTTTGTAATTTCGTAGCACTCTTATTTTAGGGGTATATATACCCATATTCCTGTAGTTTGAAGAATATTTTAGCTTTAACCCTAAACATTCTCTAGAGTAGTTGAATCTCTTATGTTTTCTTTCTCTAGTTTCAAAACCCTAGTTTTTATTTCCTAGTTTGAGTTTTCTCCTAAATCAATCAAGTCACTAACTTTTGGATGTAACTCTTTGCTACACTTGTGGATGATATCTTCTACACCTTTTGAGATTTTATTCATGGTATGAGTATCTTTCTTTTATTTGCTTATAGAAACATTTACTATTGTTGGCAGTTAGTCTTTAATGCTATTTATGATTCTCTTCTCTTTGTGGTGATTGTGTACTTGGATTTGTTTGAATATCTAGCATAGAGTTGTTACTTTTATGTTCTTGTTCCTCTTGTTCTCTTTGTCATTGCCTATTATTGCTTTTATTGCTCATATAGAAGCTTTCCATGTCTAGTTTCTTTTTCTTGTGGAATATTATGCTTAGTTTCTCCTTCATTATGTGTGAGTAGTTCCCTAGGGTTTGATTGATGAAACCCTAGAGTTGGAACCCCTTATTATTGAGTTAGGGTTTAGTTGAAACTTATTCAATCATCATAATGATTCACCTTGAATCTTGTCCTGCCACTCCCAAGGAGACATAGGGCGATTATAGGTGGTTCGATTGGTCTTAGAGTCGTCAACTTCCTCTCATCGTTAAATTCGTTGATGATTGAAGGTCGCTAACTCACCCAAATGCATGAATGTTTGTGGTACCTCTGTAGGGTGGAACCAATCATTCTTGCTCTTTCTCCCCTTGATTTATACTAGTTGTAGCTTTGCAATCAATCTTAGTTTTAATTAGTTTCATTCACCTTAACATCCTTGTATCCCTATATTGAGACTATCTGTTTAACTAACCTTGTCCCTGTGGTTCGACCCCTTACCTCTACTATACTTGTGTAAAGTTAGGGTAATATAAATATAGTTTGTGTAACTGGATTTTAACATACGACCGTTAAAACGACTATCAAAATGGCGCCGTTGCCGGGGACAAGGCGTTATCGTTAAGCTAGTGTAGATCTTGATATAGTTTTCTTTATTTCGTCAATTATTCTTTGCTTGTCAGTATTTACGTGTGGTTGGCAGTTTTGTTTGCATGTGATATAGCACACGCAGGTCCAATCAACCGTTAGTGCCATTTGATCCTGAGGTCCAATGCGTAGGAAGACCTATCCCACAACCACCTCCCAATACTCCTAACCCCCCTACTGCTGAAAAGGCCGACGAGCATCAATTGTTCGGTCAATATGGGACACCTGGGTCCCAAGAGTTCCTTAGAGGGGTGGTACTAACTGCGGCCGCGACCCCATTCCAAATTGGCCCTCAGTATACGAGGATGGTGAAGGAAAAGCCATTCAGTGGGTTGAAGAATGACTGCCCGCTCCAACACCTTGATACATTCTCTGAGACTTGTGGACTCGGTCCGCAATGCCCCAACAATCCGGACTACGTCAAACTACACCTCTTCCGATTGGGTTTGGCAGGTGATGCCAAAGATTGGTATGATTGTATTGAGCCGAATTCCATCACTACCTGGAGCCAACTGAAAACTGCTTTCCTAGAGAGTAACTACCCAACCGTGAGAACCCAAGATTGGCGGAAGAAAATAGCCGCTTTCACACAGGATGATGAGGATAACCTGACAGCTGCATGGAGTAGGTTTAAGAGAATGGTAAGAGCTTGTTCCCACCAAGGCACTTCTAGACGCAGCTGTGGGTGGTCAACTCTCTAAAATTCCTTGCAATCAAGTGAAGGCCAGGATCGATGATGTAGCCAGAAACCATTGTTGGAGTGGAACGAGAAGCAAAGGGATGCCTAGAGGGATGATCGATACAAGTAACCTAGATACCATCGGTGCTAAAATTAAAGCGGTCTTAAACAAGAAGCTATCCAAGCTAAACCTCGCCGCTAGTGGCTCTAATGTCTCATCGGCCTGCGAAAAACACTTTGCTTGTGCCATTTGCGGAGGAACCAACCATGATACGTCATATTGCAGGGGCACACTCTCCGAACATGTAGCGGCAGTGGGACATGGGTCTTTCAATCAAGATGCTCCTGTAATGAATTATGATGGGTATGGGTACAATCCAGAGAACGTAGCAGTTGTGGGGTACAAACACCAAGGTCAAGGGTACGGTCAACAAAGTTTCTTCAACAACCTCTCCTCTAGACCTCCCTTCAATCCCAATGGCAATCAAGGAAACTTCAATCCGGGATATAACCGAGGTAACCAAAGTGGGTCAACCCCCAAAGCTCCCATGGGAACCTACCAAGTGGGAGTGGATCCAGACCTAGCTCGATTAGACCCCCTGGATTTCATCAAGGACCTAGAGGCAACACAAATCTTTCTTTCCCGTCTACAGAACCTTCATCCGAATACTTCCAATCACAGCAAGGGCAAGCAATGAGTAGTGATTTTTTGACGTCTCAGTTGAGCAACCCTGTTCAAATCAACCAAACACTCATGCAACAAATGCAACAACTCCAGACACAACAAAAGTTTTTTGAGTCTCAACTTGCCCTAATGGCAACACCCTCTCCACCATTGCTATTTCCACCTCACCCTCAACCTAACCCAACTACACAACCTCAACCTCCACCTCAAAACCCAAACCTAAACCATCATACCGCTAAGGCCATCCATTTAAGATCGGGAACTCAATATGAAGGGCTGTCGGTTATGGTAGAAGATAGGGGGAGGACAAATGAAGATGAGGGAGAACATGAAGAAGAGTTGAGAGGAGAAAACTTAAGGGAAGAGCTTGAGCAACACAATGTGGAAGAGGGGAGAGATGAAGGTGAAAGAGTGAGAGATCTTGGAGCGAAAAGAAAGCTAAGGGTTGAAGAAAGAAAGAGGCTTGAGCGATTATATGCTCTTCCATTACCCTTCCCCTATAAGAGAGTGGAGAAGCAACTAGATGAGAAGTTCAAGAAGTTCCTAGAGCACTTGCAAAAGATGGAAATGAGGATTCCATTTTTAGATGCGATGGCACAAATGCTCAAGTATGCCAAGTTCTTGAAAGATTTTCTCTCGAACAAGAAGAAGCTAGAAGAAGAGGTGATAAGTCTTCCCCATCAAGTGAGCTCTATCTTACAAGGGAGTATGCCCACAAAGGAGAGAGGTCCCGGTCCTTACAATCTACCGGTGAAGTTGGGAAATTTTGGAGCCTAAAGGAGCGCTTGCCGATCTAGAAGCCTCTATTAGCTTGATGCCGCTATCTATCGCCAAGAGTCTACCCTAAAGTTTAAGACCCTCAAGGACTATGAGGAGCTTCGAAGGGAGTGTAGGATGGAACACCCAAGTGAGGGAGAATTTGCATTTTGTGATGAGGAAGTTTGTGAAGGGTATGTGCGGGAAAAGTGTTTGAAGGTGAGACTGAAGGATGGACAAGCGACGTAAATAAGTTTGAGCAAATTTTTGTGGCTAAGGAGGGAGATGATGATGAGGGGGAGAGTTCTATGCCTCCCCGCAAGGTAAGTTTGAAACCCCTTCCCCCTAGTCTTAAATATGCTTATCTTGATGTTGATGAGTACAAGCCCGTGATTGTGAGTTCTAAGCTTGGTGACACTTCTTTGGAAAAATTGCTTACTTTACTTAACAAATATAGAAGTGTCATTAGGTACTCACTTGACGATATTAAAGGAGTTAGTCCGAGGCTTGTCATGCATAGGATCCAGTTAGACGATGAGCATTTCTCCTTTTTTGAACATCAAAGGAGGTTGAACCCTAACATGAAGGAGGTGGTTAAAGAAGAAATTCTTAAACTCCTCAAGGCCGGCATCATCTACTCGATTTCTGACAGTAGGTGGGTTAGCCCTGTTCATGTGGTTCCCAAAAAGGGAAGAATGACCATCGTCGATGTAGAAACACTTAGAGAGTTAGAACGCAACAAGAGGGGGGGTGAATTGTTGTGTAGCCTTTAGGAGTATTTTTGCCCTGTTTCTTGCGGAATTTTACAATGATAAAATACTCAAAGCAATATAAAGAAACTCAAAAGAACACAAAGATTTAACGTGGAAACTTTCTTGGCCTTGTAAGAAAGAAAGCCACGACCTCTTGGGATTTCAACTTCTCTTATTAAACTTTATGTAATTTACAACTCTATTACATAAAATTCTTCTCCTTCTCTTCTCTAGGCCTAATTCTCTAATTCTCTTCTTGGTTCTCCTTCTCGTTTCTTTTCTCTCTTTACATAAAATTCTCTAAATTCCCCCTTAGACTTCCCAAAGTCTAAGTTTACACACTCATAAAACTCGTACAAAAGAATTCTCAAATTGGATGAAAACTATGAAAAGCACAAGGAAAAGTTAAATGAATTAATTGGCAATTAAGAACAATTAAATTTTCCTCTTTCTTGAATTTGATCTCACGAAATCTTTATGATGGGCACTCGAATGATTAGCGTGAATCTTTCTCTCCAAGAAATGCCGGTTGTGAATGTTCAATTTATATACTCATGAGAGCCCTTATACCCATAAGCCCATGATCCCAAGATATGGGAGTAGTAGGCACGGTATATGGGGGTAATGGATATAATACTTGGAGGTTACTCCAAGTACCTATGGGCCTTTTAACTAAAAATAAATAAGATCCTATTTTTAAGGAGCTATTTTAGGATTAACTATTTTAAGTGTTAGTTATTTTAATTGCCAAATTAAATCCTTATGCTAACTAGTTTTTCACCCGTACAACTAAATAAAAAGAAAAATAAAAATAAAAATTTAGTTTCTTAATATCTCGTTGACCATTTCTCTGACCATTTGCGCTGGGAACACTGCATTGTCTCCGTTTGGACAGTCTTCGATTTTGACCAATCTGGAACTGTTACATGACTTCTAGCATATGACGTAGACTTGTAATGTTCTTCCACAACTTCTTAGGTGCTATCGACGATCTTTAATAATCGGATATATGACCTATCAAAACAATCTCAAAAATAATTTGTTTGTTTATAAAAGTTTAAGTCATCATCAAAACCAAATGGGCCAACAGTCGAGAATGACAAAGTTGAAATGATCCCCACTAGAACCACCACTGGGTGGAAAGTTTGGATCGATTACCGTAGGCTAAACAAAGCCACGAGGAAGGATCATTTCCCTTTGCCATTCATTGATGAGATGCTTGAAAGATTAGAAAGGCACATGTACTTTTGCTTTAAGGATCAACTATAACAAATACATATCGCTTGCCACTGCGACTTTGGATTCTCATTGGTCCACAAAGATCCATATGAATTAATTCAAGTGGCCTTGAGGTGGTCACGACATTTTTGGGTTTGAAGGATGACCTTGCATGTTTTCCTTTGGCACATGGATCACATACTTCATCCTTTTGAAATTTAAGGGACGGTAATCCTCTTACTAGGTCTTTAGATCGTAGAGTATTAAGCAATGAAAAACTAGCATGACCTAATCGTTTATGCCAAAGAAGAGGGTCATCTTCTATAACGCTCAGACACGTTAGACTGGTTTTAGGAACAATGTGTAGGTCCACCACGTAGGTGTTCCCTTTTCTGATTCCTTCCAGTATGGTGTCACCTGTGTCGTTCCTAGAAATCATGCACTTTTCAGAAGTAAAGTTTACAGAGTTACCTTTGTCGCAAAACTGAGAAATACTTAAAAGATTGTGTTTTAAATTCTCGACTAAAAATACATTATCTATAGCATGGGAACTTGACCTTCCTATCTTTCCTTTCGCAATTATTGCTCCTTTCATGTTGTCGCCAAAGGTCACAGTTCCTCCATCATAGGCTTCCAGTGAGAGAAATTTTGATCTATCGCCTGTCATGTGCTTGGAACAGCCACTATCGAGATACCATGAGCTGTTCCCCCTCACTATAACCTGCAAAATGAACTTAGTTGTTAGAGGGTGGAACCCAGCAATCCTTGGGTTCCATGTCGATTATACATGAATCATATTTCTTAATCCAAACTCTATCGACATATATTTGGTTCGTTTTATTATGCTGTTCCTTTTTTAAACATTGGTGTTTCAGGTGCCCCGTCTTGCCACAAAAGGAACAGACCTTACTACTTGGGAGATCGACATAGACCTTCTTCTTTTTATCATATTTGTTATATCCTAAACCTTTAGTTCCTTTAGTTTTAGCATTGAGAATCCATTTGGGAACCTCTTTGATTTTCCCTTTTCCTCTTGAATTTAATTCAAGCTTGAGTCGTTCATTTTCATTTTCAGCGGATTCTAGGTCTAACTTCATCTTGTTAAAATCATTTTTAATCTCTTGCATGGACTCGGTCTTTGATTCTATTCCTAGCAACTTATATTGATTTAATTCAATATTTAACATGACATTTTCTTGTTTCACCTTTTCTATTGCTTCCTTTAACATCACGTTTTTATCAAGTAAATCAAAGAATCGAGTTTGCACATCGGACCTAAAAGAATTTAGGTAGGATATTTGGTCTTTACTAGCCTTAAGGTCTTTTTCTATTTGGAGACAGATGGCTGTTCTTTTATCTAGATTATCTTGTGTCTCCGAGATCATTTTAATCAATTTATATTTATCCAATTTGAATAAGTAATCAGGAAATGAATTAGAAGACAATACCTCTTTTCCTTTGGACTTCTCGTCATGTGTAGCCATAAGACAGAGATTGGCTGTTTCTTCTTCATCGGGAACTTCGGTTTCGGCCTCGCTTTCGGATTCTCCCCATGCAGCTATCATGGCTTTGCGAAAGTCCGCTTTCTTGAAGTTTCCTTTTGCTGGTTGTCTTCCTGTTTCCCTTGCTTTCCCTTTACCCTTCTCATTCTTCCATTGAGGGCATTCTTTGATGAAGTGTTCGGTACTTTCACATTTGTGGCATTCAAAGTTGGCTTTTGAATTTGTAGTTCCTTTTTCTTTGAAGTTTCTTTGACTATTATATCTGTTGTTCCTGAAGAACTTCTTGAATTTTCGCACCAACATTGCTGCCTCCTCCTCATCATCTTCTGACTCTTCTTGATCATTCGCTGTCAGAGCCAGACCTTTATTCCTGGAACTGTCCGCTGTTCCTAGAGGCAATTCATGAGTCATCAGGGAACCAGCTAACTCTTCCAGGTTAAATTTGGTGAAATCTTTAGATTCTTGAATGGCAGTGACCTTAGCTCTCCAGCGATCATCTTGAGGTAGGCTCCTTAGGATTTTTCGTACTTGTTCATCTGAGGGAATTAGCCTTCCAAGAGAGACAAGTTCATTTGTGATGTTAGTGAACCTAGTGAACATTTCTTGAATGCTTTCTCTAGGTTCCATAACAAATCTTTCATATCTTGACATGAGCAAGTCTATCTTGGAACGCTTTACTTCACTGGTTCCTTCATGGGTGACCTCCAGCAGATCCCAAATCTGTTTTGCTGTTTTGCAGCCCATAATTCGATTGTGTTCATTTGGTCCCAGCCCACAGTGTAGTAATTTTATGGCAAGAGCATTCATCTCCATTTTCTGGAAATCTTCCTTCACGTATTCAGTTATCGGTTTGGGAACAGTCTCGTTATTGGAGTTGGTAGTGGTTACCTCGAAATCTCCAACTTCGACGACTCTCCAAACTTGATAGTTCTCGGCTTTGATGAAGATTTCCATCCTATTCTTCCAATATGTATAAAATTTCCCATCAAACATTGGTGGTCTCTGAGTAGAGTAACCTTCTTCCATACGTTCATTCATTTCAACATCTCTAATACACCAAGATACGGCTCTCAGGGTTTCCTGATCAAATGAGGAACAGGGCTCTGATACCAATTGTAGAAACACTTAGAGAGTTAGAACGAAACAAGAGGGGGGGTGAATTGTTGTGTAGCCTTTAGGAGTATTTTTGCCCTGTTTCTTGCGGAATTTTACAATGATAAAATACTCAAAGCAATATAAAGAAACTCAAAAGAACACAAAGATTTAACGTGGAAACTTTCTTGGCCTTGTAAGAAAGAAAGCCACGACCTCTTGGGATTTCAGCTTCTCTTATTAAACTTTATGTAATTTACAACTCTATTACATAAAATTCTTCTCCTTCTCTTCTCTAGGCCTAATTCTCTAATTCTCTTCTTGGTTCTCCTTCTCGTTTCTTTTCTCTCTTTACATAAAATTCTCTAAATTCCCCCTTAGACTTCCCAAAGTCTAAGTTTACACACTCATAAAACCCGTACAAAAGAATTCTCAAATTGGATGAAAACTATGAAAAGCACAAGGAAAAGTTAAATGAATTAATTGGCAATTAAGAACAATTAAATTTTCCTCTTTCTTGAATTTGATCTCACGAAATCTTTATGATGGGCACTCGAATGATTAGCGTGAATCTTTCTCTCCAAGAAATGCCGGTTGTGAATGTTCAATTTATATACTCATGAGAGCCCTTATACCCATAAGCCCATGATCCCAAGATGTGGGAGTAGTAGGCACAGTATATGGGGGTAATGGATATAATACTTGGAGGTTACTCCAAGTACCTATGGGCCTTTTAACTAAAAATAGATAAGATCCTATTTTTAAGGAGCTATTTTAGGATTAACTATTTTAAGTGTTAGTTATTTTAATTGCCAAATTAAATCCTTATGCTAACTAGTTTTTCACCCGTACAACTAAATAAAAAGAAAAATAAAAATAAAAATTTATTTTCTTAATATCTCGTTGACCATTTCTCTGACCATTTGCGCTGAGAACACTGCATTGTCTCCGTTTGGACAATCTTCGATTTTGACCAATCTGGAACTGTTACATGACTTCTAGCATATGACGTAGACTTGTAATGTTCTTCCACAACTTCTTAGGTGCTATCGACGATGTTTAATAATCGGATATATGACCTATCAAAACAATATCAAAAATAATTTGTTTGTTTATAAAAGTTTAATTCATCATCAAAACCAAATGGGCCAACAAATTCCCCCTTTTTGATGATGGCAAACTTTATAAACAAACTTAAGTAAAATATATAGAGTAAAACATATAACTTTGAACATGCTAGAGATTAACACAAGTTCAAACATATTTAGTAAATCAAATCGTTACAAATAATTTACTAAACTCTTAAGTAAGCATATTACTCTAATAAATTAAATTTTAAAAACTTTGTCGAAAAGCATGTGGTTAGACATGACTTAAGTTTTCAAAATTAAGTAGAATAAAGATTTAAACAAAACAAAAATTATTAAACATAAAAATTAATAAACACAATAATTTAAGAACTTAAAAAATATGAAGTTGAAAAAATTAATATGAAGTTGACAAAATTTAAGTCAACCATAAGTGATAAACAACAATTAATTCCATGTAGATGCAAACAGTAGAGTCCAAAACCGAAGCATGATTATACACTGATTATATAGTAAAAAGCATAAACCAAAAAGCATAAACCATGTAACCTTTTAACAAACAGAGAACAAAACAGACATAGACTAAGTAAAGCGTAGCATTCACAAGAGTCAACTTAAGTTTGTTGCCTTTCTTCCCCCTTTTGACATCAATCAAAAAGTAGGGGTTTTATCAAGCCACAGCTCTAAGGCAAGCATTAGACAAATTAAGATAGTAAGCAGCAAGCTAAGCAAGCAAATGCCTAAACATGAATCAAGAAATGCACGCAAATAAACAGCATAGACCATAAGATATAGAGAATAAAGGATAGTAAGGATAGTAGCATAGTTAGTTAATAGCATAGAAAAATAATTGTTTCGTATCCCAGCTGGTACTTCTAAGAAAAGCAAAATAAAAGATTGTTTAGTTAATACAGACATAAGGTGGGGCCAACAAACTAATAAAACAGTAAATGATTAAGCAGAAGAGGAAGGGATCAGGTGGCAGTCTCTTCATCAACATACTCCGTCTCCACTTCAACCGTATCCAGCTTTGCACCAAGACGTGATTCCATCTGGGTCAGCTGATCTACAAGAGAGGTGAGTGAGACACGGACTTCACTTTGAAAGGCACAGAGTTGAGACTGCAAATCAAGAACTTTGGATAGTAAATGAGCAAGGGTAGTAGGAGGAGGAGGGACAGTAGTGTGATCATCATCAAAATCAGTTGGGTGTGGTGATGGAGGTGAAGTGTGAATAGGTGATGGTGATGGAATAAGGAATGGTGTGGGTGAGTCTGGTTTTGGTGATGGAGGGGTTTGAGAGGTAATATCATCATTTAGGCACGAAGAACTCTTGGATGCTAACCTCCTGCTCTTTCTTGGAGTGAGCACAGATGGTTTCTTGATATTCTTAAGAGGCATATTCAGGTCCTCATCCTCTGAACTTGATTGTTCATCCTCCAGTTCCACATTCTTTTCTTCCTCAACTTGTTCCCCCTTACTTATAGCTTCCCCCTTAAATCGTGCTTGCACCTCTTCCTCATTTACTTCTGCTTCATTAGGAGTGGCAGAAGGAACAGTGTCCTGATCACCCTTTTCTTCTTCTTTTCCTTCCTCGTCTTCCACTTCTTTTTCGCCCTCACATTCTTCTTTTTCCTTTTTCTCTTCTTCTTCCTGATCATCGTCAGAACTCACATCTTCTACTTCCTCAATGGAATGTTCTAGAATTCCTTTTTCATTCAATTGAAGGTGCAAATTAGAAAGGCACCTCTCACTGATTTTGTTATTTGCGCTCATGGGGAATTCCAGTCCATCCAAAGGGACTCCAAACTTCTTGAGAATGCACGTTAACAACCCACCATAACCTACCATTGTGTTCTTCTCAATACATTCCGCTAAATGCGAAACCATTAAAGACGGAAAATTAATTTTGATGTGGTTAGCTAAGCAGTAGATGAGTGTAGCGTCGCGAAGATTCACCTCACTACGCTTGGAATTGCGTGGTAAGATAAATCTTCTTGCAATGTTGTATAGCAGTTTGTGGAGTGGAGATAGGGAGTTATGACTAAAGCGTTTTTTATCAGTTATTCCCAAGAATTTTAGGACCGTTTTCTCAATAATCCCGGAAAAGACAATCTTTGACCCTACATAATATGTATCAAACCCAACTGCGGGAACCTCAAACCATTCCCCCAGCATTAAACTATTAAATTCAATTTTGATATCTTTAATAATACTTGAACAAACCCCATTATCAATTGAAAAATTCTTAATAAACTCTCGCATAAGATGAGGATAAATTGAATTGCAAGAGAAATTACTCATTCATTCTTCCCAACCCTGATTTCTTAAGATTGCATGTAATTGAGGGAAAGGAGTAGAGTCATACCAATACTTATCAACACCAAAACCAACTGACATTTCTTTGGCAACCTCCTCTGCACAATCAGGATCTACTACCTTGGCCTTCTTTGCTGGCTTTAATGACGAGTTTCCTTTTGTGGTAGTAAAAGTGCGTTTGGTACCGGCATGCATGGGTTTGGTCGTTTTGGGTTTAGATGAAGGTGTTGATGATTGAGGGATGTCAGATGAAGGATGAATGATTTGGAGTGGTTTGAGTTGAATAAATTTGGTCGATTTTCCTTTGGTGTTCTTGGTTGATGAAGACTTGGGAGTTTTCATGGTGAGAGAAGATGAAGATTAGGGATTGTAGAAAGAGGGAAATGAAGAGGATAGTCGTTTTCTTGCAAGGAGTAGTACAAATTTAGAGTGGGTTATGAATGATGGATGTGACGTTGGAGTGTAGGGGTTATAAAGGTGTGAAGGGACGTGTAATCAAGAGTTTGTACTACTTCCCTTTTGACGGTTTTAGGAGGTGTAATGTGCAATCATCAATTCTTTAAAGCTTAGTTCGTTGAATATATCGATTTAGACGACTGATTCCCGAAACACCTTGATGATCCGTCTTCCACTTCTTGAATTAAGTTGGCTTACCGAAATAAAATAAAATAAAATGCTGGAATTTGTGGAAAAAAAAATTTTGTGAATTTTTGAAAAGTAATTTTATAATATGTGACTAATATAATAATATAAAATAAAATATGCTACTTGGTCTATTCAGTTTAAGCAAGCATTCAAGACAAAGTTTATGGCACATACTTAAATAGATGCGTACCTAAATCTCGCAATGATTGATTGTTCAATCTTGGTTGTTGTGGTTGATCTAACCCTTCCAATTTTCACGATGGGTAGAGGAGGAATACTAGCATTAAACTTTAGTGAAGCTTGATCATACCTAGCTCCAACCTCATCTTTTCGAATTGTTCCTTTGGAAGCGGTTTAGTCATGATATCTGCAACTTGATCACTAGTATTGACATGTTTAACAATAATATTTTTATGCTCGACATTGTCCTTAAGAAAATGATGCCTAATATGAATATGTTTAACTCTAGAGTGATGCACCGGATCTTTGGAAATGCAAATGGCACTTGTATTATCACAATAAATAGGAACACATTCAAGTTTGATACCGAAATCTCTTAGCTGTTGTTGTATCCACAGTATTTGGGAACAGCAGGCTGCTGCTGCTACAAATTCAGCTTCTGCAGTGGATAAAGCTACTGTGTTCTGTTTCTTGGAACACCATGATACCAAGCAAGAGCCAAGAAACTGTGCCATTCCTGATGTACTTTTTCTATTCACAAGATCACCTGCGTAATCTGCATCACTATACCCTTTCAAGTCATAGACATCACTTTTCGGATAAAATAGGGATAAGTCATCAGTTCCCTTTAAATATCTTAGAATTCTTTTCACAGCCGTATGATGTGATTCTTTAGGATTTGATTGAAATCTAGCACACAAACCAACACTAAAGGATATATCGGGTCTACTAGCAGTTAAGTATAGTAGTGATCCTATCATGCCTCTATACATTTTTTGGTCAACACTAATTCCGTTAGAGTCTTCATCTAATCTTATGTTAGTGGCCATGGGTGTATGGTTTGTCTTAGCACTATCTAGTCCATATTTCTTTAGAAGTTCTTTTATATATTTTTGTTGATGTATAAAAATACCGTTAGCAGTTTGTTTAATTTGCAAACCGAGAAAGAAATTTAATTCTCCCATCATACTCATTTCAAATTCAGCACTCATTAGGTCAGCAAATTCTTTACATAACGATTCATTAGTAACACCAAAAATAATATCATCAACATATATTTGAACAACTAAAATATCCGAACCTTTATTCTTAAAGAATAAGGTTTTATCAATTTTACCTCTTATGAAATTGTTTTCAATCAAAAATATTGATAATCTCTCGTACCATTGTCTAGGTGCTTGTTTTAGCCCATAAAGAACTTTATCAAGCTTGTAGACATGATCCGGATAAGTTGGGTTTTCAAAGCCAGGCGGCTGTTCCACAAATACTTCTTCTTCTAGAAACCCATTTAAGAATGCACATTTTACGTCCATTTGATATAATTTAAAATTCATAAAAGCAGCAAATGAAATAAGAATTCTAATAGCTTCTAATCTAGCTACTAGAGCAAAAGTTTCAGTATAGTCAATACCTTCCTGTTGATTGTATCCTTTTACCACCAACCTTGCTTTATTCCTGACTATTGTGCCATGCTCGTCCAGCTTGTTCCTAAAAACCCATTTTAAACCAATTACCTTTTTGTTCTTGGGTTTTGATTCCAAGTGCCACACTTTATTTCTTTCAAACTCATTCAATTCATCTTGCATAGCAACAACCCAATCTAAATCTTGTAGTGCTTCTTCATGATTCTTAGGTTCTAATGTTGATAGAAATGCAAAGTGTGCACAGAAGTTTCTCATTTGGGACCTCGTTTGTATGCCTTTTCCCATGTCGCTTAGAATAAGGTCTAGTGGATGTGCAAAGTGTGCACGATGTTTTCGACTTCAATTCTTTCTTCTTGAACTTCTGGGATATCGGATTAGGAAAGTCAGACGTTCCAAATCACTGTACGTTCTTGATTTGGTTCAGATTCTGGACCGTTGTTGTTCTTCTTGATCTTGCTCTTTTTGTTTGTTTTCATCTTACGTTCGGATTAAAGACCTATCTTAAAATCACTTTCTTGTTCACTTGTCATAAAATTTGTTTCATCAAAGATAATGTGAGCAGATTCCTCAACACACATAGTTTTCTTATTATAAACTCTATATGCTTTCTTGTGGGATGAATAGCCAGAAATATGCTTCATCACTTCTTTCATCAATTTACCTATATTTGTTTCCATTTACATGCACAAAACATCGACATCCAAAGATTGAAAATATGAAATATTAGGTTTAATTCCTTTAAATAGTTCATAGGGGGTTTTAGAAGTGATTGGTCTAATTAGTACACGATTTAATATATAGCATCGATATTACGCCGGCCCAAAAATTCCTAGGGAGACCACTAGCTATTAACATGGTTCTAGCCATTTCCTCTAAGGTTCTATTTTTACGTTCTACCACACCATTTTGTTGTGGTGTTCTAGGTGCGGAAAAATTGTGACTTAAACCATGCTTATTACAATAGTTCATAAATCTTGAATTTTCAAATTCCTTACCATGATCCGATCTTATGTGGACAAGTTGATTGTTACTAGATTTTTGAATTTTAGTGGCAAATGCAACAAATTCATCAAAAGCCTCATCTTTGCTAGATAAAAATAATGTCCATGTAAATCTACTGTAATCATCAACTATAACAAATACATATCGCTTGCCACTGCGACTTTGGATTCTCATTGGTCCACAAAGATCCATATGAATTAATTCAAGTGGCCTTGAGGTGGTCACGACATTTTTGGGTTTGAAGGATGACCTTGCATGTTTTCCTTTGGCACATGGATCACATACTTCATCCTTTTGAAATTTAAGGGACGGTAATCCTCTTACTAGGTCTTTAGATCGTAGAGTATTAAGCAATGAAAAACTAGCTGAAGGATGACCTTGCATGTTTCCACCCGTAGGTGTTCCCTTTTCGATTCCTTCGGTATGGTGTCACGTATCGTTCCTAGAAATCATGCACTTTTCGAAGTAAAGTTTCTGAGTTACCTTTGTCATGGCAGAAATACTTAAAGATTGTGTTTTAAATTCTGACTAAAAATACATTATCTATAGCATGGGAACTTGACCTTCCTATCTTTCCTTTCGCAATTATTGCTCCTTTCATGTTGTGCCAAAGGTCCAGTTCCTCCATCATAGGCTTCCGTGAGAGAAATTTTGATCTATACTGTCATGTGCTTGGAACGACCACTTATCGAGATACCATGAGTGCTTCCCCTCACTATAACCAAAATGAACTTGGTTGTTAGAGGGTGGAACCCAGAATCCTTGGTTCCATGTCGATTATACATGAATCATATTTCTTAATCCAAACTCTATCGACATATATTTGGTTCGTTTTATTATGCTGTTCCTTTTTTAAACATTGGTGTTTCAGGTGCCCCGTCTTGCCACAAAAGGAACAGACCTTACTACTTGGGAGATCGACATAGACCTTCTTCTTTTTATCATATTTGTTATATCCTAAACCTTTAGTTCCTTTAGTTTTAGCATTGAGAATCCATTTGGGAACCTCTTTGATTTTCCCTTTTCCTCTTGAATTTAATTCAAGCTTGAGTCGTTCATTTTCATTTTCAGCGGATTCTAGGTCTAACTTCATCTTGTTAAAATCATTTTTAATCTCTTGCATGGACTCGGTCTTTGATTCTATTCCTAGCAACTTATATTGATTTAATTCAATATTTAACATGAAACTTATATTGATTTAAACATTTTCTTGTTTCACCTTTTCTATTGCTTCCTTTAACATCACGTTTTATCATTCTTTTATCTAGATTATCTTGTGTCTCCGAGATCATTTTAATCAATTTATATTTATCCAATTTGAATAAGTAATCAGGAAATGAATTAGAAGACAATACCTCTTTTCCTTTGGACTTCTCGTCATGTGTAGCCATAAGGCGGATGGTACTTTCTTCTTCATCGGGAACTTCGGTTTCGGCCTCGCTTTCGGATTCTCCCCATGCAGCTATCATGGCTTTGCGAAAGTCCGCTTTCTTGAAGTTTCCTTTTGCTGGTTGTCTTCCTGTTTCCCTTGCTTTCCCTTTACCCTTCTCATTCTTCCATTGAGGGCATTCTTTGATGAAGTGTTCGGTACTTTCACATTTGTGGCATTCAAAGTTGGCTTTTGAATTTGTAGTTCCTTTTTCTTTGAAGTTTCTTTGACTATTATATCTGTTGTTCCTGAAGAACTTCTTGAATTTTTGTTCCCAGATGTAATTCATGAGTCATCAGGGAACCAGCTAACTCTTCCAGGTTGAATTTGGTGAAATCTTTAGATTCTTGAATGGCAGTGACCTTAGCTCTCCAGCAATCATCTTGAGGTAGGCTCCTTAGGATTTTTCGTACCTGTTCATCTGAGGGAATTAGCCTTCCAAGAGAGACAAGTTCATTTGTGATGTTAGTGAACCTAGTGAACATTTCTTGAATGCTTTCTCTAGGTTCCATAACAAATCTTTCATATCTTGACATGAGCAAGTCTATCTTGGAACGCTTTACTTCACTGGTTCCTTCATGGGTGACCTCCAGCAGATCCCAATCTTTTCTTTGTTTCGACCCATAATTCGATTGTGTTCATTTGGTCCCTACGTGTAGTAATTTTATGGCAAGAGCATTCATCTCCATTTTACAAATCTTCCTTCCCCGTATTAGTTATCGGTTTGGGAACGGTCAGTTATTGGGTTGGTAGTGGTTACCTCGAAATCTCAACCGGCGACTCTCAAACTTGATAGTTCTCGGCTTTGATGAAGATTTCCATCCTATTCTTCAATATGTATAAAATTTCCCATCAAACATTGGTGGTCTCGAGTAGAGTAACCTTCTTCCATACGTTCATTCATTTCAACATCTCAATACACCAAGATCGGCTCCGGGGTTTCGATCAAATGAGGAACAGGGCTCGATACAATTGTAGAAACACTTAGAGAGTTAGAACGAAACAAGAGGGGGGGTGAATTGTTGTGTAGCCTTTAGGAGTATTTTTGCCCTGTTTCTTGCGGAATTTTACAATGATAAAATACTCAAAGCAATATAAAGAAACTCAAAAGAACACAAAGATTTAACGTGGAAACTTTCTTGGCCTTGTAAGAAAGAAAGCCACGACCTCTTGGGATTTCAACTTCTCTTATTAAACTTTATTTAATTTACAACTCTATTACATAAAATTCTTCTCCTTCTCTTCTGTAGGCCTAATTCTCTAATTCTCTTCTTGGTTCTCCTTCTCGTTTCTTTTCTCTCTTTACATAAAATTCTCTAAATTCCCCCTTAGACTTCCCAAAGTCTAAGTTTACACACTCATAAAACTCGTACAAAAGAATTCTCAAATTGGATGAAAACTATGAAAAGCACAAGGAAAAGTTAAATGAATTAATTGGCAATTAAGAACAATTAAATTTTCCTCTTTCTTGAATTTGATCTCACGAAATCTTTATGATGGGCACTCGAATGATTAGCGTGAATCTTTCTCTCCAAGAAATGCCGGTTGTGAATGTTCAATTTATGTACTCATGAGAGCCCTTATACCCATAAGCCCATGATCCCAAGATATGGGAGTAGTAGGCACGGTATATGGGGGTAATGGATATAATACTTGGAGGTTACTCCAAGTACCTATAGGCCTTTTAACTAAAAATAAATAAGATCCTATTTTTAAGGAGCTATTTTAGGATTAACTATTTTAAGTGTTAGTTATTTTAATTGCCAAATTAAATCCTTATGCTAACTAGTTTTTCACCCGTACAACTAAATAAAAAGAAAAATAAAAATAAAAATTTATTTTCTTAATATCTCGTTGACCATTTCTCTGACCATTTGCGCTGGGAACACTGCATTGTCTCCGTTTGGACAGTCTTCGATTTTGACCAATCTGGAACTGTTACATGACTTCTAGCATATGACGTAGACTTGTAATGTTCTTCCACAACTTCTTAGGTGCTATCGACGATCTTTAATAATCGGATATATGACCTATCAAAACAATCTCAAAAATAATTTGTTTGTTTATAAAAGTTTAAGTCATCATCAAAACCAAATGGGCCAACAGTCGAGAATGACAAAGTTGAAATGATCCCCACTAGAACCACCACTGGGTGGAAAGTTTGGATCGATTACCGTAGGCTAAACAAAGCCACGAGGAAGGATCATTTCCCTTTGCCATTCATTGATGAGATGCTTGAAAGATTAGAAAGGCACATGTACTTTTGCTTTTTGGATGGTTATTCGGGGTTCTTTTAAATACCCATTCACCCGGATGACCAAAAAACAAACGACATTTACTTGTTCTTTTGGGACTTTTGCTTAGAGAAGAATGCCCTTTGGATTGTGTAATGCACCATCTACTTTCCAAAGGTGCATGTCTTTTATCATTTCTGATATGTTAGAGGATTTTATGGAAGTTTTCATGGATGACTTTTCTCTGGGAGGCTCGTCTTTTGATACCTGTCTGGTTCACCTTGAAAAAGTTATAAAAAGGTGTCAAGAGACGAACCTTGTCTTGAATTGGGAGAAGTGCCACTTTATGGTGCAAGAGGGAATAGTCCTTGGCCATAAAGTGTCTTCTCGTGGCATCGAAGTAGATCCCACCAAGATTCATGTTATTAGAAATCTCCCCACACCTACCACGGTCACAGGGGTTAGGTCTGTCCTTGGGCATGCGGGATTCTATAGACGTCTCATCAAAGGCTTTTCAACTATTGTCAAACCTTTGAATGAATTGCTCCAAAAAGAGGTTGCATTTCTCTTTGATGAACGTTGTATCGATGCCTTCAATCATTTGAAGCAAGCCTTGATCTCTGCCCCTATTGTGCAAGCTCCTGACTGGAGCTTGCCTTTTGAACTAATGTGCGATGCTAGTGATGTTTCTGTAGGTGCAGTGCTTGGACAAAAGAAGGAAGGAAAACATCACGTCATATGATACATTAGTAAGACACTAGATCAAGCGCAAAGGAACTACACCACTACTGAAAAGGAGATGTTGGTGGTGGTTTATGCTTTTGAGAAACTGCGCCAATATCTCATATGTTCTAAGGTTGTTGTATACACGGACCACTCGGCATTTAAGTTTTTGATGGCGAAGAAGGATGCTAAGCCGAGGTTGCTTTGTTGGGCGCTTTTACTGCAAGAATTCAATTTTAAGATGTAAGATAGAAAGGGGACGAAGAATGTAGTTGCGGATCACTTGTCTCGCCGACCGACATCCTCGCACGACTCCTCCCCCATATAAGACGAGTCGATCGAGGATACCTTGATGATAGCTTTAGTTGTTGGGAAGGCTCTATGGTTTTCCGACATTGCCAACTTCTTGGCTTGTGGGGGAGTTACCCGAGTTTGAGTCTAGGGCTATGAAGAAGACATTTTTTTGGGAAAGTTGGTAATTTCTTTTGGGATGATCCGTACCTTTTCCATCTCTGCGCGGATGGTGTCGTCAGTCGTTGTATAACTGAGGAATAAGTCCCCAATGTGCTTACTCATTGCCATTCCTACGCATGTGGGGGACATCATGGAATCACCAATACCGTCGCGAAAGTTCACACATCGGGATTCTGTTGGCCTACTCTACATAACGACGTGGAAGAGTTCGTGAAAAGCTATGAGAGGTGCCAAAAAGTGGGTAATATTTGAGGAATGAGATGCCTCAAAACTACATCCTTGAGTGCGAGATATTCGATTATTGGGGTATCGACTTCATGGGTCCTTTTGTATCCTCCAGTGGAAATCAATATATCTTAGTGAGGATAGATTACGTATCTAAGTGGGTGGAGGCCATTGCGACGCCCACAAATGATCACAAAGTCGTAATGAGGTTGTTTAAGAACGTGATCATCCCTAGTATGGAGTCGTGCATAAGGTCGGTGCACCGTACCATCCACAAACCCAAGGGCAAGTGGAGGTAGCCAATAGGGAAATCAAGTGTATGTTGGAGAAGGTGGTGAATCCGAGTAGGAAGGATTGGTCGCTCAAACTTGATGACGCTCTCTGGGCACACCGGACTTGCTACAAAACTCCCATTGGCACCACCCCGTTCCGACTCCTATATGGGAAATCATGCCACTTGCCGGTTGAGTTGGAGTGTAAATCTTGGTGGGCTATTCATGCCCTCAACCTCGACCCTACCCTATCTCAAGAGAAGAGAGCCGCACAGTTGAGGGAGTTGGAAGAGTTGAGGCTTGATGCGTTTGACAACATGCACATCTACAAGGAGCGAACTAAGCGTTGGCATGACCAACGGATTTTGAAGCGAGAGTTCCATGTAGGAGACAAGGTGCTACTTTTCAATTCAAGAGCCAAATTGTTTCCCCGGAATTTGAAATCGAGATGGTCGGGCCCCTATGAGATCTTGCAAGTCTTTCCCTACGACACTGTCGAGCTAAAAGATCCTAGTGGAGGTAGTTTCATAGCAAATGGACAACGAATCAAGATCTTCCACGAAAGCAAGCTCTATGAGGTATGCACTATCGAAAAAATCCGTTTGTTTGATGTTGAAGAGTCATTGAGTTGAGTTTCTCTTGGGATGTTCGATGATTGAATTTATTTCGTTATTTGGTGTTGGTTTCCTTATGGTAGTGTAGTCTATGTGTTTTGGGTGTTGGTCCAGCTTCGTCGAGCTCAACAACTTTAAACAAAGCACTTACGGGAGGTAACCCGTTCATCTTTGGTTTTTGTCTCTTGATTTTAGTGG
Source organism: Amaranthus cruentus (assembly GCA_019425755.1). Lineage (NCBI taxonomy): Eukaryota > Viridiplantae > Streptophyta > Magnoliopsida > Caryophyllales > Amaranthaceae > Amaranthus > Amaranthus cruentus. Next base: position 13,094,691 of record CM033450.1, on the reverse strand, counting down.
GAGTATATTCTTGTTGTATGGAGGATGATAGTTGTTTTTGCTATGGGAGTTGTTTGGAGCCCTTGTTGTTGAAAAGGGGCTGAAATCAGAGAAATGGGCTTCATTCGGGCAAATACGGAGCTCGTTCGGGCGAATGGGGTCAGGGCAAAAATTGAGTTGAAATGCTTGGTCTTTGGAAACACCGAATGGCAAAACATTCGGGCGAATGTTCAGTATTCGGTCGAATTTACTCCTTTATTCTGGCGAACGTGGTTTTGGAGAAACCTGATGAAAGTTTATGGAAATACCGAATGCTAGGGAATTCAGGCGAATATCTGCCTTCGGGCGAACGCAAGAGCACATTCGGGCGATTTGGTCTTCAGATTCTGGGGTTGAATTTTTGAAATTTGAGCGAACAGGGCTAAGCATTCGGGCGAATGGTCATTGCATTCGGGCGAATGCGTGATTTTTCTATAAATACACCCTCATTTCTCCGGTTTCGTTGCGAATTTTTCTCTCTCTCTCTCTCCCTCTCACCCGGTCTCCTTCTTCTTTAGAAGCTAACCCACATCCCCTACAATCACACCACCACCACCCCTACAACCCTCATCACCACCACCCACCCCCAACTATGGCCTCCAAAAGAAGCTTAAGGCTCAACCCTTTCAAAAGATCCCGAAAACATGGTGAGGGGTCCTTTTCAAGACCCGAAGGGAGAGAAGAAGAAGAAGGAAGAGAGGAGGAGAACTCCGAAGAAGAGGCACAACAAGAAGGACCACAACGTTTACGGGCCAAGATCTTTGGATGGACGAGGATCACCCAACGGTGGTGTTCGCTAGGGGTATTCAAAAAAACCCGGTTTGCAAAACCCGACCCGGGTAACCCGGTATCCGGTTTTAAAAACCGGATAATTAACTCGGTTTGTCAAAATCGGGTATTTCGGACCGGGTACCCGGTTTATAAATCGGGTATTCGGGTTGGATCCGGATATGAATTTTTGTGAAACCAGGTACCCGATATCCGGTTTTATGTTTTTTTTTTATTTAAAAATGTTTCTACCTAATTAACCCTAGGTATTTAAATCTTCATCTAACCTTACTCTTCACTTTCCCATCAACATTCAGCGCCGTACCCATCAACCCATCACCTTCTTCCTCCTCGCCTTCATCACTATCACCAGCCATCACTCTATCACCATCTACAGCTCTTCACTCTATCACCAACTTCACTCTTACTAGTTCTAGTGGACACTCGACTCGTACGGCCGTACCAGTCGACAGGCGTCAAACCCTTTTCATCTTCTTCCTAGATCCATCAGACCCTCACCATCTTTGTGTTGTATAATTGTATATATGCAAATATTTGAGCAATTTATTCATTCAATGAGTCTTATAATAGAAGTAGTACAATGTATATTGTATAACTTATAATATTACAATGTCTACTGTATAAGTAAAAGAAAGTCAAATATTTGTTTTTTATTTATTTAAAAGTTATTTTTAACTTTGTGTTTAATATTACAATGTATACCGTATAATATTACAATGTATAATATTAACTTATAGTTGTATTTTGAATTCTATATAAAAAAAAGTTAAAAGAAATAAGGAAAATAAAACACATATTTTAGGAAATAAACAAAATTGGGTATCAGAATTTTGACCCGGTTTAAACTGGGTACCCGGAATCCAGATACCCGGTTTAAACCGGGTCGGAACCGGGTCACAATTTTAGGTATCAAAAAAAGCGGGTACCCGGATTTCTGGATCCGGGTCGACCCGATACCCGATTTTGAACACCCCTAGTGTTCGCATCGTTAGAGCAGTTTGAGCGTTTTAAACGCTTAAAGGTCCGCACAATCCACTCAACCCGATATTTAGATCTTTCTATCTTGCGACGCATGGGTATATATGACGATTTTGTGGCACTCCTGCGGGCTTATGGCTTGCAGAACTGGGTAACTATGTGGCACCCCACCCATAAACTTTTAACCCTTGAATTCCTCAGTTCTCTAAGCCCTTGCATGCGGGCAGGGGCGGATCCAGAAAGTAAAACATGTGATGTCGATAATTTTTTCAAAAAATTACATTTAGAATTATATGGTACGAACAAGCCAAATTTTAAAACAATGTACTAGGTGGAAGAGTATAGCAACTACCAATTATAAATCATAGCGTATGGGTAAGGATAGAGCACGTCAAACCATACCATTATGATATTATCAAAGGAGATAATGAGATGAGGTTAGCGAGAAAATATCATTCTCCATGAAATTCCTAAAAGTTTACCGTTCTGCTAGATATTTCAGTAATATAACCTTTGCTACTACTATTTAAAATATTAACTCGATCATAGTCCGTTTGCTCCCATTACAAATATCACAGAGACTTGAGTTAAATATAGTGTGTTGAGGAAGTGGGAGTGTTTAGAATTAAAGTAGATAATAATATAAAGAGTAATAAAAATGATGATTTATGTATACAACAAACTAAAATAAAAATAGAACAAACTCATTTAAAACAAACAAAGTAACAACATACAAAAAAAATCATTTTAAGGCAATCACTTTGTATGAAATACAAGTAATATACTACCTCCGTTCTTATTTACTTGCACTATTTGCTTTTTCACACTCCCCAAGACACGAATTCAATCGTTAATATCTCTAATTATACATATCGAAAAATTACAAAAACTCAAAATTAATAAACTTTGAATCGAGACGATTCAAACAAGATCTCATATGACTATGTTTCAACTTATAGATTACTGACAATATAAAAGTCAATTTGCTTAATAAATAGTACCGAAGTCAACAATGTTGCAACTATATAAGAACAGAGGAAGTAAAAAAACAATTGACATTTTTAAAAATAGAAAAAAAAAAATAAAAAAAACAATGGACATTTTTTGTTTCCAAAATCAACCTTAATTTAATTTCCAATATAGAATAAAGTGTACAACAATCTTAATATACTACATTCTCAAGCTAACCTTTGCCTTTTCTAATATGAGTATCTGTTATGCAATTCCAGTAAAAAGAAAACAAAAAGGAAAGAGTGTATTGCTAAGGGCTCGAACCCAAGACGTGAATAATGGAGGGTTAGCGCTTCTACCAGCTGATCTATGGCAAACATCTGATAATTTTTCATTTTGTTTTTTATTTAAGGGATGTCAACTGACATCGTTGACACCCCATTGGTTCCGCCTCTGCATGCGGGAGGGGCAACTTTATTTGTCCTTCCGCTTGCGGAATGGCGCGCATATGACTTATTATGCTACCTTTTGTGATGTATTTGGTTTTAATCGTGAGCCTATTCCGGAACGACAGCCGGACAACACACGTGTTTCCGAATTGTGGCCTAAAATAGCTGGCCGACTCTTCTTTTCGAATAGGAATATATATGCTTCTGATGTGCAGCACCCCGTTTTGAGAATGTTTTTTAAGTTTGCCCGTGAGACGTTGTTCCCTTCCCCCAGGCCACACCTTGTTGGGAACCAGGAGGTGCATATTTTGCACCGCTTTCTTGCTCCCCATGCCGAGTCAGTCATTAGCATTCCCATGACTTTGTGGAAGTACCTCAACCACACCGCTACCCTCTAGTCCAACACCAAACTATGTGTCGAGGGCATGTCTTCCGGATCGCAGAGTACCTTGGAGTGGTGAACCATGTCGACTTCAGCGAACGTTTCGCCACTAGTACCACCCTCCACGAGCAATGCCTCGTGCGAGCGGGGTTCATATACGTCGACCCTCTGCAATGGCGGTACCTTAAGGACGCACCATTCCCCTCCCGTCTAACCAGTTGCCTCCCCTTGCCCCTAATGCCGACTCTTATCTAATTGACGGAAATGTGCCGCAATATTCGGCCAACCCTCCCCTCCAACCTCCTCCCCGGCCTCATGGATTCTCCATTCGCGACCATCTTGGCACGAGTGCGAGGGCCCTGCATCGGCGGCCCCAGATGATGAGGACTCGGAGGAGGAGTCCGAGGTGATGTCTTCCCTAGGGCGTATCGAGTCTAACTAACAACAGGTTCTTACAACCCAAGCCCATCATACCGCCCGACTCGACCATCTCGAGCACGATTTCCAAAGGGTTGCATACCCGTGGTATGACTTCGCGTACCGTTTTGGGATGGTTAGTGAAGGCATGGCCACCCCTTCTTGGTATCCCTGCCATGACAACTATTACGAAGTATCTTTGAGTCATGGTTTTGATCGGCTTAGGGTGGGAAGACGTCGCTTCGATAATTTCAACCCTCTTGCCCCTCGTGCACCAACGGAGGGTGATTATGGGATGGATTTAGACGAGAACAAGGGGGGATGACGAGTAGATTGACCCTGGGGACAGGGGTTTCTTCGACGATGAGTAGTGTTATTTTTGTAGGCCTCCCCTAGCACCGAGGACGGTTTTCATGCTAGCTTGGGGGGGTATATCGTTCGTCCTCTACTCATCGCCTCATTCTGTTTATGGTCGGTCTCTTTGGTTGGTTGGTTGGTTCTGTCTTTCTGTTGGTGCTGTGTCTTTTGTTGGTTGGTTTGTTTCAGTGCTTTGCAGGCTCTCTACTCTCATCCTCGCGGTGAGTTTCAATATGATGATCCCAAGTTCTTCCATTCTCATCCTTGCGATGAGTCTCATGCTATTTCTGTTAGTGGTATAAGTGTTTTCGTGAGTATTGTTCTTCTCACCGGTGGCATGGTATGATTTTCTGCTCCCGCTCACAAAATCCAAAGTTGCATGTGTATATAGTTTAGTCTTTTTAGTATTGTTCTTTCGTTTTGTTTGCTTTTCGTATATATGGTAGTTGTGTAGCTGAGTTAGACAAACAAACAAAACAAAAAGATTTTGAAAATGAAACCTCTTTAATTAGAAGCATACTTGCAAGCTTCTGTTGTGTACATATTCATTGGTTTTATGCAAACTCGTGCTTTGCTTAGCCCTGTGCCTGTCTTGGGATTGAGTTGCCTGATTATTTTCCGTCTAGCTTGGGGGGGTCCGAGCTTGTTTGGTTTGTGGCTTGCATGACTACCTATTGAGGCACATTTCGACTAGCCGGTTAGGATTGAGCCTGCTTAGGACTCCTTGCGAGTTCCATTCATGTAGAGTGCTAGTTAGGGGATCTAAGTATTGTGTTAGTTCTTCTCCAATGCAGTCGACTTTTCTTGAGACCAAGGATGATAACACGTCGCTTGAATTAAGCTACATAGCCAAATAGCCTACCTTGTACGCAATCAGACTTTAGGATAAGCCAAGTTTTTGCCTTTTCCTTTTCTTTTGTAGCCACATTATGTAGCCTCCACATGAGCCAAATGTTTCCTCTTCTTACCTAGACGATAGCTTTTGGTTATGTTTGTGGTTGTTGGTTTTGTATGACTCTATTCGTTCTTATCCAGCTCATATTATTTCTCCATTCATCCTCATGTGCTTATTATAGTGATTATTCATACATATTCTTTGTTTGATAAGCCCTCTCTCTTGTTCTTCATTGAGTTTTATACACACATATTTATTTGAGTGAGGAGGTCAATATATCATTGGGAGATGAGCTTGGAAACACATGTTATTATGAGATTTCAAATTTTTGATTGTGTTTGATGATAGAGATCATTGTGCTTATATGACATTATTGGGTTATTACTGTTGTTGGATATGGTGTTCATTGGTTTGTGATGATATGTTTTGGTTGTTTAGTCTAGGGTCACTTGCTATCCTCTACTTAGCGCCACATTCCCAAATGTATCCCACCTTAACCCTAAGCCAACGTTACAACCCTTTGCTAACCTGTTCGACTTGGTCCGATTAGTTTGTTCTATGCTGGAGTTAGATTTGACACAATCCCCATGATTTTTGCCCCTATTAGGTGTTTGATTCCCGACACATCTTTAGTCGGAAGATTATGAGCGAAACACGAACCATAATCAAACACATGAGCGTTAATGTATGTTTCTCACATCTTTCGAGAATTAATCCGGGGAGCGTAGGTTTGTGACCACTTTAGGTAGTGGGTGGCATGGCCTGTCTTGGAACTTGTTTGGCAATTTCGAGCTAGTGGTAGATGTCAGTTACCTTGATATTATGCTCTTCGAGCCCATCATACTTGCACACCCGTGGCTAGGAAAGAGTTTCTGCGTACGCAGCTTGTATTGTTTGATTTTCGCCCTCCATATTGCTTTTGTTTTGTGTTGTTCTGTCTCGATCCTTGTTGCCGTGGTGTCTAGTTTGCTAGGGACTAGCAAAGGTCTAGCTTGGGGGAAGTTGATGTGCTCGTTTTAGAGCACGTTTACCACCCCAATTTTAGTGTCAAGTCTCGTCATTTTGCACCAATTTGATATATTTCACGCATGATTTCTCCTTGATCTTGTGTTCTAGTGTTTTGAGATTGATTAGGTGATTTTTGGAGATTTTGAAGGTGTTTAGCATACATTAGAGACTAAGACATCATTCACGGAGCTTTACCGCAACAAATCGGGACTGCCCTATGACCTCGGCATAGCTCGTGAGATCGAAGAAGGAATCAAAGCTTTCAAAGGAATGAAATGCAGTACATTCGGCCGAATGGAGCCTCACATTCGGGCGAATGGGAGTTCAGCACTCAAGAGGATCTTTGCTATTGCCACTGGAAACGCCGAATGCAGCACTATGCGGGCAAAGTGCCCCATTCGGGCGAATATCCCATGCCTTCGGGCGAATGGATCCCACATAACAAAATTTCTCCAAACCTTCTGGAAATGCCGAATGGACAATTATTTGGGCGAAGGGCTTCTATTCGGGCGAATGGGCCTTGGTATTCTTTCTTTTATTTATGGTATGAGTATCTTTCTTTTATTTGCTTATAGAATCATTTACTATTGTTGGTAGTTAGTCTTTAATGCTATTTATGATTCTCTTCTCTTTGTGATGATTGTGTACTTGGATTTGTTTGAATATCTAGCATAGAGTTGTTACTTTTATGTTCTTGTTCCTCTTGTTCTCTTTGTCATTGCCTATTATTGCTTTTATTTCTCATATAGAAGCTTTCCATGTCTAGTTTCTTTTTCTTGTGGAATATTATGCTTAGTTTCTCCTTCATGATGTGTGAGTAGTTCCCTAGGGTTTGATTGGTGAAACCCTAGAGTTGGAACCCCTTATTCTTGAGTTAGGGTTTAGTTGAAACTTATTCAATCATCATAATGATTCACCTTGAATCTTGTCCTGCCACACCCAAGGAGACATAGGGTGATTATAGGTCGTTCGATTGGTCTTAGAGCCGTCAACTTCCTCTCATCGTTGAATCCATTGATGATTGAAGGTCGCTAACTCACCCTAATGCATGAATGTTTGTGGTACCTCTCTAGGGTGGAACCAATCATTCTTGCTCTTTCTCCCCTTGATTTATACTAGTTGTAGCTTTGCAATCAATCTTAGTTTTCATTAGTTTCATTCACCTTAACATCCTTGTATCCCTATATTGAGACCATCTATTTAACTAACCTTGTCCCTGTGGTTCGACCTCTTACCTCTACTATACTTGTGTAGAGTTAGGGCAATATAAATGTAGTTTGTGTTACCGGATTTTAACATACGGCCGTTAAAACGGCTATCAGAACCCAGAACGACCATTAAGGCACAAGCCCTTGCTGATTTCATCGACGAGATGACTAGTTCATTGGAGAAAGCCCCCTCGGAAGAGAACTGGGAATTATAAGTCGACGGATCATCCACTCAAAGTTGCTCGGGTGTCAGACTGTTGATAATTTCACCCAATGGGGCTACACTTAAATATGCTTTTAGGTTCAACTTTTCAGCTACCAATAACGAGGCCGACTACAAAGCACTGCAATTGGGTTAGGGAATCTGTGTGGCTTCGAGGGCTAAAAAGTTCATCATACACACTGATCCGCAACTAATATCTGGCCAAGGATAAAGCAACAATAAATTTGTCGGGGGCAAAAGCAACAATAGGCTCCCAAGGCAGAAGGTGCAAGGTGTTAGGGTAGCATATAGGGGAATCCACATAGGATTCATTTATATCATGCTCAGTTACATAATTATATACGTCCAAAAAATTAGTTTGTACATCAAAATCGTCGAACTTAAATTGAGAAAAAGAGTAATCGACCATTATTTTTATACAAAGCCGAAGAAAGGAACGTACCTAGAAAGTCGAAAAGAGTCTTGGAAGGAAAAAAGCTTGGAAAATGAAGAGAATTCTTGAGAATCTTGGAAAAACTCCGAGAAAAAGAAAATATGACGTGAGACAAATGAATTCACAAGTCTCGTGTTTATAGAAAAAAGGGCAAACAATACGATTGGCACAATTACCAATGCAACGTTTGGGTTTTTGCGGAGGTTACAATAACTGACGCCTTATTCGGCCTTTTCCAAGGATGAACTCCTAAGGGGTCCGAACTACGCTTAATACTTGGGGCTCATTAGCCCAAGTGTCCTTGGGGCTCAATAGCCCTTCATCCAGGAGTCGGACACCTCAAGAGGAGGGTGCCTGCCTCTATTCGGCACCCGCCTTACTCAGCAGGTACATGCCTTATTCGGCCCTTTCCAAGGATGGACTCTTTAGGGTCCGAACTATGCTTTATACTTGAGGCTCACTAGCCCAAGTGTCCTTGGGGCTCATTAGCCCAAGTGTCCTTGGGGTTCATTAGCCCCTCATCCAGGAGCCGGACACTTCAGGAGGAGGGTGGCTCCTACGATTCGGCACCTGCCTTGTCGGCGGATACATACCCTATTCGGCCCCTTCCATGGATGGACTCTATAGGGGTTTGAACTATGTCTCATACTTGGGACATTAAACCTAAATATCCTTTGATTTAACTTGGGCTCATTAGCCCCTTGGTTAAGGAAGCTATGGTCGGCCATGCTTGTATTCAGACACCTCTTGATGAAGAAAGGATGTCCTTATTCGGCCACCAGTATGCTCGTATTCGGACACCCTAGGTCTAAAGTGGATGTCCTTATTCGACCAATATGTATTCGGACACACCAAGACAAGGGTTGGTGTCCCTATTCCGCCAACTCATGTCAAGTATTCGGACACCCCAGCACAAGGGAAAATGTCCCTATTCGGCCAAAGTGGTATTTTGACACCCCATGAGAAGGGTGTCCTTATTCGACCATATCTATTTGGACACCTAAGTGTCAGGGGGGAAGGCCTTGTTCGGCCCCTAGCTGATATTTGGACGCCTAAGTGTTAGAGGGGGAAGACCCTATTCGTCCAGTGTGCCTTCGGACACCTCAAGGAGACGGGGTGTCTCTATTCGGCCTATCGTGTATTCGACACCTCCCATACAGGTACTCGGACTCTATGACAGAAAGGGGGGGCACAACATTCAGTTGTAAGACTAAATCGCATCGCAAAACTCCACTTTTCCTTGGATTACGATTTCTTCCGCACAAAGCCCATCAACGCTCGCACTAAGACGCACTCTGTGCGTGGTGCTAACGAGCCCAAAATTCATGGGCCAAGTCAAAAGGCCAAAAAGATCCAATCAAACCCACCTCTGGGTGAGATTACCAAAATACCCTTGAAACTGCTAACCAGATTAATTCTCGCCTGTAAATACCCGCATTTATTACCATTTATGGTATGCTTTTTCTCTCTCTACAACTACTCTCTCTAGCTTTCATTACTCGTTTCATTAACCGACCACTGACTTGAGCGTCGGATTGGCTTTCCGGGAAACAGCCCCCGACATGTAACTCTTTTCATTTTGTAGGTATCCTGCCATGCATTCACTATTTGAACACTTGAATCAGTCGAGGTCATATCCTGAAACGATACCTTCCGGTCAGGGAGACTTGTCTAGATTTCTACGCAGAAACACACCCCTTATTACCAAACCTTAGGGGGTGTATGGCGTGTAGACCTGTGCAACGGGCTGGATCGTCATTGGGGCCCTTGATCCAGCCCTTTGTTTTAAGGGTTGTAAATGGGGGAGGGTTAAAAAGGGTTGGGCTTAAAATTTAATTTATAAAAATTTAAAAATAAGGGTTGGATAAGGGTTTAAAAAAGGGTTGTAAAATGGGCCCATTGATCCAAATATTTTCTTACCTTTACACAAAAAAACGGGCTCAGTCCATTTTACTTTCTCCCTCAATTACTGCTTGCTGGAGTGGAAATCTGGAAGCTGGAGTGGAAATCTTTACTTCCGGCGATTTCTACCTTCAATTTCTTCTTTTTCGATTCCAATTCTTTTCTCTGGTGCCGTAGAATTTGATTCCGGTTCACTACTTCATTGTTTCCGTCACTGAAGGTTTGTTCTAGTTACTTTATTTCTCAATTTGATTGATTACTTTATTGTGGTCATGACATTAGGTTTTGGTTGATTCTTTTTGTTTGTTATTGCTTTAATTTTGTTGAGAGTAATTTCGATTTGATTTTCTGGTTAATGGAACAAACCTTGATTTTGTTTGTTATCTCTGGAAGCTTGACATTTGCTTTAATTGTGGTCATGACATTAGGTTTTCGTAGAGTAATTTTGTTGAGAGTAGTTTGTATGAGATTGGTATGAGATTATTTGGTATGAGATTATTGCTTAGATGGTTTTTACTCAAGTTGTTCATATGATTTTGATCCTATACAACATCTTGCGATTACCCCAACAATATTAAATGATTACCCCTAATGCTAATAAATGATGTTCTTGAATGATTTATATAGCTTATTTTATATATTATGGCTAATGTATAACATGAAATATATGATTACACGATTACAGAATAAACAATCAAAGATCTCATTTATGATAAATAGAAAGCGAGGCTACTACATCATCTAGAGTGGAGCTTAGAGTGGAGCCGGAGCAAGATGGTTATAATGAATATGCACCCCGAATTAAGCGGAAGAAGAAGTTATCTAAGGTATGGCTAGAGTATAATGAAGAAGTAAATGACAATGGTGTGGGAGTCGCAAATTGTAGGCATTGCAAAATTAATTTGGTTTGTGGACCATCTAAAGGGACATCACATTTAAAACGTCATTTGTTACAATATTGTCCGAAACGACCTAATGGACCGATTGGGGAGGTATTAATTAATGATAATAATGACATAAGGTTGTGTTTGGGAACTAACATTTCATTTCAAATTAATGATTTCAATTATGAAATCATGAATGTAGAATTTGAGAATGACAAGGTTTGAGAGGTCATTCTCAAATCCTCATCTTTAAACCATTTTGATAACAATTGTGGATTTGACTCAAATCCAAATTTGAAATTCTAGTGTTTGCCAAACACTAAATTTAAGTCAAATCCATATTTGCAAATGAAATCATCATTTCCAAACATACCATAAGGGAATTTGTGTTTGATATGAAAGAACTTAGAGTAGAAATTTTGAATTATATTGTTGAAGGAGCTCACTCATTTTCAACTGTGGAAGAAAATGGTTTTAGAAAAATGATGGCTAGAGCTAATCCTCAATTTGAGCCATTTTGCCGAACTACTGTTACTAGGGATCTTTTTTCTGAATATTATTGTTATAGGGAAAAATTGCAATGAATGTTGGTAAATACTCCTGGACTTATTAGTTTAACAACGGATCTGTGGGATTCGAAACATAGTTGGCAACATTATATGTGTATTACAGCTCATTTTATTGACAAGAATTGGAAGTTACAGAAAAGAATCCTTAGGTTTAGAGCCATTTCTCCTCCATATGATGCTGAAAAAATTTCTGATGAAATATTTATGTTTTTAAATCAATGGAAAATTGATCATAAAATTCTTAGTTTGACTGTTGATAATGCTACCTATAATGATGCTATGATATCTAGTTTAAAAGCTAGATTTTCAATGAGAGGGATGTTGGCTTTTGGTGGATCATTGTTTCATGTAAGTATCATAGCTAGATATCTTACATGAAACAATGATCAACCAAAAGCCAACATTCACCAAGTATCATTGTTTCATGTAAGGCCCGGCCCGTTTATAATAGAGCCCGACCCGGCCCTTATCCGGCCCGTTGCACAGGTCTAATGGCGTGTAATTATTAAAGGTAGGAATGTGAATTGTTATCCTAAGCATGCTATATTCTCATGTTTGGTAAGTGGCAATGGGAAAAACCTAGGGTATGGAAATGAGAATAAACCCTCTTAATTCCCAAGAAAACTTTATCATAGAGGGGGAGGTAATTGGTGGGTCTGAATCGAGATATATGTAAAAAGACTAATTTACCCTTATTTGAATCATCATTATCATCATACCTAGTGTATCTCGCTCATAGAAAACTATGGTCGGGGTCTGGGGAGGCAGAAGGACGGCAGCTCAGAGTGTCGTCAAAGAGTCCTGTGGCTCGAGAAAGGTATTCAACGAGAGAGAAACCTGCAACTTACAAATAAAATAAATAGAATATGTACAAATAACTAAAAATAAAGATAAAAGTAAAAAAGGAGGTAAAGAGAAATAATTAAACGCAATGAACGATAAGAAACGATGGGTTAAAGGTACGAGTTTTGTAATTTAAGACGTGGATAAGGCGCCTCCAACTGCCCCTATCCCTGGTCAGGTCCTTGGAGAGTCCTCCCACGTTCTCCTTGATCTTCCTCGGCTTCTCTTGCCCTCCTGTAGATGCATTCAATCCTTCTTATTGGGGCGTCATGGGTCTTTCTCTGCACATGCTCAAACCATCTTAACCTATTCTCCCACATCTTTGCGAAGAGAGGTGCAACTCTTAACTTCTCCATGAACTAGTGGGAAAAAGCTCAAATGCTGTGGTTTTATCGAAATTATATGTTGTGGTTGACCCGCAACAATTGTGGTAGCAGCAAATGACAAAAATACAATATCCTGCGGTTCAAAAACCGCAGTATATTATACTTTTTTTGTTTTTTTTTTTCCATTTTATTGATGCATGTATCTAATAGTATCAATCATGATTAAAAAACAGTATGAACCCACTTCAAATTATGATCAAATTGAACTAAATAATGAACAAAAATAAAAATCAATGAACCTAGGCATGAATTAAACATAATTAAACATAATAGATTAACTTGTTCTTCAACTTATATGTTCTTGAACATAATACATTGAACAAAAATTAAAGTAATGAATTTTACAAGTATATGTTCATCTGCTTCATCTGCATCAGCTTTCAATCCCTCTTGGATCTTAATGTACATCATATTGTTCTTCAACTTATTCGTCAACGTTACCAGAAAAAGCTCCTCCTCGTCCTCTCAATCAGCATTTGATCGCTGAGTTGATATAAAAAAATTACATTATACTTTATTAATTTGAGGAGGATTGAATTCATGTACAAATTTTCTATAGCCCTTCAGATAACCCTTAATATAGTTACAATAAGAATGACACTAGTATACTATACATACCATAACCCTAATACTTAAGTGGACCTAATGAACTAATGAAGCCATGAACAATAATCATTGGTCTGATATGTAATCTTTTACGGCTAAACACCAATAAGTATCGTAGTAATATGAAGTGGCAAGATTTCAGACCTTGAAAAATTGATCTTCAGATTCACCTATGCTTATTGTTGCCTGAAACATAATCAAATCAATAAAACTTGTAAGGTAGCACAAGTAGAAAAGTAATGGAACGATTCCCAAGAGCAGAAACTATTACTTACAGCATCAAATAAGTCCATTATATAATTATTACGCTCCGATTTTTGTAGCTCGTGTGAGGAAGAAGAAATTAAAGAGGAGGTTGGAGGAGAGAGAGAAAGAGGTGAAAGAAAATGCTTATGCTGCGGCGATATAAGCTTGTTTAGAAACCCTAGTGTTTTTTAATATAAGAGGCGAGTTTTTTAATTTACCACGCCTTATATGTTGTGGTCAAGGCAAGAACCGCAGCATATAATCAAGTTTCAATTTTTTTAGGTTATATGCTGCGGTCAATGGGAAAACCGCAACATATAATCAAAATCCATTTTTTTTCCTTATTTGCTGCGTATTATTAAAACCGCAGCATATGTTGCGCAGAAAATGTAATTTTTTCCACTAGTGTTACCACACATCTACCTCAGCATACACATTTCTGTTACTTCCATCCTCTGTTCGAAAATCTTCTTTACGGGCCAACATTTTGTCCCATGCAACAACGCTGGCTAGGGATGGCAATGGATCCTGGACCCCGCTCGGATCTGTGGATCCGGATCCATTTTTGCGGATACGGGGCCAAAAAATTTAGACCCGTCGAATCCGGGTCGGGTCTAGATCCATTCAATATTGACGGATTCGGATTCGGGTCTCAAAAAAATACCCAGATCCAGACCCGTGGATCTTAGGACCCGTTTTCATTAAATATAAAATCAATTGATTATACTTAAAGTGTAGAAAAACAAATTGAAATGTGTCAATTGTCAGGATTCGTTGCAGTACTACTTACTTGCACAACATTATGTGTTATGCTTCTAAATTGTGATATTCTGTATGAAAGATCAATTGCTATAAAGTATCATTAGTTGATCAAAAGACCCCATGCAGGGCTACTACATCAATGAAGAAGATGCTTAGTAGCATTCTAGGATAAAAAGTCAATGCTGTAGGATTGAGGGACGTGATAGAGGTTTTGCTCATTTCTTTGCTGCGCTAGAATACCGTAGTACACATACATAATTTCTTATACAGAGATGAATACTAGCTTACTTTCAAAATGATAAATTGGACCCGTTTTGGACCCGAACCCGGTACTGGATCCGCAATATGCATGGATCCGGAAATTGGTCTTGAAAATTTAGACCCGCGGATCCGGATCCGAGTCCTCCCAATGAAAACGGATCTGGATTCGGGTCCAACTGGACCCGGTCCATATCCGACCCGTTGCCATCCTAATGCCCGCCCAATTGCGACGTGGTAAAATTTACTTTTTAATATCCTCGGGAACTTTTTATCACAAAGCCCCCCTTGTTGTTGCTCGCCACTTAAGCCAACCCACTTGTATACAATTAGTAACGTCTCCATCAATCTCCCCATTACTCTGAATCGTCTATCCCAAATATTTGAACTTTGACGTACATGCAACAACTTTTCCCCTTATGGTCACCTTTGGCTTCCCTATCGATTATGTCCCAATGAAATTGCACCGCAAGTATTCTGAAACAGAGACATTATTAATGAGATTTCAGTTGTCATTTTTAGCGCCTAATTTTTTTTATATATTTTTTCGCTACTAATTATGATTTAATTAGTGATTCTTGTAATTTGAAAAATTTGTACGATGATTAAAAACTTGTTAATATGAATCTTAACAAGTAACGTAAATTTTGGAGGTAAAACTTAAAGTTGAGCAACAACGATAACAGTTCGAGAAAATTTTAATTATTACCTGAGCATATTATTTAACCATGATAGGAGTAAATTAAATATTTTATACACATATACAATTAATTTTTAAACATAAAGTACAAGTTACATAACTGGTTATATGTACAATAATTTTTACCCAAATTTTAAACTATCTTAGATAAACCTTTTCTACACTATAATAGATCAAATGATGGAAAAATCACCAAAAACATAGCCCCAACCAGTCATGCTAAAGCTGTCCCTAATCCCCCTTAGAGCCCATTGTACACTTACATACACAAGCTAAAAACTTTACCCAAAAACCCCTTTTGTTCTAATCTTTGTTGGACATCATTACATGCATGCAAAGACCAAATACAAGGGCCAAAGAATCAGATTTTTCTGTAGAAAATCAGCCCCTTCATCATCTTCAATTCACTCATAAATTGTCACTTAATACACCCACAAACTCATTCAAAAAACTTGTCTCAAAAACCTCTACAAGTCCTACATGTTTCTACTTCAAAATCCCACTAAAACCACTTTAAAAACACCCATTTTAGTGCATAAAAGTTACTGTCCGGATTAGTAAAATCATCATAAACACATACAAGGCCATCTCTAATTACCTCCAACAAAAACACTTTCATTTCCTTACAAAAACAGTTACCAAAAGACTATCTATATGAAGTTTATGAACATAAAAACTTCATAAAAACATTATTCATTTTATTATACTTCATCCCTACCACTTAGGAGTATTCATACAAGGTATTCTAAATTCAAGTTACAAACTTTGTTTTTACAACTTATACTAGAACAAGCATATATATAAAAATGATTTTTGTATAAAATTTTTTCTCATAAATCAAGTATGTTATCAAGATATATTTTATGACTAAAAAGAGGAAAAATCATCACTTGTATAAATCTATAAAAAAAAAAATTGGAAACTAAGAAATGTATTTCCGCAAACTTATAAATTTTGTTACTTAAAGGATTAAAGTAAAATTATGGGACTTGATTAAGTATGTTGCTCAACATAATAAGTATACTCCAAATATGTCAAAATAATCACAAGTGTTAGTTTAACAACCCCAACTAAGGAAAAAAGTGCATCTTAGAAATCCAAAATTATTATTGATTTTTTTTGCATGAATGCAATATGTTTAGTTGAAGAGTTGGAGTTGTATAATAGCCATAATTTTAAGCTTTTCTTGATCTTAGCTTAAGTAGGTTCAATAATGGATTAGTGTTATTAACCTCTCTAGTTATTCATCCTTAAGTGCCAAAAAAATAGTGGGAGTTTCAAACTTTTAACTGTGAATATACAAAGTTTTATTTTGTTAAATATTGTTATTATATTAAAGAATAAATTTCAATGCTTTTGGTTTTATTAAAGATTTGAATTAACTTAAGTTATTTATATTTCCTTCGAAACTTTGTTAATTTGATAAAAATATTTATTTGGTTTAAAAACTTTAATGTATTTGCAAATGATTTCATAAACTGTGTTGACAAAAGCTTATCTTATGTGTTTTATTAAAAATGATTTATATAAGAAAATATACTTATATAATTATGAAAGATTAGAAAAATAGCTTTATAATGATCTTATAGTCTATTGGTATTTAAAAAAAAGTTTTGGTTATGGATTGATTTTAATTACAAAGAAAATATATTAATTCCATAAAACTTTAATTTCAGAAATTTCTTCAAAATCTGAAGTCACTTCATAAAATCATTTTAAAATATTAAATGATCAATGTATGCTCCCAAATTTTTATATGTCATAGGTTTAAGTGTTATTAAGGATACTCAAACATGAAATGGAGGTAACTTGTAGCATATTAAGAGAAATCATTTCCTTGACTACAATAGGTCATCAGAATTCCTGTCAGCCTGCATGTCTCAACCATTGGACCCAAATGAGCATTCAAAAGTCTATATTTCTGAGATATACTACATGGAGACTGTAGCTAACTTCTTAAGCTATCCAATGACACCTTATTTGACAAAAACACTCAGAAACCAAAGAGATCCATATCATTCTTTCAACCCCTTCCTAAATTTCGCCCATATCATCTCTTGACAACCTATTGTTTTCACCTTGTTTCTCCAATTGTTCTCGTCATACATACCCCTCAAATTTTTATGTCATAATCTAGACTCGTAATCAAACAACTTTTGTGAGATACATATTTTCCATTAGAGGTTTAATTTCAGAGCTAAAAATATTTTCATCCAAGGCTGGAAACCTATTTAAGGACATCAACTTTTGGTGAGCAATTCCATTATTTTTCTTTTATTCTTTCTTCACTTAAACCTCATCTAAGACATTAAATGGCTTTATATATGTTGAACATTTAGTGTCTAATAATCCTAAGTTTATAATCACTAAGTACTATTAAAGTAGTGGGACAATATGTATTAATATACTAGGTCCAAAAGGAGTTCAAAGGTTAAGACAAAACGGAAAAAGAAAAAACCAAGTCAGCATAAATTGCCGACTCGGCGTTCTCCTTTTTGGAACTAAAGCCGATTCGGCTTTAGTTTCTGGAAAGTGGGATTTTGTCCAGAAGGAAAAGCCGAGTCGGCTTTCCTTCGTAGAGGTCGGATGTCGGCGATTGCGGCTGGAAATGACCGTTGGTCATTTCTTAATCTTTGAGGTGAATAATACTCATGAATGTCATAGATTAATGACATTGAATTGGATGATCATCAATTTGATCATTAAGGGTGGTTATTGTACCATGACCCTTAGGTTATACTCTTGTATTATAAATAGGGGTCTTTGGTGATGAGTTGAAACACTTTTTTCTGAATTCTTCTACTCCTTCTCTCATTTGCTTGTGCTTTGTCAAGAGAGTAATTAGCTCTTGTTTAAAGCTTCATTACTTATAATTCTCAAACACATTGTTGTTAAGTGGTATACTCTAAGTACTAAGAGTATATTGTATTGTTTGTATCTCGTTGTGAATTTCCATTCATCAACCCAAGTACCTTTGTGGGGGAAATATCACAAAAAGGAAAGTGATCACATGCCTACAACAAGTATCAAGTTTCCAGGTAACGGTTGTCGTTACAAACTTATCTTCGAGTTTATTTTAGCATTGTTATTGTAATTTCGTTTTGTCATCAACAAAGGAATAATACAAATTCCCGTTTGTAATTTGTATTTGCATTATATATTCGTAATAATCTTTTGTGATATCTTCTTCGGGATGGCAACCATGAAGGATTTTACATCTAACTTTGCTAAGTTAGAAAAATTTGTTGGTGTCGATTTTCGACGTTGGCAAAAGAAGATGCTTTTCCTCCTCACTACTTTGAGCGTTAATTACGTGATAAGTACCCCTTAGCCGGAGGAATCGGAAGATGAAAACCTTGAACAAACAAGGAAAAGAAGCAAATGGGAAAATGATGATTTCATTTGCCGAGGCCATATTCTAAATGGAATGCAAGATTCGCTTTTTGATATCTAATAATACCATGAGTCCGCTAAGGAATTATGGGATGCGTTGGAAAACAAATATATGGCGGAGGATGCAAGTTCCAAACAGTTTCTTGTAAGTAATTTTAACTCTTATAAGATGGTAGAAGATCGCCCTATAATTGATCAATTTCATGAATTGCAAAGAATGCATGCCAACCTTACATTACATAAAATTGAAATAAGTCAAACCCCTCTATGTTTGCTGCCTCTCTGAATTGCATATCATCATTCAAAATATGTGGTTTGGCATTGTCTTGTTGGATGTAGATGGTTTTGCTTGCTCCTTCTGGCCATTTAGCTCGTATTGCAGGCAATATTTTGTTCACTATCATGTCCCTCATGTGATCTTTGGTTATTGATTGGATTGGCTTTGTCTCCATGTCCCCCCTTCTTCTGTTTTTTGAGCTTCTTTGTGCTGGAACCTTTGTTGTGAATGGAAATATGCCTATCTTTCCATCAAATATGAGTTCACCTTCAGTAGAGTACAAAGGTTTTGCCATTGCACACATAAACATTATCTTGGGCACGAAACATTTGGATTGAATCTCTCTATGTGGTTCCTCCTCTCCGGGGGTGAGGTAGTATGTTTGTTGTGTTCGTGTAAGATAAAATAGCTTTTCATCAATGTGTACCATATTAGACATGTCATTGAATGTAAAATGTCTCCCATCATCATCAATTGAACAACTACTAAGGCAAAATATTAACCTATCAATCTTGTTTTGTTCGTTCAATAATGGTTTAATTGCGTTAGTGTGCTTTCTTATGATGTTCCTTTTCTTCCATCTATAAACTGTGCTTTGACTAACATTCATGGCCTTCGCAACAGCAAGTTGACTTGTTTTTTAGCCTTCTCAATACCTTTGAACTTAGTTTCATCAAAGGGGATTGGAGTTTTGGATTTCTTACCTTTCCTTCTTGAGTTTACAGTAATTGGAGTTTGATTATTGGCTTTTTGCTCTTTAATTCTGCCCCATATCCTTGATATGGTTCTTTTGCTGACTTTATGCTTTGCTACCATGGCCCCTATTAATCCATGTTTGGGCTTCCCTTTACTTGTGAGTGATTCTAACATTTCTTGCATTATTTCATTCCTAGTTGGGTGGTCTAATTCCTTTTGCTTCAGCATATTAATTGCTGTTTGGATGCAATAAATGAGGTTTGTTTAATGCTTTGATCAATTGCTGTTTGGGAATTTATATTGTTGTTTGGGAATTTGATCAATTGGCGCCTATAACTGTGCTTTTCTGATTTTCATTTGGCGCCTGTGTAATTGGGTGATTTTGAGTGATCAGTTTGGATGATTTTGAATTGGCGCATGTTTGATGTTCTGTTTTGGGTTTATTTCAATAGCTGCTGTGTTATTTTGGGAAAAAAATTTGGATTTAAATGGCTTCATTTTAAAATCGATTTTTTTGGTTTTTTTAGCTAAGTAATCTAATTTAAGCACTAAATGCAAATTGTTTTTATTTTTATAATCTGAAGTCAATGAGAGATTCAATATTCGTATGCGGATGTGGCGAGAACGTTGTTCGTTATCGATTGCCGTACAAATGACGTTGAAGAAATCAAGGAAAAATTGAAGACTTAAATTATTTTTCATCTTTTATTATGTACATTAATTATGTAATTTAGTTTGGATTTACGGAAGATTAGCTATGTAATTTTTTGAATTTAATTTATGTAATTTGCAATTTCAATTTTTGGCTCCAAATTTGAATTGTATCAACTTTAGGAGTGAGAAATGGTGGGAATCATTAACATTAATCCAAACACTTAATACACATCAAATACCCACTTTATGGTGGACCCTACCATTTTCTTAAAATGCGGTCCAAAGGGAAAGTGGACACTTATTATGAATTGGAGGGAGTATCTTTTAAATATCTTTTATAAAGTAGTATGATATACTATTTATATAAGAAAATGTCTTGTTTTGAAAGAATTTATAAATAAGTTTATCTTTGAAAATTATTCTATTTACTAACAAATGTAATTTATGATTTTCAAAGTTTGTTTTCATTCTTGAAAGATTCCAAAATTCTCTTGAGTTATCAAATTAAGGTTTGATTGACTTTAAATTCAAAAGGAGTGTTTGGTTTAAAATATTAAAGAAAATAACTTTGTTTTGTTAAAACTTAAGATTTAAAGACTCTTACTTTATGCTTTAAAGTATGTATCTCAAAAATGTTTTATAGCTACTTTCTTTGAGTTTGTATACAAAGTATTTTTTTTTCTTATTTGTCTTTCTACAAAGAAGAGTTGCTTTTAAATATAAAATTCTTTTTGTTTCTACTTGAGAAAATGAATTGTTTATACTAAGATTAATAAATTTTCATATTCAACCAATGTGTTTATTCATATATTATTTGAAGTGTTTTAAGAGATTTCATGTATTTAGAAACTTTTATTGAAAGTACTCGAAGTACGCTTTTACTTTTTATAAACATTTATTTAATAATTTACCATCTTGATCTCAATAAGAAATAGAGTTAAAAGTGTAGATGAACTACGTTTTAACTATCTTGAAATCATCGTTTTACTTTGTTGAAAAGCTTTATTCTTTTATAACTTTAAAAGTACTCCAATTTTTGAAATGTGTATTGTTTCAAGTAATCATCATGTGCCAAAGAATTGAATTCAAAGTATTTGATTAAGTATGAAATATGATGTTGTATCAAGTAATCATCTTATGACAAATGTTTTACTGAAAAGTGTTTGAGTAGGAGTATGAAACCTGATTGACAATTTAAGTTATGTTAAAAAACATTTAAGTGATTTTTAATGTTTTGTTTTGGGGTGTGAACGATGGATTGTATTATATTGGAAAAAGCCTGCAAGCTTAGTTTGTAGCACCCAGCCAGGTCGACCGGACTAAAATCTTGCAAATTGTGTATTGATTGGAGGGATGACGCTCCCCAAATACTAGAGGTTTGGGAACTAAGCTCCCAACTCTATGTGAGCCGTTCACTTGAAAACCCCCGGACTTAAATGTTGTTTCTAAACATGTTTGGCACAACGTTACGTTTAAACTTTTATATTGACATTTTCTAAATGAGTTGTTTTACTTCTTTTTCGATATGATTTTACCTAAAATCCACCAAAATGTTTCTTTTAGATGTGTGTACTCAGTTTACACTGATATGTGTACCGTTTTGTCATTTCTGTGGCCTGTCACTTGGTGGGTGACAATTACTATTTGCAGGTATATGGTGACTGATAAATCCATCTTGGGATCATGTCTCGTTTTCGTGAAGTGTAGTATGTTACAAGGGCATTGGGACACTTATATTTTACTATAATTATTTAAGTTTAAGGATTGTATTGATAAGAGAGTTTCTAAATCTTGGGTAGTAATAAGATTTTGTTTAATATTGTTTTGTGGGATTTTATTTGCGTCGGATTTTTTCCAAATCAACCCTAGTAAAGTCTTTCGTTGTCTTAAGATAATGTGTTTTCTGGATTGAGGTTCGAACTTAAGTTGTATTAATGCTCTATAATGAAGTTGATTTAAGTTTGGGCTGTTACAAGTTGACACTTGAAGGGCAAGAACCCAAAGTTGAAACCACTTTTAAGAATGCATAGGAGCTTACGTTGAAGCTTACAAAATACTTATATAGGCTTGGAGTCGAGGTATGTCACATGGAGTGATTTTTAAAGGATTTAAGAACAAGTTGAGAAAGTTTTGTATAAACTTGTTTTTAAAAATAAAATTCCCAAAGAGAAATTCTTAAATCTTGACAAATGATATAAAAATAATAACTTTTAGTAATAAATGATTTATTACATGCATTATTATTATGGGCATCATGCAAGTTAATTTTATAAATTGTTATATGTTTAAAGGCATGATTTAAATTGTCATGAATATATGGACTTGAAAAATATATGAAATGCATTTTAAAAGTAATTTCCAGTAGCTATATGTTAAAAAAATCTCTTTAATATTTTTGTTGAAATTTATTCCTTAAAACAATGTTTTAATGGATTTTAAGGTGTTAAATACTCTTATTATAAAACATGGTATTAGATAAACTCTTGATCATCAAAATTAATTAATAAAACCATATTATAATGTCTCCAAAATGATTCGGCCAAAATATATTTAATTTGGAATTTTTTCATGATTTTTGACTAATCATTAAATTATTTATAAGTAAATTGTGAAATAGTAAAATATAAAATATTTGTTAAATATATTTACTTTGGAATTTTTTCATGATTTTTGAGTAATTGTGATGAAAATGGTTATATTGACTTGAAAAATATTTGAAATGCATTTTAAAAGTAATTTCCAGTAGCTATATGCTAAAAAAATCTCTTGAATATTTTAGTTGAAATTTATTCATTAAAACAATATTTTAATGGACTTAAAGTGTTACATACTCTTATTATAAAACATGGTATTAGATAAACTCTTGATCATAAAAATTAATTAATAAAACCATATTATAATGTCTCCAATAAGATTCGATCAAAATATATTTAATTTGGAATTTTTTTATGATTTTTGAGTAATCATTAAATTATTTATAGGTAAATTGTGAAATAGTATAATATAAAATAATTACCAAATCAAGACATATGAACTTGAAATTTTTATGAAAAACTCATATTGACAGTAGCTAAATTTGGTAAAATGTTGGGAAGATTTTGTTTTAATAAGTTATACTCGGTTATTAATAATCGTTAAGTTAGAAAATGATAAAATACAAAATAAATACTAAATGACGCGTTTTGGGTATGAAACTTTTATGAGACACTTATATAAAAAGTATATACATGTTAAAAAATTTATATGTATTTTCGTGACCATATATGGACTTAAATAAATTTTATTCGGTTTATCGATAAAATAACATTATTAATTATTAAATATACCCCACACGATTTTTAATGGTTATTTTAATTTTTATATTCCTTCAAAAAGTTTCTGAAACATCATAAAATTTTTGTATTATTTTATTTGCACTTAAATAATTTTATACCGATTTTAATTGATTTATCGATAAAAAGCCTATATAAAAAAATAAAATATCATACATGATATTTATAAGTTTAAATGAGCTAATACAATTATTGTGTGACTTCTAGAACTTTGATAAAATTTCATTAAGCTACTTATTAATTATTTACTGATTTATCAAATTAATAAAAATTATTTAATTATTTAAAGATGTAATATTGTTAATTAAATTTGAGTAAAAATAGACCTATATCAAAAATATATAATCGTAAAATAAGTTTTTCTTAGATGGTTTATAAATTTTATGGATTTAAAACATTATTTAAATAACGGTAAATACCTAAATTGTTGAAAATAATCGTAAATCATTATAAATTGGCATAACAAATCATAATCTGATGGGACAACCTTGAATTCATTTTAATTAAGATACTATAATGACTTGATTAATTTGGGCCTTGTTGGAGAATTAATATGTATTTTGTAAATCAATTATCGATTTTATTACCGGCAAAACTATCTCGTATTTAAGAAAATAGCGTTTTATTAAATCTTTTGTCATAATGATTTTATAGCCTTATGAACTATACTTCCTCCGATCTTATTTGTTCTTTCACTTTGGGTTTTTCACAAATATTAAGGTAGATAGAATCTTTGGATTGTAGTGGGTATTATTTTAATTAAATAATATTGTGAAGTAATGATTGTATTAGAAGTATGAGCGAAAAAACAATTAAATAGTAGTGTGAAGTAATGATTATATTGGAAGTATAAGAGAAAAAATAATTAAATAGTATTGTGAAGTAAGAAAAGTGGGGTTTTAAGGGGTAAAAGTGGGATGAAAACTTTCCAAAAATAAAAAGTATTCTAAAGTGGAAGAACTTTTGAAACTACCCGTTATAGTAAGGTGGAAGAACTTAAAAGAACGGAGGGAGTAGTTGTTTTGAATGAATTTCAAAACTCTTTTAAGTTATATTTACTTTAAGAAGGATTGAAACAAAACATTTTAGTGGTTTCCTTGAAAAATCATATTGAATTTTAATCACTTTTTGTTACGATGCATTTCCTCACATGCTAGTGATGCCCCAATATAATACAAAGATTATGTTTGATGATATGATTATGCTAAGCATGTTGTTTACCCATGTGGGGAAGATAATCATTTGATTTTTGCTATGTTGTAAAGAAAGTATGTTTTGCTATGTTGCAAATAAAATATGTTAATCATATGGAAAAAGTTACTATTTTTGACTTTTCAAATGCTATTGACATTACAAGGTATATATTATATACAAAGATGTTTTAGCCTAAATGGTGGGTACATATGCCACAACAACTGTGTGCATGATTAAACGGCTCACCAATGTTGAGCGCGTATTGTTCACAATACCATTGTGTTACACTTGCCGGACATGTCGCGGACGGTAGACCGACTATCAAACGAGTCACAGGATGATTCACAGAGTACCCATGCAAACTTATGATATGAGTTTGAAATTGATTTGGATTCATTGAGATCTTAAGATTTATGATGAAAATTGAGAATTTGAAATTACTATGGAACTATTGAACTGGGTTTGAATGATAATATTATTTATCAAATGAAAAAGTATATTTCAAAATGAATTTACTCATCAAAAAGTTTAATAACTTGTTTGACGGACACTAGTGTGTTTATACTCAGCCTTTTTGCTGGTACTATGCTTTGTATGTTTTTCCAATGGTTTAGAGTAAACCCCTATGGCACCTCGGCGGAGAATGATCTCTTTATTGTTTTTGAGAGACTATTAGTTTAGTTGTTTAGGTTTGGACTATTTTAAGGATGTATTTGAACTTTGGACTTATTTCGATTTGGTTGTAATTTTCCTTTATTTTAGAAAGTTAAGACTTTTGCTATATTGTTTTGGTTTTGGTTCAAGTATTCCACTTGGACATTGATTTAACCTTTAAGTAACCCCTTAATTGTGTTGGCAATGAGCTTCTACTTGATTAATACTAAATTTCAGTTAGTCTTTGCCTTCATAATTCAGGGCGGTTACATATTCTGTCTTCGTGCGGCTTATGCACAACCAACCCCTTACCCTCCAAGGCTTCCCTCCACTCTTCCAATTTACTATTAGCATCCTCCTAGGTTTCTGCAACCAAAACTATATCGTCAGCGAAAAACATGTACCATGGTACGGTCTCCCAAATGGATTTAGAGATTTCCTTCATAATAAATGTAAAAATGAAATGACTTAGTGTTGATCCCTGATGTAATCCCATTTTAATTGGGAAAGACTTTGTCATACCCACCGATGTATGTATGTTAGTCGAGACTCTGTCATACATGTCTTGTATTACCTCAATGTACCTTCGTAAAATACCTCTATTCTCGAGACTAGCTGAAACAATGCTTCGCGGTATGCTATCATACGCTTTCTCAAGGTCAATGAACACCAGATGAAAATCCTTCTCTCGCTCCCTATTTTTCATCAGTCTCCTCAAAAGATGAATTGCCTCGGTGGTTGATTTTCTCGGCATGAGTCCGAATCGGTTCTCTCTAATTACCGTCTCTCGTCTAATCCTTTTCTCAATCACTCTTTCCCACAGTTTCATAGTGTGGCTTAGAAGTTTTATCCCTCTATAGTTCACATATACTTGTGCATCACCCTTGTTTTTAAACAGTAGGATAAGAGTGCCAACCCTCCATTCTTCTAGCATCTTATTAGACCTCAAGATGACATTAAAGAGGTTAGTAAGCCAATGAATTTCCTCCTCTCCTAAACCCCTCCACATCTCAGCCGGAATGTTCTCAGGTCCAACTGCCTTTGATTCCCCCATTTTTTCGAGAGCTTCTCCTACTTCCACCGTGGTAATATCAATAATCGACCCACGATCCCGTGTTCTTTGGATATTCGAAGTTTGTCGAATTTCCTCCTTTAGACCCCTAATCTCATTGAGCAATTGGGAGAAATATTGATGCCATCTCATTTTGATGTCTACTTGTTTAAGGAGTACTCGTCCACCTTCATCCTTGATGAATTTCACTGTCCCTAAGTCCTTCTTCTACCTAGATCTTGCTTTAGCCAACTTAAAAATATACTTCTTCCCTTCTTTGGTATCAAGCTCTTGATAAAAGGCTTCAAAAATGCGATCTTTTCCCTCCACTACTGCTTTCTTTGCCGCCCGTTTTGCTTCTTTATACTTCTCCTTCTTATGTATCCTATCCTCCTCCTTCGTGCAAGCCATAAGCTCCTTGAATCTCCTATTTTTGTCCTTTATCTTCTTTTCAATTCTTCGTTTCACCACCACGACTCTTTGTACACCTTTCCTCGTCGACACCCCTAATGTCTCCTTTGCCACCTTTCGAATGGTTTCCGCTATGGTCGCCCACATTTGATTTGCATTGTCTGATATACTTGGGTAACCCGAAGTCTTGGTCTTGGTTGATAAGGTTGCGACCATATCCCCTCTAAGTCTACCCCACATGATCATTTGCTTAACCTTTATCTTCTTCTCGACATTCTTTCTCCTCATACAAAACACTAGTACTAATAACCTATGTTGGGTGGGCATCTCTATACCCAGCACGACCTTACAGTCCAGACACGAGCTCTGATCATCCTTCCATACTAAATAGTAGTCAATTTGAGTTGCATGCCAACCACTCTTGTACGTAATATTAAAAAAATTTGAATGTTATTCTATTTAAAAAGGCTAAAATGGTAAAATTTAATACTATATTCCTACTCTCATTTTCACTCATACCAAATCAGGACTTTAGTTATATTTTAACAATTCACAACAATCAATTTCCAATCCCAAACACCCCTCCATGGTATTAATTTCTTGAGAATTAAAGGGCTATTGACATTCCCAATCCCATCTTCAATTTACAATTCCATTAAACAAATATGAGAAATAAAAATTTTTGTATATAAATTTTCAATTCCACCCTCAAATCCCACATACCAACCAACCAATAATAAGGAATAACACGAACAATAATCTAATAAGGGGATGTTTGACAGAAGAGATTTCAAGGAGGGAATGAGACTTAAGGATATAAAAAGTCTCAAGTCTTTGTTTGTTCAAAGAGAATGGGGATATGAATAGTAGGGACTAAAAATCATAAAAGTCGCCTAAAAAATGTCTTGAATGTCTTGAAGGACGGGTGATAATTGAGTTGAAATTTTCATTTTCATCGATTTCTTCCAATTCTCTAACATAGTAAATAAGAAAGTAGACTTTTTATCTTGAAAATTTCGTTATATCTTTAAAATTTAAGTCTCACGCCGTGTTGTATATTCTGAACTTTTCCGCCATGCCACTTGTTCGTGGCTCAAAAGATCTACAGCATACAACGACAAGAACCGAAGAATTCCTCAAACTCAAATCTCATTCATAATCATATTGATCATCATCATATTAAGTTGCAAGTACATAGTTTTGTTGCTTGGATTCAAAATGTGCATCGCTGTATTTCTATGGCAAGCCCATCCACTCTACCCTCTTATTCTACTCCTCAATCGAGATGAATACTTTAATAGGTAAAACCCTAATTCCCTTTTTTTTGCCGTCAATTCAATTTGACTTATTTAAGCAAAATTATGAAGTGGCTGTATCTTAAAGTTTGAATCTTTGAAGGGCAACTAAGCCAGCTGAGTGGTGGGAAGGAGGAGATATACTGGGTGGTAAAGATGAGGTTGGTGGTGGGACATGGTTGGCTTGTTCTAAAAATGGAAGATTGGCTTTTCTTACCAACTTCAGAGAAAATGAATCTCTTCCTTTTGCCAATACTAGAGGTGATTTACCTCTTCGTTTTCTTAAGGTATTCATTCTTTCACTGGGTCTTTTCTAGATTATGCTTTTAGTTTTGTTGGAGTGAGTTCCATTTGATCCTAGATTCAATAATAGTGTCACACGAATCACTAATCTTTTCGGCATCAAAAACTGCAATTTATTGTTGGTTTTGGGCTAATTTTGAGGGAATCTCGAATTCAAAAACCAAATGGCGAATTGTGTAACAGTTATGCAGTGCTTGAAGTTTCTGGAATGTTGTTATTTTGTATTCACACTTGCAAGAGATCTCTACTGGTTTTAGAATTTATGGCACATTCTTAGTTTCTTACTATACTTCGCATCATCAGTGGTTGATATGTATGTACCTTTTGTTTTGTGTACTGACATGGTTTTATTTGTGTACTGATACTGTGTGGGTATATTCAGTTAAGTTCAGCTCGACTTCTATAGTCCGAAATCCATGTTGGTTGGTTATTGATTTTTGGTAGAAACCGCATGGACAGTGATGATACTTCTATGACAAAATTAATGATGTTTATAAATAGACACCAATAAAAATTGACGGGAGTACTGAGTAGCATACATTAGATAGTTCTACCCATCTTGAGTGTTGAGGGTCGACTTAGTCATGGATACTTAAACCTAAAATGAAGAGTCTGAAAAATAAAGGTTCAAACTTTGAGGCTTATCAGCATAACTTTCTTGTTTGGTAAAATGCTGCTCACAACCTAAGCAACTGGCTATTTTTGGCCCATTAATTATCTATTGATTGTTTTTTCAACAAAATAGACAATACTAAAAGTTGTAGTGTCTTGTTTTGATTATTCATTGAAGATTAGTAAGTGCTAAAATGATTGGTGTGGGTCTGTGGGGATATAGTCTTAAAGGTGTTTAGAAACCAAATAGATCAAAAAAGTCCATTGCAACTAGACTGTTACATGAAATGTGATTATATCCTTGCAGCTTTCTTACACTTCAAAACCTATTTTCCCCTTTAGTAAATATCTTTGAAATGTTTGATTTTTCGAGTAAGCATTGAGTAGGCAAAGTTAAATCACAAGTGATTTATTAGCATGTTTCGTAATATCTTGTTTGATTAGTCATCTTGACTTTTTCGATGCGCCTTTCTTTAGCGAGTAACTTTACCATCAGCTAAAACATAACTTATTTGACGTTCTAAATGATTGGTGATCGATTAATCGACTCTAATAATTTGAATCAGAGGTCAGAGCACCCATCAAGATAGTTGGCATTTTCATATGAATAGTCACCAGCTTCTTGGGCATTTAGTTACTGCATGTTTGCATCTTTGCAGTCGAAGAAAAATCTCACTGAATTTGCTGATGAGGTTATCCAGGAGTCTGATAAATTCAATGGGTTTAACTTGATATTGGCTGATCTCAGCTCCAAAAATATGGTGTATGTGACTAACAGGCCAAAAGAAAAGAAAGCTTCCGCCTTGCAAGTTTCTCCAGGAATTCATGTTTTAACCAATGCCAATTTAGATTCGCCGTGGCCCAAAGTATGTTTTCACCATTTATGCTTAATTGGTGTTGTAGTCAGTGTAGTTCATTGGGAAAAAAACTTTTTGTTTGCGGTTTTAGAATTTCTTCTTGCATCTTTTCACTTCTTTTGCTTTTCTGCGGTGCAAAACAATGTGCATTTTTGAACTTGTCTCACTTCTCTATTCTTTTTCCTTTTCTTTGCTGGTTTGGAGCAAGGCTCAACGGCTTCTCCATAATTTTAGCGAACTACTGAACACATGTGGTGAAGGTGAACTAGACGCGCATGAAATGGCTGAGAAATTAATGACAGACACTACAAAAACAGATAAAAGTTTGCTACCAGGAATTTATCTTCCCGATGATGAGTATCCACGGAGTTCCATTTTCGTTGACACAGATACTTCACTTGTAAGCCCATTACTCTATATCTAATTTCAGCATCAAAACTCAATACTTCAATATGTCTCTTTAAATTCATACCAAAACATAAAATAACGTGAACAAACCCATATCCATTTCTTAGGGAAGGTATGGTACTAGAAGTACGGCTGTTGTGCTTGCGAAGGTTAATGGAGATGTTTGCTTCCATGAGCGCTACCTTGAGGATGAAACCTGGAAGGAGCACATGATAGCATATCAGATTCTGTAAGATGTTAATAAAGATATTTCCTCTTGTACAGCATCTAGGAGTATCATGTAACTAGATCTGTTCTTTGCCATTGCAATGATATGAGACTGTAAAGTGATTATTTTTAGCTCTTTAGTAGTTATCATACTTAAAAATTGATGCTTCGACTGGTAAATTGTTTTATTATCATTATTGAGGCTGTGTGATTAATATATATTACCCTCTCTCTTTCGGAAGATTTTTTAGCAAGTCTTGTATGAGATTGTCTGTTTCATCGTGAGATTGTTTCATTTGAGAATTCGTATTGATCTTTTTTGTGGAAGAATGGAGACCATAATTACTTTGTGATTCACTCAAACATCTGCAGTAAGTATAAAAGAAAAGTTTATTTTAAGGGAAATTTCACATTGTAGCATTCAGTTTTCATGAAATGTTAGTGGTAGCTCTTTTTAAAGAAAATTCCACATGGTAGCATCTAGTTTATGCACAATCTAATTGCCGTAGCATTTTCCGTTTAGTTTTTTGTTAAATTCCGTTTAATTCATCATTTTGTAAGTTTTTTCTACATGGTAGCATCCAGTTTTTGTTTAATTTACCATTTTAACATTTAATTCATTAATGCCCATAAATGTAATAATTTTGTTTTCATTCAAATTGTTGGCATTATATAGTTCAAAAGGTAAGTAACCAAGCATCAATAAATTATTCAAATAGTGTATTTCATAAGGTCAAAAGGTGTGTTTCATAAGTTCAAAAAGTGCCTTCCAAGCACTAATACATATGTACTTAATTAGCGTTATAAAGTTTAAAAAGTGCATTTCAAGCACTAGTACATTTATTCAAAGTTCAAAAACTACTATTATCAAAGTTCAAAGTTGCATTTGCAGCACTAAGACATATTTACATAATTATATTTAGGATGCTTTTGAAGATGACGTTGTAGAAGTCTTCCTTTTACCTTTCTTTTGCTTAGTTGTTAATCCACCCTTGCAAGCCTTCACATTGTGTCCAAACTCCTTGCATCTACTACACTTCACTATCTTAGGCCTTTTCCCCTTTCTGTCCTCGCCTGCATCCCTTTTTCTATTCTTTGCAGGTCTTCCAATCGTTCTCTTCATCACTGGTGGCTTAATTGGTGGGAACTGCATTTCTGGCCAAGGATAAAGGTCTGAGATAGATCTAA
This sequence comes from Amaranthus cruentus, assembly GCA_019425755.1. Lineage (NCBI taxonomy): Eukaryota > Viridiplantae > Streptophyta > Magnoliopsida > Caryophyllales > Amaranthaceae > Amaranthus > Amaranthus cruentus. The sequence continues at coordinate 13,062,895 of CM033450.1, read as the reverse complement.
TAGTGCTTGCATACGCTTGCTTGTACATTTTTCAACTGTACCAGCAAAACCTTATAGGATTTTGGCTTGAATGTAGAATGACCCTTACATCATGTTTTTGGGTCTTCACCAGAAACAATAACCCAAGCAATAGGAAATAACTGATTATTACCATCTAAAGCAACAGCTGAAAGGAGTGTGCCTCCATATTGACCCTAGAAATGTGCACCATCAACCCTAGTTAGACCTCTACAACCCTTGACTAATCCTCTAATTGTAGAATCCTCTAATTGTAGCTCCAAAAGAAATGAAAATGCTAATGAATGTCAAAGCCTTTCAATGGAGTCTTCTGGTTCCCATGCACAAAGAGCAACAAAGCCCTGATTAGTTTGCTTCACCATCTCTGAATAACCAGGTAAGTAGGCATAACTCTCATCATGTCCTCCGTTAATCTCTTTCAATGCTAATGTCCTCATTTTATATAATGTGCTAGTCTTCAAACTTACTCCAAAGCTAGACTCAAAAAGTTCATTTAAAGTCCTTCCAGATATGTCATTGTTTGCCCTAATATCATCAATTAGCTTAGTAGTTGCCCATTTTATCGTGACAAGGTTGTTAGTGTTTGTAGGGCTCTACAGTTATGTTAAGGATTGTTAGTCTTTTTTATAGCCCATGTAGTGTCATCTGGTAATCTACTAGGATGAAGTCTCCATCCACAACTCGCATCTAAACAAGCTATAGTGTATACCTTGTTGTTTGCACTCTCCACCAAGAATTCAAAACCGCACTGTATTGCATAGTTGCTAACAATTTCCCCTACGTGGTGCTTATCAGTGAAAATCTGCCATGGTGCAAGGTTAATATTGCCCCAACCCCTATCCACATACATCTCACCATTTTGAAAAATACTTTGGATGTAGTTACTTTCATTATCATTTTCAACTACCTGATTACCCCATAATGGATCCTCAAATGGTTCATAACTATCATCCACATACTTTAAGTTGCCATCGTCACTTAACTCGTCATCAATACAATCATCATCATCATCATCTTCACTGTTAGTCTCTGATGGATTGTAATCATCATCTTCACTGTCAGATGGACAACCCTCATCACCATCACCCTCAATTTGTTGACACTTAATAACAACCCTTCTCTTCTTACGCTTTGTTTCCGCACTAACAGAAGGTAGAGAAGGTTGTGAAGGCTGTGAAGACTGTGAAGACTGTGAGCTTGCTTTCACCATAATGCCCTTCCTAATTGCAGTGGTCGTTGGAATTCTTTTAGTGGAAGCTTTTGAGGACTTAGAAGAAATAGTTAAACGTAGTTGGCTGGGGGTTTCACTTGTTTGCAACGGTGAATCATAAATGGGAGTATTTTCAAAAGTTTTCAATGATGACACCACTTCTATGTTATGCCACTTATCTTGCGTAGCATTTATCACAACAATGTCATGTTGAACCTCATTATAGTCATTCAAAGGGAACATGTTCTCAAACTATTGCAAATCTCTTCTCCTAATTGGCAATTTCTCTCTTACAGGAATGGTTTTAAGTCGTACAGGGTTCTGACGCTTGCAAATCCCTAAGACTCCTAACTGATTTCATGAGACTACTTTCCTCTTCAAGTGCAATAACCCAAATAAAAATCATTTCATTGTCATTGACCTCTCAAACATGGCCATTAGGTCTTGATCACAATTCAGTTTAGCATGACTCATCTTCCAAACATACGCAAATGAGGGATTTTTAGGTATAAGCTTGTTAGTTCTAATGCGCTCATCTTCCCAATCCATTACCAAATCCAGCAAAGTATGTTATCCTTATCATCTACATCCAAGTCTACTTCAACACACAACCATTTAAAACGTAAGACCACATGTTTAGGCATTCTGCAATTTCAAAATGGGAATTGTAAGAAAATCGGGAAGAAAAACAAAAAATGCCCTAATTCATTACCAAAAGCCCTAATTTATTATCAACCAATCAACCAATCAACAACTTTAATGGTATGTTTGGGAATGATAATTTCATTTGCAAATATGGATTTGACTTAAAGTAAGTGTTTGGCAAAAACAAGAATTTAAATTTGGATTTGAGCCAAATCCACCAATGTTATAAAAGTAATTAATTATTATGAGGATTTGAGAATGACATCCCAATCCATGTCATTTCAAATTCTTCATTATGATTTCATAATTGAAATCCACAATTTGAAATGAAATGTGTGTTTCCAAACGCATCCTAAGGGAATTTTACTAGTATTATTAAATTCAAACAATCAATAAATCAATATTTCGAAAAATCCCTAATCCATTACCAAAAGCCCTAATTTATTATCAACCAATCAACAAATCAACAACTTTGAAGGAAGTTTGCATGTATTATTGAATTCAAACAATCAACAAATCAACGTTTCAAAAAACCCCTAATCCATTACCAAAAGTAGGGATGACAATGGGTCGGACTCGGCTCGGATTATCCACCCTCCGACTTTGCTCCGAATAAATCTCGGACTATTTTTTCACTCCACCTCCACTCGGAGTCGGATTATGCATACTCCAAGATTGCTTCGACTCAGACTCTCAGATATCCGGCGGACTTCGGATTATTATCAAGATTTATTTTTATCGATACTACATTTATGATTTTAAAGCACGAAAAAATTAATATAGATTAGTCTTCAAATTCAACTTTAATAAGACATATTAGTCCTGAAATTACAATAAACAAAAGGAAAATTTGATATTAAACGTACGAACTTTGTCTCATTTGCTTATAAACGTTCGAACTTTCGTTTTGCGTGGAGTAGTACGTTTTGGCGCTCGTGGAAAGTTGAGCCCTCGGTTCATCGGACCATATGAAATTCTGGAACATGTTGGTAAAGTGGCGTATCGGTTTGCTCTTCCAAATTCTTTAGAAAAGGTACATGATGTATTTCATGTGTCTCAGTTAAAGCGGTATCCTGTCGTAGCCTCTCATGTTTTAGATCTCAAACCTTTAGAATTAGATACATCCCTGACCTATTCTGAGCAACCGATTCGAATCTTGGAGACGAAGGTTCGTAGTACACGACGAAAGGATATATCTATGGTAAAAGTCCTGTGGTCAAATCACGAACGTGAAGCAGCTACATGGGATATCGAAGACTCTATGCGGGAAATGTACCATCACCTCTTTCAAGTTAGTCGCGTTACGAGGACGTAACTTCTTTAAGGGGGGTAGAGGGTGATAGGAATTTCGCGCGAGTGATGATAAACTACTTTGACTTGGAATTTTGTCTTTTAAACATGTGTCGCGTTGTGTTAGCACGTACCGTGTTGTGTTTTATACGGGTGTGTTTCTTGCAAGTTACGAGGGCGTAACTTCTTTTAAGGGGGGTAGTCTATAACACCCCGTATTTTTATCGAGTTTTAAAATTATCTATATAAATAAATAATCAATATCAGTTAATTAGATTAATTAAGTAGACAAGTATCACATGGTGTTTCTTTTACACTTAAACAATATATATAATAATAAAATAAAAAGGAATAAATACCTAATTAATATTAAATAAAAAATAAAAAAAAGAAAAGAAAAGAAATAATTACATAATTAATAAAAATAAAATAAAAAAATAATTAGGAGGGAAAGGGAAGAGGTGGTCGGTTATGGTGAGGGAGTTAAGGAGGTTTGTAACTCCTTTCTTAATTGTGTGTTATGGCACAATTAAGAGGAAATCCTTTTTAAAGCCTCTTCATCACTCAAGGAGGTTTGTAACTCCTTTCTTAATTGTGTGTTATGGCACAATTAAGAAGAAATCCTTTTTAAAGCCTCTTCATCACTTATTTCCTCTCATTCTAACCTTTGATTTGAGTAAGAAAGATTAGAGCATTTTCCTCTCCTTTTCTTTCTTGTTTTTTCGGTTCATGATAAAAAAAAATATTATTGTTCCATTCAATCTTTCGATCCAAAGGTAAGTTTAGTTGAATTGTTAATTATAGTTTTTTTTATTAAGATTTCTATGGTGGATTATGTTTTATATATGACGATATCCTATGACTATTTAGGAGGATTGAGTATTTATTATAATTTTTTCTCTAATAATCATTTAATAAATTTTAATTTATTAAAAAGATTAAATCATATTTCTATTATGTAAAATTTTCCTTAATTTACATTCTTTAACTTGATGGCTTTATGCTTTGATGATGGTTTAAATTGATGATTGGATTTTTATGTATTATTATATGTGTGTGGAAATATCAAGTGGTTATGTGATAGGAAAATCTGACTTGTTTGTTTTATTTTAGTAGATGTAAATTTGGTTTTTGTTAGCTTTATCTTTGTCATGAGATTTGAAAGGGATTAATAATTTGAATAATATATATATATATATACAAAAAAATATGATAATAAAATAATAGGTGATTTCGGACAGCAGCTGCTGCCTCGATAGTGGCGCCCCGATCCGAAGTGTTGGGTGTGTTTCGTTGTTGTTTTATTTACCCGATGTGTTTAAAACACGTTAAAACGCTTAAAATAAATAAAAATAGTAAATGGATGTTAGAAATTATGAAATTTGATACCCAAGGTAATTGATGCGTTCCGAACGCAGTGGTGAAGTCGGATTTTTCATTTGAATTTTCTAAACTGTCCAAAATGGCTGGTTAAATTTCTAGTTAAGTATTAAAATTTTGAACTATTGGAAGTTGAATGAAATCAATTAAAATTATCAAGTCTTAGTAATATCTTAGTAGTATGGAGTGGATTAAATGTGTAAACACGTTCTAATACGTGATCGTTTTGTGTGTGTGTTATTTAGGACCTCGATTCATAAGAGGGTGAAATTTTTGTCGTGCTTGAACATCGTTTGTTTGCAGCGCTTAAAGGTACACGCTTAAACCATACTGTTATGTGGTTGTGCAAGTAGTGTTGTTTCATTCTTGATTATGGCATTGCGAATCACATAAGGATTAGACACCTCAAATAATTTGAAAAAAGTTAAATTTGGAAATTAACGATTTATGTGTTGGTTACCCAAAAAGGGGTTAACATTTTTAGATTGGATTATATAATTATTCCCATGACAGTTTTGGATCATTATGGTCACCATGGGGGTATGCATACTTTAACCTCTGACGACTCGCACAGGACGGACAATATCTTAGGTTGGTGGTTGCCTTGGGATTAGCTCTCCCAAGTGTATTCCTCCAAAAAGGATTAGATTTTTACTTGGACGACCCGAATAGGACGGGCAACGTTACAAGTTGGGATTATCTAGTAATGAACGTATTAGAGCCTATGCATGCTATGAGGAACACATTGCTTGTATTCCACTTGTTAGTTGATTGTATGTAGTCTCTAACGTGTATTGGATTTGTTCTTTGGAACTTGCTATTTGTTGTCATTCGACAACTAGCAGGTTGATTGCATGTGGGGATTGGAGTGAGGATTTAATCTAGGACCGTTATTGAAACAGTCGCATTATTAATGAGATTTCATTAGTCATTTTTTAGCGCCTAATTTTTTAATATCTGTCCGTCACTAATTAAAATTTAATTAGTGATGGTAGTAATTTGAAAATCTTCTACGATGATTAGAAACTTGTTAATTCGTGGCTATGAATTGTAACAAGTAACGTAAACTTTGGAGGTAAAACTTAAAGTTGAGCAACTACCGATAATAGTTTGAGAAAATTTTAATTATTACCCGATCATATTATTTTAATTAAATATTTCATACACATATACAAGTGATTTTTATACATATTGTTAAGTTACATAACTTGTTACATGTACAACAATTTTTACCCTAACTTTAAACTATCATCACTTGTATAAATCTATAAAATATTTGGAAACTAAGAAAATGTACTTCCGCAAACTATTTGTTACTTAAAGGATTAAAGTAAAAATTATGGGACTAGATTAAGTATGTTGCTCAACATAATAAGTACACTTCAAATATGTTAAAATCATCACAAGTATTAGTTACAACTCCAACTAAGGAAAGTTAAATGCATGTTAGAAATCCAAAATTTTTATTGATTTTCGGATGAATGCACTGTGTTTAGTTGAAGAATTGGAGTTGAGACTTGAAGGGCAAAGACCCGAAGTTGGATCCACTTCTAAGAATGCATCGGAGCTTACGAAATACTTATATAGGCTTGGAGTCGAGGTATGTCACATGGGGTGATTTTTAAAGGATTTAAGAACAAGTTGGGAAAATTTTGTATAAACTTGTTTTTAAAAATAAAATTCCCACTGAGTTCTTAAATCTTGAAAAATGATATCAAAATGATAATTTTGAGTAAGAAATGATTTATTACATGTATTACTATTGTGGGCATCATGCATGTTAATTTTATGAATTATTGTATGTTTAAAGGCATGATTTACACTACTTTGTGAAAGTAATTGTGATGGAAATGGTTTTATGGACTTAGAAAATATTTGAAATGCATTTTAAAAGTAATTTCCAGTAGCTATATGTTAAAAAAAATCTCATGAATAATTTTGTTGGAGTTTATTTGTTAAATCGATATTTTCATGGATTTTAAGGTGTTAAATACTCTGATTATGAAACATGGTATTAGATAAACTCTTGATCATCAAAACTAATTAATAAAATCATATTATAATGTCTCCAACAAGATTTGGCCATAATATATTTAGTTGGAATTTTTCATGATTATTTTGAGTAATCGTTAAATTGTTTATCGGTAAATTCTTAAATAGTAAAATATAAAATAATTACCAAATGAAGACATATGGACTTGAAACTTTTATCACATACTCATATGGTCAGTAACTAAATTTGGTAAAGTTTTGATAAGACTTTGTTGACGTTTAAGCACCTTAATAATTTTTACTCGGTTATTAATAATCAGTAAGTTAGAAAACGGTAAAATACAAAATAAATACTAAATGACGCCTTTTGGGCATGAAAATTTATGAGACACTTGTATAAACAGTATTACATGTTAAAAAATTTATATAGATTTTCGTGACCATATATGGACTAAAATAAATTTTAATCGGTTTATTCGTAAAATAACAATATTAATTATTAAAAATACCCCACACGATTTTTAATGTTTATTTAAAATTTTATGTTCCTTAAAATATTTTTTGGAACATCATTTAAATTATTTTATTCGGACTTAAATAATTTTAAACCGATTGTATTGATTTATCGATAAAATGTCTATATATAAAAAAAAATATCATATATGACATTTATAAGTTTAAATGAGCTAATAAAATTATTATTTGACTTTCTAGAACTTTGATAAACTTTATTGAGCTAATAATTTATTATTTACTAATTTATCAAATTAATAAATATTGTTTAATTATTTATAGGTGTAATATTGTTAATTAAATTTGAGTAAAAATAGACCTATATCAAAAATTTATAATTTTATTAGTAACCTACTGCCTCATAGTATAAAATAAGTTTTACTTAGATGGTTTATAAATTTATGGATTTAAAACATCATTTAAATAACGGTAAATACCTAGATTGTCGAAAATAATCGTAAAATCATTATAAATTGGCATAACCAATTATAATCTGATGGGACAACCTTAAATTAATTTTAATTAAGGTATTATAATGAATTGATTAATTTGGGCCTTGTTGGAGAAACAATATGTATTTTGTAAATCAATTATCGATTTTATTACCGGCAAAACTATCTCGTATTTAAGAAAATAATATTTCAAGAAATCTTTTGTCATAATGATTTTATAGACTTATGAACTATATTATAGTTGTTTAGAGTGAATTTCAAAATTCTTTGATTGAAACAAAACATTTTAGTGATTTCCTTGAAAAATCGTATTGAATTTTAACACTTTTATTATGATGCATTTCCACACACATGCTAGTGATGCCCCAATATAATACAAATGTTATGTTTGATGATATGATTATGCTAAGCATGTTTTACCCATGTAGGAAATATTATGATTTGATTTTTGCTATGTTGTAAAGAAAGTATGTTTTGCTATGTTGCAAATAAAAGATGTTTATCATAAGGAAAAAAGTTAATATTTTTGACTTTTCAAATGCTATTGAAATTACAAGGTATATATTATATATAAAAAATGTTTTAGCCTAAATGGCGGGTACATATGCCACAGCAAATGTTGTGTGCATGATTAAACGACTCACCATGCTAAGCACATATTGTTCACAATACCATTGTGTTACACTTGTCGGACATGTCGCGGACGGTAGACCGACTACCAAACGAGTCATAGGATGACTCACAGAGTACCCATGCAAGCTTATGATATGAGTTTGAAATTGATTTGGATCCATTGAGATCTTAAGATTTATGATGAAAATTGAAAATTTGAAATTACTATAGAACCATTGAACTGGGTTTGAATGATACTATGATTTATCAAATGAAAAAGCATATTTCAAAAATGAATTTTCTCAAATCAAAAAGGTTTAATAACTTGTTTGACGAACACTTGTGTGTTTATACTCAGCCTTTTTGCTGATACTATGCTTTGTATGTTTTTTCAATGGTTTTGTTTTTAAAGTAACCCCTATGGCACTTCGACGAAGAATGGATATGCGAGCGGAAGATGAACCCGAGTTGGAGTATGACTCCCCTTTTGTTTAGATCTCTTTATTGTATTTTAGAGACTATTAGTTAGGTTGTTTAGGTTTGGACTATTTTAAGGATGCAATTTGAACTTTAGACTTATTTCGATTTGGTTGTAATTTTCCTTTATTTTAGACAGTTAAGACTTCTGTTATATTGTTTTGGTTATGGTTCAAGTAACCCCCTTGATTAATACTAAATTCCAATTAGTCTTTTCCTTCATAATTTGGGGCGGTTACAGTTATCACCAAGACTGCGTTTCTTATGTAATAAAACTATGAGTAGAAATAATTTCCAGCTTTGTAACAGAACTTTAGTTTGGTTTCGTTTTTCGTTTCGTTATTTTTGCTTAGCACTTCTTAGAGGCCAATAGGCTCTCGAGTTTTATGTTGGAACTATCGTATATTTGCTATCATCGTATGTTTTATTTTCGCTTATTTAAATTCCTTTAAGATGGAACGTTGACGTTCCTAGAGAAGATGTTCCTCTAGTGTCCAATGTGTGAACCGGAGTCATATTTTAATATAATTATCCGGGTCACTTAAGTCGGGTCGTTACATGTCTAAACAACACACAAGCATTCTATATTTATAGAATAGCTCACACTACTTCACGAAGCAAAGTATCGCTTCATGAAACACGAGGTTGATTCATAAACTAATGTCGTCTTTCAATCAACCCCTTCATCCCAAAGAACATGATTAAAATAACCATAATAACCGTTGGTAGTTATATCATAACTAAAAAAACCGAATAAAACGAACATCACAAAAACCAGTGCGAAACTCGCGACGAGTGAAAATCTTCGCAATCGGCGAACTCGCGACCAATGACAAAATTCGCGACCCGCGAAAAGTGTGTTTTCCAAAACAGAAACGTTTTGTACTATTCTCGTGAGCCGTGAGAATCTTTGCGACTAGTGACTTATATATTCCTTAAAATCACATTTTCCTTTCAACCTTGGGATATACTTAATTAAACTAATTAAATTTAATTAATTAATTTAATTATTTAACTTTTGATAACCACTATACACCTCTAAATTACAAAATCATTATCAATATCTTTATTATCATTATCATTATCATTATTATTATTATTATTATTATTATTATTATTATTATTATTATTATTATTATTATTATTATCATTATCATTATTATTATCATTATCATTATCATTATCATTATCATTATCATTATTATTATTATTATTGTTGTTGTTGTTGTTATTTTTATTGTTATTTTTATTAGGAAAAATTACCTAGAATATTTTTCTACAATAATCCAACCTATTATTTAACCATGAATAAATCCAACTTTGAGTGGTATTTTCCTAAAGTGAACCTATTAACCTAATGATATGCTATAACAATTTTTTAAAAAAAAACATGAATTAAAATACATTGTCGAAAAAAATGTAAAAAAAATGTTAAACGAAAATTATGATTTTCATTAGTCAGAATTTTTAATGTAAATTTTCAAAAATTTTCTCTAATTTTAAATTAATTTTCAGTTTATTTTTTTTGGTGGATTACCTAATATAGCAGGTCATCGGATTTTCCAAGCTAACTCTGGACAAATACCCCTAAAGTTGGGATTATTCATTGTTAATCAATAGGTGGAATTATTGTAGAAAAGTCATGAAAATTGTGACGAAATTTCACACCAATCTCGTTGGAGCAATGGACAGCATGATCCCCCCATTTGTCCATCCTGGGGGTGTTGCAGCTTGGGCCCAAACTCCCATCAACGATCAATGGAATGGTTAGCCGATAACATAAGACAGCTCGAAACTGACGGGGATTCATTTTCTGTCCCAAGCCATCAATAGGGATGGTTAGAAGAAAATCTTGGGCATGTGATTCACGAGTTGAGCTGAGAATGGCGACTTGTCTTGGAGTGAGCTCGTAGCTGGACACTAGACTTTTCTCAACAATACTAAAATAAGCCCTTGCCAACTTTTTCATCATATGGGGGGCAGCGGGTTCATCATTGAGAGAAAAAGCATTGGATCCACAAAAATCATGGAAGAGACTGAGCGCATGATCAAAAGCAGGGCCATTAGAAGAGGTATCACTGTTAGCCAAGATCTTGGCTTGAAGCAAGCTAGTTTGAAGACGAGAGGCAATAAAAGCGTAGTTAGTAACATCCCCTGCCGAGTAAATGCCAAGACCGCCCATCTTGATCGGCAGGGTGGCTAGCCTCCATTGCCAATCCCCAAAACCCGGCCCAGAGGCCGTAACAATCTTCTCTAAGGAGGTGCGTAAAGCAAGATCAAAATGAACCTGTGCATCCCCAAACAGATCTAGAGGACAAGTTCTCAAGGCGTGAAATAGGCTCCCAACCCCCGCACAATAGCGAAGAAGGAGAAGCTCACATTGTGGATCATGAAGTTTGCTAACAGCTGCCATAAGCTCAACGGTTTTAGAAACCCTCTTCACAGAGAAATCACGACAAAAACTCTGGTCGGTACTCACAGGCCCACCAAGGAGTTTCACCCCCACACGAGGGCGCGATATGTTGGGTGGGAAGACTCTAGGTTCTCTACTTCTAGGATCCTCACGGGGCCAGAAAAGTTCATTCTTATCAACGTTAAGAAACAATCCACGAGATGGCCCATCCTCCATAATAATGTGCAGGGCTTTGGAAACCATAAGGGAGTCACCAACAATAGTTCCGTCATCAAGATACCACACCTGGAGAAGGAGTTGGCAGGATTCATGGATTTTCATAATCAAGGGGTGCAAGATAAGGGCAAAAAGCAAAGGGCACAAGGGGTCACCCTGTTGAACGCCTTGGCAAGACCAAAGGATGCAATCCCCATAATATAACCTCGCAGGTTGGGAGTAGCAGAACTCCACCCAAGGAGCCAAAGCGGGGCACTGAACCCTAGATTCGACCAACATAACACTTCTATCGACAAGATTAAAAGCATTTTCAAAATCCACCAGGAGTAGAGAAATACCAACTACATCCCCCTTACATTCAACGAGTCTGTTAACAGAATGAAGAATAGCTTCACTGCCTCCTTTAGTGCCAACCCAAAACTGGAAGTCTTCAAAGTAAGAACCCATAGACTCCCCAACAGCTGAGGCGGCCACCTTAGATAGCAGCCTACGCCATACAGTTCCAATAGCAATAGGACGGATGTCGCCCCCTGGCTTAACCAAAGGGGTCAGAGGAGCACTTGCTATAAAGCCTCCAAGCACACTAGGGCATTTTCCATGGAGAAGCAAATTGACTACCCCGGTGATAGAGCATATCGAGCCGTTAGAAATAGTTGTCGCAGCACCTCCCATCATATCCACAAGATGTTGGGCTCAAAGCTCATCCCTGCCACACGAGGTACCTTTAGGGAAGCTATGGATCCTATTCAAAACTTCATCTTTAGTAACGTAAAAAGGCCCCTCGTTACAAGAGATAGAGGGTAAAACCGGAGGGGGGACAAAAGGGTGCTTGGATTCTAGAATCTGAAGGGTTTCCGGGGAAGTAGCTGCAACACCAAACGAAGACAGAACCTTGATGGCGGCGGCAAAATGTCCATCTCCAAGCTTACGTTTGCATTGATATAGATTGGACTCTACAATGCTTCTAACCTTTTTGGAACTAGCGTGAGCGAGGGGTACCTCAGCTAAACGATCCAAAAGCAAACTAAGCCTATCCCTAGGATCTCGCCATCTAGAAATGGCACTAGAAATGCTATCAAACTGGCATCGCTCTCTCATGCCCGACCTACGTTCAGATCTGTCCTTAGGTAAAAAGGTGCCTAAGACACAACAAGGCAGAATAAGCAGTTGCACCCAAGCAGACACATCATACGGACTAGCCAGAACCACATCAAGAGCTTGTAGAGACACCCTAGCAAAACCCAAACGCAGTTTTGGGGGGATACATTTTACCGTCGGAAGGGTTTCAAAAACACACGTCCGAGAAGATCAACATCAAAATTAGTGGAAGGACAACCAGTGGATGAACCCGCGGGGGCCTCAACATCCACATTGGGAACACAAAAAACCACTAAGGGACGGGTGATGTCGTGGATAGCATTAGCATCAGGGGAAGGGGAAAGAATAACCAAGCCATTGACATGCTTACAATTCTTACTAGTGGAGTGAGTGCGCCAACACTCGCAACAAAGCCATATACCTGCCTGTTTAACAGCTACGTATAAAGAAGAGAACAAGCAAGGGTCACTCTTAAGGCGGTCACCAAGATAAATCCTAGACTCATCCGAACTAAAGTGGCGGGCCCTAAGGTGATCAGTGAAGTACTTCTTAGAAAGCCCCTTACCACCTCCACTGTTACACCCATCATGACCCCTAAACGAAACATGACCCTATCAACAACCATAATGACCCACCACAAAGAAACCCGAAGCACGCCAGAAGAACCATCAAGAACAAAGAGACTACCTAAACCAAAGGGGAGGCAAAACAGAGGACGGCCACCTCACGGGGTGCCAAGGAAACCAGGCCGCCAAACCAAACAACAACACATCGAAAGATAACCAAAAGATAACACCTAAGAGACATATAGATTATGTAAACGTGGGCGAGGAAGGAACGAAAACCAAATGATAACAACAAACAATAAACCCAATGAAAGCACAACCACCAACACATCTACGGCCATGATCTTAGGAGATAACCCATATAGAAAAACATAACCGACAAGGAACACCACATCAAACCGAAAGCCCAGCAGAAACCGTAAAAAGCACACCCATCGAAAAAAAAGAGCACAACAGGAGAAATAATAATAAAAAAGGGAATCCCAAAAAAAAAATAGCAACTAGCAACAAATCCTACCGAAACCGAAACCATAAGAAGAGGAATAAGGGATAGACCCCAAAGAACCACCAACAAGGCACCAAATTCACCCACTAAAAAAGTTGTCAGAACGCCGAAGTAAAGGAACCAAATACCTAAAGAACTACACTGGTTGGTGGCGGCCCGCCGTTGAACGGAGACATTAAACGGAGGGCCAAGCAGTTGCTAGAAGGGTAAGAATGGCGGCTGCTGAAGCGCTCGAAGAACCGCAAAGCAACGTGAACCCACCGAAGACGAAGAAGAACGCCAGAGCCCTGAAACGTGAACCCACCGGAGAGAGCAGACAGTAGACCACCGTACTGCGGCTGTACCTTTCCCGCTATACAGACCTTTGCCCCACTGTTGAGTAATGTACAAGACTTATCACCCTCACAATCCAAGAGACAGAAGTACCCATAGAGTTGTTGTAACGTACCGGCAAACGCTTGCTAAAGGAAGACACTAACTTGTCGCTGCTGTACCGTGGCTATTGACGTACCGTTGCTGATGTAGTTATGAGAAGAAGAACCACCGTGAAGAAGAAGGACCCACCGTGAAGAAGGAGAAGAACCACCGTGGAGAAGAAGAAGAACCCACCTAGCCGTTGTTGTACCGTGACCCACCGTTGCTGGTGTAGAAGAAGAACCCACCGTGAACCACCGTTGTTGTTGTGTCGTGGCCCACGCAAGCTAAATTCCAGGATTTTGAAAATCGCCTACCAAAGTCTAGAGAGAAGCTAAATTATTATTATTATTATTATTATTATTATTATTATTATTATTATTATTATTATTATTATTATTATTATTTTTATTATTATTATTATTATTATTATTATTATTATTATTATTATTATTATTATTATTATTATTATCCTTAGTATACCGATTTAGCATCAACCGACGATAAATCCTTGGCACTCGCGTAAAATGTAGTTGACGACAAAATAGAAACCTCACTATTCTGCAGATAAGATGACTTATTATCTTGACTCTCAGTCCTAAATGTGAACCCATTGACATCGTAACCCTCATATTTGTTGACATCATCACGAGGACTGAAAGTTAACCACTTAACAATTTCAGATACACCCTTGAGTTCTTCACATATTACTCGATTATGAAACCAATCAATAAACGTCTTGTTATGCAACTGCATCAATGTCTTATTCCCTTTAAAAGGATATTTTGCGCGCAATATATCAAAATGCTCATTCAAAAAGGATGAACTTCTGGAATATGATGCAACACATACATGTGTGCTTGTAGAAGACTGTCTAGAGGAGGTGTGATTGATGTGGAGCCAATTGTACCATTTCCCTCAAGCCTTCCTTATGTCGAGAGGTAGGAAGTCCAATAAGTTTTGCCATGGCCATATACTCGGCTATAAAGTTATCAATCTCATCACTCACAGTGCCTTGAATCATACTCCCCTCGGGTTGTGCTGGATTCCTTACTTTGTTTCGTAAAACACCCATGTGTCTTTCAAAAGGATAACACCACCTTAAAATACTAGACCCAAAAGCTTGATTTCATGAATGAGATGGACAATAAGATGAACCATTATGTCAAACAAATAAGGTGGAAAATACATCTCAAACTTGTATAAAGTTACAATCACGTTGACTTGAAGAGCATCAAGTTGAAAGGGATGAAGAACTTTACTACAAATTGTGTTGAAGAACGAACATAGCTCGGTAATAGTATATCTCACATGTTTTGGTAATATTTCACTTAGTGCAATTGGTAAGAACACTTGCATCATTACATGGCTATCGTGAAATTTCATGCTTCCTAACTTCAACTCACCATTTAGGGTCACAGATCTCTTCAACTCACCATAAAAAGACTCACAAAATGCCCGTTTCTCTGCTTTGGACAATGTGTAGCAAGCTAGAGGTAAATAAACTTTTTCATTACTCATCTTCGTCTTACCGCCCTTTCCCTTGCTACTGCCACCAACTTCACCAGCTCTATCTCTTTTCTTACTCACCTTAACCAGTGCCCACAACTCCGGACGAATACCCTTACATTCAAAGTAATCTCGCACGGCCTTAACATCCTTTATCTTACCCGAAATGTTCATGAGAGTCCCGAGTATGGCATCGCATATATTTTTCTCTATATGTATAACGTCAAGACAATGCCTAACTTGTAGATCTCTCCAATATGGAAGCATCCAAAAGATTGATTCCTTTTTCCATAGTTGGTCTTCGCCCCCTTGCACTTGCCCTGTTTTACCCAATACAATCTCAACCCCCTTAACATGTTCGTAAACCTCATAACCGGTCAACGGTCGACGAGATACACGGTCCTCAACCTCCCCATTGAACATCTTCTTATTCTTACAGTATTGGTGATCTCGTTGAAGGAACTTTCGATGGTGCATGAATACATGTTTGCACTTAGGAATCCACGTGGATTTCATGTCATCGATACATATTGGGCACGCTTTCTTCCCTTTGTTTTTATACCCCGATAAGTTTTCATATGTCGGAAAATCATTAACAGTGCATAAAAGCATTGCACGCCAGGTGAACTCCTCATTAGCATATACATCAAACACGGAAACTCCTTCATCCCACATCTTTCTCAAATCCTCAACGAGGGGTGCAAGATATACATCTATGTCATTGCCAGGTTTCAAGACAATATCACAACCATACCCAAATTTTTTGCCACGGGTAAATATATATCGTGGTAAAGATGCACTTGTGCCACAAATTATACCAGGGTAAACCGGAAAAAATTTTCCGGGAAACAACCAGGGTAAATATTTATCATGGCAAATAAAGACTTATAGGTCACTATTACATAGCAATTGTGTGATTGTCTTATAAATTATGACACCTGAATTTGAATTTATCGCAAGTTTTGATCTTGCCACGGATAGTATTTTTTAAGAGAAAATTAAAAAAATTAAAAGTTTATCAAATATTTAAATTTAAAATCTTCATCCAACTTAATTAGTTCTAGATTTATTAGAAAATAAGTTATTATTTTTCCTTGTTTTTTTAAATTTAATATAAGAAAAAATTCTATAAATAATGATTCAATTTAATATATTTTAAATAAAAACATTTAAAATTATTTTTGAGAAGCTTTATTCACTTACCAAATACTCAAACTAGACCTTAAACAATGATTTTAGGTAAGATTAAGTATTTTCAACAAAAGAGAGAATGTTGTTTTTAACCTATTTCAAGACTTTTCCAATTTTTATTTAGTGAAAATCAGATCTTATCATCCTCTTAAATTCAAGAACACATGAAAAATGTTTTTCTCTTTCTCTAACCGTTACTATACAAAAACACGGAGCAAGTCCGACTGAAAGTTTCTAACTAATTTTCCGATTGACAAGCGTTAGTCGAATGTTCGACTAAATTGCTACAATTAATTTTAATTGAATTTTAACTTAAAAATTTTAAGAATACATGACTAAAATAAGTAATATCGACTAAAAAATGTTATCATAATAATATATATTAATACGAGTAATATTATTCTAACATACGACTAATTTTGTTGTATTTAGGAATATTAGGTGATCAAATTAGTTTTAATTTTGCAACTAATTTTGTTCAATTAATTATAATTTTTTTAACTTACTTTTAATAATTTTGTTCAACTAGGTCATCTTACTTTTAATAATTGATAATAATAATAATAATAATAATAATAATAATAATAATAATAATAATAATAATAATAATAATAATAATTATTATTATTATTATTATTATTATTATTATTATTATATAACACTAAGTGGTAGGAGTGTTATGTTATAAGTATAATAACATTACTTAAATTATCACTAAATAACTGATGGCCTAGTGGTTGGAGTGTTGGTACACCAACATGAAGGTCTTGGGTTCAAATCTTACCCAAGGCATTTGTGTGGAAGGAATGTTACTGACTGTTAACATTAAATCCATACTACTAGCTAAATTTCCTGGTTTACGAGTCTAGTGTATAAATGATTTGTAGCCACGTGTGGTGCACATGGTAGACGAATATAATTTACAATGATTCACTTTATGTGACAGAAGAATATAATTAGCCACGGTTATGCTTGGTCCTGTGCCACAGTAGTCTCTAACTTAAATTTCCGTGGCTGGACATCATAGCCATGGGAAATTCTTACTTGTGCCACGACTGCTACTATGGCACAAGTGATGATTTGTAGTAGTGTTGCCTAGGACCCGAGATAAGAAGCGAAAGCGATAATGTACTTACGCTTCATACACAACCAAGCAGGCAAATTATAGATCACTAAAAGTACCGACCAAGTACTATGTTGAGAACTAAGATTGCCGAATGGGTTCATTCCATCCGTGCATAGTCCGAGCCTTAAATTACGAACTTCATCCCCAAAAGTCTTATTCAACCTATCAATACTCTTCCACTCCGGAGAATCAGATGGATGTGTGAGCAAGTGATCTTTCTTCACTCTATCTGCATGCCACCTCAAATTTAACACATCTTTGTTTATAGAAAACAGGCGCTTGAATCTAGGTATTATTGGAAGATACCACAATACCTTAGCCGGGGGCCCTTTAGCATCCTGTAACATCCTGGAAAAACTCGGATCGTTTTAAAAGAGAAAACGACTTTTTGAAGAAACTAAATATAGTCCGAGTCAAACAGGACGTTAGAAAGATAGTTTAAAACGGATTTTGAAAACGAAAGAAAGCTTGCGGATCGAGTTCTATTAGAGTTATTATAACCTACTAGCCGTAAAGGAAAACTTAGCAGCAGATAAGATTGTAAAGATAAGTCTACTTATTACAACTTGAGAACGTAATCGCCTCATAAAACCAAATATTCATAACACGTAAATTGAAGTTCATATCAAGACTTCTGTAAGCTAACAGTTTATTTGTCCAAGGACATTCCTCACTCCCCATACCTGCAAATTAACTTACTGCTAGCCATTGCCCAGAAAGGAAACGACATCATCGCAGGATCGTTAAGACCAAAAGTACACGTCAGCAAGAAGTCGCAAATCATTTAATTAAGTACAACAAATTATAATCAATTTCATGTAACTGTTAGTCAGGCATACTGCTGTATTCTTTTCCAGCCATACTGTCGGTTCAACTCCAATCTCCATAGGCGAGACAATACATTAAGGGGTGCTAACCCCTAAGCAAGTCTCTACCATAGACACGTGCCTTACTTCGGTGCCTATGGTTAAGTATGCATACCCCCGCGGTGGCTTATAATGCCCCCATATGCCGCGAGTAATTCTTTCCAACAATTGACGTCATACTACGTCCACTTTAAAGTTACTGAGGTCATACTACCTCTACTTATCAAAATAATGTATCGAAATTACTTATTCGGAAAACATAATATTATTCGTACTATACATCCGTACTTTACCTTTATTACCATTAATATATGGTACATATCACATAATACAAAACTTTGATGCGTGTACGTACCATAACCAAGATAACCAATTCTCAAACGTCCTAATCAATTCCCCGTCACGAATCGATTTCCTACAAGGTTCAATCGTATTCGGGAAATCCTATCTTCTACCCCCCTTAAAAGTTTTTGCCCCAAAACCACAACTTACAAACACAATAACACCAAAAACAAGCACCCACACAAACCACAAAACAAGCACATAACCAAAAGAAAACTAGGTCAAAATAACTCAACGCGCGAAAATCATATCGCCTTCTACCCCCCTTAAAAAGTTACGTCCCCGTAACTTACTAACCTGAGAGAAAAGGTGCAAATACTTCTCTCGCATTGAAGCTTCTGTTTCCCAAGTTGCCTCCTGTGATCGATGATTTGAACATAGAACCTTAACCATTTTAACATCCTTCCGACGAGTACTGCGAACCTTTCTGTCTAAAATCTGAACAGGTTGCTCCTCATAGGTTAAGCTCTCATCAAGTTCCAATGGCTCTGGATCTAAGACATGCGAGGAGGCCGTAACATAACGTTTTAACTGAGAGATATGAAAAACGTCGTGTACCTTACCCAGGGCATTAGGCAATGCTAACTGGTAAGCTAACTTTCCTACCTTCTCCAAAATATCATAAGGACCAATAATACGTGGGCTTAACTTCCCACGAGCGCCAAAACGAACCACGCCCTTCATAGGAGACACACGTAGTAGGACCTTGTCGCCTACTGCACACTCATCAGGTTGACGACGAAGATCGGCGTATGATTTCTGTCGATCTTGGGCTGCCTTCATTTTCTCGCGAATGAGCTTGACTTGTTCAGTCATCTGAACAAGCATATTCGGTCCTAAGGTGACAGACTCTGTAAAATCATCCCAAGAAACAGGACTACGACACTTACGACCGTATAGAGCTTCGAACATAGCCATTTGAATTGTTGCTTGGTAGCTGTTATTGTAAGAGAACTCCACCAAATCCAAATGTTCATCCCATGAGCCCTGTCATTCCATGGATACGCTCTCAACATGTCCTCCAGTACTTGATTATCATGTTCAGTTTGACCATCAGTCATCGGGTGGAAAGACGTACTGTAGAGAAGAGTGCTTCTCAAAGCCTGCTGTAATGATTTTCAGAAATGTGACAAATATCGAGTATCCCGATCAGAAACTATAGTACGAGGTATCCCGTGATATCGAACCACGTATTTAATGTAAGCACGAGCAAGTTGTTCCATATCCCACTTACAGCTCATCGGAATAAACCTTGCAGACTTAGTAAGCCTATCCACAATAACCCAAAGAGTATCATTACCAGCCTTAGACAGTGGCAGACCTAAAATGAAATCCATTGAAATGTCATCCCACTTCTATACCGGAACGTCCAAGGGTTGTAGTAACCCAGCTGGCCTTCGATGCTCGCTCTTAACCTTTTTGGCACGTTAAACACTTGGAAACAAATTCGACAATGTTCTTTTTCATACCCGACCACCAAAACATGCCTTTTAAATCTTGGTACATTTTGTCCCCTCCAGGGTGAACAGAGTACCTAGAGTTGTGTGCCTCATTCAACAGGTTCTCTTTTAAAGAGTCGCACCCATCCGGTAATACACACCATCGTCCTTTAAAACAAAGGCTACCATCCTCTTGAATTGTAAAACCTTCGGCTTTACCTTCACTAGCCTGCTCACGAAGCTTAACAAGCTTGGGAACGTCCATTTGCCTAG
The DNA here is from genome assembly GCA_019425755.1 of Amaranthus cruentus. Taxonomy (NCBI): domain Eukaryota; kingdom Viridiplantae; phylum Streptophyta; class Magnoliopsida; order Caryophyllales; family Amaranthaceae; genus Amaranthus; species Amaranthus cruentus. Next base: position 13,042,348 of record CM033450.1, on the reverse strand, counting down.
CCATAATTTCCTCAAAGAACGTAGGTCGGATGGACAGAGCTCCCAACTTGGCCTCCAACTCCCCTTCTTTGATTATCTCCAAATTCATTCTCTCAAACTCCTTACTTAACTCCTCATAAGTTATCAAAGTTGCAACCGAGTGTTTTGATTTTCTACTCAATGCATTAGCGACCACATTTGCGCGACCCTCCTGATAAGAAATCTCCAAATCGTAATCACTGATTAATTCTAACCAACGCCGTTGACGTAGATTTTATTCGGGTTGAGAAAACAGAAATTGTAAGCTTTGGTGATCTGTAAAGATCTTACATTTCACACCGTACAGATAATGACGCCATATCTTTAACGCAAAAACCACAGCTGCTAGTCTAAGTCATGCGTTGGATAGTTGACTTCGTGAGTCTTTAATTGCCGCGAAGCATAAGCTACTACCTTCCTGTCTTACATCAAGACACAACCCAAACCATGTTTGGAAGCATCACTATAGACGGAGTACTCCAAAGAAGGATCAGGTAGAACCGATACCGGAGCAGTGGTTAACTTTTCCTTCAACAACTAAAAGGCTCTCTCACAGTCCTCGGTCCACTCGAACTTCTTCTCCTTCTTCATCAAGGATGTAAGCGGACGAGCAATACGGGAGAAGTCCTTCACAAAACGACGATAATACCCTGCTAAACCTAAGAAACTCTGAATTTCCGTAACATTTCGAGGTGTAGACCAATCTCGGACGGCCTCTACTTTCGTCTGATCAACGGAAATTCCATCCTTAGAGACAAGATGACCTAGGAAAGCCACCTAATCTAACCAAAACTCACACTTCGAAAACTTAGCATACAACTGATTCTCTCGTAGAATCTGCAAGACTAACCTTAAATGTTCTCGATCTTCTTCTGGGCTCCTAGAGTATACCAAAATATCATCAATGAACACCACCACACACTTATCGAGGTACGCATTAAAAACCCCATTCATCAAACCCATAAATGCTGTCGGTGCGTTCGTTAACCCTAAAGGCATCACGATGAATTCGAAATGTCCATACCTAGTTCTGAAAGCTGATTTACTGATATCCTCCTCCTTAATACGTTATTAATGATACCCTGACCGCAGATCATTCTTGGAAAAGACTCCGGCTCCTTGCAGCTGATCAAAAAGATCATCGATCCGTGGTAACGGGTACTTATTCTTAACGGTGACCTTATTAAGTTATTTATAATCAATACAGAGACGCATAGTTCCATCCTTTTTCCTCACAACACCGGGGCCCCCCAGGGCGACACACTAGGTTATAACCCTTTTCCAACAACTCCTCTAATTGAACTTTCAATTCCTCCATCTCCTTTGGGGCCATTCGGTAAGGAGCTTTTGAAATTGACCCTATTCCAAGTATTAATTCAATCGAAAAGTCCACGTCCCTTCTTGGTGGCATACCAGGAAGTTCTTCCGAAAAACATCCTTAAAGTCACTGACCACCGGAATGTCCTCAAGACACACCTCCCGCTCCTTCACCTTACTTATACTACACAGAAACCACGGTTGCCCTTGCTTGATTAATTTCCTAACTTCCAATGACGACACGATTTTTACCTTCGGTCCCTTAGGAAGGCTCCTATATTTAACCTTCTCTCCCTAGGTCCACTTAGAGTCACAGACTGTTCTTCACAATCTATTATCGCTTTATATCTACCTAGCCAATCCATCCCAAGTATTGCATCTAGGTCATCCATTTCTGGAAAAAACAAATCACTCGAAAATTCTACCTTTCCTATCCTGACCGACACTTCACGAAACAGCATATTACAATGTAAAGTCTCTCTAGAAGGGATAACGACTAAAAAGGATGTTTCCTCGGGGTTTTCCAACTCTAAGTCCTTAACTCTAGACTTTGAAACGAACGAGCACGATGCACCAAAATCAAAAAGTACTTTAACAAACTTTGTATTAATGCAGAACGTACCTGTGACCACATCCGACGCCTGCGCTGCTTCTCTAGAGTTAACTGCTGAAAGTCTGTCATTATTCCGAGTAGTAGTAGCAGCACCTCCTTGATTTCCACGTTGGCCTGTAAAATTCTCGTTTCTAGCATTCCCCTATGGTTGCTGAACACCGGAGTGATTCCCTTAAAACCTAGGGTTTGTGGCACCCCCCAAGTTTCGACCAAAATTACCACCATTGTTGTTTCCCCTTCCAGCTTCGTTACCACTCCGTCCGTTACTGAAACGTTGTTGAAAACCTCGATGATTTCCCCTTGAAGCTCTTGTTGTCCCAGGCGAGTATAACACTCATACATTCTATGGCCCGGTATACCACAGTGAGAACAGTCCACTAACATACCCCGATAGTCCCATCTTGGGTGATTTCTCTGGCATTTTCTACAATTATAAATTCTTTCCTTTCCATTGCGGTCATACAAAGATTTTGGCATCCTAACCTCTGGTGTCGAATCCCATCTACTCTTACTGTTCTGGCCTGTATGGAAGCCTTTTTCGTGGAAGCCTCCTAACGGCTTATGTTTCTTGAATTGGTCGTGAACGGGATTACTCACGTTCATTGCATTCTGAAGCATGGGTTCCTTCCTCTTTTCCCCACTTTGGCCCATCTTCTTTCGTTCCTTCCTAATAACATTTCCAATCTGTGAAGCTCTCTTGTATAACTGGTCTAAAGTATTGTATCTATCAGTCTCAATGTGTTTTTGAATCTCATACGATAAACCTAATTCGAAACGCTAAATTTTCTTTCCCTCAGTTGGAATATCCTCAGGGCAAAACTTCAGGTATTCCATAAATTTCTGGTAATACTCGTCCACCGTTAAATTTTCCATTTCGAACTAAGCAAACTCATTGGATTTGTCCTTTCTCACATGAGGCGCATAAAATTGATCCCTTAACGCCCCCTTAAAACTTTTCCAGCTTAAGTCACCATCGTTTTCAGCTATTAACCTTGTCTTACTATGTGTCCACCAATAGTCGGCGTCTTCCACTAGGAAAAATGCGGCTTGGTCAACCATGAACTCAGCGGGGCATCTAACCACACTGAAGAGTTTATCAAACTCTCTCAGCCAGTTTTCCAGCAAAGAAGGTTCGTCTTTCCCACTATAAGTCGAGGGTTTACTCTGGGCTATCCTCTTACTAATTGATGAAGCCCTTTCCTCCAAAGATTTTTGTCTGGGGTTTTTGCGCCAGCTAGAGCCTTAACTAGGTTTCGAAGCACACGGTCAGAGTTTCTTCTTGGCACGGACCTTTTCAGGAAGGGTGGCATGTTGGCAGGTATACTGCATAAGGTTAAACGAGGTGTGTAAATACATTTCTATATGTTTGTTATAAGGAAAACTCATACTATTATTTCTCTTTAAAAACACTGTGGTCGTCCTAAAAGGTGAGAGAGTTACACACAGAGTCTATAACCGAATCCTCACGCTTTTCCAGAAAGAGAATTTCAATATTTAATCATTTCTACTTACTATTGTTCAACTTTTATAAACACATTATGCATATTTTACTTTCCATCTTATGAGGATGACAAACATGAGAAATATCACAAGAATAATAGATAAAGGAAAATATCACAAAGATAAACGACATTCAAATTCAATATAGATATGCCATATTATTCCAATCAAAATACTTGGGTATAAAATCCCACATAACCACTGTTCGGCTACTACAAAAGTCTAATAATAAAACAACGAAATCATTCAACCGACAAAATTATTCACGATTTATTATTACTATGGAACTAGACATGCGAACTCATATGCATGCATACTCAGATAAAGTAGAAACAATTAGGCAAATAAGGGCGACACATCCAAACGGTCCTGATCTTCCATGTATCGATCAGGGTCAAAATAAGCATCACCAGAGTCATCGCAAGACGTGCTATCAGAATCTGACGGAGTTCCTACAGATAAGGAATCACTCAAAACCAGTCGCTCCACGGAATCAGAAAGTTCTACAATTATTGGTCCAGGTGGTCTTTCCTCTCACATGGTGATTTCACTTTCCTCCTCACTCATAGGATCCTCTTGCCTCACCGGCCAACCCCCTAGAATTACTATTTCGCTATCACTATCACTCATAACATCATCTTTATCAGCTATTCCCCTCTCCACATCAGCATTATAACCATCTCCCACGTTATTCTCATAGGGTTCTTCTACCACTCCTAAGGAATCTTCCTCCATAATTTCCCCCTGTTCCTCATCGGAATTCTCCTCAAAATTCTCCTCAGATTCTTCTTCTGGGTCCTCATCGAAATCCAACTTATCGAAGTTTATTAGTAACACTGAGTTTTGGTCTACTACGGGAACAACCCCCTCAACAACATAAGTCATTTTTGTTATTGAATTGACTAAAATTAGTAAATAAAATATGAATGCATAAAAATATACCTTTTCATCCATTAATATCATGTGTAGTGCCCGTCTCTTGATTTCGGTCTCATTCTCCTTCCACAAATATATTGTTGTCATGGTAACATTTAATTGTCTTAATTTAATCTAGTCAATGTGGTCAAAGTCGTGAAGTCAATCCTTGACCTTCCCTGTTTTCTTGTTTGACCTTGACTTATAGTCAAGTGGCCTTTCTTACGTCCACATAAATAACCGTCCATAAACTTCCATGCAACCGCCATTCCCTGCAATAACTTCTCACTTCCTGTGGTAACCGCTTTCAACCTCCCATCTTCATCAACCTGAAAGATAACCTCCACTTAGAGGATATAAAAGGGGACAACAAAACCAACTGCCCCCCTAAGCCTTCCATAACATACTGAAACTCTATCGAAATCAATACACACTACCACCAGCAGTTATCTCCCATTTTACCACCGTAAACAAACACCGACCATCACTCCTTATCACCTCTAATTTACATTTCATTGTGGTTTCTTTTTCATTCTCTGATCTAACTTAAGCATCGGAGGGGTTTTTCGGGAGATAACTGCCCCCCTAGGTATGAAATTCCTAGGTATAATGTTTTTTTTTGAATGAATGAATGAACCTAGGCATAATGTTTGAGAGGTATAAATTCCTAGGTTTGGTTCATATATATATATGATGGTAAAAGTATATTAATTGATATAGTTTATGATATTCTGGAGTGATATGCGTAATTATAATTTCAAGGCAAGGAATTATTTTGAAATTTTATTATTTTAGTCAAGTAAGATGATTATTTGTGAGTTGCCATAATAATGATTTATATTATGGAGTGATAATATGCGTTATTGCAATGAAGTGTATTGAAATTGGCTAATTTCAAGACAAAGAATATTTCAATAAATATTTTGAATTGATAGAGTATTTCAAAGCAAAGAATGCCGATCAGGTCAACTTTATCATTTGACAATTTTTTTGAAATTTCAAGGCAAGGAATTGTTTTGAAATTTTATTATTTTAGTCAAGTAAGATGATTTTTTTGTGGGTTGCCATAATAATAATAATAATAATGATTAATATTGTGGAGTGATGATATGCGTTATCAAGGCAATGGAGTGTCTTGAAATTGGCTAATTTCAAGCCAAAACATTTCTATAAATATTTTGAGTTGATAGAGTATTTCAAGGCAAAGAATGCTTTATCATTTGATATGCGTTATAAATATTTCTAGAAATACATATCGGTCAACTTTATCATTTGACAATTGCTTTCTATTAGTACAAAGAATGCTTCCTAAAATAATAAATCGTGTAGCAATTGAATATGGCAAGAATTGTAATTCAAGGAAATTGTAATAATTGAAATAAATGCGTGAATAATTTTGTAGCAAAGGGTTTTGGGCGGGAAACGAAGTGTTGTGGTAGTGACATGTATCACATTCAGATGCTGTTTTAGTATAGTTTATGATTGAAATAAATGCGTGAATAATTTTGTAGCAAAGGGTTTTGGGCGGAAAACGAAGTATTGTGGTAGTGACACGTGTCACATTCAGATCTTGTTTTAGTATAGTTTATGATGATTTATGATGATTAGGAGTAGATTTTTATTAAAGAAAATATCTATTTTTTTAATTAATAAACAACTCTAAATTTAAAAATTTATGAAAAATCTTTGTTCCACAGTCCGCCCCTTCAAGGCTTCAACACACATAAATGCAAAAATGGTAAAAGTATCGCAAAGTTTCTTGTTATTATATATCAAAAGTTGTGATCTACCCTTCAAAGCATGGCTTGATGGCCATGCTT
>CM033450.1:13006165-13031165 GCA_019425755.1 Amaranthus cruentus | reverse complement strand
ACGTGTCACATTAAGATATTGTTTTAGTATAGTTTATATGATGATGATTAGGAGTATATTTTTATTAAAGAAAATATCTATTTTTTTAATTAATAAACAACTCTAAATTTAAAAATTTATGAAAAATCTTTGCTCCACAGTCCGCCCCTTCAAGGCTTCAACACACATAAATGCAAAAATGGTAAAAGTATCGCAAAGTTTCTTGTTATTATAGATCAAAAGTTGTGATCTATCCTTCAAAGCTTGATGGCCATGCTTTGATCACCACTCCTAATCACAGAGTGCAATTTTAATATAGATCTTATCAATGTCGGGATTATCCTGCGATTTCAGATGGCTTCTCCTTATTGCTGCTGCCGCATTCATCTACATCCAGGTTTTTACCCTTTTTACTCTAACTTTCGCCAGTTATGTCCTTCACTCTTTTTATAAACCCTAAATTCTTTGTATAAGGTATTTTCCTTTATTAATTTCATGGCTATGCTTCGTTTAGGGGATCGGTTTTATTTCAATTGAAATTTTGTTGAGTTCACTTTTGTTAAATTAAATTGTATTAAGTACTGCTACCTAATTGAAATTACAAAGAAAAAAACTGTGTAAAGAATATTTTATTTCTGATAGAGCTAAGAGATTGAGTTGCAGTGTCTCGTTGTTTATTTTTTCCAATTATTTTATAATATCGTTGAGATTTTGACGGAATTATTGAATTAGGTTTATTATTGATTGTGGCTTTAAATTTATATCTGGTGCTTTTTTTAAGTGATCTAATGCGGAGGTTAAAATTTAGATATGAATCATTGCATAATTTGTACATAAAAGTATATTGCACTTAATTGAGTGGAAAAGGAGGGGATTTAAAATGCGGAGAGAGAAAGTTATTCTTGATGGGTTAAGGAACGACCTGAACAGAAAAAGTGAAAAAACATTATGAATAAGATAAACTATGGAGTTTTTGGTTGAGTAGCTCTTTAGACAGGACTAATATGGGTTTAGGGTTTAAGGTATTTTATGTTACAAGGAAACAAATCTTGCACAGTGATTGGATTTGCTAATCCATGTTTACTCGTTTCTCTAAAGATTACCCCAATTTGATTTGCAACATGCTTGTTTTATCTTTATGTTAGTCACTAGTATCAAACAAATGCACATGTGGGTGGATCTGCAGTCTTACCTTTTTGTGCATTGTGTATCCAGATCAACTGAGAATTCTTGCTGTTATATTCAGACGATAAATGGTTTTATTAATGATGGTTCAAAAAAATAGTTTCGATGGTGTGATCATTTTTATGGAGCTTCGAAGTGTATGTTGATTTATAGTTTGGGTGGGATTGGTGATTCGCATAAATCTGTTTCAGAATTTTAGAACTTTGTAAGATTTTCTTGACGTATGTCATTGACACTTTTAACCATTGTGGAGTGTTAACATGTGTCTTTGGTACTCTTTCTATATTAGATGCGACTGTTTGCTACACAATCAAAGTATGCTGATCGCCTTGCTTCTGCGGTATGTGGTATTTGTTTACTTATTTCGTTTCTCCATTCTGTATTTGTTATAGTATTTATTTAGGAAATTTTGAATTTTGCCACCTTATTTAAAACTTTTAAAATTTTCCACCTTATGTAATATTTTTTTTCAACTTTTAGACCTTTGGATTTCAGTACTTTAGATTTCATTGGCTGATGTTTTCCAACCAAAATTTAATTGGATTGTAGTGCCAATGGAAGAAAAAGGAGGTTGTTCTGCAACTACTTTCATAGGTGGATCTACATTATAACAATGGGTAGCATAGGCTACCCATGTTTTTTTTTAAAAATAATTTTTGTTTTTTTGTTATCTTATACTTCCTCCGTTTCACTATACTTGCTATATTTGACTTTTTACACAATCAAATATGTTATTTTAATCATTTATATATTGAAATATGCACATCAAAAGATATAAAAAGTTAAGTTTATGAAAGTATACAATTAGACGATTCAAACTAGATCTCACTTGCATATATTTTTTATTTGATCTCATTATAACTTGTAAGTTGTAACTTATAACTTTGTACGATATGGTATGGATGACATATATCGCTCTTTTTATTTTATAGTGGCAGTGACATGCGATTCTTTTATTATTGCGATATTTTACTTACCGGTCAATCTGGAGTAATGAAGTTTTTTTTGGGTTGTTCATTTTACAATTAAAACTGCCGAGTTTTATTATTAATTTACTTCAACACGTTGGTGTTACCCATGATTTTGAGTTTTGGATCAGCCATTTGTCTACTTTGTAACGAATTTTTGGGTTTAACAAACTGCAAAATCCTATTATGTAATGATGTAATAACAACCATTATAAGCTATTGTTTTAACATATAGCCTTTATTATCTAGTTTTAAATGTATTAGGTTCTAAAAGGTCTATTACAAGCTTTAATTTGAATGTGTTTGAAAACTTATATTTCTATTATAAAATGATTTTTTCCTAGTTAACAATTCACATTGCGATGACCTATAAATGAGTTGTAACACCGCGAGGTGATGTATCCACGACATTGTGATTGTTATCGCAATCATGACAACAACTACGATTTTTTTTCTATGGTTATGCCTCTTGTATTCACTTATTTATGCAATTGTTTCCTCCTTTAATTGTAATGTACTAATAAAGTAATACCTCTCTATGTTCATGATACACTCAATTATGGCTTCTTATTGTGCAACTAGGCTTCCTTATATGAATTTTTTCCGTCCTAATATTTGCTTCTACTAAATTCAACCGCAATAATTTTTGATTTGCTGTTGCTAAATTAGGGTTCGTTTAAGTGAAATAAATCGGAGAATGAATGTTGAATGATATCAAAAACTCATATATCATCTTAATTATGAAATTAGGACAAGAAAGTGGTTCAATTATTAAACTTTGACGGCTGAGAATTGTTGTTGTTTGAGATTGTGGTCATTGTTGTTGGAATTCGTTCTTCTCTTGTATAAATTTGATTGATGGATAATAGGTTTTCTTTGGAGGAAATTGTGAGTATTCACTTCAATTGTATGCAAGTATTGTAGTATGTTTTCTATCGTGGCACTAAGATTGTTCAAGTATTTATAACTAATAATGCCAAAACCTTAAGCCCAACAACATGGGGTCAAATACATGAACCAAAATAAATGAATATGAGCGATTATCGCCCAGGGTGTCGTCCCAAACTTTCAACCAGTATTGTAAAAGGTTTTTGTGTCTCCATTTATAAGTTTAATGAGAGAATAGGGAGGAAATAATGAGATAATGCCTTTAAGTTGAAAAAGTCTGTATAAAAACAAAATTTTTAAAGCACAAAAATTAATTTTGTTTTCTTTTGATATTAACTTTACATTTCATACATAATGTATAATGTATCTCAAGTCACTCTAGATTGTGTTCCACATTCTCGTACTTGTCGAAAGCAGTGTAGCATAATTCACCTGTTAATTTCTCTATAAATTTGTGATTTGCTCAAAGTAGTTGAAAATAGCCCAAAATCGACCAAAATTCGTCTTTTCAGATTCGTAATTCGTAAGGAGATCGGCTAATCACGTGATTGTCATTGAAACGAATTGCGTTTCGGGTAACAATGCAACATTCTGTCCTCTCCTAGGATGGATTGAGATCCATAAATATAGTATCATATCTTCTGCAGTAAAGGAATGGAGTAAGAAACTTTAAAGGGATTGAATAGAGCTAGAAACTTAGAGGTGTGGCACACCTTTTCAAAAATCCTCACATGGAACTAAATTAAGTTGAATTCATTCTAAAATATTCAAGAAACCACCCCAAAATGGGCGAAAAATATGGAAGAATGTTTAGAAACATAAGGTGTAGCCGTGTAGGTGACAATTTACGACCAATATTTATACATGCTTATCAAATATCCCCATAGTTATCTTAATAATGGGTGTTAACTTAACGTATGTTTGATGTTTTTCTTAGTCCGTGGTTTTGATTTTATATCTCTTTGTTTTCGAACACCTTCTGGGCAACCTTTCTATTATTTTAAATTAACAAAGCCATTCTAAATTCTTAATCGACTAATATGGGGTTGGCTTTTGTTTTGAATTTTAGTAAAAAATCATATTTATGTGTTAGTTTATTTTTAGGTTTTTTATTTTTATTTTTATCTTTTTTTGAGTTCAACCTAATAAAAGAAACAAATTGTAAGATGTCTTACTAAGTTACTATTTTATGCAAGTTAATTGTCTTGTAATAATTCCTCATTGTGTCATGTGACATTCTATCACTGCATGGTTCTTGTTGATTACAATATGCCATTTGCTTTATTCTCTATTTATATTGACATGTTATTTTGATTGTAGAGGAGCAGAGTAGACTCATTTTTGTTGCACAAATTGTCTTTGTACCTTTCCAATAAAACTTCGTTTCTTACTTTGCTTGTCAGGTGGAGGCTGAGAATGATTGCACAAGGCAGACACGATTATTTATTGATCAAATTAGCATGCAGCAAGGACGTATTGTGGCATTAGAAGGTTTTCCACCTTTTTTGTGTAGCCTTCTTTATGTTTTTGTCATCTCCTTTGCATCAAACAATGTAGGGTGGGGTCATGATGCCGAAGAGCTCCCATTTAGAAGTTACTTCATGTTTGTTGGATTTCATATCCATTTCAGCAAAGCTATTGAGCAACATGCCTATTATGCAAGTAATAAATTCGACATGGGCCCCCCTTGTCGAAAATGTGATCCTTTGTATATTTGGTTTTGGCCCCCCTTACTAATATGATATGTAGTTTAAAGAGTGTAAAAATATAACAAAAATTACTACAACTCAATGATCGAAGTAACACATTTGTAATCTAAGGTTAAGGGATCAAATCATAATTTGAACTACACAAATTCTTAAATGAGATAGATTCATGATGAGACTATCTCTATTGGATGGACTCATTTACATTTAGCTTGTTAAATTGATTACTTTAAATTTTAAAGTCATCATTTAAAGAAAATGGACTAATTATATGGGCCGTTTTCATGGTGAGACAGTCTCATACAAGACGAGCTGTTTAAATTACTTTTTTTTATAGACCAAGAAATTTATATTGTAATGTCATTATTCTTTAAAACTTTTTCAATTTCACATTCATTATTTCTAGTGTGTCTTTATGTTTTTGCTATCTTAATTTTTAATAGTGTTTTTTGGAGACTTACTAGGCAAGTAAATAGAGTAAAAAACACTTAGTGTTTTTTCAAAGGGAAAATTCAACTCCATGTGCTAAATATGATTTTGCTATGATTCAAGTTCATTTCAGACTACATGACTTTAAAATTTTCATAGTTCAACTGGTGTTTATATAGTAAATAATCTGCTAATATATCGACACTTTGGCCCTTCTTAATTCAAAATCCTGGCTTCTCCCCTTAGTTCGACAAGCGGCATATTGAAATGTAGATAGTAGTCTTATGTCTCCTTATATGTTGGTTATTTGAGAAACACACTGATATGTACTTTGTGTTTATCGTCACATGGTGCTCATAAGTCTTCTTCCTTAATGGTGGCAGTTGTTTCCTTACTGGATTTGTTGACATCATATCTTCCCGTGTCTATTGTCTATTGTCTGTTGTGAGGTTAAGTATATATTTTCTGATCTATGTTCTTTTACTCTATTGTCCCTATGTTTTTTCTCCATAGGGAGAAACTTGCTTTTTAATGCATAATATCTTGTGTATGGGATAAACCACAATTTAAATAAAGGAGAGAGATGATATATAATTGATGGGGAAGATTTCTAAAATAGTTAAAGGGAAAACTCAAAAGGACTTTTAAAAAAGGCAATCGCATAAACTATTAGGAACAAAGGGAGTATTTTGTTTGGTAAGCGTTAATGTGGTTTGCAAGTTTATATCATAAGATTTGCATAAGATTTCTATTTGACAAATGAAAGAACATGACTTATTTTCTGGAAAGTGAAGCTTCTTCAGTGATGGCTAAACTGTAATATGTGATTCCCTTGTGATATAGTTGATTTGTTTGCTTTTCTACTAATCTACAATGTGATTGTAGATTTGTAGTGTTGGTTGATTATATGTTATCTTCTTTGTCTTTTTGTGAAATGTCATAAATGCATGTGAGACCTTTTTTTTTATCTCAATTCATGGGGCTTTTGAGAACGTGAGGAATATAAGTTGTTTGAATTATTACTTAACTACAACAACAATGCCAGAATATTAATCCTCAAGGATTTGGGTTTGCAACTGAACCATTATATCAGTTTCAATGGTCGTCACATGGATTATTCTTCTCCATTCATTCTGATTTTCTACAGTCTCAGTTCGTAAGTCTCATTCTATCTTTTTCCACTCTTGTGCTCTTAGTCATCTTTGGTCTTTTTTGCCCTCAATTTAAGTCTCACGAGCTCCAGCTTTCTATCTTCCTTTTTGGTTTGCATCGTTGCACACACCCATACCATCTTAAACAATTCTCTTTCTTCTTTTCCTCAATATTTGCAACTCCTAAACCCTTTCTTATATCTTCATTTCGAATAATATTCCTCTAGTTATGTCCAATCTTCCATCAAAGCATTTACATTTCTGGTAATCCCGTCTTTCGACTATGATCCTTTCTAAAAACCCAACTTTCTTATGCATATAGTAGCATCGATCTAATGACTGTTCGATAAAAGTTACCCTTTAACTTCAAGGGCACACCTCAATCAGTTAATATTTCAGTACCCGCTTTCCATTTTTGTCACCCACACTTAATTTTGTTGCTCACAACGTGTTGGATATCCCCATTGCTCTTTATTATGGACCTTATGCATTTAAACCATCCACTTGAAGTAATTTCTTCCTCTTCTAGTTTTATAGTGTCTTTTCTTATCTCGTTTGTACTAAAATTACGCTCTATGTACTCTGTCTTGTCGCGAAAAGAAAAGCGCTTAAGGACGAGCCTTGATGAAGGAAATCCTTGTTGCCCCTCCACATGTCTTAGTGGTCGTCTTTACTTTGCAATACATATCTTGCACTATATTAATATATTTCTTAGGAATGCCCTTCATTGCTATTCCCCACCAAAGTACTTCTCTTGGTACCTGGTTGTATGCTTTTTCCAAGTCAATAAAAACCATCAACAAGTCTTTTTTTATAGCCCTGTAGTACTTCATCATTTGTCTCATAAAATGAATTGCTTTCAATGTAGATCTCATTGTTCTCCATTAAATAGCTGATCAAAATTCTCCTTCTATTGATCCTTGATGTTGTCGTTCTAAACTAGAATGTTCTTATCCATGTCATTAATACACTTCACTACATCTATGTCATTAGTTTTTGCTTGCCTCCTCTTCGCCATCCTAAATATATCTTTTTATCCTTCAAAATCTAGTTTGTCAAACACCAATTTAAAAACTTTAAATTTCCCTTAGTGGTCAGCTACTTTTGTCTTTGTTTTAGTTTCCTTATACTCGGATAAGTTTTCATCATTCTTGCATTTTCTTTTCTTTTCCTTGATAATTGTCTTGCCGTACTCATTTTACCACGTTGTATCTTTTTAGCCACGAGACTACCATCTAATTCTCCTAAAATCTCCTTAGCTATTCGAATGATTTCATCTTTGTCCAAGTATCCGGTGCATTCGAAGTCATCTCCCAATCTGCTTCTTTGATAACTTTCTATGAGAAAACTTAACCATCATCCTCTTTTGATTGCCACCATTTAATTCTAAGATGTTCTTTGGCTTTCTTTGCCTTTGGTATTGCTTGAAGGCAAACATCTAAGATAAGGAGTTTGTGTTTGGTGGCTACGCACTCTCCTTGTAGAACCTTACACTCTAGGCAACTACCTCTATCTATCATTCGTATCAAAAAGTAGTCAATTTAGATTGCATTTACTCAAGTCCTAAAAATCTACCGTGGTTATCTATCTTCATAAACATGTGTTATCACTATTGATTTGAAAATAGATATGAAAGGTATAAAATTGCATGCTTATAGCACTTTAGTTCTTAGGATTATTTTTCTCTATGTTATGATTTTTAAATATGTGATTTTTATTTCAGAGGAGAAAAAACGACGAGATGAAGAAACTGCTCAGCTAAGAGGACTTGTCCAAGATCTTGAATGTATGTTTTTCCTTAAAGGGCACTTTTACGATATCAATTTGCCATTTCTTTTTCTGCTATTTTTACTGCTTAGTCTTTAATAAAAGTACATGTGGTAATGTTCATTTCTAGGCTTTAGCTTCAAACCATTAAGTTATAGTCATTGCAATATATCTTGTATGTCTATGATCAATGTACTTAAAGTTTGTTGGTGAAAACACTTGATGCTTCCCTTGTAATCCATACCTAAAAGTGTAGAACTCATTACTAGAGATGATAATTGATGTTTTTCATAAACATGTTAGATATGTTTTATGTTTCGTAATTACTGATGCCCCATGTTTGCATATATGTCTAATGTTGTTGCAGCGAAAGGTCTTCAGAGATTCACGGATAAATCAGAGGTTCATGCCAACTGGAGCATTCACTTTTTCCATTTACAGAAGCATACATTAACTACTTGATCAATATTTTTGCCTTATCTGCTGAATCCATTAGGTACAAGTGGCAGCTGTTGTGGTGATGGCCTGTAACCGTGCTAATTACTTGGAAAGAACTATCAAATCTATTTTGAAGTATGTCTGTCTTACATTACTGGCTTAAATGTTTAAACTTTTCCTTGGGCATTCTATGGTGTAGATTTTATTATCCTTTTGAAACTTGAATGTGTTAATTTTTGCTAATCAGTGCACAACCCTTTTTAGATATCATGGCTCTGTATCGTCAAAGTATCCACTATTTATATCCCAGGTAGGTCTTTAGCTCTTCTGCTTGTGTTGTTTTTGTATTTGATGTGAATTATTTTCTGGATTGATGAAGTTTGCAGTTGTATTATCGGCACGTCTTTAGGATGGGTCAAACTCAAATGTCAAAAACAAGGCACTGAGCTACAATCAAATAACTTACATGCAGGTATATTATGCTTTGAATGAATTTGATCTCCTAGATTGCAAATCTTTCGTAGTATTTTATTTCATGGGTTATGGTGATGGCTATGTATAAGGATTACATATATTACTTAAATGGTGGTACTAAGTTGAATTTTTTGAATAACTCATGCCTAGATCATTGTTGTTTTGAATTTTCCCTTTTAGATTCATACACATAGACCTTAGGGAATGACTATTACTTTCCTTATTTCATTGCTTAGAATAGTCAAATGAATTTTTTTCATGATATTTGGTGGAGTTGAGTACGGTGGAGATGATGGTGGTGTTTGCGAGTTCAGTATTAGTGTTATGTTCCTTGTTTTGGAGGGTGATTTTTTATTTTGTTTGATGTAAGAGACTATCAGTATTCATGTACTCTTATGAATTTTCCATCCCTTATATGAGTATTGAATTGAAGAAATTGTGGTTGAGAATTGCTTGTAATAGTATGGAGACCTACGATTGGTAAAATTTGTCATGCTCTTTTTATCATGTGCATTTTATATATGTCAAGTTGCATATCTGTGATGAACCCAGCTAAGACAGTGAGTAAGAAAAGTAGAGAAAATCAAGAAGAATAAGAATAGAAGGGATGAGATAGGGAAGGGGAAGAAATACAGAGAAAAGAATAGAAGGAGAATAGAATTTAGAGAGGAGAATGTATTGTATATTCATAATCATGCCAATCACATTATTACATCATACTATTTATAGCTAACAAGCCTAACAAACTTGCTAGATTAGTTATATAATATTCATATTCTAGAGGCTTCCATAAAAGACTATTCTACCCCTCGTATTGTAAATATGCATTTATCACATTACCGGCTGCCTGGAGTTCCACCTTGCCCTCAAGGTGGATAAAAATTAGCTTGGCCTTCCACCGTAAGCAAGAAAAATTCAGTCTGAAAGTGGTTGAGAGAAAATATTGTGTGATGAACCGGCTTCGATAAGTAACATGAGCAGTTCGTCTGAAAAATAAATTTGTGCTTTACAAAAAATAATGGATGAAATTGAGGTTTAAAAGTGTCAAGGTCAAAAATGGGCTGATGATATTTTGGAATAGACTGTAAAATGGCCCTTAATGTGAATTTAATAAAACCATTAAATGCCCAACAATTGCTGCCATGGATGAGGTCACCACTGAGGTCGTCATCATCTGCATTAATTCCCAGTGGTATTAACAAAAAACATAGGTTGAAAATATTTTGCTTTGGGCTTAATTCCTCAAAATTTCTTGGGCCTAATCTGAAATCAAAGAATGCCAAGGGATCCCAATTCAAATCTGGTTTGACATCTTTATGGATGACAACATTGGTGACATCAGCTTTTAAAACCCCTAAAATTCCCTTACTCCTAATCTGAAACCCGAAATACCCATAGTTGCCATCCTCCTTGATTGCCCTTTTTCCCTCCTCACAACTCAAGAACCTTAAATGAATAGTTGCCATCTCTGCTGCCTTTTTCTTACCGGAGATACGACAGTTCGACGACTTCCAGACACCGGCGACCCTGAACTGAACTCCGGCAGCCTTTCTCGCCGCCCGGTCGCTTCCCTTTTTCTCTATTCTCTTCAAGTCTTCCTTTCCCTTGAACCCTAGAAATCTTTTTCTCAAAACTTCCTTCACTGACCTCTGTCGCTCGTCGGTCATTGTACAGTAATCCTCAGCCGTATCTACGCCGGTCAACCTCCGTTTCTTCTCTGTCTTCTTTCTGATATCGGTCGACCGGTAAGATTTTCCGGCGTTAACTACCACCACCCCAAGGCTGCCTCCCTTCTCTTTTCTCCTCATTTCTTCTTCTCGTCTTTTTCTTCTCGTGTGTATGGGTGTTATTCCACTCCACCTAGGCTGCCATTTACCCGGCCCACCACCAGACCCGGTGACCTGTGGGTTATGAGCCCACCATGTTTCCCGCCGCCTCTTCATTATTATTTTCTCCTTGTGCCAAAACTCGCCAGGACCTCCCCCGGATTCACCACAAGCTTCCCTCCTTTCTTTTGTCTCAACGTTTCCCTGTTTTTTTTTTTTTTTTACCTTTTTCCACATTCTTTCTATTTTTGTTTTTCTGTCAATTAGTCTATCTTGCAGCAATCGAGTTTTTCCAATTATGCTCAACTCTTTCTTTTCATTCTCCAATGTTGGTGAATGGTGGACGGTTTGGGTGGACGAAATTCTGCTTTCATTTTGGCTTGGACAGTTTGGGTGGGAGGACGTAATGGTGGGTTTATGTGCTAATAATGGTGAAGGTATTGAAAATGGGGTAATGGTTATGGCTGTTAAATGGGTAAAATTTCTGGATACATTTAGTGAGGGATTCGGATAGTGGGAGTTTTGTGGGGTAGCATTTCTCATTAACAACTGATCTATAAGGTTTCTTGCATTTTGAGTTGGTTTTCCACCATTAATGCAACTGATTTGTCAAGCTTCGTATATTTAGCCACGTTCGAGTGTATTTGGGCTGAAACCTGCTAAGACAACTCCCTAAATTTTTTCTCGAGTTGCTTGATTCTTTGTTGGTTGGTAGGTTTACCCATTTCACGGAAATTTTGTGCTTGCTCTGATACCAATTTGTGAGGAACCCAGCTAAGACAGTAAGAAAAGTAGAGAAAATCAAGAAGAATAAGAATAGAAGGGATGAGATAGGGAAGGGGAAGAAATACAGAGAAAAGAATAGAATTTAGAGAGGAGAATGTATTGTACATTCATAATCATGCCAATCACATTATTACATCATACTATTCATAGCTAACAAGCCTAACAAACTTGCTAGATTAGTTATATAATATTCATATTCTAGAGGCTTCCATAAAAGACTATTCTACCCCTCGTATTGTAAATATGCATTTATCACAATATCATATTTGTTATCAAGGATCATCCAAAAATAATATATTTACTTTTGCAAGTGTGAGGTTGTGTATATTTGACCCCCAAATCCCTTCCTAGGTGGGATTCACTTAATGATGATGCTATTGTGTTTATTTGTGGCTATTGATGGTAGCCCATTCATGTTTTTTCAAGTGTCTAAAATTGTTGTTTATGATATCTGTTACTCACTCTTTTTTTGGCTTAATTTGTCTTGCACGTCCATTTTACGTGCTGAATGAAATTAGTTGCTTGTTTGATATTTGGGCATGAGCTGATCAGAATGTAAAAAAGGCATGATTTTTTGTAAATCAGTAATTAGTGCAATGGATAAATTTGGTGATTTGAATGTAATATAAACAAAAAGACCTATATTAGTCATTTTTCCGGCTTCCATATTTTCTTTATATTGATAAATGTTTAGGTGGGAATGACCAGATTCATTCTCTTCAAATTATTTTGCCCTTATGTTTCCACAACCATAAAATAGTTCTTATCCATCAAGCAAACTGTAAAGATTATCTACCAACTGCCAAAAAGTAATAGTGAACCGGTTAACTTGCTGTCTTAGTGCAGTTACCATTCATTTGTTTTAAAAGTGCAAACTACAAAATGAGATTTGAAGATACTTCTTTGCCATCCTGGACAACCATTGTATTTTATTTGATTGTTCTTTTGCTATGCACATCTTTTATACTTGTTACTACTCCTTCGTCTCATGAAATTTGCAACAAGTACCTAAGTTACCTAATGAATTTGTGATAGTTGGTTTAGATAGAATAAGCCAAAATATTTGAATAATGTGCGGATGAGATAAAAAGATAAGTTAAATGTGTGGATGAAAATTCGAGTGTGGGGTCATAGCCAAAATTAGAAATGCAAACTTCATGGGTTGAACTGTTGAACTAAAGTAGAATATATAGCAAACTCCATGGGATGAAGCGTGTATAGTATAGAATGTGGCTAGTGGTTTTGTATTATTAATGTCGTTATACATTCAGATTACATCAGTGTTGTTTTAATTAATTGCAGCATTTGGATTATGAAGCTGTTCGAACAGAAAGGCCTGGGGAATTGATTGCATACTATAAAATTGCACGTAAGAACATGTCTTTTTGCGTGATTTAGATTGTTCATAGTTCTATCTCTTCAGCTGAAAAGAATTGCTCTTCTGTTCTAGGTCATTATAAATGGGCACTGGATAAGTTGTTCTACAAACATAATTTTAGCAAGGTGGTCATTCTTGAAGGTATTTAGTAATGGCGTTTTCTGTCTTGCCTCCATAACTGTGTATTCTCTTAGTGTATCCACTTGTGCTCATATTCCCCTTTGTGGTCATATGCAGATGACATGGAGATTGCCCCCGATTTTTTTGAGTATTTTGAGGCTGGAGCAAGTTTACTTGACAGAGATAGGCATGCCTTTTATTTTTATCATGCTTAATGTCTATTGTTATTCAAACCTGACCTGATGTTTTATTGCTTATTCTTTAACTTGATCACTCATAGGTCAATTATGGCTGTTTCCTCCTGGAACGATAATGGACAGAAGCAATTTGTGCATGATCCTTGTAAGCTCTCCATTTTTTATTGCTCCCTAGAATTATGTACACGCAAAATCTATTTTGCTATGCTGTGCTCATGCCAAGATTAGAACAAGTCTGAAATATGTATGTATTTATAAACATCCATTAGAATTCAAAACATGTTATGTTCAAAGCCAGCTATTTGACATTTTACCAAGGGTTTCGGGATTATAAGATTTAGGCAGTGACCTGTAATGAGAATGAACTCACTTATATTAATTTCCTGGAGTCAAATTTGTTTTCTTTTGTGTATAGATGAGTAAAAGGAATTTGAGTTTGACTCTTTTCACTGCGCACTGCATAAATTTGAGTTTGACTCTTTTCACCGCGCACTGCATAAATTTGAGTTTGACTCTTAGCTCTATGAAAGTATTTTCTTACTTCTATACACAGCCGGTTCACCTAATATTTGTTCTTTTGTTTTGCAGATGTGCTCTATCGTTCTGATTTCTTTCCTGGGCTTGGATGGATGCTGTCTAAAACTATATGGGATGAGTTATCGCCAAAGTGGCCCAAGGCATATCCTTTTATTCGTCTTGTGATTTCATCAGGTCTTTTTTTATCCAAACCACAAGTTCTCCTTGACGAATATATACTTATTGGGATGATTGGTTGAGGCTGAAGGAGAACCACAAGGGTCGACAATTTATAAGGCCAGAAATTTGCAGAACATATAACTTTGGTGAGCATGTATGGTTCATCTTAGAGCACTTTTTACAAGAAGTAAATGTTTATCCGTTCTTTATAGAAGCATCACTTTAATTGGATATCACTGTTTTTATGCTTTGAGCTTATTCTTTAGTTGACGCTTTGTCATCAGCAGGAGCTAATACCCTCCTGATATAGATAGTTGTATCATTCTTTCAAACTTGGCATTGGTAGCTTCTATATTAAGGTTTCTTAGAAACTTCAAGAATTTGTTTTTATGGATTTTAACTATTCAATGACTTATCTTTAAAAAGTTTGATTGATTCTATCAATAAAAAAATCAAAACCTGAGCTCAATTAATCTAGTCTATACAACGACACTGAATCTGATTCTTTGCTGACTTAAATTGCTTGTGCGAAAGCGGAACCTAAATACATGTACCTTTTTCTTGTGTATTATTATTTATGTAACCTTACACAGCTTCTATTTTCACCCACGTTTTAAGTTTTTTTATAAACATTCTGACCTGGGTTGATAGATTACTTGCTTAGTGTTTCTTCGTTCATGTTTGGACTGTTGCCTTTTCTATTGTACTCATTTCTGTAACGTGCCAGTTGATCTCTGTGTATATTGGTGTAGTTTTCAATTACAATTGTTGAAATAATAATTTATCATTTCATTTTTGTTGACTTTTAGTTTGACTTATTATGTCAAATCAAATTGCGAGATATATGGTATAAAAATAGAATTCTATTCTTTTTCTCCAAAATGATCATTTATCTGTTGGAGCATCTGTATTTCCAGTTGAGTATTTTTGTTGATTTCTGGAGGTAGTGCCAATTTTCTGCTGCTTATTAAAACATGTTGATTTATGTTCAGGGTTCCAGTCTTGGGCAGTTTTTCAGGCAATATCTAGAGCCAATTAAGCTCAATGATGTGGATGTGAGTGCCTCTTATCTTTGTATTATTAACGTGTGTACCCGAAAACTACTTTACATCCTTTAATCCACTCTTGTCTTTCTAATGCTAGGTTAAGTGGAAGTCAATGGATCTAAGCTATCTAATGGAGGTTAGTCATATTGCAACATATTTACGGGGTTACTTGTTGCATGTGTATTTTGAAGTATAATTGATCCTAGAAGCAGTTTCATTTGAAGACAATTCTAGGTTCTTATATCACATAAATTCTTGTGAGACACGGAGTAGGCACTAAAAATGATGTAAGTAAACATTTAAGATATTGAAAGTAGACATTAAGGGTACGGAAAATAGGCATAAAGGATAATGTAAGTAGGCATTAAGAATACGGTTATTAGACATGAACTTTTAATGCACTGGGCCTGAGATTACGTCTCTTAAAGAGACGGTCTCTCGAGAGACTAGTTGCTTATATTAATAGCAATGTTGGAAGTACAAATAAATTATCAACAAAAAATGGGTAAACAAAGTTGAGAAAAGAAAATGACTAAAAAGAAAAGATAAGGAAAAACAAGGATAAGAAAGGCTTTTGTATTAATAACAATTATATGTTTTCGGGCTTCAAAAAAATCATTTGGGAATGTAGTTTCGGAAATGTCAATCAAGAGTTTCGGAAACGATGGTTTTGAAACGAGATTCGGTGGGAAACTTTCGGTTTCATGCAACTATGGCCCAATTGCATCTCTGAAACATTATTATAGCACTCAATAATCGGATTAGCTTATGAGCTTCTTAAGCTAGTCTGATGCAATAAAGACTTGAGATACTGAAATTTTTTTTGCTTTAAAGTTCTTTGCAACTAATGATTAAGGCTGCTTACATGAAATGTCATTTTTGAATGTTCAGGACAACTATTTGAAATACTTTGCTAGCCTTGTTAAAAAGGCTGCACCAGTACATGGAATTTTTGATGTGGTGAAGGTCAATGATGTAGATGGTGATGTACGCATTCAGTATGAGGATCAGTCAGAGTTTGAAAGCATTGCTAGGCAGTTTGGCATATTTGAAGAATGGAAGGTATGTCAACATCCACAGCTCTTTTTCCGTTTTCTTACTTCAAGGATTAAAATGTATGATACTTAGGCAAGGGCTAAATGCACCACCACCACACCTCTTTCTTAAACCAAACAAGTGTAGTATCATGGTGATTTCAGCTTGAAGACAAATGGGCATCGTTGATTCTGACCTCTGGAGAAAATGGACATTGACCCTGAATAAATGATGGTTATTAGTCTGGTGTTGTGAGGCGACATATCTTCTGAGCATTCAATTGCCCTGCTGATTCCTTGATGTGGCTGTCTTGTGAACTTTTAGTTGGGCTATTGATGACTGCTAATTAGGCTGAGTTTTGTGAAATTTATTGTTCTAAAGCTCTGGTTCTTAACACTTTGTCACATCCATTTCTAGAGTGACTCATTACAATAACAATATACTCCCTCCTATTCACCTTAACAGTCCCATTTGACTTTTCACACTGTTCTTTAATCACTCGTAACTTGTATTTTATTCTAACTCTACAAGTTATAACATAGCCAAGAGAGATCTTGTTTAATTCGTTTCAATGCAAAGATCACTAATATCAACTTTGTACAATTTTAATTATGCACAATTAGAGATATTAATGATAGAATTATTGCATGGTAAATGTGCTCAGTCAAATGAAACTATTAGAGTGAATAAGAGGGACTAATAAACAACTTTTTTAGCCGTTCAAAAAGGTAAAGGTCATGTCAGTCTTCTGATCACACTAGTTAATAACTACAATGTCTTGGTGTGAATTGGAACTGTTTTTGAACAATCTATGCATCCTGACAACTGAAAAGTGCATACCCCTTGCTCCATATTGCAACTTGTGTATTTAGTTAAAACAGCATGAAACTTATATGTTTGTACATTCAATCTTGGTGTATCAGGATGGTGTTCCAAGGACAGCATACAAAGGAGTTGTAGTTTTCCGATACCATAGCTCAAAACGTATCTTCTTTGTTGGCCGAGATTCCCTAAAGCAACTTGGGATTGAGTAACCCTGAATGTATATACAGGTTTGCAACTATATTGTCATTTACGATTTTAATGTTGTCCCTTGTGTTAGGTTCACAAGAGAAAAGAGAATGACTTGAGTTTATTTTTTGGGACGGTAAAATTGAGAAATGAGTAAGAGGTTGGAATTAGGCAGAAAATTTCGGCAAGAGCTTGTTCTTAAGGGTGTTGATGCTGTTGTTAAATTGTTAAAGCGCAAGCTTCGTCATACAGTGCTATTGCTGTTTGATTATGCAACAAAAGTTGGACTTGTCGTAGGATTTTGTAGGTTTTGCAAATAGTTGTATATCGAGTTTAACTCGGAATAGTAGAGTAGATCTTTCAGTTCGTAAAACCTTCTTGTAATCTTATCACGTTGCATATTTTATTATTCGATACTACAATAGACCATACTATAACATCTATATTACTCATATGTGGTTTTTGTTAAAATGTTGCAAGAAACTACTGAAAACATATACGGCTTCCATTCCGATAAATTTGCTATATTTGTGTATTTTGAATTCCTTGGTAGACTATGCAGTTTTATTTAGTGTGGCCGCCGCTTATTTGAGGAAAGTTGAAAGAATTTTCTCCAAAATATAATGCAAAACTTATGAGGTTTAAAGGTAATATAACTAATTTATAAAATTTGATTTTGTTTTAGATTATCTTATGAAAGGTGAGATAATAACCTCACTCAGATCACTAATCAAGGTTTAAGTGAAAGTTATGTGTTGTGTTTTAGTGTATGAACTAAATATGCAAGTATATAATGAATGACAATAGTAAGTAAAGAATCAAGACAGTTATTTAAGGTGGTTCATCAATCTTGGGCTACATTCACTATCTACCCTAGGATTATATTATGTGTTTAAAGGAGAGAATACAAATTTTACGGAATTACAATGGAGAATTAGTGTAAGGGAAGAGAAAAACTAATATCGATGTAATTTACATAAGCAAGAGAAAATAATCTAAGATGAGACTTTTAGCACACTAAGTAAGATCCTAAGGCTAAAGTATTTATAGTAGAGCTAAGTGGAAAAAGGGGCAGCGGCTTAGGACAAACAGAATAAGGCAAGCAGGTCAAGAGAAATACCCATTACATTCGCTCAACCCATTTGCTTGACCGAGCTGCCAGTCAAGCGGTTTGCTGGGGGTAAAAAACTGCTTTTAACTTTTTCCTTTCCTCTTGCATGTAACCCCCAAGGTCTTCAAAGACACTTACACCTTGAACCTAGTTCAAGCTCTTCACATGTCAGGCTAATACTTTCAATAGTACATTGTACTATTGTTCCCATACAAATCAAATCACAAACATGTGATGGGTCCTCTTTCAACCTTCACCAAACATTCCCTTAATGTTTGAGAAGCTTCAAAATCCTGATTAATTAATGCATTACACTTTTATTATTTCCTTTAGTATGTATGAATACTACAGAAATCAATATATATATATATATATATATATATATATATATATATATATATATATATATATATATATATATATATATATATATATATAGGAAGTTCCAGTGTAACTGCTTAAGCTTGAACCGCTGAACCTCTACTTTTTAAAAAGGTGTTACTATTTTCTGTGAAATTTCATTGGTAGAAAAGTAACAGTTTTTGATGTAAACGTAACATTTTCGAAAACTGTTTAGTTTTGGCCAAAACGTGTTCTTATTCAGCCATAAAAATCAAGGAAAAAAAATAGTAACACGATTTTGCCAAAAAATACCAAGGATCGCACGTCACACTCCAAGACAGCAAGACTGAACTCACATTTTATATATATATATATATATATATATATATATATATATATATATATATATATATATATATATATATATATATATATATATATATATATATATATATATATATATATATATATATATATATATATATATATATATATATATAAAATCAAAAGTCAAAATTCCTTATACTATGTTTTAAAACGATAATTTCATTTCGAAATCTGAAATTGTCTCAAATTTAATGTTTTGACAAATTAATGAAATTCAATTTTTGATTTGGGTTAATCTATATATCTATATATTCTATATATAGATTACTAAAGTAAAATACGCTTACATCAGCAAAACTAAAAGCTGTTGAGGTGTCGACTTCTAAGTTAATTCTGTTCATTTCAATTGCTTATGATGATGTCATAAAATTTTAAACTACAAATTCAATTTTGAAGTTTCATATAATAAACTTTTTAAAAAATTGAGAAGATATTATCTATAATAAAAATTAATCTAGCATGCATGATTGGTAAATTATTGAAGAATTAAAAACAATTAATGTGCATCATTATTTACTAAATATATGGGAAATTTAACGTTCATGTCTTTATAAGTAACATAAAATCATTTTCAAAGTAGTTTTCCATAAATTTAAAATTGTCCACTTTTTCATAGATAAACTATGCTGATTAATAAACTTATACACATTATTAATTTTCTTAATCATGTTCTTGATTACTTGTTAAACCTAAGTCACCCATAATCACAACAATCTCCACCTTGACTTGTGTTCTCCAAGTCAAAAGCATCCCCTTCAAAGATCATCCAACAATACTCACAAAAGAAAATCGCTAGCTAGCAACATACTCAACAAAATTAAATAAAAACATGTGACAACAATATACAAAAGCGCATGTACTACAATGCCCTCTAACGGCTTACCATTCTACTCATAGACTTGTTGGAAGATTTTGGAATTACATTGTTGTCATCAAGAGAAGTATCATCATTACTATGCTTGGTTGAAGTAGTGGCATAAAAAACGGAACTAAGGTTAATGCAAGTAGCTTATACAAGCCATCATCATCAATGGAGCCTTTCAAGAACAACTTATGGCCATTTCCAACCTTCATAACTCCATCTTCACCCATGCACACAAAACCTTCTTTATCCAAAGTAGCAAGGGAAATTAAGTGCATATTCATGCATGGAACATGAAGGACTCCGGTCAATGTTCTCACAACACCATCAAACATAATGATCCTAACATCACCAATACCAACTATCGAACAACTAGCCTCATTGCCCATAGTGACTTTTCTTCCATCAACCTTTTGATAATTTGAGAGCAAACTAGAGTTAGAAGTCATATGGCCTGGACATCCCAAATCTTAAACCCAAGAATCACAACCCTTGTACTCACTAGTCACAACAAGAGCACCAACATCAAAATTTTCTTCAACATAACTAGCCTTGGCGGAGCTATTTTTTTGGACTTGCAATTATCCAATTGTTTGGATTTTAACTTCCAACAATCTCATTTAAGATGGCCTTTCTCCCTACAATAATTGCAAGTCATACCTCTCTTGTTCCTACTTGGCTCCTTAACAAACAAAGCATCATTAGACTCA
Source organism: Amaranthus cruentus (assembly GCA_019425755.1). Taxonomy (NCBI): domain Eukaryota; kingdom Viridiplantae; phylum Streptophyta; class Magnoliopsida; order Caryophyllales; family Amaranthaceae; genus Amaranthus; species Amaranthus cruentus. Next base: position 13,010,673 of record CM033450.1, on the reverse strand, counting down.
ATGCACAACTTTTGTGCAAATTGAGAATCCATAAGATCCTTTTAAGTCAAGGCCTTACTACACAATGTGTCTACCATACAATATAATCTCTCTAAAGTGCTTAAAAGAAAGGGGTAGTGAACATAATAAGAGAATGGCCAAGTTATCAAGTGAAACATCAATGTTTTGTAAATCCAAAATTAAATAGAGTAAAACTCATCAAAATGAGGTTTTATGGGCTTACCTTCTTGCAATCGGAGATCATATAATCTATTCTTTAAGAGTAATCACTTAGTAATACTCTTGGCCATGTAGAGTGATTCCAACTTCTCCCAAATCCCTGTAGAAGTCACCACCTTTACAACTTCCCTCAAAACTTCATTAGATAGGATAAGTTGTATGGCGAATAAAGCTTTTGTATCTATCTCTTCCCACTTAGCCTCACTAAGACTAATGGGCTTGTTCTCATCACCTTCAAGTGCCTTATGTACACCATTTTGAATCAATATTGTCTTCATATTTACTTGCAATAAACTGAAATTTGTGTTTCCATCGAACTTCTCAATGTTTAACTTCATGGTTGACGTTTTGGACTTCAAATGACCACCATACCTCAAATAATCTCAAATAACCCTTGGCTATAATACTAATTGAAAGGGGAGATAATAACCTCATTCAAGGATCACAAATTAAAGTTTAAGTGAAGGTTTGTGTTGTGTTTTAGTGTAGGAACAAAATATGCAAGTATATAATGAATAACAATAATAAGTAAATAATCAAGACAAGTATTTCAGATGGTTCACCAATCTTGGGCTACATCCACCATCTAGCCTAGGATTATATTAATGTGTTTAAAGGAGATAATACAAATTTTGAGGAATTACAATGGAGAATTAGTGTAAGGGAAGAGAGGACCTAATATCGGTGTAATTTACATAAGAAAGAGATAATGCTCTAAGATGAGACTTTTGGCACGCTAAGTAAGGTCCTAAGGCTAAATTATTTATAGTAGAGCTAAGTGGAAAAAAGGGGCAGCGACTTACGACAAACAAAATAATGCCAGCAAGTCAAGAGAAATACCCAGTACATTCGCTCGACCCACATGCTTGACCGAGCCTCCAGTCAAGCGATGTGCAGGGGGTAAAAAATAGCTTCTGACTTCTTCCTTTCCTCTTCCATGTAACCCCCACACTCTTCAAAGCCTCTAACACCTTGAACCTATGACTGAATTTGGACTTCAAGCTCTTCACATGTCAAGCTAATACTTCCAATAGTACATTGTACTATTGTACTCATACAAACCAAATCACAAACATGTTCTTGATTACACATGATTAATTTTCTTAATCATGTCACTACAAAAAATTTGCAAAGTTGCGACCAAAATTACCGACTACCAGTTTTTAGTCGGAAAACACCGACTATTTTACCGACTACCAGCGTGTAGTCGGAAATTCCGACTAAATTCCGACTGAAAGGGTATGGTAGCAAAATTCCGACAGAATTGCGACCCAAAAGTTAGTCGCAAGTTCTCCGACTACCCATATTGTCAGTAGTTAGTCGCAAAAAGTTCTAAAAAAAAAAAAACCGCAAAAACCTAAAAAAAAAAACTCATTGTGTGCCGACTGGATTCCGACCAGTTCTTGGTCGTTAATTAGTCGGAAACTTTCTGATTTTGTCTATAAATACCAACCCTCAACGTCACTCTTCTCACATTTCCTTCACCTCTCTCTAGTCTTAACTTTCTCTCTAAAACTCGATCTGTTTCTCACTTTGTCCCTCTCCTCCTCCATATCCTGCTTGAGTGTTGATTGATCAAGTAGGGGATGGAGGTAGAGAGGGACAAGTTGAAAAATATAAAATTAACGGTTTCATTTATTGTAAAAAGTGGCTAAAGGTCTTTGGCATGTTTCTCACTTGCCCCGTTCATCCTCACTCTCACACACGAGTTTCTTCACTCAAGTGTGAGGGTGGGAAGAACGGGACAAATTGCGAAACATAAATTAAATTTGATATTAAACATACGAACTTTGTCGCGAGAAGGGTGCGATGAATTGATTAACATAAATTTAATGGTTGTATTTATTGTAAAAAAAAATTTTAATGAGCTTTTTTTTGTGCCATTTTGTTGTAATAATTATGAGTACTTAACCGTAATATTTGTTTTTCTTACTTATTGTCTTGTATTTTTACTATAAAAATGTGTTAGAAACGATTAAAATATGTTTCTCAAAATCTGAGAAAATTTAGCATCGTATTATTTTACTTATATTTGCTACTGAAAAAGAATAATTTTCGATTTGCAGGGCGTTGGTTTTCCTCGATAGTGGTAATTACGGCCTATTGTACTCCCTCCAATTCACCATTAAGTAGTTCCCATTTGTTTTACGATATGAATAGTGTCAAAAAACATATAGGAACTTAGTGGTGAATTGGAGGGAGTATTTTCTAGGCTGTAAAGTGCACTATGGAGGAGCCAATGCCATGCAATGAAAAAATTATTCTTAGTAGACTCATAAAAAGTAAAATTTACGTTGCTGAATTTTTTCAGTTTTGAGAAACATATATTTAACGATTTCAATTTTTATAGTACATACGAGAAACTATTTAAGGAAAAACACAAGTTCAACTTAGTACTTATAATTGTAACCCCAAAATGGCTGGAAAAAAAGCTCATTAAAATTTTTTTTTAATATATTTACCGACCAACTTGCGACTGGCATATTGGTCACTAAGTAATCGGTATTTTGAAATTTTGAATTTTCGCCGGTTAATGTTTTTTTTTTTTTGACATAATTTAATGTGAAAAAAAATTATATTGAGCAATTTTTTTGTGCTCATTATAATTGTTTTTTTATTTACCGACCAGATTCCGACTGGTTAGTAGTCGCAATTCTAGTCGGTGAAAACGTCAAATCAATCATCGAAATGTGACAGTTTCTCCGACTAATTTCCGACTGTTATGTAGTCGCAGGTTAGTCGGTATTTTGAATTTTAAATCCAACAACTGGGCACAACCTTTCATGAACCGACAGTATACCGACTGTTATGTAGTTGCAGGTGAGTCGGCCATTAGTCGGAAAAATTCCAAATTTTTGTATAAATAGCCATCAACGTAAATCTTTCTTACATTTTACATTTTACCTCCTTACTTTATTTCTACTTTATTCTCTCCAAATCTTTTAGGTATGATATTAGCTATGTTTTGGTTACTTTAAACAAGTAGATGCTTGCGTTTTTTTTTTACTTTGCCTCTCTCTTCTTCAGATTCATACTTGGTTAATTTCAATCGAGTATGAATTTGCGAAGGGAGGGATGAATTGAAAAACATAAATTTAATGAGTTTGAGTATGGTTCTATTGGTTGTAGAAAAAAAATTTTAATGATGTTTTTTTGGTGCCATTTCGTTATAATAATTATGAGTACTAAACCTAAATAGTGGTTTTTCTTACTTATTCTCTTGTATGCGTACTATAAAAAAATTTAACGTTTTCAATTTTTATCTTAGTACTTATAATTTTTACCCAAAAAAGGCCCGAAAAAAACCTCATAAAAATGTTTTTATTATATAAAGTTACCGACCAACTTTCGACGGATATAACAGTCGCAAAGTAGTCGGTAAATCAAAACGTCAAATCAGTCAAAAGTAGTCTGACAGCAGACAGCTTTAAAAATACCGACCACTTGCCGACTAAACATCGGTCGCAGTTTGGTTGGTAATTTTGTAAATTAATTTATAACCTATTTTTTTTTTTTGAAAATATTTTTATAAACGTGGTATTTGTTGTTTTGCAGAACAATGGACTTACGAACTGAAAGAAGTTGAATGTACCAGTGATGTTCTAAAGGAGTTTATAATATTAGATATTTACAAGGGGTCAAAGAATTTATACAATTTGCAATGAAAAAAAATCCAAAAGAAGCTAGATGTCCGTGTAAAAAGTGCGGTAATCGTAGAGAGTGGGCTCCAGATGTCGTAAGAGATCATCTATTAAAGAAGGGGTTTGTTGAAAACTACTACGATTGGTACCTGCACAAATGTTTTGACGGTGCACCAATTTATACTGATTTGGCTCCGGTTGAGCCACAGCAGAACACGGTTCAAAATCCATATGCACAAATGGTGTACGATGCAGCAGCGAGTACTTTTCTGGATACACATCATCATTTTCTACCGCATTGTGATGATGTCGTCGCAAATGTACCATACTCGCCGCCTGTACATATTGATGAAGATCCGAACCCCCAAGCAAGATAGTTCTTTGATATGTTAAGAGCTGCCAACTTACCTGTGTACCCTGGTTGTGAAACGCATACTCAGATGTCGGTCATAGAAAGGATGACTAGCTTGAAGACAGACTTTCGTATACCAGAGAGACTTTATGATGAATTATGTCAATTCATTATTGAATTGTTGCCGAAAGATAATCGGATGACAACAAGTTTTTACGACACGAAGAAACAAATTTCGGCTCTTGGATTGCCGGTAGAGAAGATTGACTGTTGTGTTAATGGGTGTATGATTTATT